>JANRMT010062821.1:1118112-1181964 GCA_026402145.1 Polypterus bichir lapradei | reverse complement strand
CTATCTATCTATCTATCTATCTATCTATCTATCTATCTATCTATCTAAAATTATAACACATTTCTTTCTGTCACACAAAAATCCATGCACCCCTAGCCATTGAAGCTTGGTCTTAGTCTTACTTGACAGCTTATGCCATGACACATATAATGCGGGCCCTGATTTTCATGAGTGTGGAATGGCACTATTGACATTGGGATTCAATTATTTTTCATGGCTGGCACTGATGTGGCAGCCCACATTACCTTACAGGCTATGCATGGCTATGCGTGCCTCTGTATTACTTGCAACATGTTCAGCTGACTGATGACAGTGTTGGTATGACACAAAATGGGCTTGAAGTCCCTCTCACAGCTGCCAGAAAGGCAGCAATGCACCAGAAGTCACAGGTCAGATACAAAACCAGCTTTGCAAACTTGAGACCGCGACTGCTTCCTTTCAAAAGCATTTTGAAAACTAAATGCACAACTTGCCATGCATTTAAGCCATATACCAGACAGGATAAGAAACTTGCAGATAGGTGATGATATGCAGATCCTTGTCATTGTTCATGTAAGATTATGACAGAATAGAATAAACCCAGATTTTTCTCTATAACCCAAGGAAAAGTTATTTTAAAATGTACTAGAAACAAACCAACATACGACTGTGCTTTTCAGTGAGTAAAAGTAATAATAAACTTTTATTTTTTGGTTAGCAGTCATTTATTAAGACCCATTGTAGACTAATTAATTAATAATTTTACTCTTTCATGCCAAAATTTTTACCAGTTTTTTGCTTTGAATGAATCAACTTTAAATCATCTTTACAACATTACCACACAATGCTATTGATAATGTCCAGGTAATAAAGAGTTCTGCAGCAATCTCTTCCACGCCATACTATAATCTCCACTCCATGCCCCCCATACTGTAGGTGCCTTCCTCTTTTCATATACCCAAACCTTTACAACTAGAAGACAAGTTACAGAAAAACACAAACTACAATCACAAACAAATATCATCCAGCTTCCAGATCCTTGCAAGATAGCTGAGTGTGTAATAATTTTGTAAGTGTGTCTAATAGATATCCTGAACAGAAGGCAACTGGGTACTGGAAATATTTTGGATGGCCTTCCCCACCCTCTCCAGTGAGTCAAGCATGTGTGCCCGACCAGGATGTGATGCTGCCACTGAAGATGGACTTTATTGTGCACTTGTTAGACATCTGAGGAAGTAAAGACATTGGTGAATTTGACAATAGTTGAAATGTGCTCTTCCCACTTCAGGTCATAAGTGATGTTCACTCCAAGAAATTTAAAGCTGCCCACCCACTCCACAGCATCCCCTCAAATACAGATGGTATTGTAACCTGCTTTCTTAAGTGACCTTAGTTTTGCTAACATTAAGTGTAAGATTACTTTCCTGGGTCCAATGAGTCAGCAGGTAGCCCTGTTTTAAGCTGTCTCAACATTGCTGGTGATCAGGCCTATGATGGCAGTGCCAAAGGGAAATTAAACATTGCCATTGTGTCTGGTCACATAGTCATACAAGTTGCTTAGCACACCATCCAGTGGAGTACCTTTTTTTATATATTGAGGGTCATCGTAAAGGTAGGGATGCTGCTGATCTGCAAAGTTGTGATCTGTTGGTTAGGAAGTTTAAATTCTAGTGTAGTGGGTCTCTGTAAGTACAATATGTTGGAGTTTGGCAAGCACCTTTGCTAGTACAACATTTCTAAATGTTAAGCTATACATTGGACTCTGGGGAGCTGATTTTAAATTATCCAGATGTGCTAGGATGGTATGGAGTGTAAGAGATAAGACTAATTGCTATAACAGTGTGCATCTTGGAGCTGGTGAAAATAAATAACATTTTGTACTAACTTAAACCAGCTAATGCAACAATCAAATAATACAGAGTTAATGTTATAAAATGAGTGTCCACAAACGTCATACAGATATGCATAAACAGACATGTAAATTATAAGTACATGGAGGAGAGGATGGATGACCACTGAAATTGGCACTTGGGGCAGAAGAGGAATCAAATAAGACAAAAAATGATCTGGATGGCAGAGGGGGCACTGCCCTTCATTTGCGATACTCAGACAAGTGCCACAGGAACTGATTTTTACAAACCCCTGTTTCTGGCATTAACAGCCCTGACAGTGACTCAATTCCTTACAATTAAGTGAACACTTGTATATTTTGAAACTTGAAACAGAAATGAGGATTGTGAAATTAATAATAGATACAGCCAATGATGCATTTGAATACATCTGAAAATACAAAATATGTTGCCTCTCAATTATAGGTAATGCAATTTCTCATTTATGCAATTTGGAATTAAAGTACAGTATCAGTATTACAAGCTTTGTCATATTCTACTAAGTATTATTTAAAAACAGAAAGATTTGTTAATACATAACCATGATGAAATTAATCTAAATTTAATCAAAGCTAATTTTGCAAAAGTGAAATAGTACACAGTATACTTTTTTGTCAAAGATAAAGCAGTTTTGCTCAGTGAGTGTCCAGTTTTGAAAAGTATCAAATTATCAACAGTGTACAACTTTTTAGATGTATTCCTGAGGACCAAGGCTACTATTGTAAACTAAAACAAAACTGAAAACTAAAACATATTGAAAGAAAAGGATTTTTGTAAACTGAAATAAAATAATAAAAATGAGATAAACACTAAAACAACATAAAACGATTACAGCGGGAACCGAAATGATTAACTGAAATAAAGTAATAAATTGCTAAAATATTTTCAGTTTTCATGATCATTTCTCTGCGGTAGAATCCATTTTTGCATTTTTCATAAAATTATTGGCCTGTCCTGTAGCTGGTAAAATTCAATATATTAATTTTCTCCGAGTGAGACAGCATTATTGATCAGCATGCATGGTGTTAGAGCAGTGTATGTTTTGTGCTGCCATGTTTAAGGGTAAAAATCCAATAACCCTTAATGTTCACCTAAACAGTCATTGTAAATTAGCCTACAATGTACACCTGGGCAAAGTAAAAGAGAAGCTGAAATGCACAAACAATCATAGCACATATGCAAGTTCAGTTGCACATAATACAAGACAGCAAATAGTGATAGCATGTTTGCACAGGGCAACAGCTTAAGGAGCAAACTTGGTTGAACACTAAAAAATGCAGAGAAGCACAAGTAAACCTATTTATTGAAATTGGTATATCTTTAACACTATATGTTATGCCATCGTACAGAAAATGTGTTTCTTCTCTTAACCCCGAATTTAACATGCGATGTACTGCACGAATAAATGCACTCCATGTACGTAAAATTGTTAAACAGTACATTTAACAAATTATCAAACAAGCATGTAAAGTACCCGTGTAGACGGGTGATGTTAAAAGGATCTGACAGCTTACTTTTTGGGAATTTCTGCATGCCTTTACTATACACCAACAAACCAAGCTCATCATGCTTTGTTAAGTTTACATCGCATATGTATTCCGCACATGGGAGAAGATTTGGCATATGCCGTCAACCATACTCTGGATGAATGGGACATACCAGAGAAAAAGGTTATGATGATAGTCATACAAAATGGAGCAAGCAGAGTAAAAGCTTTACATATCTGTGGAAAGCACAGAGGTGAGGAAACTATTATTTTTGATAATTGAGATACAGTTATATAAAGCTGTATATTACATTAACATTTTTTCTGTTTTCCTTTATGTGTGGGGAAATGTGTGCATTTTTAATGTGAAGCAAAATAATCTGTTATATATGGCAAATCCTAATAAGTTTCTAGCAAAATTAACATAGGTGCTTGTTTAGAAAGAATACAAACAGAATGATACTTTTACATAACTATATAGACAACTAAAGGCACGGTGGCGCAGTGGTAGCGCTGCTGCCTCGCAGTAAGGAGGCTGTAAGGAGTAAGGGGCAGTAAGTAGTGGGTTTCCTCTGGGTGCTTTGGTTTCCTCCCACAGTCCAAAGACATGCAGGTTAGATGCATTGGCAATCCTAAATTGTCCCTAGTGGGTGTGTGTGCCCTGCGGTGGGCTGGCGCCCTGCCCGGGGTTTGTTTCCTGCCTTGCGCCCTGTGCTGGCTGGGATTGGCTCCAGCAGACCCCGTGACCCTGTGTAGGATATAGTGGATTGGATAATGGATGGATGGATGGATATAGAAAACTACTGTACATATAGACTATATATAGACAATGGAAGGTTTTATTTTTATTCATTATAAATTGGCATGCTAAGTAAATATTTTGAACACTATTAAAAACTTTCATATATAAGGTAGAAATATATGTACAGTATTACTGAAATAATTTAAGGGAGTTTATGTGAAAACAGATAGAAAATGTGTTTTTCACAAAATTCTTGTTACCATCAGACATATTGGAATATCTGTCACCCTTGCAAATAACTTAAATACTGAGATTAAACATAATGGCTTTTATACAATGTCGTGAAGTTGATTGACTACAGTCTACTATGACTCCTAAACCCTTCTCATAAGGTGTTCTCTCAATTTTCAGACCTCACATTGTGTATTCAAACCTAACATTTTTACTTTCAATGTGTAATACTTGCGTTGGCATGGATATAGCAGGTTGGATAATGGATGGATGGATGTGTAATACTTTACATTTACTGACATTAAATTTCATCTGCCACAACAAGCCTGTCTGCTGTCCAAGTCTTCTGTAATGATTTAGTGGATTCCAAATTACCTGCCAATCCACGTATCTTGATATCATCAGCAAACTTAAGCAGCTTGTTATTTATATTCCTATCTAAATTATTTATATATGTATTAAAAATAGCAGCGGCCCTAGCACTGACCCCTTTGGGACACCACTCTTAATATCAGAGAATTTTGATAAAGTTCCTTGCACCATCACCCTCTGCTTCCTGTGTCTGAGCCAATTCTGCACCCATCTGTAAACATCACCCTGAACTCCCACTTCATTTAGTTTGATGCCCAACCTCTCATGTGGCACCTTAAGCAAATGCTTTCTGAAAGTCAAGATAAATAATATCATATGCTTCACTTTGATTATATCCTTTTGTTGCTTCCTCATAGAATTCCAGCATGTGAGTAAAACATGACCTCCCTCTTCTGAACCCATGCTGATTGTTCAGAGAAACTCCTGTACTTGCCATATGCTGCTCAATCTTATGCTTAATAATTCCTTGTGATGCATGTTAAGCTCACTGACCTATAGTTGCTTGGATCTGCCCAGTCACCCTTTTTATATAATAGGATGATATTTGCCATTTTCCAGTCCTCCACAGTGTGCAGTGACTTCGTAAATATATGTGTCAAGGTGTTATATATGTACTCACTAGCCTCCTTAAGAACTTCAGGGTAAATATTAGTTGATCCTGGTGATTTGTTACATTTCAGCCTATTTAATCTGAGCATTATTTCCAAATCTTTCAGTGCCTCCTTGGTAGTTCCGTTTACTGCTGGGAGGTTATCCACTTGCTCACTTGTGAAGACCTCAAAAAATGCACGTTTAGAGCATCTGCTATTTCACTGTCTGTATCTTTTAATTCCCATTTACTATGCCTGATGCACTTGTACTCCTCCTTGACTGTTGTTTTACTACTAAAATACTGAAGGAATCTCTTAGGTTCATCTTTTGCCTAATCTGCTATATTCCTCTCCAACTGTATTTTAGCCTCCCTAATTCCATTCTTAATGGTTGCCCTCATGTTCTAATACACCCTGTGATTCACTTTGGAGTTATCATTCTTATATGCCTTAAACAGCTGTTTTTTTTGTGTTGCAGATTCTTTTTTAAATCTTTATTAATCCATGGCAGTTTTTAAAAATTTCCTATTCCAATTTTAGGTATGTACTTGTCCTGCATTGCATGTAAAACATTGTTAAATCTGTTCCATTGCTCCTTGACTGTCTCCACACTTAAAAGCTTATCCCAGTCTCCCCTCCTTAGACTTTGCTGCATCTCCTCAAAATTTGCTCTACCAAAGTTAAACTTAACAATTTTAATCTTTGCATCTGCACTCTTGCAAATCACTGAGAATTGTATTATATTATGGTTATTTGACCCTAGTGGTTCAATCACCTCTACACCCTCAATTCTATTCTGATTATTACAAAATACTAAATCCAGACAAGCTTCACTGAACTTTGGTGCTTAACATACTTTATTAAAAACTGATTACTTTTAAAAACCCCTCTTCTTGTCCTCCACCATTTGCAAGGTTATCCCAGTTAATATTTGAATAATTAAAGTTCCCCATGACTATAGTATCCCCCTGTAATTTTTTTAATATTACTAAAAAGATGTGTTTTGAAATTACTGTCTGCATTGGGTGGTCTATAACACACTCCTAGAATAAGGCCTTTTTCCATAACGCTTTCTTGGTGAAGCCATATGCCCCACTAATGTGGAGCTCATTGTCCAACTGAAGAGGGCTTTTGTTTAAATTTTGTTTGAAATAAACAGCAACCCCACCTTCTTTTCTGTTCTGTCTATTATTCCTAAAAAATGTGTATTCCTCTATGTTATACTCATCCCCATCTTTCTTATTTAGCTAGGTTTCCGTTATTGCTATATCATAATTATGCTCTGTTACATACAACTCCAACTGCTGTCTATTTGTATGTTCAGTAACGAGTTAAATTTATATTGATCTCGATTAACATTCCTGTTGCTGGTAATTTCCAGTAGAATCTTAGTGGGTGGGATTTTAGAGGGGAAAAAGGGACTTCTTAAAAAAGGCATTTTCTCCTGTTAATGAGAGAACCCAATGAGAAACTGACACGATTTTACAGTTATTTAAAAACTAGTTAAGAATTATTTGTCAATGTCTGTGTGTCATCAATCGATATTATACCAACTCACTTGCCTTATTTTTGATAATTCTAAGCTTAAGGCAAACTATTTTAATCTGCTACTCCTTCTATATTTAAATGTTTTGGTTAGAATTTTATTACTACACATTTTTATTTCTACACTATTATTTGTTTATCCATGTATAGTTCTAAACCTGGCCTGGTGTAAACTCCCTGTCCCCTGATTCCCTAGTTTAAATAATCCTTGTCTAGCCTACTCATATGCTTTCCTAATACGTTGGTGCCTCTCAGGTTCGGATGTAACCTGTAGCGACGGAACAGGTCCCATCTGTTCCAAAAGTTGTCCCAAAGCCCCATAAATCTATACCCTTCTACCCTGCAGCAAGATTTGAGCCACATGTTAAGCCTTCTAATCTCCTCAGTCTTACCTGGACTGGCGCAAGGCACAGGTAGAACTCCAGAGAAAACCACCTTATCAGTTCTGCTCCACAACCTGGCACCTAACTCTTTGAATTCAGATCGCAGAACTGACAGAATATCATTATGTGTGTCATTTATTCCATTATGGACAATACTAACTGGATCCACCCTGCTGTATCCACCCTCCCAGGTAAGTCCCCCACCAGTGCTCCTGGAAGGCAACACACCATGCAAGACTCTCTGTCTCTGGAGCAAACCTGCACTTCAGTCAACCTAATGATTGAGTCCCCACCTATCACTACCTCTCTCTTTCTGAGAACTGGTTTTGAAGTAGCCTGTTGGGGCTCCTCATTCCTACCACCTCAGAATTATCAGAGACATCATCCAGCTTCACAAGGACCTGAAAAGAGTTTGACACTTTTAATTCTGGGATTGATGCCCCTTGGACAGTGTCCCTTTACCTTACACCTTGTGACTGTGACCTACCTATCTGTACCTGACTGGCCTGGAATCTCTTCCTGTGCCACATTAGGGGTGCACACTATCTCTCTAAAGGACACTTGGACCAGGTCCGACAATTCTCTTCTACAACACAGGCAAGCCAACTCCTCTTTCAGTTCAGCAATCCTGAGCTCGAGGTGCTGGATCAGCTGACATCTCCTGCAGATATAACCCTCATAGACAACTGGCTCCTCCAAACCATCATCTAAAAAATCCAGCATCTAATAGGATTTGTTAAATGCATATTCTCATAGTGTGGACCATTGTCGACTGGATTGCAAAACAGAATTATCACTTCAGAGCACCGTTTTTTTTTTTTATTTGAAAATTAACAGAAAGATATATGACCAAATTGTACTAACAATCAGGTTCTGTTTTGTATTAATGTTATGGTGGGATTTAGTCAATTGTACAATTTAGAAAAGTACATGTTGTTTACTTTATATATATATTAATTTTGGATTGATAATTAAATATACAAGTAAGTTAAAAGTGCAGTTTGTTTCACACAAGTGATAATAAAGTATAAGTGTCATTTAAAATTTATTCATATTCATTTTATTCATTTAAAATTTGTTCATATTCAGTATATGGTGTTATGCTTGTTTAGTTTTAACAAAACATACCTATAGATATATCTGCTGACATTAAAGAAACATTATTTCCAAGCCTATTAAGTCTGCAGTTCTCTCATTATGGCTTAAAATTAACTTCCATCACTTTAACCATACCATTATTACTAAAAGTAAAACTCAAATTAATATTTATAAAAATAAAATAATAATGTCTTTGTGAAGTAAGAACTAAATTAAAACTAAAAATCCAACATGAACATCAACTAAATTAAGTTAAACCTAGAGGATAAGATCAGTAGTAACACAAAAATAGAAAATAGTATAAAAAGATAACTATAATAACCTTGGTCCCAAAACAGGCTTCACCCTGTGTGGGTGTTTTAACATACTGTGTTAAAAAACAGCCACTGATAACTTCAAAAAACTCCTGCTTGTGCTCCACTATTTGCAAGGTTATCCCAGTTAATATTTGGGTAGTTAATGTCCCCCATGACTATAATATCCCACTGTAAACTTTCTTTTTTTAATATTACTAAAAAGATGTGTGTTGAAATTATTGTCTGCTTTGGATGGTCTATACCACACTCCTAAAATAAGGCCTTTTTCCCTAATGCTTTCCAGGCAAAGCCACCTATCCTCACTAAAATAGGGCACATCATCCAACTGAATAGGACTTGTTTTTAAATTCTGTTTGAAATAAACAGCAACCCCACCTCCTTTTCTGTTCTGTTTATTCTTCCTAAAAAATGTGCATTCTTCTATGTTATACTCATCCCATGTCAGGTCAGGTCAGGTTGGGGAGTGTGCACTGGTACAGTGCGTTGCTGCACCCACCACATGAAACAATTCAGGATCCCAGCTGGCAACCCCCCAGACAGACATGCGGTCCAGTCCCATCTATCTGCAGCAGCCAGGTGTAACATGGGCATCCCCTTGGCCTGGTTTAGCTGTTTGGATCCTCAACAGTGATTCTGTGAGCTGGATCACCCTTGGGGGAATCGCTCCAAATGGCTGTAGTGCCATAACTGACATTCCCTCAATGCAGGCAGTGTGCCTCATTTGGGACTTTGTGATTAACCGCTCGTTTGACACAAAGTCTAACCAGCGGTAACCCAAGGATTCTCTGAAGAGACACAGTACCAAAGGAGTCCAGTCTTTATCTCAGGTCAAAGGATAGTGTCCATGTCTATCAACCAAATATTGCAAAACAGGAAGCACCAGGACTCTAAAGAATTGGACACTTATCCTCTTGAAAAGATATTGAGAGCACCACACACCCCTTTCCAGCAACCTCATGACTCCCCATGCTCCGTCTGCTGACTTCACAGGAAAATTCACCGGAGACATGAATGACACTGCCAAGGTAAGTAAACTTTTTGACACGCTCGATATTCCCTCTGTAGACAGACACACTGCTGATGGCTCTGCCCAGGAGCCTGGATCTTGGTTTTTATCCAGGACACTTGCAAGCCCAGATACTCAGACTTCTCGCTCAGTCTGTCAAGAGCCCTGATTAGAGCATCCACTGACTCTGTGAAGACCACAGCATGGTCAGCAAAGTCGAAATCAGTGAATCTTTCTTCACCAACAGATGCTCCACGGCCCCTGTACCCTTTATTATTTAGACAGGTTTCTGTTATTGCTATAATATTATTATTATGCTCCTCTACAACCAACTCCAACTCACTTGTTTTATTTTTGATAGTTCTAGCATTAAAACAAGCAATTTTAATGTGTTACTCATTTTACTTTTACATTTAAAATCTGGGTTACAATATACATTACTCTGCATTTTTATTTTTACACTGAGGTCTGTTCCTCCATGTACAGTTCTAAACCTAGCCTGGCCTAAACTCCTTGCCCCCATTCCCATATTTTAAAAAACACTGGACTAACCTACTCATACACCTCTCCAAGACATTGGTGCCCCTCCAGTTCAGATGTAACTCCTCGCGGGGAAACAGTTCCCATCTGTTCAAAAGGGAGTCCCAATGTCAGCTGCATTCAAACCTTGTTCAAGGCTCATTGACAATCTTTTCTTTATTTACAGAGTTTATGTTGAACACTGGTTAGACATTTTTTGGTTTTAATCGGTTAGTTTTCTGTAGGCTGTGAATATGTTGTGCGTTTTTTCAGGCTTACATCCTCACAGAGAAAATGCATAGTCATAGGAACAAATTTCTAACAATGTGACATTTTCACTGGCATCACCTATGCGGGAAGTAATACAAAAAACACACTGCTGTCTTCCAATGAAATCACAATGTCAGGAGTTTTTCGGGTTATAGACTAACTATGGACATTCTCATAGTGTGCCAGGAATAAATGTCAAGAGTGTCATTAATTAATTCATAAATGGTGGATAACGATATTTTCCATGTTTTAATGTAAGCTTTAATATTAAATTAATCAGAGGCATGTTTAAATCAGCCTTTAGCAATGTGTTTAGTCTTGTTGTCATGTTCATTGTTTAATTTTAATTTTACCATGTCTGGGTCTTCTATGCTACTCCATTATAAGGACTATTTTTATTATTACTATTATTACATTGTAGCCTATCATTACCAACCGCACCCCACCCCCACATCTTTATTACAAGATGGTGCCCATGAAAGGGAAAAATAGAAGTTTGGACAACTTTTAAAAATGTGTTTTAATAAGAGAGAGAAGTTTTTGGAAAGAGTGACAAATCACACACAGAAAACAAAATTTTAAAATGAAATCAATTTGGAATCATTAGTCGTTATTAATAATTACATTCTAATGTAAGGAACATTGTTATAATTCAGTTACATTAATCTTTAAATTTTATTGACTTTGTTATGCCAAAAATCAATGTAGTGCTTAAGTTATTCATTGGTATATTTTTAAAAATACACATTTGTTTACTATTTTGTTACAAAAATGCATGTATCAGAAATATACCCTTAACTTGTGTTAGAGCTGAATTTGATCTTTCAAATCACAAGATTATCAAATCTATTTTATTTAACTGCTGTATCACTAAACCTCTTGTAGCAACTAAATGAGAAAAATTCATGGCCATGTTTACAAAGAAACTGGATGATAGTAATATTGCTAGTGGCAACACTGCCTACACATAAGCAATATTCCTTTCTAAATCATTTATATATATTAAAAATAGCAGCAGCCCTAGCACTGACCCCAGTGGAACACCATTCTTAACTTTACCCTATTCTGATAAGGTTCCTCTCACCATCACTCGCTGCTTAAAGTGTTTTAGGAAATTCTGCACCCATCTACACAATGCACCCTGAACACCCACCTCTTTTAGTTTGATGCCCAACATTTCGTATGGGACATTATTAAATGCTTTCTGAAAGTAAAGATAAATATCATCTGATTGTATCCTTTTTTTTGTTTTGTCATAGAATTCCAGCATGTACTGCCCTTGTCTGAAGCTATGCTGACTGTTCAGTAAACGTTCTGCAAAGTTGGCCCAGTTAATATTTGGGTAGTTAAAGTCCCACATGAGTATAATATCCCCTGAAAATTGCCTTTTTAATCTTATTAAAAAGAAGCATTGAAATTGTAGTCTGCACTGGGGATTCAATATCACACTCCTAAAATAAGGCCTCTTTCTTAAATGCTTTCCAGACAAAATCAGATGATCACTAACATGTGACACATCATCCAACTGAGGAAGGCATGCATTTAAATTCTGCTTTACTTTAATGTCAACACCCACCCCTTTTCTTTTCTATACTTCCTAAAAATGTGTACCCATCTTTTTTATACTTTTTGACAGATAGGGGGCGCTCTTGTCCCTTTGAACCCTCAGACCACACATCAGACACCAGGTAAAAGTCCCAATGATGACTTTTTTATTATAATATCGTGCACTAAGCACCTCCACCTCCACTATACACAATAAACAATCAATACAATAATCAATAAACACAATCCTCTACTCCTAGACGCTTCGTCACCCTTCCTCCCAACTCAGCTGTCCTGCTGGGATCTCCCACAGTCCTTTTATAGTCCATGACCCAGAAGTGCTTCTATCCCTCAGTCCATGTGATTTCACAGCACTTCCGGGTCAGATGAAAACTCCTTTTCTTCAGCCCGGAAGTACGTCATTCCTTCCGTCCCCGTGACTGGGAAGTTCTTCCAGGCTATATGGAAAATACAGTCCCTGAGCCTCCCTGCAATGTACCCTGGCGGCCCCCACGGTATCCAGCAGGGCTGTGAATTAAAACTCCAAAGTCCATGATGCCCTGCTGGAATTCGGAATACCTCCATGTTGCAGGGAGGGCTCCATCTGGTGGCTTGGGGGTATTGGCCGGGATAAACTGCCTGCCCTATACCACAACTTATTCCCATCTTTGCTATTTAGCCAGGTTTCTGTTAATGCTATAATATCATAATTATACTCAGCCACATACAACTTCAGTTCCCTTGTTTTTTATGCTTCTAGCATTAACGCAAGCTATTTTTAATGTGTTACTTATTTTACCTTTGCTTCAGTCCTATACCCAAGATTTTATTTGTGGCTGGGCTTGAAAAAGGATGTTGATTCAGAACCCCTATGGCATCTGGCAGAGCTTGAGCAGATTTGAAAAAAAGAATATGGAAAACCTGCAGTGTCCCATGTTGATAGACACCTGCTTACACAGGCATGAAACTGAAATTGTTGCCAGAGATGTATCTACTAAATACAAACTTGAATTGGAATTTTATTTTAAATAACAGCTGTTATCACTACTGTAGTGGTTCCGATGGACATCCTTTATTCAACTGATCTGGAGGAGCCCTCTCATATGAACAGCCTGAATTCACTATGAAAGTACTAACAATTATGGTAGTGTTTAGGTTGATAAAGACTGGGATAATTTTAACATTACACACATACTGTACCCCTGCCTACTAAGTAGCCCAAATATTTTGCCTCAGTTAACCCAAAGTAACATTTTTTTGGGTTGATCCAGAGCCTGGCTTCATTACATGTGTTTCTCCCATGTACTGGACTAGATGACCACATCAAGTAAATAGGCAGCACTGTAGGCATTGTGAGGTTGAAAGACTCTGTCCACCAGACCTTGGAAGGCCGCTGAGGCCCTATGCAATCCAAATGGGAGAACACAATACTGCCAATGGCTGCTAGGGGTGCTAAACGTTGGCTTCTCCTTTGCAAATTCCATTAAAGGAGTTTCATCATGTCAAGTGGTCAAATATTGAGCTTTACTGAATCATTTGTGGAGTTCATTGACTCACAGCATCAAATAAGCATCAAACTGGGAAACGTCATTAAGTAAGCAGAATTCATTGCAAAAGTGGTAACTGATGTTCTGCTGTGGGACCAGGACAGTGGGGTTAGACCAGGGACTAAAACTTTCTTCTTTTACACCAAGATCTAGCATTTTCCTGATCTTAATGTTCCACATCCTCTCGTATTGTCTCCTAGAAGTGATATGGGAATTCTAGGACATTGACCCCTGGTTCAGTGATGATGTCATGTGCAATCAGAGAAGTTCATCCGTGTTGCTCATTTACCACTTCCAGGACAGGCAAGATGGCTGCTTCGAGCTCTTATTGCTGGTTGAGCATTAGATTTGTACTGAAATTAAGGGTTGTTTTTAAAGCAAACTTGGAACAAGGTTGTTCAGAGTAGGGATCGGGTTGTCTGTCCTTCCACTGTTTCCACGAGTTGAAAGAGAACCGAAGTAGGTAACTGGTTTTCCGGTTTTTGAATCAAGAAGGTAGGAAGGGGTGTGTCCAGGATGATAGACACCAGAGAAGACATCAGTGATGGTAGGGCTGTCAGTCACCTGGGGCCTCATGTATAAATGGTGCATACACACAAAAATGCTGCGTACTCCTGTTTCTATGCTCATATCGCGATGTATAAAACTTAAACTTGGCATAAAGCCATGCACATTTTCATGCTAGCTAAAACCCTGGCGTATGCAAGTTCTCTGCTCAGTTTTGCAAACTGGCGGCACCCAGTGTCAAAACAGTGCTACTGTTCTAGTGTGGTTTCCCTTTCTTTTTTAGTTCCACATCCCTGACATAGCTTTATAAATACACTGAAATTAACCACATATTGTTTATTAGTTTAATGCATCTGATTGTAATTAACCTGTTACAATATAATGGTCCACAGAATGGTCAAACAAATTAACATGTTCGACTTGTTCTGCTGGGTGACTTTTCATTATTTAATCAAATACTCAATCTCTTTAATTTTGTAAGTGCCTTGCCGATGTGCCAATAATTAGGAGTAGAAAGTAGGAATGAGAACCATGCTCTATCTCTAGGCTGGAACTCACAGAGCATCAAGCCACAATTATAATAGCAAGCCTGGGCTGATTGTGCATGCTTCATGATCTGTTTTAGAATTGGCTGAATTTTTGCAAATTTATTGTGTAATTGCATCATATACTTAAGGTTGTTAGTGGAAGGGAGTGTATCTTCTTCCCATCCTTCTTTTAATATATTCATTAATCCCTGGGGTTGTCATCCATACAACAATTCAAATGAGGAGCACCTCTCAACAGGCAAACAGTACAAGAGGGAGTAACCTATCCCTTGTAGCGGTGTTTCATGGTCTGTTAGGGATGCTGGTACGAGTGAAAACACCTACCAGTCCCCATGCAATATTTTTGGAGTTGGTAGTCTCAGGGGAAAAGCATCGGGATATCGTCCAAGAGGTCCTATAATATCTACCCTTATTCGCTAAAATGGAGTATTGATGAGCAGGATGGGAACGAGAGGAGTGTGGTCCTTCCAAGGAATCTACGACAACTGACACTCTGGACATGAAGCACAAAAGTGGCCCAGCCAATAAAAAGTTTTATCTGTTCCATTGTATTTATTAGTTCTCAAATGGGCTCCTAAGAGACGGGTATGTGCCAATTCGCAGACCTGCCAGTGGCAAGTTCGCTGAACCAACATTGATGACCTCAACCTGCCCTCATGCACACAAAGTGCAAACAGGTGAAATTGATAATTTTTATGTTGTCCATCAATCAGAACAACCGCCTTCTTAGAAAACTTTCGGGAATCATTGTTCCATTATTCTCTTTTGAAAGAGGCTGGAGTTTGCTGAAATTGAAAATGTAAATTCGAAAGTGATTCCGGGGTGACCTCAGGGTGCGGAGCAACAGCCTGTGATGACTCGCTGACTGTCTTTATGGTCTGTATGAACCATTGTTACATACTGGATAGCCATGGAGTCCCGTTCTATGGCCGGCTGATGGTGCAGTGTAGAAACAGTATGAGAATGGTTTGCACCAGCTACAGCAAGAACCATTACCTTGTTTGGGGTGATTCATGGTTTTCTGCAACTTTGTGACCAGTCCTGCCCCACTATCTCCGGGAAATGACATGACAGCCACTGTTCTCACTGTTGTGGATGAATATAATGGCAGGTAACAAATGAAATGTTGCTGCTGAAATCTAGAAGTGCTGTTACTTTGTAGCTGTTGATTTTAACCACCCCAGTACAAGGAAGAAATAAGGGATCAGCGGCTAAACAATAGCTATTTCCTTGCGCCTAGCTGCAGCCTATTGGCTTACTGAAGCAAGGTCAGTTTGTGTTTGTATGGCCCACCTCCCTATACGTGCAACAGCAAGGAAAGAGTGTGTGTTCCTCCTCCGAGCTGATGGATGTTTCAATGTTTTTGTCTCGCGATGGATAGTTCACACTGATTTCCCTGACTCAGCCAGCTTTCCTTATAATTCAGTTATGTTTGTTGGTGTCACCACACTGATAAAACAGAGGCCTGAATAATCGAAAAGACCTAAGCGTCCTTAAAAAAGAGAGGTTATTCTGGGTACAGATTGTTCACTTCAGCTTGTTATCCAGATGCTCCCTTTTTATTTTTAGGTTCTCACCACCTCTGTGACCTCTCTGTCAATGGTGACAAGATGAAGAGTCTGATGCATGTATGATCTCTCAACTTCACCTTCACACCTGGATTCCATATCTTTTTTTATAGTAAGGTCCTAGAGTATCCATTCTTTTTTCCTTTATACTTTTTTTTATACAGACCTTAACAAAATACCTCAAACCCTATCCATATCCTTTGTATGTTTATTCTTACCATCCTGGTTACTGTAGTTCTATACCTTTTCCTTTCTTTTACATATATTTTACATACATATATATAACATATAAATTTTTTTTTTTTTTTGTTTTTCATTTTTATTACTATTTAATTTAATATTGTTTCTTTGTATCAGTATACTGCTGCTGGATTATGTGAATTTCCCCTTGGGATTAATAAAGTATCTATCTATCTATCTATCTATCTATCTATCTATCTATCTATCTATCTATCTATCTATCTATCTATCTATAACCTGAAGCAATTAGATAGATTACCAGAACAGTCAAGAGAAAAGGTTACAAATTTATTCTGGTATTATAGATTAGCTGTGCTGTGTGTCTAAGGCAAGCTGAAACCTAAGAAATCAACATAGACATCAGCATTTTCAGTGCATTTATATGAATATATTTTGTAATGCATGCAGTAATGAATTGCATTGTATTTGTCATTCCAGCAGATGGTACATCACAAACATTTGTAGTAGTGCATTTTATTACTTCAAATGTCTGCGATGCATCTTCTTTTGAAATAACAGAGACATCGCAACTGGACTGACACACAGATACACAGGAATACAGACAAATAGACACTTACTTTTTATTTGCTAAAATACAAGCAAGCAGTGGGGTATTGCATACCTGTGATCAGCCGGGAGGGTGTTTCTCTAATGCACATGTGTGACACTGTTTAAACATTTATATTGTTAAACATTAATAATAAAAAATATCATCAACCTATATGCTAAATATTATTCTTAGCTATACAATGAAGAGAGCCCTGCAGTGGGTTGGCACCCTGCCCGGGGATTTATTCCTGTCTTGCGCCCTGTGCTGGCTGGGATTGGCTCCAGCAGACCCCCGTGACCCTTTGTTAGGATATAGCGGGTTGGACAGTGACTGACTGACAATGAAGAGATGTGTACAGTTTATAATTGACTTGTGAAAGTCCACATTAATTAGCTCTAATTTTCTCTATTTGTAGTTCAAACATCATGAGACTGTTTTTCAACAAACCAGACAAACCTGCTGAAACAAACCAAATAGTACAATTTATTTAAAACATTAGGATAATAGAAGATAAATAATTCAAATTATATAGAAAGGACAATAACAATACAAAAGATCAATTTACACTAACTTAATTTGATCTTTTATTCTCTTACAAAAGAGTGACATAACTTGTGAATTTTACTTCCTTAATCTACAGTGGTGTGAAAAACTATTTGCCCCCTTCCTGATTTCTTATTCTTTTGCATGTTTGTCACACAAAATGTTTCTGATCATCAAACACATTTAACCATTAGTTAAATATAACACAAGTAAACACAAAATGCAGTTTTTAAATGATGGTTTTTATTATTTAGGGAGAAAAAAAAATCCAAACCTACACAGCCCTGTGTGAAAAAGTAATTGCCCCCTGAACCTAATAACTGGTTGGGCCACCCTTAGCAGCAATAACTGCAATCAAGCGTTTGCGATAACTTGCAATGAGTCTTTTACAGCGCTCTGGAGGAATTTTGGCCCACTCATCTTTGCAGAATTGTTGTAATTCAGCTTTATTTGAGGGTTTTCTAGCATGAACCGCCTTTTTAAGGTCATGCCATAGCATCTCAATTGGATTCAGGTCAGAACTTTGACTAGGCCACTCCAAAGTCTTCATTTTGTTTTTCTTCAGCCATTCAGAGGTGGATTTGCTGGTGTGTTTTGGGTCATTGTCCTGTTGCAGCACCCAAGATCGCTTCAGCTTGAGCTGACGAACAGATGGCCGGACATTCTCCTTCAGGATTTTTTGGTAGACAGTAGAATTCATGGTTCCATCTATCACAGCAAGCCTTCCAGGTCCTGAAGCAGTAAAACAACCCCAGACCATCACACTACCACCACCATATTTTACTGTTGGTATGATGTTCTTTTTCTGAAATGCTGTGTTCCTTTTACGCCAGATGTAACGGGACATTTGCCTTCCAAAAAGTTCAACTTTTGTCTCATCAGTCCACAAGGTATTTTCCCAAAAGTCTTGGCAATCATTGAGATGTTTCTTAGCAAAATTGAGACGAGCCCTAATGTTCTTTTTGCTTAAAAGTGGTTTGCGTCTTGGAAATCTGCCATGCAGGCCGTTTTTGCCCAGTCTCTTTCTTATGGTGGAGTCGTGAACACTGACCTTAATTGAGGCAAGTGAGGCTTGCAGTTATTTAGACATTGTCCTGGGGTCTTTTGTGACCTCTCGGATGAGTCGTCTCTGCGCTCTTGGGGTAATTTTGGTCGGCCGGCCACTCCTGGGAAGGTTCACCACTGTTCCATGTTTTTGCCATTTGTGGATAATGGCTCTCACTGTGGTTCGCTGGAGTCCCAAAGCTTTAGAAATGGCTTTATAACCTTTACCAGACTGATAGATCTCAATTACTTCTGTTCTCATTTGTTCCTGAATTTCTTTGGATCTTGGCATGATGTTTAGCTTTTGAGGTGCTTTTGGTCTACTTCTCTGTGTCAGGCAGCTCCTATTTAAGTGATTTCTTGATTGAAACAGGTGTGGCAGTAATCAGGCCTGGGGGTGGCTACGGAAATTGAACTCAGGTGTGATACACCACAGTTAGATTATTTTTTAACAAGGGGGCAATTACTTTTTCACACAGGGCCATGTAGGTTTGGATTTTTTTTTTCTCCCTAAATAATAAAAACCCTCATTTACAAACTGCATTTTGTGTTTACTTGTGTTATATTTGACTAATGGTTAAATGTGTTTGATGATCAGAAACATTTTGTGTGACTAACATGCAAAAGAATAAGAAATCAGGAAGGGGGCAAATAGTTTTTCACACTACTGTATATCTAAAGAATTAAACTGGAAACATCATTCAATCTGCATCAGCTTTAAAATATTGTTGGCAGAATTCTGATGTCTTTTACCTGGTTGGATGAATACGTTCTTAGATATTATATAGTTCCTAGTGTCAGCACTCTGATGCTAGTGTTGATTTGTTGTTGTTCTTACAGAGCTCCTCTGTGTGTGTGTGTGTGAGTGTGTGAGATGCTGCTTTGAAAAGAAACCTCAAACAGCTAAAGAAATATCCTTCACATAGATTATTACTTTTAATTACAGCAATACCAATAACTAAAATATATATGCTGCCTTTATCCTAACTACCAAGTTGCATTCAATAGTTCTCAGAAGCAAAGTAGGAGTGCTTATGGTTTGGTTCTTATTGACTCCAAGTGTAGAAAATTCCTTCAGGGTTTTCTTTCTTTGCCACTCAAGGAAGGACCTCAAGAACAATTTTTCTCTCCTTGTTCCAATGCTGATTTCCGTTTGTGCTGTAGTCACACCTCCTGGTTGAAGGTGGAACTGCATTTTGTTTTTGTGGTCCTCTTTTGCTAGCATAAAACTTAAATCTGATGGGCAGTCAGTGACCAGTCTCCAGTACAATGTTAATGAATATCAGTAATACTCATCAGAGACTTTATCCTCAGCTATATAAACTCATTGATTAAATAAAACAAATTGTTATCCGTGTCACAATCCTTAGGATATAAGATGTTTTTGAGAACATTACTATAAAGTGTCTGCTGTACATCTGTCTAGTGTACCATGTTCCGAAAATGAAAGGCTTACCTAAATAAAAAAAATCACAGTGCTGCTCCCCAAAGAACAAGATGAATTTTTGGTTGGATCTAGTGTAAACTGACACAAAGAACACAGGTAAAACTTTTGAGTACCACCTTGGTAACCCTGTATAATTTGACAGTTTTTGTGTAGATTAGCACTCAGTTTATTGTGGGGATATATTTACAGACACGAGTCGAAAGAGAACCGAAGTAGGTAACTGGTTTTCCGGTTTATGAATCAAGATGGTAGGAAGGGGTGTGTCCAGGATGATAGACACCAGAGAAGACATCAGTGATGGTAGGGCTGTCAATCACCTGGGGCCTCATGTAGAAACGGTGCATACACACAAAAATACTGCGTACTCCTGTTTCCATGCTCATATCGCGATGTATAAAACCTAAACTTGGCATAAAGCCATGCACATTTTCATGCTAGCTAAAACCCTGGCGTATGCAAGTTCTCTGCTCAGTTTTGCAAACTGGCAGCACCCAGCGTCAAAGCAGTGCTGTTGTTCCAGTGTGGTTTCCCTTTCTTTTTTAGTTCCACATCCCTGACGTGGGTTTATAAATACACTGAAATATTGTTTATTAGTTTAATGCATCTGATTGTAATTAACCTGTTACAATATAATGGTCCACAGAATGGTCAAACTATTCTAAATACCATAGCTGCTTTAGCGTTGTTACTCTCACTGCACCTTCTTCTGGTGCTCCATTCACGGATTGCTCCTGCCTCGCACTGTATTGTTGCCTGGGCTGGTGCGACACTAGCAGGAAAGATGGATAAAATAATTAAACATGTACTACGAAGATATTTCAATGTTCCTTAAACGTTTTGAAGAATCTGCGTTCTAAACTTACAGATGGCTTAAAGTCTATTACAGAGATGATTATGTGGCGATTGGGTATTTGGAGAAAGAAGAGTTAGGACAGGAATTGGTAGTACATTTGAAAGAGACAGTACTGTTGCAATAAATTATTTCAACAAAGGTCGCGCATGGCAGAGCAAGCATCTTGCGTGAGGTGTGAACAATCACTGCGCCACCATGTTCCCATGTTTAATAACATGCTTTAACTCCTATCGTCATTAAAATGATATCAAGTATACATCTCAGTATTTTAATTATTCAGAGAGCTGTAATATCACAAATTTAAAGGATTCTGTATTCTGTTGGAGGAAGAGAAAGCCCATTTAAGAAATTAAACAATTTTAAGATGAAGTTTATGATGTTCTACTTTAATGACAAAATAAACTACGTGACTAAAGTGGAAGTTTCGAGATTAAAGTTGACATTTCATGCTTTTTTCCCACTGTGTGCCAATTTTTTTTCTCTGTACCCTAATAAGCTTTCATATGACACTTAGACGGGGGGCTACGACTTTGATATCTAACAACTTCTTTTTTATTTCAGGCACTGTGCGACTTTGTGAACTTGAGCTTTCGAGCTACTCCAACACTGTATGTCACTTGATCAACTTCCTTTTGTTTTTTATACCACTGTTTAAACCAACAAATAGTACGTTTTTCTTTGCCTCCACTTGGTATTCGCTGAAATTCTTCTATTTCCCCCTGTGTTTTTGCCACTGCCTTTTCACAGAACGTAAAGCTTAAGGGCTATTTAAATTGATTTGTATATTCAAAGAGGAGTAATTCTGGGAGGAGTTTGGGGAGTGGCAGCAGGCGCGTGGACGTGCGTTACTTTTCACGCTGACCGGGATTTATGGTGCGGAAGAACGTGGAAGTTGGCGAATGCACAGATTTATGTATCTGGATTTTTTTGTGTGTACGAGCATTTCCGTTTTTGTCCTTACGCCATATTTTAGTATGAATTCTACACACGCCGTTATGCATGAGGCCCCTGGTCTGCAGAGGGAGAAAGAGAGAGACAATCAGAAAACAAGTGCTAATCCCTGGCTTGGGAGAAAATTACATTTACTAGAGCCCTTAAGCTGTCTCCCATGTGTGTGATACTCTTTACACCTCTGGAGCATCTACTTCCTGTCACATTTCCAGCCCCTCTTACAATTTCAGTAGAATGAGGTCTGAGGCATCTAGGGATCTCCAGTAACTTTTTAGTAACTGCCTTTGTGCTCCCAGTTCTTTTCATGTGGGAAGACAGAGTAAACTGTGACAAAATGCATTTTACATATAATGCAAAGAATATACCTCATAAATAAGTGGACGATAGTAAGTTGGTTAAAATAATTATGGTGTGAGAAGATCAGAATTTTTGAAATATTGACAATATTTTCCCTAAAGTTATATTCCAAAAACACCCCAAACCTAAGGCAGTTTACATGTTCAAAAAGTATTTTTAGTTTTTCAGGATATGGAGTACAGCTCAGCAGTCACATTCAAGGGACAAATCAATAATACATAGCTGTTGGCTAATGTTATACAAATGTATTAGCTTGTTTTCTAAGTTTATCAACAAAAAAGAACTTGTATATGTTAATACAAATACAAATCTTTTATTGTGTTTCAGAAGTATTAATATTGGTTCAAGCAATATTTTGCTAATTTAAATGCGGATCATAGCCAGCAAAACGTTAAAGTTTTTCACTGTTGTTTTTAACAAATCCTCAAATAAAAATGGTACTTCTCATAACCACCTATGTAACTCTGCACACCCTTAAGTCAGTTTCTCACAACAGAATGCAATTTCTCATTGTTTTTATTAATTTAGAAACAATTTAGTTTTGGTTCAAATAGGATTAGGTAGATTCACTTTAAATTAGCCCAAAAATCAGTTTGCATTAGTCATGTTGCCAAATGAATTATACACTTCTCATTTGTTTAGTTCTACTCTGCAAGATATTTACACATGTGCAAATGGTGTAAGTTAACACATGCAAAAATGTTAATTCAGTTGTCAGAAGGGTTCATTCAACGGTGAAGCATAAAGGAAATAGTTCAAAAATAGAGGTTTAAGTGGATGATAAAATTAGAAACTGCTTATCAGGTAAATACTGAATTTCATTTACAAAAGAGGGTGTTCACACTTTTATATCAGCCAGGCACACATTATTCAGTAATTGTTTACCTGTGTATTAAGGATGAATTTTGAAAATGGGGGAACAAGATATTGTTGACCAGAGGTAAATGGCTCCGTATGAAGGAAGTCTGAGTATGTGAGGAGGTTTGCTGAGAGGAAGACAGCACAATGGAAAAGCCAGAAAAGGGCTGAGATACAGTCCTGTGGCAGATGAAATAAAGGCAACATTAATGGACCATGCCATAAACCATGGTCTTACAGTTGCAGAGGCTGGTCAGAGAGTACAGCCTAATGTAGGCCGCTCAACTGTGCCTTCAGTAATCCTTCAAAATTCTTACTATGTAGTCCAAGTCATTTTGAAGAAAACCAATACAATTTGTCATCAGTGTGTATGTACTATGTATTTATGTATGTACAGTACTTCACATTGCCTAAACGCTGGTTGCAGAGGAATACTCAACAAGGGCAACAGATCTGAAACATGGTCTTACTGAAAAATGCCATCAGACTAAGAGACATGCAGAGTGCCATTATAGCAGACAGTGACATCTTCCAAAACATACAGTAAATTCTGTCAGTCTCTCAATGATAGACAAAGCACTGAAGAGAAATCTGACGTCAGTGAAACAACTGTACAGGGTGCCGTTTGAAAGGAACAGCGACAGAGTGAAGAAACTGATTTGATGTAGATGAAAATATGTGGCCCAACCAGCAGGAGCTGGTCGAATGCAGGTTGTGGAACTGGCCTTGTTCTTTCCAACATAACTACTTAAAATACTGTTTATATTTTTACTGTAACATATAACATTTTTGAAGGCTTCTTGATTTGTGCTTGGTTCTTTGTGCAGCGTTGTAATTTCTGTTGTCCTGAATGAAAATAAATTTCACATTACTAATGTTACAGTATTCCTTTTTAGCAGAAAATACCAATGTGGTCGAACCTTATAATGGTTTCTAAAACATAAGTACATGTGGTTTGGTGCTCAAGAAAATTCAGCTGGCTATAGAGAAATTATAGTGAATGATGAAGTAAACTGAGCAACATTTGATCAAAATTAAATCTTAAAATATTGCCATATTTTCATGCTGACAACATAACTAAACATTTTGAATGGTCGGTCTCTTAGCGATGGTTCAGAGATTTCACATTTTGGTGGCATTGACTAAATGGCCAACAAGAGAATTGCATTCTGAAACATGAATGAAAGGTTTAGAATTACATGTAATTACTTCATTTTGCTGGTTATCCAAATTAGTGCGCTGCAGTGTACAAACTGTTTTCAGAAATGCACAAACAATTGAGAGGACCTCAGGACTGTTTAGAGAAATTGTGCAAAGCAACCAAGAAAAAAAAAAAAGAAGAAAAAAGCATAAATGGGATGGCAGCAAGATCTGCAGTTTGGCCTTGCATTTTTTACAATTGCATTGATGTTGGCTCTTAGTACGACATGCTATGTGTATGTTTAATTGTGACAAAATTTTTTTAATAGTTTCAAATAATAGGTGAAATGATAGATGAAATGATAGAGTGACTGACTGGCTGAGAAATGTACATTGAGGCTGAAAGACGTACTGATGTGCTGATGTCATCTTTGCAATCGAGAGAGAAGCGCATGAGAGTTGTTGTTTTTCTTTGGTGTTCGAGTTAATTAAAAAATAATTTTGTTCCTAAAATATTGTGTTATGGTTGCTGCTAAGGAGCTGTGTGGGAATTTTTAAAGATTTTTTGTGCTTTTTTTTTTTGCCAGCACGGGAGCGAAAGCACCTGGGTATTTGGGAGTGCATTTGGAAAAGTTACTTGTTACTTGTTTTGTGTACATGTACTTGTCTTTTTATTCAAACTAGTGTCAGAGAGACAGGGCAGTAAGGAGCAGTCGCTTAAACTGGCATCTCTGTAATTAACAATTTGTTGCTACGATGCTGGTTGAGTAAGAGAAACAACGATTCCTTAGTGGGGAAGAAAAGAAATGCAGCAGCTGACTTCAAAGCGTTAAGACACCAATTAGGAGTTAGTAATCCTAAGTCAAATTTTAATAATGAGGCCAATACAATGCAAGGACTCTTTAGATGACAGCTTGGAGGATCCAGTCTTCTATGAGGGCTATATTTGCAGGAGATGCCAGCTGATGCAGTACCTTGAGCTCAGGCTCAATGAACTGGAGGAGGTGTTGGCTGGCCTGTGATATTTAGGGAATTGGTAGACTTACCCAAGTGTCCTTTAGAGAGATAGTGTGCACCCCTAAGGTGACGCAGGAGGAGATTCCAGGCCAGAGAGGTAGAGATAGGTGGATTACAGTCACAAGGCACAAGTTAAGGGGTGAACACTGTCCGGGGGCAGCACCCCAAGAATTGGAAATGTGAAGGTGGTAGGCAGGCAAGAGGAATCCCAATGACCACCTCAAAGTCAATTCACAGAAAAAGAGAGGCAGTGATAGTTGGGGACTCAATCTTTAGGGAGACTGAAGCACAGGTTTGCCCTAGGGACAGAAAGTTTTGTATGCTGTGTTGTCTTCCAGGGTAGTAGTAGGGATGTATGTCAGTTCTGCAATCCAAATTTAAAGATTTAAGTGCCAGGCTGAGGAGCAGAAGTTACATGAAAGTCTTCTCCAGATTTCTACCTGTGCCGTGCACTACCAGGTAACACTGAGAGATTAGGCTAAAGGCTAAAATCATGGTGTTGGGTAGAAGGATGTAGGTTTATGTGACATTGGGACACCTTTTGGAGCAGATGGGACCTGTTCTGCTGCAATTGGTTACATCTGAACCGAAGGGGCACCAATATGTTAGGGAGGTGATCGAGTCGGTTAGTACAGGATTGTTTAAACTAGGATACGGGGGCAGAGTTTAGGCCTGGCTAAGTTTAGAACTGTACATGGACGAACAAACATCCATCCATCCATCCATCCTCTTCCGCTTATCCGAGGTTGGGTCGCGGGGGTAGCAGCTTAAGGAGAGAAGCCCAGACTTCCCTCTCCCCGGCCACTTCTTCCAGCTCTTCCGGGAGAATCCCAAGGCGTTCCCAGGCCAGCCGGGAGACATAGTCCCTCCAGCGTGTCCTGGGTCTTCCCCGGGGCCTCCTCCCGGTTGGACGTGCCCGGAACACCTCACCAGGGAGGCGTCCAGGAGGCATCCTGATCAGATGCCCGAGCCACCTCATCTGACTCCTTTCGATGCGGAGGAGCAGCGGCTCTACTCTGAGCCCCTCCCGGATGACTGAGCTCCTCACCCTATCTTTAAGGGAAAGCCCAGACACCCTGCGGAGGAAACTCATTTCAGCCGCTTGTATTCGCGATCTCGTTCTTTCGGTCACTACCCATAGCTCATGACCATAGGTGAGGGTAGGAACGTAGATCGACTGGTAAATTGAGAGCTTTGCCTTACGGCTCAGCTCTTTTTTCACCACGACAGACCGATGCAGAGCCCGCATCACTGCGGATGCCGCACCGATCCGCCTGTCGATCTCACGATCCATTCTTCCCTCACTCGTGAACAAGACCCCGAGATACTTAAACTCCTCCACTTGGGGCAGGATCTCGCCCCCAACCCTGAGAGGGCACTCCACCCTTTTCCGGCTGAGGACCATGGTCTCGGATTTGGAGGTGCTGATTCTCATCCCAGCCGCTTCACACTCAGCTGCGAACCGCTCCAGAGAGAGCTGAAGATCACGGCCTGATGAAGCAAACAGGACAACATCATCTGCAAAAAGCAGTGACCCAATCCTGAGTCCACCAAACCGGACCCCTTCAACACCCTGGCTGCGCCTAGAAATTCTGTCCATAAAAGTTATGAACAGAATCGGTGACAAAGGGCAGCCCTGGCGGAGTCCAACTCTCACTGGAAACGGGCTCGACTTACTGGCGGCAATGCGGACCAAGCTCTGACACCGGTTGTACAGGGACTGAACAGCTCTTATCAGGGGGTCCAGTACCCCATACTCCCGGAGCACCCCCCACAGGACTCCCCGAGGGACACGGTCGAACGCCTTTTCCAAGTCCACAAAGCACATGTAGACTGGTTGGGCAAACTCCCATGCACCCTCCAGGATTCTGCTAAGGGTGTAGAGCTGGTCCACTGTTCCGCGACCAGGACGAAAACCACACTGTTCCTCCTGAATCCGAGATTCGACTATCCGACGGACCCTCCTCTCCAGAACCCCCGAATAGACTTTTCCAGGGAGGCTGAGGAGTGTGATCCCTCTATAGTTGGAACACACCCTCCGGTCCCCCTTTTTAAAGAGGGGGACCACCACCCCAGTCTGCCAATCCAGAGGCACTGTCCCCGATGTCCATGCGATGTTGCAGAGACGTGTCAACCAAGACAGTCCTACAACATCCAGAGCCTTAAGGAACTCCGGGCGTATCTCATCCACCCCCGGGGCCCTGCCACCAAGGAGTTTTTTGACCACCTCGGTGACTTCAGTCCCAGAGATGGGAGAGCCCACCTCAGAGTCCCCAGGCTCTGCTTCCTCATTGGAAGGCATGTTAGTGGGATTGAGGAGGTCTTTGAAGTACTCCCCCCACCGACCCACAACGTCCCGAGTCGAGGTCAGCAGCGCACCATCCCCACCATATACGGTGTTGACACTGTACTGCTTCCCCTTCCTGAGACGCCGGACGGTGGACCAGAATCTCATCGAAGCCGTCCGAAAGTCGTTCTCCATGGCCTCTCCAAACTCCTCCCATGCCCGAGTTTTTGCCTCAGCAACAACCGAAGCCGCATTCCGCTTGGCCTGCCGGTACCTATCAGCTGCCTCCAGAGACCCACAGGACAAAAAGGTCCTATAGGACTCCTTCTTCAGCTTGACGGCATCCCTCACCGCCAGTGTCCACCAACGGGTTTGGGGATTGCCGCCGCGACAGGCACCGACCACCTTACGGCCACAGCTCCGGTCAGCCGCCTCAACAATAGAGGCACGGTACATGGCCCATTCGGACTCAATGTCCCCCACCTCCCTCGGGACGTGGTCGAAGTTCTGCCGAAGGTGGGAGTTGAAGCTACTTCTGACAGGGGACTCTGCCAGCCGTTCCCAGCAGACCCTCACAACACGTTTGGGCCTACCAGGTCTGACCGGCATCTTCCCCCACCATCGAAGCCAACTCACCACCAGGTGGTGATCAGTTGACAGCTCCGCCCCTCTCTTCACCCGAGTGTCCAAGACATATGGCCGCAAGTCCGACGACACAACCACAAAGTCGATCATCGAACTGCGGCCTAGGGTGTCCTGGTGCCAAGTGCACATATGAACACCCTTATGCTTGAACATGGTGTTCGTTATGGACAATTCGTGGCGAGCACAGAAGTCCAATAACAGGACACCGCTCGGGTTCAGATCGGGGGGGCCATTCCTCCCAATCACGCCCTCCCAGGTCTCACTGTCATTGCCCACGTGGGCATTGAAGTCTCCCAGCAAAACGAGGGAATCCCCAGAAGGTATGCCCTCTAGCACCACCTCTAGAGACTCCAAAAAGGGTGGATACTCCAAACTGCTGTTCGGTGCATACGCACAAACAACAGTCAGGACGAACAAACAATAATGCTATAATAAAAATGCATAGTAATGTAAATTGTAACCCAATGTTTAAATGTAAAAATAAAATAAATAAAACAATAATAGCTTGCATTAATTCTAGAATTACATAAATTAAAAAAGTGAGTTGAAGTTGCATGTAGAGGAGCATAATTATGATATTATAGCAATAATGGAAACCTGGCTAAATAACAAAGATGGAGATGAGTGTAACATAAAGGAATAGACATTTTTAGGAAGGATAGGCAGGGCAGAAAAGGAGGTGGGGTTACTGTTTATGTCAAACAGAATTTAAACTGAAGTCTATTTCAGTTGGACAATTAGCCCAATCTTATTGAGGACGTGTGACTTCGCCTGGATAGCATTAGGTAAAGAAGCCTTATTTTAGGGGTGTGTTATAGCTCGCCCAATGCAGACAGTAATTTCAACACACATCTTTTTAGTAATATTAAAAATGCAAGTTTACAGGAGGATTATTATAGTCAAGTGGGACATTACCAAAATATTAATTTGCAAATAGTGTAGCACAAGACAAAGAGTTTTTAAAAGTAAGGTTAAACACCATGATTTAGTATTTTGTAATAATCAGGATAGAATTGAGGATGTAGAGGTGATTGAACCACTAGGGTCAAGTACATACAATACAATTCTCAGTGTTTTGGAAGAGTGCAGATGCAAAGACTAAAACTGTTAAATTCAACTTTGGTAGGGTAGATTTTGAGCAGATGTGGCAAAGTCTAAGGAGGATAGACTGGGATAAGCTTATAATTTGGAGACAGTCAAGGAGCAGTGGAACAGGTTTAAAAACAATTTACACGTAATGCAGAAGTTAGTAGAAAAAAAGTAGAAAATTAAAAAAAAACTGCAGTGGGTTAAATTTAAAAAAGAAGCTGCAAAGGAAAAAAAACAGCTGTATAAGGTGTACAGGACTAATAACTCCACTAATAAAGTGAATCGTAGGGTTTATGAGAACATGAAGGCAACCATTAAAAAAGATATTAGGGAGGCTAAAAGGCAGTTACACAGGAATACAGTAGATATGTTAAAAGATGACCCAAAGAGATCCTTTTAGTGTTTCATTAATAAAAAAACAGTCAACGAAGAGGTGAAGTGTATCAGGAATAGTAAAGGTGAATTAAAAAATACAGACAGTGAACAGCGGATGCTCTAAACTTGCATTTTTCTGAGATCTTCACAAATGAGGAAGAAGATATTCTCTGAGCAGTAAATGGGACTACTAAGGAGATACTGAGTGATTTAGTACTAGGGTGTTGTACTGTGTTAGCCATTATGGATGTAATGAGAAGGCAAACAAAATTACACCTGACTAACTAAAAAGATCACAATATGAAAGCTTTCAAAGCAACTCAGGTCCCTTCTTCAGGCAAGATGTAATAGAGAGACTGAAAATCCCTGTATTTATATAGACACTAGGACAGGTACAGCATTGGAAAATCTTTAAGTAAGATATAGATATAAAAAAGATGTAAAAAAATTACATTAGCTGTAAAAAATGAATAGACCTCTCCAGTCTAGGATTCATTTAGAAAGAGAGGAGAACAATGCATAGTCAAGATCTTTTGATAAGATAACTGTCCAACAAAGTATTTTGAAGATTTTGATGAGTTTTCCATACAATGTGGATCTGTAGTCAGGTTGTCTGTGTCGGTCTGAGAAATGTAAACAATCCTCATACCTTGTTATAAAACTCTTGCCTCTATTTAAATCATGTTGTAATGTGTTAACTTTTATCATGAGTTTAACTTCCCATTAATTTCTCTCTTGCTATGTTTTGAAGTTGTCAGTAAGCATTGTGACTTGGACTGTAAAGTGCTTTTCACAGTGTCCATGACTGCTGAAATGAGTTCCTACAGGAACATCACTATTGCCTTGCTTAGTGGGGAACTTGTGTAAATTCATTCTTTGGCAGAATGCTTTTGACTAAAAAAGCTCTGAAAAATAGCATGCACTAAAGACTGAAAAACTGAAAATGAGTGTTAGCTAAACCGTAAGGCATGCAGAGTGATTGGTGATGCCCCGATGTAGTTACTGTAGTTACTGTCATCTCCCATGCCTGATCCTAATTAAATAAAGGCATACACTCACCATAATTATAATCCATAAACATAATTATAGAAAAATGTATGTTAAAAAAACTCTTTAAACAAACAAGCAAACAAATAGATAAATACACAAGCAAATAAATAAATGTAAATATATATCCATCCATTTTCCAACCCGCTGAATCCAAACACAGGGGTCTGCTGGACCAAAAAAGGGCACGAACCAATCCCGGGCAGGGTGCCAACCTACCGCAGGACACACACAAACACACCAAGGCCAATTTAGAATTGCCAGTCCACCTAGCCTGCATGTCTTTGGACTGTAGGAGGAAACCGGAGCGCCCCGAGGAAACCCACGCAGACACGGGGAGAACATGCAAACTCCATGAAGGGAGGACCCGGGAAACGAACCCGGGTCTCCTAACTGTGAGGCAGCAGCGCTACCACTGCACCACCGTGCCGCCCCTATATATATATATATATATAGTCATACTTGTGCACTTAGGAGGAAGCTGACTGGACCAAATGAAAGTAATTCCACACCAGGCTGAGGGCGGGGAGCATTAAACCTTCCTCTGTTATTTCTGCAGTCCAAAAACAGGAAACTCTGCCTGATTCAACCTGATGCCAATTCCAGTTTTGGCCCCAAGAAAAATGTCACTTCCTGTTCTGGCCCCAAGGAAGATGCCACTTCCGGTTCCAGGCCTCAAGAGTGACATCACTTCCGGTTCAGGCCCTAAAGAGTGACGTCACTTCCAGTTCCGAAGTTAATGACATCACTTCCTTTAAAGGCATTTAAAGCTGCCATCTTTGGCTTAACAGTTCAATTCAGTCTGGAACTCCAACCTATGCACATAATTGCCAATTTTCATAACCTTTTGCAGCCAGGGACAATATATGGCCGGCTGCACCAAACCTTTTTGTGTGTGTCAAGGCTGGTTCTTTCACAGTAGCGTAGTCGGCACTGGAAGCCAAAGCAGAAAAGAGGGCCGCAACATACCCATGAGACTGCCAACCAAAGAGGGGTCAGGTAGGAAAGTACCATTCCCGTGTTGTCGAGATGGGGGTCAGTCAATGTGAATTGGGGGAATCTGGAGTGTGCTCCGACCAAAAACTCATTAAAGGACACCAGGGACCTTAGGCAAGGGACCTATAGATGAGGGTCAGTTTCAGAAGGGAACACATCAGGGATTTATTATGGGCTCCCAAGAAAGGGGACTGCTGACAGCTATCCCACAAAGGAAATGCCCCTTGATAAGATGGAGGCACCCTGGGTTGGCAGGTGAGAAATATAATGGCCAAGGTTTTTAATCCAGAAAGGTCTACGAAAGAACAGGCATTTCAATTAATGGCCAAAGTTGGGTGTTGGCTAAGGCCGAATAAAAACAAACCCCGACAGATAGTGGAGCAGGTAGCCTGTGCCTTATTGCTTCAAGCCTTCCCACTAATATCGCCCAGCCATCCTGGGGATAATAATTTAAAAATATGATCTTGTTAGTAGAGATAATAGAGCACTTAAGAGTAAAAACCTACTTGGGAGATCCTGAACGGAACCCATGCGAACCCAGATGGGCCTGCATCTCTACTTTGGAGTCCCATCCTCACATTGCAGAGCTAAGCCCGGTGAACTCTGATGCATGGTGAAGGGCGAAGGTATGAAGATGCAGTGGGAGGGGTAGTGTGCTCTGGCTAATTCTCTGGCCTTTTCTTATACAGGAATAGCGATAGTAAACGGCTACAGTGTACCAGCTTTATTCAACTCTGGCAGTAACATCTCAGTTGTTGCTTATCATCTGGTGTTGCCACGACAATAACTTAAATTTAAGACTAATCTGTAAAAATGAGAATGTCCATCATTATGAGTCAGCTGCCTGTTATATCAGTCACGAGGGTGTCCTAAAGAAACTCAGAAGAGATTGGTCAGATAGTAAACAATTTATAACACTCATTGCTCCCAGACATTCAGTCATGGACCCCAAAATAGCATCCTCAGCTACCTCCATGCTGTGTTTACAGCTGGAGGAGAGATGGAGCTCAGCCTCTAGCAATGATGTTGAAACACCCGGGACGTCATTGAAACGTCATCTACAGGCGCCGTGCTGGCCCGAGATGAAACCATGCCCCTTGAAGTCGAATCCGATCCTCTCACACAACTGTAGTTTCAATTTAAGCAAACTCCGGCTTCTTTTAAAAGGGAACAATAAAATGATGACTCCCTTAAATTTGCAAAAAATGCAGTCGTTCTAGTAGATAGCCATAGCGCACTGCATCCCATGTCACAAGGTCCCCACTTTGTATTAAATAATGACCTTTTCTATTGGGTAGCAGAACATGAGGGGGAGGTACGGTCCCTGCTGTTAGTACCACAGACTTACTGGCGCCAAGTCTGTGAATTGGTACATACCCACCTCCTGGGAGCCCACTTGGGCCCCGAGAAAACACTCGAGTGTATTCAATGGAACTGGTGATCAAATGAATGCTGCATCTAGGCACGACAGACGAGAGTTACAGTATAGTCCCTGGTCCAGTCCCATCATATTGGTCAGAAATCCTGATTGAAGTTGGAGGTTTTGCAATGATTTCCGTCGGTTTAACCAAGTCTCCCAATTTGACACATATCTGATGCCGCAAGTAGATGACCTCCTGAAGGGTTTTTGACTACCCTTGACATGACAAAGGGGTACTGGCAGGTTCCCTTAACATTCTCCGCAAAGGAAAAGACTGCGTTTAGCACCCCTAATGGACACTGGCAGTATCGTGTCCTTCCATTTGGGTTACATGGGGCACCAGCAACTTTCCAAAGACTGGTGAATAAAGTGCTCCATCCTCATAATTCGTATAGTGCTGCCTACCTGGATGACGTGGTCATCTATTCCAGCACCTGGAAGGAACACCTATAGCAGATACAACCTGTACTGCGGTCACTAGGGGAAGTCGGTCTTCGTATTAACCCAAAGAAATGCTTCTTTGGTTTGATAGAAGCCAAATATGCATATATCAAAATTATGTCTCTTTAGGGTAATTATAAGGGCACTGATAAATACTTTGTCTTTTTAACTCTTAACTTTTACGAGTACCATAAAATTGCACAGAATGTTACAGACTCAGATCAAATGTATTTTTTGTTATGTAAAAGTTCATTACATTTATATAGAGCTTTTCTCACTACTCAAAGTGCTCCACAAAGGGTGGACCAAGGATTCAAACCCATGACTTCCTTTTTGCAAGGTAGCAATGCTACCATTGCACCATCTCCATCTTTTCCAATGAAGACATTTTCATTCATGTATGTGTGTTCATGCGTGAGAGAGAGCACAAGAGACACAGAGACAGATCTGATGTCATTCAAATTGTTACTGGATATAAAATAAACACTTTAACAAAAAGTGTAATGAAACAAGTGTGCTTTTATTCAAGAATAAAATGTAATAAAAAAAGCTGTTCAAATGACATGTTGCTGTGAATGTGTACAGACTGTGAAGTCCAAATATTGCTTTCAAATAAAAAATATATTCATGCATGTATGTGTTTTGTTCTGTGTGTCATTGTAATTACCTTGATGTCACATAAGCGTGTTTGTCACAAAAGTAAAAATTCACATTTAAGTAGTTATATTTGATATAATAAATACATTTGTGTTTACAAGAACTAAAATGTATTATTTCGTCGTACATTTACACAGATCGTTGTGGACACGGAACACACATGAAATGTATGTAAAGTATTTCATATCACCATATACAGTATCATTACCTATATAATTGTTTACATCTCTTTGCTAGATAAAATCTTCAATGCAGACTTCAGCTGAAAGTGAAAATTGCATAATGGCTTCAGCTGGCTGAATGGGGGATGGCTGAGTCCCACTAATTGGCACATGTGCAAAACAAAAAGAGTTATTGGAGAGCAATTGATGCGGTGATACGAATATTGGAGTTTTTGTTTTTTATTTTTATAATTTAGTTTCGGCTCTGGTAAACTAGGAGACATATAATTAAAACAGGAATATATTTTCTTGATTTCCAAAAGACGTATAAAAATGCTCCTTTCCACAAGATGTAAGTGACAGTGTATATGGATTATGCTGTTTCCACCATGTAAATCCTGAAGTGTCTTTGTGAGGAGCAGATGAAATAACTAAAAAAAATATTTTCTCTTTCTAGCAAATAGCAGTTGTCATCATGAAAAGAGTAGTTAAGTTAGAGGTTAATCCTGTTTCTGTGCGTACAAAGTGTGCACATAATAATGGTTAATTGAATGAGCTTACAGTATTATTTATTTTTTTGCTGATCCACAGTGGACTATAGCATTAGTCACTAGTGCATTGAGACTGCATGAGTGAACTACAAACGTTCTTAAATCTTCCCAGACTAGCTTTCCTGTAATTTTTTTGCCTGCAAATACGCAAGTGGCCTGATGCACTCTTACTAAACAATAACCTGTTTTTCTAATCATTAGAGGAGATCTAATTTCTTTTCTATACGTTTTGCCATTTTAGCTCTGCTATATTGTTTCTTGCAGTTTGTTTGTTTAATATGTTTCAGTTTTAAGTGATAGTTGACATCCTGTAAAGAATATTCTATGTCATTACTAGTTATTTACCTTTTTTGAATTCAGTGCACTGCCAAGAATAAAAACATATTACAGAAGTGAATGGGATTTGATTTTTATTTTTTACTGAAATAAAAAAAAAACTCCTAAGGTTGAGAAGTTTGAATATTTCCGTGGTGTTTAGTGATTAGCCATGATCAAACAGAAATTATTTTAATGGCCTGTGCACTTAGCTTAGGAAAGAGATTCACACATTAATAGCCAACAAGGATTATTTATTGAAACAATGTATCAGTTCTCAAAATTGTTTTCAGTGTTGTGACCTTGAGAGATGATGCTGTTTTCTCTGTAATTCTAAATTCACTAACCTTGAAATTTTTCATTCACAAAACTTCTTAGAAAATAAAGAAAACAAAATGATGTGTACATTTCTGCATTACTGTCTACAGATGTTTTTTCCTACATTTTATTCTGGGGTGGCACACTTTTTGTAACTAAAAATATACAAAGGCACACCACTATTCTACTAACCAGAATCAAATGATATCTCATACATGTGCTCAACTGTCTGAAGGTGCAGAATTACCAGAGAAGCTGGTAAAAAAGCAGCTCCGAAATCAGTGTACACAGTCATGGCACTTAGTGTGCACTTTGATGGCATCTTCCAGCTGCCTCATCCCTTTGCCCACCCCTGTCTGTCTCAGGTGCAACTCATATGCTTATTATCCACAAGTCTTTGAGGCTCTCTGATGAACACTAACCCATGCAGATGGACTCTAGATGCCTGGAGATGTGTTTGAAGTGCTCTAAGTGCTGTGTCTGTAACATAGCGATTGCAGACCTGTGTTTGTATCAACTTCTACAGGTTTGAAAAACACTGGTCTAGGGCTATACAATTTTCAGTTTTTAATAAAAAATAAATATGCATCAATATCAATATGCAATCGTGATGCTTAGCATTTATTTGATTTGCCACAACTTCTACAAAACATTAAATTAAACCTGTAAAACCTGCACTGCTTTATCTAAACTTATTTATGTTGACTCCGACCATGTTCCCTGACAGTGACCAGCATGAAAAAAATGGAGTGAGGATCAGAAAAGGATTTTAGAACAGGTAGGCTTAGTTCTGCTGTCTGCAAATGGTTTGATTTTAAAAGGGATAACAGCTAGCAGTGGTTCTGCAATTAGCTGGACAGAATCAACAATGGACAGAAATTGTTGATTTTCATTTATGTTAATTAGTTTCTACTTTTTTATATATTTGAACAAATCTGTATCCTCCATTGTGACCATTCTGCATTTATTAAGTGCTATAATCTATTCTTTCATTTTGCTTGTAGTTTGTACTATTGTACTGTATTTCTGAGGTGGCAGTGACAAATTGGCCATTTAGCTCTGTGAAGAGAATTGTTTGTATTAATGTGTATTGTATTTACCCCATTTTTTGACACCCATTGCATGCCCAACCTACCTGGAAGGGCATCTCTCTCCGAATTGCTTTTCTCAAGATTTCTTTCATTCTTTTTCCCTACAGGGTTTTTTTTGGAGCTTTTTCTCGTATTCTTAGGAAGTCATGGCTGGGGGGCTGTCCAAAAACAGGGCCTATTAAAGCCCATTGAGGCATTCCTTTTGTAATTTTGGGCTATACATGAAATAAACTGTTGTTGTTGTATGACATGTAAAGTTTTAGTGGTCAAACAGGTGTGTAAGCTTTAGCGTTAAGCTTTTTTGGTTTAGGCTTTGGTTTACATGCTCACAATATTGGTTTATGAATACCTTTTATCATTTTGCATGAGTACAATATTGGTTTGCCTGCATACAATACTGGTTTCATTCATTAGACCTCTATTGGTTTCTGACTGTGTATTATTGGTTTGTATTTGAGCTATATTGATTTGTATATGTGTTCTACTAGTTTGCACATTAACTGCATTGGTATACACTTGTATATCACTGATTCAGACACATTTGTTATTAGTTTGTGAATGAGCTGCATTGGTTAGTGATTGTATGCTATCTGTTTGCATATGAGTTATATTGGCCTGTGTTTATATACAGTATACTTCTGGTCTGCTTACCTAGCAATGGTTTTGTGCATACAATCTATTGGTTTCGTACAAGTCTTATATGTGGGTAATATATCGGTTTCGTGTATGAACTCGATCGATTTTGTGTATGCATGTGATTGATTACATGTTAGTCTTGCACTGGTTTTATGTGTGTACACTGGTGGTTTCGTGAGTGTAACATGCTGGTTTTATGTGTGTACTGTATTGGTTTTGTGTACAAGACATACTGGTGTTATGTGCGCACCCTGTGGCAGCTTTATGTATGACCTATATTGGGTTTGTGTGCAAACTGTGGTGGTTATTCAAGTGATCTTCATGGGGATTTGGGAAGGGCAAAAAAGAAACTCATTTGAATTTATGGTCTACCCTACATCTCACTTTAGCCAGGAGAATTAAAACAACCAAGATGAAAATCCTTCCTAAGCTACTTTTTCTATTTCAAAGCATCCCCATATTGAGTACATTAACAAATCATCTATCCATTATCCAACCCACTATATATATCCCAACTACAGGGTAACAGGGGTCTGCTGGAGCCAGTCCCAGCCAACACAGGGCACAAGGCAGGAAACAAACCCTAGGCAGGGCGCCAACCCACCACAGGGCGCACAAAGTGCACCTAACCTGCATGTCTTTGGACTGTGGGAGGAAACCGGAGTACCCGGAGGAAACCCACGCAGACGAGGGGAGAACATACAAACTCCACGCAGGGAGGACCCAGGAAGCGAACCCAGGTTTCCTAACTGCAAGGCAGCAGCGCTACCTACTGTGCCACTGTACCGCCCTTGACTAAAACTAAGTGTCAATTAATTTTTAGTCTTGTAAAGTTACAAGAGGTCAAACTTTTTTAAGTGAAAAATGCAGTCCTCATAATCTGGTTAATATATGATTTAAAGCTTAGGTCAGAGTCATTGATAACCCCTAAATTCTTTACCTTCATTTTTAAACATAACAGATCAAGGTTATTTCTAATGCCATTGCCATATCCATGTTCACCAATCACTAAGATTTCTTTTTTATCCTTATTTAGAGAAAGTTTCGTACTACTCATTCATTCAGAAATACTGCTAAGATATTGGATCAAAGAGCCAAGAGCATCAGCGTCATCAGGCACTATAGATAAATAAAAATGTGTGTCGTGTGCATAGCTGTGGTAGCTCACATTGTTCTTTGAGATAATCTGATCTAATGGAAGCATGTAGATTGAAAACAGCAGCGGACCCAGAATACATGTTTTTGGTACACCATATTCAATATCATGTATCTCTGAAGTACAATCACCACAACTAACAAAGAATTTTCTACCTATTAAGTAAGACTGAAACAAATTTAAGATGCTGCCATAGATGCCTACTCACTGTCAAAGGTAATTTATAAGAATACTGTGGTCTATGGTGTCAAATGCTGTGTTCAAGTGTAACAAACAAAAATAGATATATAGCCTCTGTTTGCATTAACCCACAAATTATTTGCTACTTTAACCATTACAGTCTCTGTACTATGGTTTGTTTAAAAACCTGACTGAAAGTTATCAAAAACATAATGCTTATTCAAGTAATCATTTAGCTGCTTAATAACTGCCTTTTCTAGGAATTCCTTAAGGAAAGCATGTTAAAAATTGGTCTAAAATTATGAAAGACAGAGGAGTCGTGATTATTTTTCTTGAGCAGTGCTTTAGCAACTGGAATATTTACACAGTCAAGAAATCTAATGAAGAGTTCACTATGTCAACTACACTATCATGTAGAACATTGGAGATATCTTTGAAAAAGGCTTTTAGGCCCAGGTCAAGGTGGATAGATTCAGCCAAGAAATTGTACTACGTAGTTCGAGTCGTTATAATTTAACTCGCTTAAAAGGGCATGCTGGGATTAAATTGGATTAACTTTGGGGGAATGTACTTATTATTTTCAGTATCATTTCTTTTGTGTTTAAAAATATAGCAAAACCCTCACAGGTTTCACTGGTAGTTTTAGGAGGCATTGGGTTTTAAAGATGATCAATAGTTGAAAATAAAACTCTTGGATTATTAGCATTATCATTTATAATTCTACAGAAATAAGACTGCCTAGCAAGGCAGACTGCCTTTTTTATTTGGTTATTTTTGCTTTCAGTATTTCATAGTGGACTATCAGCTCAACTCTCCAGCATGTTCTCTTTCAATTAGACATTCTTTAGGTCTTCCAAGGTATAATAATGCTGGAGAATTACTTAAGTGTCTTGTCAGGGGCTATTATGTCAAAGGCAGCTTTCACCTTAGCATAAAAGTGATCTCCCTTAATATTTACACTATTAGTACTATTAAGGTAAATAATACAATTGGACTGATAGTTTAGAATATTAGCAAACAATTAACAAGCTGCAGATGTATCAAAACATTTTTTAACAATATGCTTCTCATTAGTTGTATTTATCTGTATTTCTACATTAAATGATATGCAAAAATGGTCTGATATACCTACATCCATGACCTGCCTCATGTCAGCTTTTAATCCCATTGAAATCATTAAATCCAAGGTGTCACCCCTTATGGGTGGGCTGGCTGACATGCTGACTCAAAGGAGTGAAGTAAGTTCAGGAATTCTCTTGCTTTTTGGTCCCACTGGTTGTCCACATGAAAATTAAAATCGCCTACAATTAAGAACCTTTTAGAGTTAGTTATTGTTATAGATACTAAGTCTGAGAATTCCTCAATACAAGATGCATTATATTTTGGTGGTTTATAAACAGTCAGTACAAGAGACTGGGAGACTCCTTGAGTAACAATGGCTATATACTTGAAAGATGTTAAAGTACCAAAACTGGCATTTTTAACGTTTAATCTGTTTGAGTAAATACTTGCCCAACTGTTGCATTTTTTGCCTTAGCCAACTGAATGCTTCGATTAACACTGTCGCACCATCTGAACAAAGCCACGTTTCACATTATGAGAGAAAGTCTGATCACTGATAAAATCCTTAATGTAAAAAAATCTTTCTGGTTAATACTGTAATATTTAGTAGAGCCACATTTAAGGTCTAGGAAGAGCAGAGCAGAATTAAGAGTTTTTGGACAGCTTGAAATGGTAATTAAGTAATTCGTATTAATGTAGCTTTTTGCAGATTTTTTCTTTAATCTATGATCTGTTGTTATTGTTCTAAAACAGTACAGTACACATCTAAAGGTGAAATGGCAATTATATTATTTGCACATATACCACTTTGTGCAGGTTTTTTGGCTAGACTCTGGTTGGTTATTATAGAGCTAATACAGTGCACATGAACACACTACAGAATTAACACATCCTAATATGGCATTATAGAAAGCATTAGGTCTAAAATTACATAGTCTGGAAAGACAGATTACCTTTGAGATGTTTTCGGAGAGGACCCGAGTTAGGATGCATACCATCTCATCTGAAGAAACACAGTCTTTCCCAGCAGAGTTCCCAGTTATCCACAAAACCAATGTTTCATCTTTTGCAGAAGCCTCTCAACCAGTTACTCATGAACAGTAGTTGGCTGTAGGCTTCATTTGACCTTCTAACCAATGACAAAGGACCTGAAATGATGATTCTCTCAGCCAGGGTCCTCTCTTTCTTAGCCTGAATTAGTGCTGCAAAATCAGTTTTTAAACCCTCTGACTCTCAATATTGTATGTTATTTGTACACACATGGACTGCGATGGTCCCAACAGCCCTTTCCTTAAGCTTCTCAAAGACTGTCAGTGCTCTTCTTGCAGTGTCTTGTACTCATGGACCAGGAAAACAAGAAACAAATGAGTTCTATTTAGTGCATGAAATATTGAGGTTGTGTATAATTGAATCTCCAATAACAATTACATCACCAAAGTTTGCCAGCACTGTTGAGGAGTGTAGAGGGTCAAAGTTGTTGTGTTGATGTGATACTTGCCTGAGCTGACACAGCCAGATTCCATCATCATTGTCACTGTTGCGTGTATTTGGTTTGCAAACACTTTAATCAAATAAGGTGCTTTTTAACAGCAGTATTCCCTTTACATAGTAGCAATTAATATATTTTTTGTAAATTTTATTATTTATTTTTTTTCTCCGGCCGTCTGGAGTTTTTTTTTTTTTTTTTTCTGTCCCCCCTGGCCATTGGACCTCTTACTTATTCTATGTTAATTAATGTTGACTTATTTTATTTTCATACTGTGTCTTTTATTTTTCTATTCTTCATTATGTAAAGCACTTTGAGCTACATTTTTTTGTATGAAAATGTGCTATATAAATAAATGTTGTTGTTGTTGTTGTAAATCTCAAATTAAACATTAATGTAATCAAATCAGATATAAAACCAAAGCTTTTTACCACTGCCAGGGTATGAACATTTTATCTAGTTTGCTATAGAAAAACAAGTTACCCTCAGAGTCCAGAGTCACAATCATAACTTTATAATAGACACCTTCCGAACAACAGCAAGTTAACATTTCTAAATATGTTTTTTTTTTATCTAAACAGATACCAGCAGAAACATTTTCTTTTATCAGAGACAAGCATAAACAGTCTATGTTCAGTAGCAACTCTTTGGGGGGCTAATATTTTTTCCGAAAAACTCAGTTTTCTGAAAAGCGCAAAGAGCAATAGTTTCACACATAAATCTACATAAAATGTCTGTTGTGGCCTGTATTGTCTGCTGTTTTGCCTGCCTGTTTGCAGCAGCAGCGGCTTGACAGCCAGCAGGAATGCATGGTGGGCTGGCTGCCTGGCTGTCTTTGTGAGACAGGTGTGTGCAGGTGGCAGTTGCAGTGAGACGCAATATGGTTTGTACCTCCTGTCATCGTAAGTGTCTGTCCTCACAGGCAAACGTTGCCATAGGTGCATCAGCTACATTAACCTGTTCAGCACCACAATCAGCTAGGAACCAATCAGCTGATGTTGGTACCTCACTTTTCGTTTTCGACCTACATCTCCACATCACTTGGATCAAATCGGAGTCCGATTCAGTGATAATACAAAAAAAGTTTTGCTTTGAGCATTCACTTTGGTATCTCTCCACACGCCAGTTTAAAAACTGTTTGCTCTTTGCTACTCATGCATGTGCAGGCAATCGAGGTCAAATTAACAAAGCTAACTTTCCTTCTAGCAAAAGCGCATCGATAAGCACTGTAACAAGAGGATCACTGATATCTATCGATCGCGAGCGAGAATGAGGTATTCAAAATAATAATACTAATAACAAAAACTGTGTTAACGTGTGATAAAATAATTTTTGCCGTTAATTAATGAAAGCGTTATTGCGATAATAATGCGTTAACTTGCCCAGCCCCAATATTATATATATATATATATATATACAGTGTGTATATATATATATATATATATAGTCACGCACGCGCGCATGGGAGGCAGCTAAAGGGCTCGAGTGAAGGCAGTTCTGAGGCATGCCGGGATGTGGCAGAGTGCACTAACTCTTTTTCTCACTTCCCTGTAGACCAAACCCGGGAGGCTCCACCTGGCTCTCTTGACATCACTTCTGGGACCGAACCAATGGAAACAGACCTTACCAGCTCCGGCCCCCCTGATGTCACATCCGGGCCTGATCCAATGAATAATGAACACGTGCCCGATCCTTATGACCTCACTTCCTGTCTTCCCCTTTAAAAACCTACCCTTTTCCCTTCTCCCACAGTCTGGTTTTGGACTCTGTTGTATGCACTTCGGTGCCAGTTGCGTGAAAACGACTTTTGCAGCCAGGATACCAAATTATATGGGTGGCTGCCCCAAACCTTTATCTGTCTTTGTCTCGTTTTGTGACAGTGACGTAGTCGGCTGGATGGAGAAGTCCCAGAAGAGAAGGGGACAGGACCTGCAATACACCCAGGTGGGAGCGTACCGGGGCCGAGTATTCAGGCGGGGAGGGTGCCCCGTGGTTCGACGAGACCCGGTGCGGGCTCCGCTCCCGGCACGCAGAACTAGGCCCCCTAGAGAGGCCAGGGAGTGTGCGGGTGGGGCTCACAGAGTTGGGCTGCCCTGGAGGGGGGAGGCAAGAGGGACTCAGTATGCTCTCTTGGGGGAGAGTGCCTGCCTCCCAGTGAAACCAAAGCCCCATTTACCACCTAGGGGTGCCCCAGACTGGCAGGTGAGTGAAATAAAAAAATGGAGGTTGGACCCTGAGCGGCCGACCAGTAAACAAGCCTGGTCCTTATGGGCAAAGGTATGGCAGTGGCTGCGGCCATTAGAAAACAAGCCCTACCAGGTAATAGAACAGGTAGCTTGCTATCTGCTCTTGAAAGCGCTTTCCCATGGCTTTACCCAGCCGGTCTGGGGCAAGCAGTTTACGAACATGACAGGGCTCATAGAGCTTCTGGAGACAAAGAGGGCGGCCTCACACTCTGGGAGAGCAGAACCGTCCTTCTGTCAAACTCAGCCGGGGTACGTCCCAAGACCTAGCCCCTCCCTGTACAACCCGGAGCTCGTATCGGCGTCCGCGGTGCGCGGGCGCGCAACCCGCTTCGAGACAACGAGGAATGCAGGTGGAGGGGGAGGAGGGGTTGGTGTGCTCTGACAAACCCGTTGACGGTCCCGCACACGGACGTGGTGATCGTTAACGGGTTTAAAACTTTTGCTCTGCTCGATTCCGGCAGCAACATTTCCATTGTTGCCCGCCGTTTTGTGCTACCGCGACAATGGCTAAAGTTCAAGACCAGTATAACCTGTGTCCACGGGGAAACCCGCTGGTACAGGACCGCTTCTTCTGTCATCAGCTACGGAGGATCGGTCCGGAAAGTAACTGTGGCAATCCTTCCTGATCCTCCACACCCGGTGATACTGGGGCAGGACTGGTCTGAAATTAAAAGAGGTGAGACACATACCACTCCCGGGGTTAATTTGGGCCTCGTTATTGACGGAGATGAACCGTCTCAAGCTGCCTCCATGCCGTGTAATCAGCCGACAGAGAGAGACGAAGCGGCCGTCCTAAGTGACGTGGCAACTCCCGGGCCGTCGCGTGCTGACACGTCATCCACCAACGCCGCGGCGGAGCGGGAGGAAACCACGCCCATTAAGGTCAACGCTGACCCTCTCTCCGTGTTGCGGTTTCAATTTAAAAGGACGCCGGCTTCTTTTAGAAGGGAGCAATGGAACGACGACTCCCTGAGGTTTGCAAAAAATGCAGTGGTCCTTGTCGATGGCCAGCGCACTGATCAGTCGATGCCACAGGGCCCCCACTTTGTGTTAGATAATGACCTCCTTTACCGAGTAGCAATGCATGACGGGCAGGAGAGGAGGCTGCTGCTAGTGCTGCGTACCTTCCGGTGGCAGGTCTGTGAGCTAGCACACGCCCACCTCCTAGGTGGCCACCTGGGCACCGAGAAAACTCTGGAGTGGATCAAGCTCCGTTTCTACTGGCCAGGAATCAACGAGGAGGTTCGTCACTTTTGCGCTTCCTGCCCGGAGTGTCAACTGCGACAAATTCCTAGGAGGGACCGTGCTCCTCTCGTTCCTATTCCCTTGATTGATGTTCCCTTCCACAGAATCGGGGTCGACCTGGTTGGACCCCTAGAGCCCTCAGCCAGAGGACACAAGTACATTTTAGTCCTCGTGGATTATGCTACACGATACCCCGAAGCTGTTCCATTGCGCTCAGCTACCTCTAAAGCCATCGCACGGGAATTACTAGGGGTATTTGCGCGTGTGGGGATCCCCAAGGAAGTCTTGACGAACCTCGGAGACGTTCAGGGAGACTGCCAAGTTACTGAAAATAAAGCATTTAAAGACCTTGGTGTATCACCCTCAAACCGACGGGTTAGTAGAGAGGTTTAATCAAACTCTCAAGCAAATGCTGCGTAAGGTGGTCAGCAAGGATGGAAGGAACTGGGACCAGCTCCTCCCCTCGTCCTTTTTGCCTATCGGGAAGTCCCACAAGCCTCCACGGGGTTCTCCCCTTTTGAACTACTGTATGGGCGACAACCACGGGGCATATTAAATATTTTTAAAAAAGGGTGGGAAGAAGAGGCTCTTCCCTCTACAAATATACTAGAATATATCGCGCAGTTACACGATAGATTTGGAAAGATTTGGCCTCTCCTGAAAAGTCACATGGAAGAGGCTCAAGCAGCACAGGCCCGTTACTACAACCACGGCACGTCTCTTCGGGAGTTCCGCCCGGGAGATCGAGTCAAGGTCCTAGTGCCTACCTCCCACTCTAAGTTGCTTGCCCACTGGCAGGGCCCCTACGAAGTTAAGGAAAGGAAGGGACTTGTTGACTATTTGGTGAGTCAACCCAATCGTCGGCCAAAGGAGCGGGTTTGTCATGTGAACCTGCTGAAACCGTGGAAGGACAGGGACCCCGCTCCCTCCTCCGGCCAGCCCCACTCACTCTTCGCTCACACACATGACCTTAACTTCGGCACGGACTTGAGTCCCAGACAACGGCAGGAGCTGGAAACAGTTATCCGGACCGTTCGGGAGGTAGTCAGTGAACACCCCGGAAGGACCTCTCTGATTGAGCACAACATCGTGACAGAGCCCAGGGTTGTTGTCCGAGAACGCCTGTACCGTCTTCCCGAGGCAAAAAAGGCTGAAGTGGAGCTTGAGATCAAGCGCATGCTGGAACTAGGTGTAATTGAGGAAAGTTATAGTCCCTGGTCCAGCCCCATTGTGCTTGTCGGTAAGCCTGACGGGAGTTGGAGGTTCTGCAATGACTTCCATCGGCTTAATCAAGTCTCCCAATTTGATGCCTATCCAATGCCACGCGTGGACGACCTCCTCGAGAGGCTTGGACAGGCTCGATATCTGACCACGCTTGACATGACAAAAGGGTACTGGCAGGTTCCCTTAACGGACTCCGCGAAGGAAAAAACCGCGTTTAGTACCCCTAGCGGGCACTGGCAGTATCGTGTCCTTCCATTTGGGTTACACGGTCAGTCTGAGAAGTGACATCACATTTACATTAGATTGTAATTTGTCAAAACAGACAATTATGCTTCTAGGTTTAGAAGTGTTCAGTCCACCTAAGCTAATGATATATTGGTGTCTGATTTAAAGTCCTGTCCAATTATTTTAGAGAATAGTTCAGCTGTGAATTTCAGTGGGTTTGGACTTTAACAGTTAACAGGGAGACCTTCAATTCTGATATTATTTCTTCTACATCTGTCTTCCAGTGCAGCTAGTCTGTCTTCAAGCACTTTGCAATCAGATTTTGTAGCTGTTGCATTTTAGTCAGCAACAGATGCTTACTGTTCAATTATTTCAATACAAGTCGTGAACATTGCTTAACGTCTTCAAGCTGAGTACCAAGTGCTCCAAATTTTGTTATCAAACGTACTTGTATTTTCCTGTACTTTTAATTTTCATGTTTATGTCCTTTACAACTTTCCTTTTATCCATTGTAACCTTCTGTATGTTACTCTTCATCTCCTTTATGTCCCCTCAGATAGTGGTAGTTATTGTGGTAGTCCCTGCAGTGATCATTACCTTCAGCTCAGACTGTTTGTTTTGTTGTTTTCAATATATTCTAATATAATATTAATAGTGGTGTTTAGTAATTCACAAATCTAAATCAAAATGTATTAATTATTTGCCATTCATTATTATTTATCATAGTATCCAGTACAGTATATCCTGCTATATCTGGATTGTATGTTCTGCACAGCTGTAAAACTGATTTTTGCTTTGTTAATTTTTTTTGCCTTAAAAAGTGTAAAATCTTAGCTTGTAATTATTATTTTTCTGTTTTTGCATGTTCCTGTATTTTGTAAAAGAAAATTCTGTGTGATTTCTCTCTTAACAGTTCATTATTTTTTAAGATACCATAACAGCTTATTTGTTTTAATTAGTCCTTTTTTGTTTCTTTTCCACTTTGCTTAAACATAACCCCCACTTCATATATTTTTCCTTCAACTTTAAAAATGTTATTTGATTTAAAAATTGCATAAAGTATAATACATGCATATTATGAAATGTAGTTTTTATGACTTTTTTTAACAGTGATCATAGTCTTATATATGTTTGAACCTAATGAAATTTACTTGCTTAAATAATTGGTCTAATTGTTGCTTTAAAATAACAATACTCCTTTTAATATAAATTCATCTCAATCTTTTCAGTTTTCCTGTGCCCTGGTTTGCTGAAGGGAGTATATCAAAGTGATCACCTTTTTGAATCTGATCACCAATCAGGTGCATGGTGCAAAGATCCACTCCAGGCTTCAGATAAGATTTATTATATGCCTTGGACTCAATACAGGACAGACACGTTAACTGAATACTCCTCAAAGGAAGATTTTATTGCTGGAAGACCCACCACCACCTATAAGCTGCCTCATCGTGTAGATGGAACAGGGTTTGTTGTGTATGATGGAGCTCTTTTTTTTAATAAGGAGCGAACTCGTAATATTGTGAAATTTGATCTACGCACACGTATCAAGAGTGGTGAAGCTATTATTGCAAATGCGAATTATCATGACACTTCCCCCTATCGTTGGGGAGGAAAATCTGATATTGATCTTGCAGTTGATGAAAATGGACTGTGGGTTATCTATGCGACAGAACAGAACAATGGTAAAATAGTTATAAGTCAATTAAACCCTTACACATTACGCATTGAAGGAACCTGGGATACAGCATATGACAAACGATCAGCTTCAAATGCTTTCATGATTTGTGGAATTCTGTATGTGGTCAAATCAGTATATGAAGAGGATGACAATGAAGCAACTGGAAACAAAATAGACTACATATATAATACGGATCTTAGCAAGGATGGATATGTTGACATTCCATTTCCCAACTCTTATCAGTATATTGCAGCAGTGGATTATAATCCAAGAGACAACTTGTTGTATGTGTGGAATAATCATCATGTAGTGAAATATTCTCTGGATTTTGGTCCCATGGAAAACAGGCAAGGTACTGATTCTGTGTGTGTATATAAAGTATATATATATATATATATATATATATATATATATATATATATATATATATAGTGTATATACATTATATATTATATATATATAATGTCATCTTCATTTTTAATATTTTTACATTTCTAATATCTTGTAGATAATACTGTATTTGTAAATGATATTATCAGAACAAATCAGAACTGAGTGCTGAAAGTAGTAATTAGTGTACCAGAAAAACATTTTCAGCAATAACCAATAACATTACTCTGTGTATTTCAAACATCAAGTGATACTAAAAGTCGAAAAATATCTGTAATTATCAAGAAATGGCGAATGGGATTTTTGATTTGAATGATTATTGCCTGATTAGCTAGCTGTTTTATAGTAGAAGCAGTAAAAGTGAAGATGAATTTAGATTTGGAAAAGGTTGCTTGATTGCTCTCTGTAGCTAATGCATTTCTAATAAGCATACATTTTCACCTAATGAACCTTTATTATTTTTCAGCCATCATGAGGTTCCATACTAGTAGGAAGAAAAGATACAGAGCCATAACTGAAGCATTACTTGCTCGAAAATTTCAAGCACATTATTTACTATCCTGTATCCATCCATCCATCCTTTATCCAACCCGCTATATCCTAACTACAGGGTCACGGGGGTCTGCTGGAGCCAATCCCAGCCAACACAGGGCGCAAGGCAAGAAACAAACCCTGGGCAGGGCACCAGCCCACCGCAGGGCGCGCACACACACACACACCAACATACCAAGCACACCCTAGGGACAGTTTAGAATCGCTAATGCACCTAACCTGCATGTCTTTGGACTGTGGGAGGAAAACGGAGTACCTGGAGGAAACCCACTCAGACACAGGGAGAACATGCAAACTCCACACAGGGAGGACCCGGGAAGCAAACCCGGGTCTCCTAACTGCAAGGCAGCAGCGCTACCCACTGCACCAACGTGCCGCCCCCTGTCTTCTATCATTTAGAAATTTAGATTTTGTACAAGTCCATGCATACAGACCTTTTACAACCCACTCCTATGTAGAATTATTTTATATTTATTTTTCATAGAATCTTTTATAGGAAGTGTCCAATCACAGGTCACTTAGAGTAAATGTTGTTTAATTATAATTGCTTTATTGGACCTGTTATTAATAATTATTCCATCCTTTTTTAACTCCATTCCTCTTTTCATGTCCTATTTTGTACACTTACGGGACCTCTGGAGTACTGGTGGAAAGGTACTCTGATCAAGCAGTAAGTACACAGGGAGTTGTATTTAAAACCTTTAATTTTTGTCCTGGGAGCATACATGCTCCACTTTCTTAATTCCAACTGATGTATCCACAAGTACAATATTTGAGTATAGTTTTATTTGTAAATGCTTGTTTCTTTGTTATATTTGTGTATTAATGCACACATATATTGCTCTTCTCCATATATTATATGTGAGCTATAAAGAAATAATACACAGTCATTATACAGTGAGGGAATCAGGATAAGTAAAACATTAAAGTGGGGTGTAGTTACACCATATTACCAGGACTTTAGTATACAGTACTTGCAGCTTCATTTCCTTTTGTGCTCTTTAAAATTCTTTTTCAAAGTCAATTGTTACTTACAAGAGGTACTGTGTTACTATCACTTTTATTGTCTTGCAGGGTGGAAGGAAATCATGTGGACTAACAGTAACACAAAATGTATAATAAAAGGATTTATTGAAAATGACCAAAGAATCAGAAAGTAAACCTATACTTGAGAAATTTAATAGTACAAAAAAAAATCATATTAGCACCCTCCTCTCTCTCTCTCTCTCAGATCCCTAGCTGGTGGCTAGTGGATGTGATTGTCCACCCAACATGCTGTGGGTGCTGCAGGATTTTGGACTCGCTTCATGATGCTTTCCCATGCTTTATAGTCCAACTGAATGAACGTTAAATGAAGAAAAATTTCCTAGCATGAAATAATTGAAATATGTGTAAATCCTTTTACCAATTCTAAATGCAAATTTTCAAATATGCTAAAAGTTCATTTTGGAATTTGGAATTTTACTATAAGTGAAAGGCCCCAAGTATATACATGAGAAAGGCACAAAACATAAACTTTAGATAACAAAATACAAAAGTCAAAAACATAAACGCAAAACTCCACCTAAAAAACCAAACTATCTAAATTAATCAGCAGTCACACTGGGACTGAATCAATCCTTAAATAGAAGCAATCTCCCCTGGCTGAAGCAGACCTGCATGGCTGGGAGCCCAAATCTGGGGCCCTACCTGATTAAATTAACAAAACAAAGCTAATTAAAACAGTTAATAAGAAACTGATTTGTACCAATTATCAAGCACTGTAAGAAAGTAATTTGACATATTACAGGTATATATACAATCTAAAAAAATAGTAAAAAGTAAACAAGTGGGGACAATAAAACAACAAAAACAGAGATGAAGTCCCATAGCAGTTCTCACACATATAGGCAATGGCTATGATACTGTATAAATAATCTTTTCAGGTTGTATGATAAATTAATTTCTTCTACTGGAACTATACATGAAGATTTGCTATAGATATTTAGGGTTATTTTGTTTTGCTAATTTTCACAAGGACAAAAGTAGATAAAGGACCGAGAGATGAAATATTTATGTTATGACAAGCAGGGGTCAAAGCCAAAAATCAAACTATCATCTAACATAGCCTAATACACAAACCAAAATCAAAGTATTAAAGAAGCTAGCCAAGAATTTGTCATGCCAAAAATAACTACTATGAATAAACACTCACAAAAATTATAGCTTTATGGCGATAACATCATGTGTTGAGACGTCTGGTGGTGTGTACTATGTGAAAGAAGGCTGCATTATAGCAACAGGTGTACAAAATGCCATTAACCATAGTTATCCTTGAGACAGCTGATTCTCCCCTATCTACACACAACACCAAGGAATCCCAGAGTGTCACGAGTGAACAGCAGATTGTGATGGAGAGGTGGAGAGCTGAATATAGATAATCAGAATGTAAAGCATGTGAAAAAGAAAGTAATTTGCTTTGTGATAATAATGACATTTCTTTACAATTTTACAGTGACAGCAGGATAGATTCTAGTTCTAGTGTTAGTGGAGCCAGTAAATTATGTGTCCACTTCTGAATGTGTGTGGTATCCCATGAGTGCAAGATAACTGTCAAAGTTGCTGTTCACTGGATATCCAAAGCATAAGACAGATGTATCAGATATAGATGACCCCATGCAGAATCCAAATTATAGAGTGCAAATGTGGCCTGTTGTCAGTTGTGACCAGTTGTTGACTTTCTATGTACTTCTTGTATATCAAGGTGTAACTCAAAAGCCTGAAGTTGAAATGTGCTGGTCAACAAAATGTTTACCTTATTGACAGAAAATCATGAAACATTTCAGTTTATTTATTAGGTATCTAATTAAATAGGAATTAAATCACTATACACAGGAGAATTCCCTGAAAATAAAAAATTATTTGACACACTGATAAAAAGATTCTGTGTTAGTGCTGCATATAAAAGGTGAAGGGTCAGTTAGAGAGAGCTCATCTAACATCACCAGGAAGTGCTCCACTTGGCAGTGCTTAAATCGCAGTGTTCATTAGTGTAGGATTTCTACTGTTAGCTTAGGCTGAATAGACCTGCTTCTAAGGACCTTTGTAATCCAGACAATATGGGGTTGTGGCTAGGCATTGGCAGTTACCATAATGCTAATGTTTGGATTTTGTTGGGTCATGTTATGATGATACAACAAAGAACCTCTGCATACCTGAGTGGAATGTTGTTATTGACTTGTCAGTTAAGCTTGGCTTCTTGACAATGAAGTGATGCCATACTTGCATAATTACAGAAATGACAATATCTGTAATTAACTACATGTAAACATTATTGGTAACTTGACAAAAATGCCTACAGTCTACAAACTGTTGAAAAACTAAACCTGCATGTGTGTGTTTTGATAAAACCTTAATATATGAATTACACTTACAATTCCAGCCAAGAAAAAAGTACAGTATGACATCTGACTGCAGCATTTAATGGACAGTCTAGTGTAATGTGAGCTTGACTAGCAAAAATGACCAAAAGGTGGTGCTCTTGATGTATTTCTTGCTCGTTGTCAACTGTTAAATTTAAATTTGCACTATACCCGTTTAAGTCCATTTAATAGGAAATGTTACAGGCTACTACTGTGGGTCACATGCTATTTTGAAAAACATTTTGAAGTGTACAGTATGTTCTGACTTTGAGTTTATAGAAGTTACTATGTTTTACCATTTCGTATAACACATGCATTTGTTATCAAACTGAAAAGTACTTATCTTCCTCATGCTCCCTGGATGAAGATTTACTTGCTAGAAAGTAATAGGAAGTATGATATGGAACTGGCAATCAAAAAAATCTAAAGAACATTAATAAATATAATGATTTAATGATCATTAAACCGATATATTACTTACCGATCCCTAGCCAGTTTGATTATTTGTAGAAAAAAATGTAAGACATTTTCATGTTCAGTGCACTTCTAGGTATCCACATCTGCCATTAATTCAAATTAAGTAATATCTGCAGTAATACTTTATAAACTTTTTCAAATTTCTAATTCTAGTAAGTCTGAAGATGTTTGTATCAGGGGAAATGTGGAAGTCACCAGATCTTGCGCTGTGGTAGCCTGAAGTAACACAATGAGCAGCATCAATCGTGCAGATCAGGCTCTGATTTTCTCCCCTTTCATGTACAAGCAACAGGAAGGAGTGCAAAGAAATATGATTCTGCTATTCCAATTGAAGTGTCTGGCTGTGCATTGGTGACTGTTTCAAAACATATTACATGAAGGATGTGTAATAATGTCAATGTCAATTTATTTATATAGCACATTTAAAACAACATAGTAATGCTGTGGTCAAAGTGCTTTACAATAATAGAATAAAAAAAAACCCAAAAACAATAAACAATATAACATAAATAGTAAAAAAAAATATGAACATAAAATAAGATAATAAATAGAAATAATGTTATATGATCACAAAGAGGAAAACCATCAGTATTACTGAAGGTCATTGAATGCAAGTGAAAAGAAGTGAGTTTTTAATCTTGTTTTGAACTGTTCAATTGTAGATGACTCCTTAATATGATGAGGTAGAGAGTTCCACAGGCGAGGGGCAGCAGCTGCAAAGGCCCAGTCCCCCTTGGTTTTACATTTGGTATGAGGGACAACAAGAGACAACTGACCAGAAGATCTAAGCACTCTGGATGGCTAGTGTAAAATACACAATTCAGATAAATAGGCAGGAGCAAGCCCATGTAACGATTTAAAAACTAGCAGCAAGATTTTAAAATCAATTCGAAAACTGACAGGCAGCCAGTGTAAAGAAGCTAAAATAGGAGAAACAGAGTCATACTTCCTTGCCCCAACCAGAAAGCGAGCAGCAGTATTTTGGACCAGCTGTAACCTGTGTATCAGAGATTTGCTAATCCCAAAATACAGCGAATTGCAATAATCGAGGTGAGAAAAAATAAAAGCATGGGTAGTTTTCTCAAGATCTTTAGAAGATAAAAAAATAAGTCAGCATCAGTACCATAGTAGACACTAGAAATACATTTCCTAAATTTCCTATAGTAATTATGTTGCTCATGTTGTTTCGTTTACACATAATATTTTTTCTTGTTCAAAAAATGTGAACATTTTTGGTCATTTTCCAGGGGCTCAGCACAATGCTAAAAAGAATAAAAAATAATAATTTGGAACCAGTCTGAAGAAAACCTATCAGTGAAACTCTAAAATTATCTCAATATTGTATTCATGTATGAACAGTTGCAACCCAAATTAATACTATAATCTATTTTCTTTGTGAACATCACTATGAATTTGACTCATTCATTTGCTACTTTTCAATGAGAAGCTGAATACAAGTGCCCCTCACTGCAGCCTGTGGAACAGGGAGAAGCTAGATGTTGGTGACTCATCTTCACAAAAAAACTTAACCTGTTCACTAGGATTAGTTTCCAGCAAACTTCCACATTATTGACTCTGCAAAGGGGTGTTTTTCATTTTAAAAAATACAAAATTGTTTCAGTTTGGCATCATCAGGCATATAGATGGTCACCTTAGATTCTTCATAATCCTCTTCAATAAAGGACTTGGTTGGCCTTTCATCACAACGTTTTATGAATGTATGACTTTCATCCCTTTACAGTCATAAAGTTCAAAGATTTAACATGGCTAGGCTGAAAATACAGGATGCCACTTCTCAAAGCAAACTCTGTATTTGTATCATACTGATATATTTCACAGGTTATGAAATTGCTTGTCCTTTGTTTTTTTTCTTTACCTAAATTTATATAGCTCAACTGAAAAATGTTTTTTCCACAGATTATACGATGAATACACTGGCTGTGTTCACATGATATTACACTATATCCCTTGCAATGCTAATATGTTTTTATCCCAATTGGGTTCTCAAATACTTTTTGTTAATTTCAACACCAAAATGTATACACTTTACTCTTGTCTTCTTCTGATATTGTACTTTTGATGTAGGGCATATTAAGGCTGATGATGGTGAATGCAGGAGTAAAAAAGAATCAGCTAATAAGGAAGGGCATAATTATAGTGAAACAGGTAATGAAGAACCATCTGGTAATGGAGGTGAAATCCCTTTCCTCGACATCCAGGATAGCCACAGGTGTCAGCGCAGGGTGCAGTTGGAGGGTCTAATGCCAGCCTGACTAAGGATTAAGGTTGTTTGTATTTTGAAGTATGATATTTAAATTGTGGGCTGGCATGGTATTGTAGCTATAATGCTGCTGCATTACAACAAGGAGAACCAGGTTTCAATTCCTGGATACTCCCTGTGTGGAGATTGCATTGTTCTCTCTAGTTTCCTTTCATAACTCAAAAGACATGCAGGTTTATTAGTGTTGTTAAACTGGTGTGTGTGTGTGTTCACTCTGTGATGGACTGTGCCCTATCCAGGTGTTGTTCCTGCCTTGTGCCCAGTGCTTGCTAGCATAGGCTCCTGTTACCATGTAACCCTACTCTAGATATGCAAGTTAAGAAAACTGATAGATGGATGGAGTGATCTGTAAATTATACCCTTCTAATCACTTTGGATGAACATTAGCACTAATTAAAATGTGCTGCTTCCTGATAAATCAAGCTACATATTTTAATAATGTCATCTAAAAACGATGAACGAAAGCAGTAATCAGAGCTATCAAACTATTTTGCCAAATATTTAATATTTAAAACAGGAAATGTAGCTAGCATAAAACTAATCTCAAAGATTCTGGAATAAGTGTTCATATCAGTAAGTGTTTTTTTTTACACTTTCCTTCCCTGACGAAGAGAGTATTTAATCAGATTAAGAAACATGTCCTCTAAATTTACTTACAGTCAAGTATTTGTACAGTGACACAATTTTCATCATTTTAGCTCTGTACAACAAACATCACAATGGATTTGAAATAAAGCAATCTTGATGTGATTGAAGCTTTAATTTAAGAGGTATACCAAAAATATCATTTGAGCCATTTTTCTGCAAAGCCTCCCATTTCCAGGGGTTATATATATGACAACATCCACAGTGCTTTGGGGTTGTTGTTTTAACTGCATTGAAGTAAGTGATTATGAAATATCAAAGATTGTTTGGAGTATTTGTTATTTTAGGTCAAGAACACTAAGTGTGTTCTTAGCGTGTTCCAGTGTACATAGGGCATTTCTGGACAGACATAAAGCAACATACATTAAACGCATATAGGTTAGATAACATGTAAAAATAAAACATAGTTGAACATTACCACATTATAAACTAAGAAACATTGGTCAAATATACTTTTGAATAATGGTCCATGGCGCAGGGCGACTTTGTAAATAAATAATTGTGCCTCGAAGTGCAGCCTCGAATCAGGTGCAGGTATCCAAATGTGCTTCACTCCAGGATTGTTTGAGGTGCTTGATTGATAGCGTGCACACACATGCAAAGTGAGCAGATCAGTCAGGTGCCTCATTATTACCCACTTAAGCAAATATAAGGAGCATGCATGGGGCAGAATGGAGGAATGAAAAAGGGAAAAGACAAGAGCAGAAGTTAAAGCAAAGAAGGAAAGAATGGATGGAAGGGCAGGAGTGAGAGAGAGCCAGGTCGACAGGAATTGAGCCCTGGGGATGGAGTGTGTGGCTGCTGCTCAAGTGAGGGCTCAAGGTTGCTCCTGCTGTGCAGCCAGGGAGCATGTGTAACCAGAGGACTCCCCCACAAGGCCAGAGATGGCAGCAGGAGTCGAAGGAGTGGAGGCTATACAGTGCCCCATGGAATGCCGTGTAATGGGTGGTGGGGACACAGGCAGGACTGAAGTTTTCCTATGCCTGTTGGTTGATGTCTCCCTGTGCTGCGAGATCTGAATAGGGTAAGCTGAGAAGATGTTGGTTTTAAAGGGATTCACCAGTTTCTTGCGTAGGCACGTTTTCCACACGGCTTGCAAACTGGCAGCACCCAGTGTCAAAGCAGTGCTACTGTTCCTGTGTGGTTTCCCTTATTTTTTAGATTCAAATCCCTGACACAGCTTTATCAAATACATTTAAGTTAACTGCATATCATTTTTTAGTTTAAGGCATAGGATTGTAATCAGCCAGTAACCATATAATGGTGCACAGAATGGCCAAACTATTCCAAATACTATAGCTGCTTTAGCGCTATTACTCTTAGTGCACCATTGAGTATTTAATCCACTGTACTTCAGTGTGGAATCACAGCTCTAGCGCAGCTGATCGGAAAGAGGATTATCAGGATATGCATCTAGCACACGCTGCCTTGGCCATGTGCACAGTCTATTTGAACTTTTCCTATACAGTTAGGCAAAGTTAGGCAAACGCTTCAGAGCTTTTCCTTCAATTACCTCGTGCTTCAGAAACAGCTTCATCCCAAGACCACTAAATGCACTCAGTCCATCAAGTGTTGCTGGTAGAACTGTTTGTACTTGTAAGTACAATAACCTCACTGTAAACTTGAACAATAGTTATAATATTGCACAACCTGAACCACTTTTTAAAGCGTGTGTTTACATACTTTATGATGACGACTGGCTTCTAAGTCGATTTAGATTTCCAAGTGCTATCTTCTTGGAGCTGTTGATGTCATTTTTAAGATGAAATGCAGTAAAGTATGTTTATTACATTATACAGATACATTTTAAACTTCATTTAAATTATATATATTGTTAAGAATTAAATATGTGAGGACACAATGGACAGCGGTAGCAATGAGCTGGTGCCACGTTCAGGGATTGTTCCTGCCGCATGGTGTATGCTTGCTGGGACTGGCGCAACCCTGGATGGATAGATGGATGGAATCATTAAACATGTACAATGAAGATATTTCAATGTTCTTTAAAAGTTGTGAAGAATCTGTGTTCTAAGCTTACAGATGGCTTGGCATCTATTACAGAGCTGATCGTGTGGCAGTTGGTTACTTGGAGAAAGAAATGGAAGGACAGGAATAGGAGGTTAGTACGTTTGTGAGAGACAATACTGCTGCAATAAATTATTTCATCGAGGGTTACGCACAGAGCAGCAAGCAACTTGCAGGAGGCAAGAACAATCTCTGGACAGGGAGCCAGCTTATTGCTAATATTGCGCCACCGTGTCCCCATGTTTAATACATGCTTTAATTCCTATCATTATGAAAATTATATCAAGTATACATCTTAATATTTAAATTGTTCAGATAGCTTTAATATCATGAATGTAATGTATTCTGCGTCTTGTCGGCGGAAGAGAAAGCCCATTTAAGAAGCACGTAGTGAATCACACACATAAAAAGAACACATAGAATACGAAGCATTTAACATGATACTTTAGTTACGATGGGATCTGAGAAACTAATAAATTAAATGATTTTAAGATGAAGTTTATTACGTTCTACTTTAATGACAAAATAAACTATGTGATTAAAGTGGAAATTTCAAGATTAAAGTTGACATTTTTAAATTTTTTTTCAGCTGTGTCCCTATTTTGTTTTTCTTTTCCCTATACCATATGCCATATGACACTCAGATGGTGGGCTATGACTCGCCTTTTCACTGCAATTTTGATATCTGACAACTTATTTATTTCAGGCACTTTGCGACTTTCTGAACTTGAACTTTCGAGTTTCGCTGCCACTCTGTTACTCAATCCACTTCTTTTTGTTGTTTATATCACTGCTTAAATCAACAAATAGTATGTTTTCCTTGCCACTACTTGGTATTCGCTGAAATTCTTCTTTTTCCCCCATGCTTTTGCCATTGTCATTTCACGGAACGCAAAACCTAGGGGGCTATTTATATTGATTTGCATATTCAAAGAAGCATAATTCTGGGAGGAGTTTGGGCGGGGCAGCAGGCACTTACACGTGCATTAATTTTCATGCTAACCGAGATTTATGGAGTGGAAGAATGTGGAAGTTGACGTACGCACAGATTTATGCATCTGGATTTTTTTGTGCGTATGCACATTTCTGCTTTTGTCCATACACCATGTTTTAGTGTGAATTCTATGCACTGCATTATGCATGAGGCCCCAGGAGATACACAAACTCAAAAATAAGTTTGGAAATAAAAGTCAATCCTATCTTTCAAGCAAACTGGGAATGTGCTTCTTTGCATATGCCTGCCAATCCATGGTGCCCAGTAATCACATCTTGGATTAACAGCAAAATAAATTTTTGCTCAACCTTTAAAAAAAATGCAACAAATTAATGTAGCTTGGTGGGGAATGATACACCTGAATTGACTACATAAAACACATTTTGCTGACTTACTTGGAAAGAAGACGCGACCTGTCATTTCCCAAAAATGTTTAATGTTCACTTCCCCATTGAAGCCCTTGGCAGGTTGTTGAATGCCACTGTGAATTCCCAAAGAAAAAAAAAAGAATTATACAAAAATTATTTAAAGCACATTATACAGATACAGTATGTGGCACTTTTAATAGTTTATCATAAGTGAATGAACAGAAATTTCTCAATGTGAATGTTATATTAAAATTAAATGTACTGTTATGTTGCAGGAGGAAAAAAGACAACCACACACACCATGACAGAGCAGAACAACAAAAAATTGCTAGTTGCTTACGAGGCATGCTGAAGACTCCCTTTTTCCATCCATCCATCCATTATCCAACCTGCTATACCCTAACTACAGGGTCACGGGGGTCTGCTGAAGCCAATCCCAGCCACCACAGGGCGCAAGGCAGGAAACAAACCCCAGGCAGGGCGCCAGCCCACATCAGACTCCCTTTTTCTTCTTTTTCTTTCGGCTGCTCCCATTAGGGATTGCCACAGCGAATCATCTTCTTCCATATCTTTCTGTCTGCTGCATCTTTTTCTGTTACACCCATCACCTGCATGTCCTCTCTCACCACATCCATTAACCTTCTATTAGGCCTTCCCCTTTTCCTCTTCCCTGGCCGGCTCTATCCTTAGCATCCATCTCCCAATATACTCAGTATCTTTTTACTGCACATGTCCAAACCAATGCAATCTTGCCTCTCTGACTTTGTCTCCTAACCTTCCAACTTGAGCTGACCCTCTAATGTACTCATTTCTAATCCTGTCCATCCTCGTCACACCCAGTCAAATCTTAGCACCTTTAACTCGGCTACCTCCAGCTCTGTCTCCTGCTTTCAGTTCAGTGCCACCATTTCCAATCCATATAACAAAACTGGTCTCACTGCCGTCCTGTAGACCTTCCCTTTCACTCTTGCTGATACCCATCTGTCACAAATTACTCCTGACACTCTTCTTCACCCCTTCCACCCTGCCTGCACTCTCTTTTTCACTTCTACAATCCCCATTACTCTGTACTGACGATCCCATGTATTTAAACTCATCCACCATTGCCAACTCTACTCCTTGCATCCTCACCATTCCACTGACCTCCCACTCATTTACAGACATGCATTCTGTCTTGTTCCTACTGACCTTCATTCCTCTCCTCTCTAGAGCATATCTCCACTTATCTAGGGTCTCCTCAACCTGCTACCTACTATCGCTACAGATCACAGTGTCATCAGCAAACATCATAGTCCACGAGGACTCCTGTCTAATCTCGTCTGTCAACCTGTCCATCACCATTGCAAATAAGAAAGGGCTCAGAGCTGATACCTGATGTAATCCCACCTCCATGTTGAATGCATCCCTCACTCTTACCACAGACCTCACCACTGTCACACTTTCCTCGTGCATAACCTGTACAACTCTTACATACTTCTCTGCCACTCTCAACCTCTTCGTACAATACCACAGCTCCTCTTGAGGCACCCTGTCACATGCTTTCTCCAGGTCCACAAAGACGCAATGCAACTCCTTCTGGCCTTCTCTATACTTCTGTATCAACATCCTCAGAGCAAACATCGCATCTGTGGTGATCTTTCTTGGCATGAAACCATACTACTGGCACTAATCATCACCTCACTTCTTAACCTAGCTTCCACTACTCTTTCCCATAACTTCATGCTGTGGCTCATCAATTTTATCCTCTTTACTACAGTCCTGCTCGTAACCCTTATTCTTAAATATCGGCACCAGTACACTTCTTCTCCACTCCTCAGGCATCCTCTCACTTTCCAAGATTTCATTAAACAATTGGGTTAAAAACTCCACTGCCATCTCTCCTAAACACTTTCATGCTTCCAAAGATATGTCATCTGAACCAACGACCTTTCCATTTTTCATCCTCTACGTAGCTGTTCTTACTTCCTTCTTGCTAATCCGTTGCACTTCCTGATTCACTATCTCCACATCATCCAACATTTTCTCTCTCTCTCGTTCTCTTCACTCATCAGCCTCTCAAAGTACTCTTTCCATCTGCTCAACACACTCTCCTTGCTTGTGAGTATGTTTCCATCTTCATCCTTTATCACCCAACTTGTTGCATATCTTTCCCAGCTCAGTCCCTCTGTCATGCCAATCGGTACAGGTAGTTTTCTCCCACCTTAGTGTCCAACATTTCATACAACTGATCATACACCTTTTCTTTAGCCTTCGCCACCTCTCTCTTCGCCTTGCCCCTTATCTCCTTGTACTCTTGTCCACTTTCTGCATCTCTCTGACTATCCCACTTCTGTGGTTTAACGGGTCCACAGCTCCTGTCAAAAAGGCCAGTTTAAAATAAATAATCGCCACACTTGCAGCCTAGCGAGGGGGCGTGGTGACGTGTGGCTGAAGTGGTTCCTGGGGTGATCCACCTGGCCTTACTCCCCTTCAATTTAGTCTCTTACATGCACAATATTTCAACTTTCCTTCTCTATATCCTATCTGCTAACTCTCTCCCCTTACCGGTCATACTGCCAACATTCACAGTTCCTACCCTCAGTTCCACTCTTTTTACCTTCTTCCTATTCTCCTGCCTCCGGACACGTCTCCCCCCTCTTCTTCTCCTTCTTCGGCCAACAGTAGCCCAATTTCCGCCAACACCCTGTTGGCTAACAGTACTGGTGGTGGTTGTTGTTAACCCAGGGCTTGACCAATCAGGTATGGAAATTTGTATTGTTTTCTGCATATTGATTTGGCAAAATTTCACACCGGATGCCCTTCCTGATGTAACCATCCCCATTTATCCTGGCTTGGGACCGGCATGGAGAAACACATTGGTTTGTGCATTCCCTGTGGCTGGGTTGAAGACTCCCTTTTTATGGAGGCCCATTAAAACCACTATTGGGTTAAAACCCAACTTTACACATGTGTATGTGGAATCATGCATTGTAATGGCTTCAGAATGGTATCTCTTGATGGAAATTCAACATTATGACTTCACAATCCTTGAAACTGGCATGTTGTTCTGACAAAATAATAAATACACTTTGACATTTACAGTAGAACTGTCCAAATGATGAAGAGGAAATACACACAACCTGGGAGGGTTAGTCTGCCAGTTCTGCGATCCAAATTTAAAGAGTTAAGTGCTAGTCTGAGGATAAGGATAAGGAAGTCTTCTCTGAAGTTCTGCCTGTGTCATGTGCCAATCCAAAAAATAGGGAAGAGATTTGAAGGCTTAACACGTGGCTTAAATCTTGGAATTGGGTAGAAAGGTAGAGGTTTATGGGGCATTGGGAATGCTTTTGGAACAAATGGAACCTGTCTGCTGTGACAGGTTACATCTGAATTGCAAAGTCACCAATGTGTTTGGAAGGTGTATGAGTAGCTTAGTTGAGGACTGTTTAAAGTAGTATAGGGAGTTCAGAACAGGCCAGGTTTAGAATTGTACATGAAGGAAGAAAAAATAGTGTAAAAATAATATTGCACGGAAATGAAGATTTTAACTCTATGTTTAAATGCAAAAGTAAAAAGGGTAACACATTAAAAGTAGATTGCCGTAATGCTCAAAGTATCAAAAATAAAATGTGAGTTGGAGTTGTATGTAGCAGAGCATAATTATGATATTACAGCAATAATTATGATATTACAGCAATAACAGAAACCTGGATAATTAACAAAGATGGAGGTGAGAATAACACAGAGGGATACTCATTTTTAGGAAGGACAGAACAGAAAAGGTGTAGGGATTGTTGTTTATGTCCAACAGAGTTTAAATGCAAGTCCTATTCAATTAGACAATGAGCCCCATCTTAATGAGGACATTTCTCTGGAAAGCATTAGGGGAATACAGACAGTAATTTCACTGCACATCTTTTTAATAATATTAAAAAGTTAAGTTTACAGGAGGATATTATTGTCATGGGGGACTACCCAAATATTAATTGGGGTAACCTTGCAAACAAAGCACAAAAGCAAGAGATTTAAAAGTAATCAGTGACTGTTTATTAACACACTATGTTAAAGCACCAAACCTGGGGGAAGCCTGCCTAGATTTAGTATTTTGTAATAATCAGGATGGAACTGGGGGTGTAGAAGTGATTGAACCAATAGGGTTAAGTGACAATAATATAATACATTTCTCAATGTCTGGGAAGAGTGCAGATGCAAAGAATACAACTTTTAAGTTTAATTTTAGCATGGCAAATTTTAAACAGATGCAGCAAAGTTCAAGGAAGAAAGATTGGGATAGGCTTTTAAGTATGGATACAGTCGAGGAACAGTGGAACATGATTAAAGACATTTTACATATAATGCAGGACACATAAATACCTAAATTGAAATTAACAGGAAGCTTAAATACAATGGGTTAATAAAGAGTTGAAAAAGAAGCTACCAAGGAAAACACAGCTGTATATGGCGTATACGACTAATAGCTCCAATGTGAATCATAGGGCATATGAAACCATGAGGGCAACCATTAAGAAGTATATTAGAGAGGCTAAAAAGGCAGTTAGAAAGGAATAAAGCAGATAAGGCAAAAGAAGACCTAAAGAGATTCTTTCAGTATTTTAGTAGTAAAAGAACAGTCAAGGAGGAGGTGAATTGCATCAGAAATAGTGAATAAATGGAATTAAATAATGCAGACAGTGAAATAGCAGATACTTTAAACTCACATTTTTCTGAAGTCTTCACATGTGAGGAAGTTGTGTGGTAGAAATTTAACATCGTATTAAATAAAGAAACGTCATCTAACAGGACAGATCAGTTATCAGGCAGGAGAAAAGATGTTCATTGTATCTTTTAATGACTTCTCGGCAAAATGTTTTAGAGGGAGCATTCTTCAAAAGCTGTCTGTAACAGCATGGTTCCAGCTGTAAAAATGACTACTAAGGAAATACTGAGTGATATGGATATTGTAGAGGGAGAAGTACTATTTAAATAGGCTGAAATCAAACAAATCACAAGGACCAGATAGATAGATAGATAGATAGATAGATAGATAGATAGATAGATAGATAGATA
>JANRMT010062821.1:1105432-1118102 GCA_026402145.1 Polypterus bichir lapradei | reverse complement strand
ATAGATAGATAGATAGATAGATAGATAGATAGATAGATAGATAGATACTTCATTAATCCCAAGGGGAAATTCACAGATCATGTTTATCCTCCAGTTCTCAAGGAGGTTAGTGAGTACATATATACATAACACCTAAACACATATTTTCAAGAAAATACTGTGCACTGGGGAAATTCTGAAGGACTGGGAAATGGCCAATATTATCCTGTTGTAATGTATTATCCTGTTAAAACATGCTTGAATTCTATGAGGAAGCAATAAAAGGGTATTATCAAAGTGGAGCATATGATATTATTTACAGTATGTGGACTTTAGGTGCCAAATGATAGGTTAGGCATCAAACTAAAAAAAGTAGGAGTTCAGAGTGTTTTTTCTAGATGGGTGAAAAATTGGCTCAATTACAGGAAGCAAAATGTGATGGTACGAAGAACCCTATTAGAATTGGCAGACATTAAGACTGGTATTCCACAGGGTTCAACACTAGGACCACTGCTATATTTACAGGTTTGTAGATGTTCCCAAGATGGGTTTAATTGGCAGATAATCTGGAATCCATTGAATTAGTACAGAGGGAATTGGATAGCATACAGGCTTGGGCAGATTAGTGGCAGATGAAATTTAATGTCACTAAATGTAAAGTATTACATGTAGGAAGTAAAAATGTTAGGTTTGAATATACAGTGGGAGTCCTGAAAATCCAAAATACAAATTATGAGAAGGATTTTGGAGTCGTAGTGGACTAGACACTATCAACTTCCAGACAGTATTTAGAATCCATTAAAATAGCTAACAGATTGTTAGGTTATATAGCATGATGTGTATAGTACAAGGACACATGGAATAAGCTACAGATAGTTGTACATATATTCAAAACCTATAGGCAGAACTGAAAGGTAGTAACATGCACCATTTTACTGGAGAGTTTTTTTTACTCTTTGTATGACAAATGAACAATAATATTATTTGATATTAGTCTTTTTGAGGAAGCATATGTTGTTGTACAGGTATATTGGAATGCACCGGAAAAGTTATGAACTTTGGAAGGAATGAGTATTAATAATACCCAATAATATTGATTCTTCCAGCTAATGAGAGAAGACATGAGTTGGTGAGTTCTAATTTAACACATTATATCAAGATGTTAAAAGTTAGGCTTTGGTAATGGTCTTTAAATCATACAATTATAATTTGTATATATGTAAACTGCTTTGGGACATATAGCCAGTGTGAAAAGAGGCAAGAAAATAGCATAATGCTTTGGCAATTCTGCCCCACATACTTGATAAAGCAAAGAGATCAGGTAATACATCTTCACAGACTTGACTTTACAACAGAACTGAAGACTGTTACAAAATGGCCGGCAAATGTTTGAAACTCACAGGAAGGTGTTAGATTAAGGATAGGACGGTGATAGCAGCATGAAAGTCTGATGACTGGAAGAGGAAATTATGTCATCAGAAGGTAGATTCTGATTGACCAGAAGAGGTCAATTCTCTATATTTGCACTGAAGAACTTTTTTTTTTTTTGTCAATCTATATAGACTACCTGTTGTCATTTTTAAGGGAGCAGGCAGACAGGTCAGGAATATTAGCCAAGCTTTACTCCATCATGCCCACTGTGCTGGAAGTCATTAACCAACTAATGAGGCACTGCACTCAGTCTTCGTATGGTATGGGTGCACATAAATAAAACATAAGTGTATTTGCCAACATAAAAAAGCAACTTGCAGCATTGTCTAGTTCTCCTAACATAATTGGACCACTTTATTGTACTTACTGTATATTGCAATAAGGGCACCATGCAAGAATAGAGCTGATTTTATTAACTGTAAGCAGTAGCATTTCCATTAACACACAAGTTATCTGTGATGGCAAGATGAGACTGATAAACATGGCTCAGTAGCCTGGGTCAACCCATGATTTACTTAATTTCAGAGCAAGGTATCTCGGGCAGAAATGATGATACTGTACATGATGGCTGGCATATTGGTAAAGTAATTGGTTGATCCCTCAGTTTTTAAATGGCCTATACTATTAATTGTAACAGCAATCATGCCATTAAATGCAGCAGATGATAATGGGTACCCGTTTAGATGTTGGCGCCTTTTACCAATCTCCCGAATGCATAGCATAGGTGCTGTAATGACATGCATGTACTTACACGCTTAGTTGTGGAATGTAGCATAGGATTCGATGTGTCAGGTACTGAATTTTTGCACCATCAGGTTTGCATATATACAAGGTTTATTAGCATTGTCTACATGCAGTATGGTTGTTTCAGGATGGCAACCGAGAGGGGATCAAGGTAGGTTCATGTACATACATATTCAAGATGATATTATTTATAAAAGTAAATGCCGCAGAAATGTGTGCACACCAGTTTTTACAGTTCACATTTTTTTTGTGTGCATTTTCCTGATTTTTGGCTTATACACATTTTCGTGCACGAATCCACAGAATATTTTATAAATAAGACCCCTGTGCTGGAGTTCTGTCATAATTAATGAAGATATGTTGATTTTAAATTTTATATATTGCATGAATATCTAACCTCATATCAAATCTATAAAAGAATTATTTTGTATTGAAAGAGAGAAATTCTTGAAGGACATTGATAATAAATAGCTGTTACCTTGTGTGTTTAACTTTTTCTTATTGTTTAGCTTGTTTTTTTATTTTTATGTGTATGTCTTTTTATTAGAATTACAATGTAGGTTATTTAATATTTTGATAATTGTTTGTAAAATATCTTTAAGATATTCAAATGAAAGTAACAGCTTTCTTGAAGGACTTTTATTGTAATTTTTTAAAATGTAAACCTTTACAAAGATGTTTTATTTTTATGCTGAAACAGCCTGTTGCTTGGCTACTGAAAATGCACCAATGTCCATGAATGGTTTGGTGTTTGTTATAGAATTACGTGAATTATAATTACGTGAAGTATAAAGTGTAATAAGCTCTGCTATAATGTGAGTCTAAAGTAATAATTAATAATAATTCTTCACATTTATATAGTGCTTACTTACTACTCAAAACGCTTCCACACTTTATTACTTAGCTATGTATGTTTTTGTTGATAAAAGTTAAGAAACAGTTTAAATCAAATGTATAATGCAGAACTGCTATCATATGGGGTTTCAAAAGTAAAATAGGGAAGTAGTGAACTACAACAGCAGTCAGTCTTGACTGTGTGATAAGAGTATGGGATTTGGGGCATTCTTTAAATGCCTACATAGTAGAGTATAAAGTGTAAGAAGGTCACCATAGGATTCTGCTAGTTTGAATCCGATATGGAATTAAGCCTGTTTTTTTATTCTTTTTTTCTTTATATTATTTAATGTGTGCAATGCTGGCTTGGTAGAATAGTACTGCTGTCCCACAAATTTGAGTTTGACAGACAGGTCACTGTGTGTGGCTTTTGCACATTTTCCTCAGGTGTCTATTGAGATTGCCTGATTGCTTCTGCCCCATCAGTAATATGAAGAGTAGGTTGATTGCCATCTCCATATTAACCTGGTCTAAGCAAGAGTAACAATGTCCAAAAGTTTGCCTTACAATAGACAGATTTCACCTTGCACTTCAAGTCCCTGAGATAGGATCTGATCCTAGCTCACCATAATTATGTAGCTGAAAAGAAGATTCAATATATAGATAGGCTAATGGATAACATTAAATGTCAGAATTATTCTATTACTTGGCATGTTTTTATAATTCTTTCTATTTTTTATAAAGAGTTATGATTCTAATCATTTTATGGGTTTTTAGCACTTGCACAGTTGAAATGTCAAAGTTTAATCAGCTATCTAGTTTATATGGTGTTGGGAGTGGCAGCAAATGTGTGCAATTTAACATTGCACAGGACATACTAGAAGCTGCTATGTTTATGGCTGTGGCACTAGTATGCATACATGTTACGAGTTTCAGTACAATATCTGACTAACTGTAAGAAAAATGCTGAAATACCCTTAAACATTTAATTTAATGTTGTTCTTATACAATATTTTGTTTTTCTATGCTGTTTGTGCTGTTTAAAGCAGCAATGTGAATACTAAGAAAACCCTTTTAAGAATATACTTTGTGTGTATATGTTGTTTCATGATATTATTCTTTTAAAAATAGTTTCATTTCTTTGTTGTTATTTTTCAGAGTCTTCCTCCTCTATACTGATTTATGTTGATACAACAACTTCAAGGACTACAACAAGATCTACTACAGTAAGCTCTAGTAGAATACCAGTTACAACTGTTGGGCATCGTATGAAGAGCACAACCACTGTAATGCTTACAGTGGAAGGCATTTTAGATCTTTCAACAAGGCCTGATGTTTCATCACAGCTTCCAAATACAGGTGTAGAGTATTGTGAACCAGTAGTAGACTCTGACATCTCTTGGCCAAAAACACTTCAGGGACAGATTGCTAAACAACCATGTCCTTCAGGTACCATAGGTATGTGCATGTTCACCAATGATTGCATATTTGTGATGTTACAAGTCAAAAATATTTATTTCATTTTTTATTCCTTAATGCATATACTGTATAAACTATAGAAAATACAAAAAGAAAAGATGTTATGAAGATACTTAGCTACTCAGCATTGATCTTGAAATGTTACAAGAGTGTGTTTAGTATAATGTCAAAAAAACAGCAAGTTTAAAGAGCAGTACTACAGACGTGATCAGGCTGGGTATCCTATAGCTTCTGGGCAAAATTGAAACTGCACAAAAGTTCTATGCCTAGTCAGGAAATTTTCACACAGAGTGGTTTTATTTAGATGCTGAATGAAATGAAAAGCAACTTTGTACTAAAGAAAAGTGTGAGCTTGGATAATCACAGCAGCTCAACCCCAGTCAGTCATGGAAAGCATGTCCATAAAATTTTAGTCATGTAGAGACGACAAGTTGAAAGTAGTAATTAGAAGGCCATGTTCTGGCGAGAAAAAGAAGCTCAATGTTAGATTGTGTAATGAGGTCAAAAAGAAATGTAATATTATCAGTTCACTATAAAAAAAAATGTTAATCTGTGCAATCTAAGATATTCAGTGACTTCCTAACAACTTGTTATTATGAATGTCAGAGATAAGTAATTATCCTACTTCTATTCAATTGTAGAAAAGCAGATCTTATTTGACCCAAAAATAACACTTTAATAAATGGTCTGTTGCCTATCCTGTTAATGAAATTGGTTCGTTCAGAAAACCAAACTACATTGTTCAGGAAAACAACTATTCAAAATATAGCTTATCATTTTGGGCCAAGAGTCAACGAAATTGAAGGAATTGCATATGAAGAGAAGGAAACAATAAACTAGCAATTAGAAAATGCAAGTACAATTCACACTTCATCATAAAAATTACTCTGAGTAATTTGAGACATTCAGCAAACACTATTACATATCTAGGGTCTTTAGAGTCCCGGTATACTTGATTCAACCAACAAATAACCATAATTGTCCAAACTTTTATTTAAACCTCTTCCCAAAACACTTTACTTCTTTCTAAATTAATTTTTAACACATAATTACTTGTAACTTTTATTATTTATGCATAATTACACAATTATAATCTGCTACTCCGCATAATAATCCCAGACGTCACGTATGGTTTTTGTGATGGTGCTCCTGGCATATTCTGCAGCGATCAGCTGTTTTTCAGTCTGGTGATACTAAGCATATGTGGCAAATTCTGTGTTTTATGTCCACTTTTACTTGTGTAAGAAGATGGTTTCAGGTGTTGAGGCTTGCACAGGTTTACTCTGTTGCAGCTGCTTGTGTTTTTCATGTTCAACTTTTTCCTCCTCGTCCAATCTCTGCCTCTGTACAATTCTCTGCCTAGACCATTCATGACCTGATGGCATCAGAAGTATAACTGTGCTCTTCCTCAGTCTGTTGTTCATTGATTGTCTCCCTGCTGTGTGCCTTTCAGTCTCTCTCTCTAACTCCTCAACTACTATCAACGATGGGCTCTTTCAAGGGCTTGCTGTGATGATAAGCATGCAGCATTTCTTTTTGTATCTCTTACCTCTCTGAACTTGTAAATGCCTACGTAAGTAGTAAAGTAGCAAGAAGAAGGAAACACAGCTTTAATGATCATACAGAGATACAAGTAAGTTCTGAAAAAGGCATATTTTGTTCAGTCACCGTTTATAAAAACAGCACTTAAGATGAGCATGTAAAAAAATGACATTTTACTGTATCCTGTCCCTATATGTTTTAAGCAAATAAATGATCATAATAAGATAATATTAAGCTATTTTTGCGTATTTTTGGCAGTATATTGTTGCAGATTAACCCAGTGAGAGCTGGTTGTGATGGGTAGCTAGTGAATATGTACAGGTATACAAGGGTTAAACATAGATATAGTAGTAGCTGTCTGTCAAGAACTAGATAGATAGATAGATAGATACTTTATTAATCACAAGGGGAAATTCACATAATCCAGCAGCAGTATACTGATACAAAGAAACAATATTAAATTAAATAGTAATAAAATAAATAAATAAAAATAAAATGTTAGCATTTATTCCCCCGGGTGGAATTGAAGAGTCGCATAGTGTGGGGGAGGAACGATCTCCTCAGTCTGTCAGTGGAGCAGGACAGTGACAGCAGTCTGTCACTGAAGCTACTCCTCTGCCTGGAAATGACACTGTTCAGTGGATGCAGTGGATTATTCATGATTGACAGGAGTTTGCTTAATGCCCGTCGCTCTGCCACATATGTTAAGCTGTCCAGCTTTATTCCTACAATAGAGCCTGCCTTCTTAACAAGTTTGTCCAGGCGTGAGGCGTCTTTCATCTTTATGCTGCCACCCCAGCACACCACCGCGTAGAAGAGGGCACTCGCCACAACCGTCTGGTAGAACATCTGCAGCATCTTACTGCAGATGTTGAAGGATGCCAACCTTCTCAGAAAGTATAGTCTGCTCTGACCTTTCTTACATAGAGCATCAGTATTGGCAGTCCACTCCAATTTGTCATCCAGCTGAACTCCCAGATATTTATAGGTCTGCACCCTCTGCACACAGTCACCTCTGATGATCACAGGGTCCATGAGGGGCCTGGGCCTCCTAAAATCCACCACCAGCTCCTTGGTTTTGCTGGTATTAAGATGTAAGTGGTTTGAGTCGCACCATTTAACAAAGTCTTTGATTAGCTTCCTGTACTCCTCCTCCTGCCCACTCCTGATGCAGCCCACAATAGCAGTGTCATCAGCGAACTTTTGCATGTGACAGGACTCTGAGTCATATTGGAAGTCTGATGTATATAGATTGAACAGGACTATCTACAGTATACAATGAAATACTAAATCCTAATATTGGCCCTTAAACTTAAAATAAAAAATCTGTCTCAACAAGATGCTTTGCATAGGTTGTTCATTTGAATTTGGTCTATTTTTGATTTGAGGTGAGGAAGCATGGTGGTGCAGTTGATAGTGCTGCAGCCTCAGTAATCTGATGTATGGGTTTGAATCCCATTCACAAGACTTTGTCTTTACACCTTCTCCACATGAGTTTTCCTTTTGGTTTTTCTTATACATAACCAGGGGCCTCATGCATAACGTTGTGCGTAGAATTCACACTAAAACATGGTGTATGGACAACAGTCGAAATGTGCATATGCACAAAAAGATTCAGATGCTGAAAACCATGCGTAAGCCAACTTCCACGCACTTCCGCTACATAAATCCTGGTCTGTGTGAAATGTAATGCTCAGGCACGCACCTGCCTCTCTTCCCAGACTCCTCCCATTTTGCCTCTTTGAATATGTAAATCAATATAAATGTTCCTTTAAGTACAGCGTTCTGTGAAAAGACAATGGCAAAAGCATGGGGAAAAAAGAAGAATATCAGAGAATGTTAAGTGGAGGCAGTAAAAAACGTACTGTTTGTTGGTTAAAGCAGTTGTATAAACAACAAAAGGAGGCTGATTGAAAGTTCAAGTTCAGAAAGTTGCACAGTGCCCGAAATAAAAAAAGTTGTCAGATATTAAAGTTGCTGTGAAAAAGCGAGTCATAGCCCACCGTCTGAGTGTCATATAGAGCTTATTAGGTTTCAGAGAAAAGAAAAAAATATAGGGAAACAGTGGAAAAAAAATCCTTGAAATGTCAACTTTAATCTCGGAACTTCCACTTTAATCACATAGTTTATTTTGCCATTAAAGTAGAATGTCATAAACTTAATTTTTAAATCTTTTAATTTACTAGTTTCTCAAATTCCATCGTAGCTAAAGTAGCACGTTAAATGCTTTGTATTCTGTGTGAATCACTACTTGCTTCTTAAACAGGCTTTCTCTTACGCCGACAGGACACAAAATACTATACATTCATAATATTACAGCTCTCTGAACAATTTAAATACTAAAATATATACTTGATATCATTTTCATGATGAAGTGAATTAAAGCATGTATTAAAAATGGGGCCACAGTGGTACAATGGTAGCGACGAGCTGGCGCCCCATCCAGAGATTGTTCTTGCCTCCACAACGAAATCATTTATTGAAGCAGTACTGTCTCTTTCAAATGTACTAACTCACAATTCCTGTAACCACTTACCACACAGTCAGCTCTTTAATAAATGTCAAGCCATCTATGCTCTCTCCTCTATTGAATTGAATTGAATTCCTTTATTGTTATTGTATGGTGTAATGAGATTTAATATGCAAATTCTCCATAAACTTATTTTCCTATAAAATGGTAAAATAACAGCAAAAACAACAACAATAATAATAATACGATAAAAAATGAAAACTATACAATATGAAAACATAAGTGGCTCAATTGTATGCAGGTTTACAGTATGGTAATTGTACTTATAAGTACAAACAGTTCTACTAGGAGCACTTGATGGACTGATTGAGTCCTTTTAGAGCCATTGGGTTGAAACTGTTTCTGAACCGCAAGGTTTGTGCAGGAAAGGCTCTGAAGCATTTGCCAAATAGGGGAAGTTCAAATAGACTGTGCACATGGCTGAGGCAACATGTGCTAGAAACTGTACCCCAATAATTCTCTCCGCTCTTGACACAATCTGTGGTAGAGCTTTCTAAACAGCTGCTGTATAGCTGTGATTCCACACTCAGATACGTTGGGTTAAAATATTCAGTGATGCACTGAGAGTAACAACACTAAAGCAGTTATATTATTTGGAATAGTTTGGTTATTCTGTGCACCATTATATGGTTGCGGGTTGATTACAATCAGATTCCTTAAACTATAAAACAATATGTGGTTAATGTCAGTGTATATGATAAAGCCACATCAGGGATGTGAATCTAAAAAATAAAGGGAAGCCACCCAGAAACAGTAGCACTGCTTTGATGTTGGGTGCCGCCAGTTTGCAAAACCGAGCCGAAATCTTGTGTATGCTATGGTTTGAGCTGGCATGAGAATGTGCATGACTTTACGCCAAGCTTAGTTGTTATACATCGTGATGTGAGTGTGGAAACAGGCATACACAACATTTTTTATACAAACCGGATTCCAAAAAAGTTGGGACACTAAACAAATTGTGAATAAAAACTGAATGCAATGATGTGGAGATGGCAAATGTCAGTATTTTATTTGTAATAGAACGTAGATGACAGATCAAATGTTTAATCCGAGTAAATGTATCATTTTAAAGGAAAAATATGTTGATTCAAAATTTCACGGTGTCAACAAATCCCAAAAAAGTTGGGACAAGTAGCAATAAGAGGCTGGAAAAAGTAAATTTGAGCATAACGAAGAGCTGGAAGACCAATAAACACTAATTAGGTCAATTGGCAACATGATTGGGTATAAAAAGAGCTTTTCAGAGTGGCAGTGTCTCTCAGAAGCCAAGATGGGTAGAGGATCACCAATTCCCACAATGTTGCGCAGAAAGATAGTGGAGCAATATCAGAAAGGTGTTGCCCAGCGAAAAATTGCAAAGACTTTGCATCTATCATCATCAACTGTGCATAACATCATCCGAAGATTCAGAGAATCTGGAACAATCTCTGTGCGTAAGGGTCAAGGCCGTAAAACCATACTGGATGCCCTTAAACGACACTGCACCACAAACAGGAATGCTACTGTAAAGGAAATCACAGAATGGGCTCAGGAATACTTCCAGAAACCATTGTCAGTGAACACAATCCACCGTGCCATCCGCCGTTGCCAGCTGAAACTCTACAGTGCAAAGAAGAAGCCATTTCTAAGCAAGATCCACAAGCTCAGGCGTTGTCACTGGGCCAGGGATCATTTAAAATGGAGTGTGGCAAAATGGAAGACTGTTCTGTGGTCAGACGAGTCACGATTCGAAGTTCTTTTTGGAAATCTGGGACGCCATGTCATCCGGACCAAAGAGGACAAGGACAACCCAAGTTGTTATCAACGCTCAGTTCAGAAGCCTGCATCTCTGATGGTATGGGGTTGCATGAGTGCGTGTGGCATGGGAAGCTTGCATGTCTGGAAAGGCACCATCAATGCAGAAAAATATATTCAGGTTCTAGAACAACATATGCTCCCATCCAGACGTCATCTCTTTCAGGGAAGACCCTGCATTTTTCAACAAGATAATGCCAGACCACATTCTGCATCAATCACAACATCATGGCTGCGTAGGAGAAGGATCCGGGTACTGAAATGGCCATTCTGCAGTCCAGATCTTTCACCTATAGAGAACATTTGGCACATCATAAAGAGGAAGGTGCGACAAAGAAGGCCCAAGACGATTGAACAGTTAGAGGCCTGTATTAGACAAGAATGGGAGAGCATTCCTATTTCTAAACTAGAGAAACTGGTCTCCTCGGTCCCCAGACGTCTGTTGAGTGTTGTAAGAAGAAGGGGAGATGCCACACAGTGGTGAAAATGGCCTTGTCCCAACTTTTTTGGGATTTGTTGACACCATGAAATTCTGAATCAACATATTTTTCCCTTAAAATGATACATTTTCTCAGTTTAAACTTTTGTTCCGTGATTTATGTTCTATTCTGAATAAAATATTAGAAGTTGGCACCTCCACATCATTGCATTCAGTTTTTATTCACGATTTGTATAGTGTCCCAACTTTTTTGGAATCCGGTTTGTATATGAGGTCCTAGGTATGTTTCAGTTAGGTTGATTGACTTATCCAAATTGGCCAATGTGTGAGTTATGTGCATTAGTGAGCCCTGTAGTAGCTTTGTACCCTGTTTAAGACTATTTATTCTTTTATTTGCTCAGTGCTGCAGGAACAGTTTCCACCCCCTCTGGAACCCACTGGACTGTTAGGTTCATAGTGTTTGTTAAATTGAAATACATTTTTTAATTACATTTTTATTGTAAATTTTATTATGAAGGTTCTTTATAGGAAACAAATTAATGCTGCAAGTTCAGAGAGGTGTTATAAATACTTAATTTATTTCTACTATTTTTTAGGTGTTGCAAGCTATGTATGCCTGACAGATGGACACTGGGATTCTAAAGGACCAGATGTCAGTAACTGCACCTCTCCTTGGGTTAATCAGATTGCACAAAAAGTAAGACTTTCACAGTATATATGACAAGACATGTAGCAGTAGCTGGACAAAGATAATTACATTTCCATGGTCCTTATATTTTGTCTATATTAGGTTATTTTAATAGCAGTGCTACTAAGAGGCAGTAGTTTTATTGAAACTTGCTGCAAAACTAAAGTTTCATATGAACTTACAAGTGTGGTATGCTCAGTTTTCTGTTTAGCCAGCACAAGCATATTGCCTATCTATATTTAGGTCATATTAGAAATTATTTTTTCCCTTTAAAGTGAAATAGAGACACATTTTCATATATTCATTATTAAGCTGATGTTTTCATATTTAGAGCTAAGTCATGTAGTGTTTGTATATTTATTATTAATTGGATATTTTCATATTTAGAGTAATATCAGATAGTATTCATAAGACCAGTTCTGCAGTGATTTACAATTGTTTTATTGCTGAGGAAACTGTTATGAAACAAAATAGAATAGATGTCTTTAACTGTGATCAGTGATTATGTAATTGGATAAATTATCCAAAACTGAGCCTAGTTACTGTGAAATTGTCAAGATTACAGTATGCCAAACATATGTAATAGTTTAACATTTTTATTCATTACTAAACACATTTGAAAATGTATTTATTAAGTAGCCAGTGCATTTAAACTATTCATAGACACAGAATTATATTTTTCATTCATTTATAAAGCTGAAGATAAATGCTGAATGTTGCCTATTAGTGGACACAAAGCAAAAAAATGGTTCTAAATGGGATGGAACAATCTGGGAGTACACAAGAGACTAACAGTAAAATAATCAAGTGTTTAATTTATGATGTAATGGTCAGTTTTGGGAAAAAAACCCTGACAATTTTAAAAACACACTGAAACTGATTTTATAAAGATGTCTGTAAAGAGAGCTATGATTTTGGCTTGTTGGACAGCCACCCAGGAGGACGCAATAATAATGTGGGATTTAAAAAAATGTTTAAATTAATTATCAGTTTTGCCTTTGGCAAGCCCCTTACTTTATCTACCCTACCTTTCTCTGTTACAGGAGGTAGGTCTCCAACCTTTAGACTTATATTAAAGTAACTGTCTTGCACTCATTTTAACAAAGAGAATAATATAATTTAATAAGTAACTCAAGGATTACACAAGTATGATCAATGCTTATAAAATATATATATATATATATATATATATATATATATATATATATAT
>JANRMT010062821.1:1088827-1105422 GCA_026402145.1 Polypterus bichir lapradei | reverse complement strand
ATATATATATATATATATATATATATATATATATATATATATATGTTTCTATTATAAAAGGTAATCCTGCGACGAGACATTCTTTGAGATAATTTAAAGTTCCATGAGAGATAATTGCAAGTCTCGCGAGACAAGAGATTTTGGAAAGTCCTGCCCTCCCCTCAAACATTTACAACGACGCACACGCTACAGTCATTTCTCATTTTTGTGTATTGTCAGACATAGTTCATGTGCTCTCAGCTCCTATAAATTTTTACTTTTTAAAGAAGCTTTTCTGGACAGTATTTTTAGACATGCAATCTATTTGTTTCCTTCGATGTGGTCCTTTAATGGACAATAATTTTATACGTTCAAGATGACACGTCAAAGACTAAGCAAAGAAAAAAGGGCAGCGGGTTAAAAATGGCCCAAAAGCATTGGAGAGAAAAGAATTAAAAAAAAAAAAAACAATTATAATCTAAGTGGAAATTCGGAAAATAAGGAAAATAATAATCAGCCCGGAACAAGTGGAATTGAAAACCTAGAAGGTCCAAGCTGGGTTAGAAATAAAAGACAAAGAGTAGAAGACAAAGTAGAACGTCATAAAGAGGCAGAGCAGGTTATTATGAAAGTACTACAATTCGAAAGTCTCAAAAAAATGATAGTAAAGATTGAATGAGAACTAAACAATGGAAATTATTAATCGGTGAAATAACGGAACAGCGAAGAGAGATCGAATATATGGACATAGGTGATATGACAGAAGTATATAGATATTGTTCAACTTTAAAGTTTAAGTTGGAGACTTGTAGATTGTCTAATTCATGTTGCCATCAGGGAAAAGTAGTGTTTCTTCCCAATGAAGAGGCGTATCCGCGAGAATTAAAAGATTTGTTGTTTGGTGAAAGTGAAATCCATAAACACTACAGGCAAAATATCCGAATCTAAAATAATCTGTTTGTGTTCACGTAATTCAATGCTCAGAACGTAGATTTACATGATTCAGGACCATATGCAATGAGAATCTGTGGTCCCGCAACAATTAAAGCTACTACAAGTTTAATTTCGAAGAAAGCACAGTTTGGTCAGATTTATATTTATGATCATGGAGAAGTGATGCAACATAGAATCGAAGGAGTTAAACAATCAGACATATTAGAAATTCTACAGCCAATAATGGATACAAATCCATACGTCCAAAAGTATTGCACTTTACATGAAATTTATCTGCAAAACATGGACAAAGAAGTGTTCTTGGATTTTAGATTTATTTGGTTAAAGTGAAATGCACGTACACGAGCAGCAGTGATGTGAAGCGTCTGGCGCGTAGCGCAGACAGGGGGGTTGGCAAGTGAAATGACAAGAGGGTGGTGAGACTTTTGTGACACTGACAGCCCCCCTACTGCGCTGTGCACCAGCACTCGGTTAATGAAGGCAGGGACTGGTTGTCTGTTGCTGGTGCAACTGCAAGTTTGCAGGCTTCTCACATAACATGTCTCTCACCAGATAGTTGATGTGGGGAACATTTAAAACTGGCCACTGACCTGGCTGTGTGCTCACTTTCTTTTTTCTCTCTGAGAAAAAAATCAGAAGATCTCATGCAGGCTGACGTGAATGCCACTGTGTGCTTGCTGTGTTTGTGTGTGCTGAAGTGACATCTCCTGTTTGGATAAATACTTTGATCATATTCCTGTCCTGACAACAATAAAGCTGCTTTTTTTTCAGAATCCTGGACTTACCTCCTCTCCTTTGCAAGTCTGTGACCCACACATCACAAGTGGTACTGTGATAAGGGTCTTGCACCAATGGAACCCCAACAGGTGCAAAATGTTCCTCTTCCAAAACAGAAGTGATGAGTTAGTGTAAATGTGGCAGCTTTAAAGGCCAGCAAGGGAAGTGAGGTCATTCAGGGTGAAAGTGGAAAGGTCCTCTTCCATAGGCTCGGATCTGGACGTGATATTATCAAAAAAGGCTGAACCGGAAGTGATATCATCAGGGCCAAGTGGGATTTCCCGTGAACGGTCTGCAGGAAAGTGAGCAAAAAGGTCAGCACACTCCTCCACCCCCTGGTCTGGCATTGAATTACTCTCATATAGACCCTTTAACTGCTTGTCATGTGCACGTGTGTGACAAGGCCCCCCCAGGACCCATTGGGTTGGCCGTTCCTGACCGAGAGGTTGATAACACAAGAAAGAGCATCGCTGTTGGTGTGAAGAGAACCTTGACGATGGACGAGCAAAAACCTGTAAGACTGCAGGTCAAGAAACTACCTGGTGACCTGTGGGTTTGTCTCCTTGTGTAAGGCCATCCACTGTAATGGTGTATGATCTGTGACAAGGGTAAACTCCTTACCCAAAAGGTAGTACCTCAGCTGTGTAATCGCCCATTTGATCCTCAAGGCCTTCCGCTCCACTGCTGCATACCTGGTCTCTCGTTCCAACAGTTTCCGACTCAGGAGCATAATGGGGTGTCCAACACCATCAGTGTTTTGGCTCAGCAGAGCTCCCAGGCCTGTGTCCGAAGTATCTGTATGGAGAATAAAAGGCAGAGAAAAGTTAGGTGGCTTATAATGGGTGCTGATGTAAGGGCCTGTTTTATGTCACTAAATGAAGCCTTTGTCTTATGACACCATACCACATGGTTCGGGGCCCTCTTTTTTGTTAAGTCTGTCAAGGGAGTTGCTCTCTCTGAGAATTGAGGCACAAACTGGTGGTAGTACCCCACTAATGTGAGAAAGGCTTGGACCTGCTTTTTGGTTTGTGGACTGGACTATTTTGGAACACTGTTGCTGCACAGTATCTTGACCCACCAGGTAGCCCAAATATTTGGCTTTGTTTAATCCGAAGAAACATTTCTTTGGATTAATACGAAGTTCAGTCTCACCCAGTGTCTGTAATACCACTCCTTCTTCCATGTGCTGGAATAGATGATGACATCATCCAGGTAGGCAGCACTATATGAGTTATGAGGTCGTAGTAAAGTACTTATCCGTTGGAAAGCAGCTGGGGCTCCATGTAACCCAAATGCAAGGACAAAATACTGCCAGTATCTGCTAGGGGTACTAAATGGGGTCTTAACCTTTGCAGAGTCTGTTAAAGGAATGTACCAATACACTTTTGTCATGTCATGTCGTCAAGTATTTAGCTTGCCCTAGTCTCTTGATGAGGTTGTCCACTCGGGGTATTGGATAGGCATCAAATTGGGAGACTTGATTATGTCATTGCAAAACCTCCAGCTTCCATCAGGCTTTTTGACCAAGACTATAGGGCTGGACCAGAGACTATAACTTTCCTCTCTCACTTCAAGGATAGGTTCGCTCTCGAACTATAACCCCAGGTTTTGTCACAATATCATGTGCAATTAGAGAGGTCTTTTCTGGTTTTTCACTCACTACCTCCGAGGCAGACACGATGACTGATTACACTGTTGTCTGAGGCATAATTCCGGGCTGAAGTTAAGGTTCTCCCTGTGAGCAAAGAGTTAATGGGGCTGGCTGGAGGAGGGATCGGGATCCCTATCCTTCCACGGTTTCAGCAGGTTTACATGATAAACCTGCTCGCTCGGTCGATGTTTGGGCTGTTTCACCAAATAGTCGACGAGTCCTTTCCTCTCCTTAACTTCATATGGACCTTGCCAGTGAGCAAGTAATTTAGAATGGGAGGTAGGGACTAGGACCATGACTAGATCTCCCGGGTGGAATTTTCAGAGAGACGTGCCTTGGTCATAACATCGTACCTGTGCTGGTTGCGCTTCTTCCATGTAACGTTTTAGTATGGGATGAATTTTTCCAAATCTTTCGCATAACTGCTAGGAATTTGTCGCAGTTGACACTCTGGGCAAGATGTGCAAAATCGACAAACCTCCTCATTAATTTTCGGCCAATAAAATTGGAGCTTAATTCTCTCCAAAGTTTTCTCAGTGCCCAAATGGCCTCCTTGGAGATGGGTGTGTGCTAATTCACAGACCTGCCGCTGGAAGGTTCAGGGAACTAGCAACAGCTTCTGCATCTCCCCCTCATGCTCCATTACTTGATAGAACAGATCATTCTCTAAAACAAAGTGAAGACCCTTTGGCATGGATTGATGAGTGTGCTGGCCATTGACAAGAGCAACTTCATTTTTGTGAATTTTTGTTCCCTTTTAAAGGAAGCCGGCATTTCTCTAAATTGATAACTGGTAGAGAGGGTCAGGATCGACCTCAATGGGTGTGGTTTCCTCCTGTCCTGCCACGGCGTTGGATGATGACGTTTCTGCTTGCGACAGTCCTGGAAGCATCAAGTTACACTGAGTGGACATTTTGCCTCTCTCTGCCAGCTGTTTACACGGCATGGAGGCAGCTAGGTCTAATTTTAATGTAGGAGTGGGAAGTGCTGATCAGCTTTTGATTTTCGATCAGTCTCGCCCCAGTTTCACCACAAACGGTGGATTTGGAAGGACTGCCACAGCAAATTTCACTAACAATCATCCTTTGTAGCTGATGAAACAGGCGGCAGACCTGTACCGGCGGGTTTCCCCATGGATACAGGTTATACTGGTTGGTGTTTTAAGCCATTGTCGCAGAAGCACATATCGGCGGGCAACAATAGAAAAGCCCTAATATTTATATCCATTTACAATCACCACTCCTGTATACAGAATTGCCAGAGGGTTTATCAGAGCACACCAACCTCTCCCCTCTCCACCTGCATTCCTCCTCATCCTCAAGTAGGTTGTGCGTCCGCAAATCCGGGGACACTCGTACAGGCTCCGCTTACAACGGAGGGGCTGAAACCTTGGGACGCAATCCATCCTGGCTTGACTAAGGGACGGTTCTGCCCTCTTAGATTGTGAGGCCGTCTATTCTTTTTTTGTGAGCTCCATGAACTCCACTACTTTTTAAAATTGTTGACCCCAGGCCGGCTAGGTAAAACCCTTAGGGATTTGGGTTAATAAGTAATGAGTTAGGGTAAATATGGTGGCTTTAAAGGCCAGTAAGGGAAGTGAGGTCATTCAGGGTGGAAGCGGAAGGGTCCTCTTCCATAGGCTTGGACCCGGATGTGACATCATCAAACCTGACAGCTCTTTGTTCATAGGTTCCACACCAGAAGTGACGTCCTCAGAACGGCCAGAACTGGTAGTGACATCATCATAGGCCCTGAAACTGGAAGTGGCGTCATCAAGGCCATGCGGGATTTCCCGTGAACAGTATGCAGGAAAGTGAGAAAAAAGGTCAGCACACTCCACCACCCCCTGGTCTGGTGTGGAATTACTCTCTTTTAGACCCTTTAGCCGCATCCCATGCGCACGTGTGTCACACCGAGTAACTTAAAGGGTTGATTTATGTGGGCGTGAGGTCCTGGCCCTGTTGGGGCTCTGTGCCACCTATGTGCCACCGTTGATTTTTCAGCAGAATCCAGACTTTTCTAAGGAGTTCATTCTACAGACTGATGTGAGTGTGTTTGGTTTGGGGGCTGCACTTTCTCAGAGTTTCAATGGGGAGGAACATCCCAAAATGTTTCTGTGCAGTTAGGGATCGTAATTACTAGACCATTGAGAAAGAATATTTTGCTATCAAGTGGGTGGAGGAGGTGCTCAACTTTTGGGGTAGGCGGTTTACCCTGGTGACTGATCATTCCCTGCTTAGACTGTCACTTTGTTCACACCGGTGTGAACAAAGTTGAGGGAGGATGTGAGATTTTTGAATCCCCTGACAACGGCTTCCATTTGGATCAATACTTTGATCATATTCCAGTCTTGACAACAATACAACTGCTTTTTTTCTGAAACCTGGACTCACCTCCTCCTCTGTTTTGCAAGTCTGTGACCCGCACATCACAATATATATATCTCAAGAGTTAAAATGCTGGAGTTCCCTTCTTTGAAGTATTGGCTGCTCTTAAGCAGACAGCACTCAGTGCTTAGTTTGCAGACTGGATCTCAGCTCACAGGCTCACAAAGAGTAAAGTTTGCTGGCCTCAGTTCTCCAAGAAAGCAGATCATAGCTTTTTCAGTTTAAGGACCAGAAATCAAATGTTACGATTTTCTTATCTATGAAGTCCAGGCAGATCCTAGTACAAGCTGGAGTTCAGGCACTTAGTTTGGAATGCAAGAGGGGGTGTTGTGCAACTCGATGCCTGCATCCTTGTTACATTTGCTTTATTAACAGACCAGGTGTGTTTGAAAAGCCTAGCAGAATGGGCAATGACCACTTTGATCTACACTGACAAAGTAAACAATATGTTTCTTGAATAGATGGACACTACTACCACATGAATGACACAGATTTTACAAAATGCTGAGAACATAACTTCCTGTTTAGATGTCAGGAGCAAGAAAAGGGCTCAGTGACATATCTGCCCATAGCAGTGTCTTTGACACAACATGCATTTCTTAATGTTCTTTGAATAGCCATTTTTTAAACTAAAGTGAAATCTAAACTGAAATTATTCTTTTAAAACAAAAATAATATATGTAACTCACTTAAAATATATAGAGTTGAATCGGTCAAAAGTTAATGAAACTAAAGTGTAACTTTAGAACAATCTAGATGAGAACAGGCCACCCAGCCCAATAAAGCTTGCCAGTCCTAGCCACTTAATTCTTCTAAAAATATATCAAGTCTAGTTTTAAAAGTCCCTAAAGTCCTACTGTCTACCACACTACTTGGTAGCTTATTCTGAGTGTCTGTGGTTCTCTCTGTAAAGAAAAACTTCCTAATGTTTGTGCAAAATTTAGCCTTAACAAGTTTTCAACTGTGTCCCTGTGTTGATGAACTCATTTTAAAATAGTAGTCTCGATCTAATGTACTATTTCTGTTTCTAATTGTAAATACTTCTACCATGTCTCCTCTTAATCTTTTTTAAACTGAAAGGCTTTTTTCATAACTTATTCCCTGTATGCCTGGAGTCAGCCTAGTCACTCATCTCTGGAGTTTTTCTAGTGCTTCTATGTCCTTTTTGTAGCCTAGAGACCAAAACTGGTCTCAGCAGTGCATTGTAAAGCTACCTTACACAATTATTAATTTTGTGTGAATGTATTTAGAACAAAAAACTGAAATTAACTTTTCCATTCAATGTGCATGCCACTTTTGTCATCAAATGTTTATTCGGCAATTTTGTCCACCAACCAGAATTCTTTTTTGCTTCAAATTCATATGTGCCATATCTGTACAGTAAATTCTGGTATTGCTTGTATAATTTGTTAATGATGCCACAATTAGAATTTTGTGATTGACACATGTTAATGTTGTCCCACCTTTAATTTTCCGCATATTGCCTCTTGTTTTGTGTGTGCCGCTTGTTGTAATTTTTGACTCTTGCATTTCAAGACCACCATAAGAAAGCATTCTGAATCATGGAAAGCATGGCAAGATGGGGCAATATCAACTTTTTTTCTACAATACCAGAGAGGACAGTGCATTCATATTTTGCATGTTTCAATTTTTAATATGTTTTTGGTGATGTCTTTGGTTTGTTTTTGTCTTGACATGGAAAGCAAATGAAAACAACCATGATGAACATGTGAACATAGTGCAAAATATGCATTCATAGAAAGGCCCAGAAAGAGCAAAAGCCAAGACACATCTAAAAAGTGAAATAGGAGACAAAAACTAGGGCCTCATAGGTAACTTTAGAATTATCCCTTCCAAATATGCCCCTTTTTGTTGGATGGTGGGGTATATAGAATTTAAGACCAGTCCAGTGAAAATGAACACCAAAAGATCCCAACAAAATATTTAGGAGCTGCATCCATGGTTTGTCAAGTTTTCCATTCATCCCATTTGTAAATACAGTAATTTACAAAAATGGATGGTTTTCATGATTTTAATGGAATATAACAAAGATATTCCTTGCTTTCTAGCAGTAAGGGCATTATTGGGAAATGACACTTATCCATACTGTTTGACCACAACAAGGCTCACCATTTTCCAATTCGTATGTTTTCATTTTTAAACCAAAAAATATAAAGATGCTCACTGCATTCAATAAAAAAGACAATTTTGTTCAGACATTATTCAGAAAGAACTACAGTCAGACCTCGCTTAATCGAACTCAAAGGGACCCGAAAAAAAATTTGACTTACGGAGTTTACGAGTAAGGGAAAATGGCGTAATAAGCGTCAGTTAATCAAGGACATTATTTTTCCGCCTTAATTAATATACAGTACAGTATAACCGTTTATTATATTGTCGTTTTATACGTATACATGTAGGCTACATACCGGTACATGCATCTACAGTATGTACTATCAAACAGTGCAATGAAACAGGTTACTGTACCTTTAGAGAAAAAAGTCTGTTAACTTCGTTTGGCGTCGATGTGCCGATGCATCTCGCTCGACAATCTTCTTAATCTCGTCAATGGACCGAAACACATTTTCCTCAAGATCCGACGTAGATTCCAAGAATCTGCGCAGTATGTCAATAGCCTGCCTCGCTTCTTTTCGGCTGGGGACAGGCTGAGTATCGACATTGTTGCCGTATTCTTCCTCATCCCCACTCTCATTTTCCTTTTGTTCCTCGTTTGCCACCTCAGCAATAATTTCAGCATCCGTTAGTTCTCCACAAACAATCACCGCACTGTCAACTTCGAGAAAATCCTGAAAGGACACTTCCTTATTGGCGCCAGTAGCTGTCAGAACCGTGGACCATTCTTCGGGACTTGAAAGTGCGTCGTCTGTTTCCATTGACATTCCTTCCAAGTGCTCATCTGAATCGTCAACGGTTTGCTGTCCAAAACCTGCTTTTTTGAAGCAATTCTTAATTGTTTCCTCCGGAACTTCATCCCAAGCTCTCCGGGCCATTCGCAACGCTTCTAGCAGGTCAATTCCTAGTGGGAGTTCATCTTCGATATCCCGCAGCAATTTTCTCACAACGAGTTTGCGGTATCGAAACTTGAAATTGTTAATGATGCCCTGGTCGAGAGGTTGAAGCTTAGATGTCGTGTTTGGCGGCAAAAACTTGATTGTCACAGCTTTCATGACAGGGATATGGTTATGTGCTGTGCAATTGTCGATGAAAAGAATGATTCTTCTTTTCTTCCGGACCATCGCTGCATCCACTTTTTTCAGCCACTTGGAGAAAAGCTCTGATGTCATCCAAGCTTTCTTATTGGCCTCGTAATGCATAGGTAGCGATTTCACATTTTTGAAGCATCTGGGTTTCAAAGATTTCCCAATAAACAATGCGGGTAATTTTTCTAACCCATTCATGTTTGCGCCCAAAAGAAGAGTCACGCGCTCCTTACTTTTCTTTCCGCCGTGGCAAGGTTCACCTTTGAAAGTCATTGTTTTGTCCGGAGTCATTTAAAAAATAAACCAGTTTCGTCAGCATTAAAGACGTCATCAGGACTGTAATCTTAAACAATTTCTGGCAGTTTCTGTATCCAATGACTGCAATCTTCTTCTTGCACTTGCGCACTTTCGCCACATAGCCTATTAAACACAATTCCGTGTCTTTTCTTGAATTTGTCCAGCCAACCATTGCTGGCTTTAAATTCTGAATGGCCCAACTCTTTGGCAAATTCTTCTGCTTTTGCTTGCAAAAGCTTCCCGTCAATAGGAACGTTCCTATCCCTCGCTTGCACAAACCACTTCAAAACGCATTGTTCAATGATGGGATACTCACATTCCCTCATTCTCTTCTGATGGCCATATGACTTTTCACTATACAGTTTTAAAATCTTTTCTTTTTCTTTCAGAAAAGTGGAGAGTGTACTTGTGAGAATGCTGAATTGCTTTGCAATTTCCACTTTCTTCTTGTTGCCCTTTTCGACGGCTCTGATGACGGTAACTTTTTCCGCGATTGACAACGTTTTAAGCTTACGCTTACCAGTTGCCATTTTCGGGGCACAAACCGTACGGGAGACTATGGAGAAGCACACAGACGCGAACACTATTCAAGGCTCCTCCCGCCAAAAAGGGACGCAGATTATTCCAGCCATTCCCTTTAGTTTTCGGACACTTTTGTTCTCAAAATAGACGTCCTACCCTCACAGAGTCGCCTAATCTCTTGTGGAACGCATTAAGGTAAGACTTTGCGTCCCTTTTCTTGGTTTTCCGGACCACATGTTCTGAAATGTAGCCTCAGAATAATAACCCAAAGGCCATAGAAAATTCGACTAACGGAGGTTGGGAGCCGAAAAGTTTTCGGCCGGGGGACTAACGAGTAATTTGACATAGGGAGGTTTTTGACTTAGGGAAGGTCGACTTAGCGAGGTCCGACTGTAATTGACAGCCTTTGAATAAATTAATGGTATACTATATATTCAAAGACTCTACTCTTAATCATAATTGTTATTTTGGGTTAACCATGCTTTACATTAAATATCATAACAGAAAAGCAGAGTCATTTGTTTATTAGAAAACTAGCAAAATACCCACGCATCGCAGCGGAGAAGTAGTGTGTTAAAGAAGTAATGAAAAAGAAAAGGAAACATTTAAAAAAAAAACGCAACATGATTGTCAATGTAATTGTTTTGCCACTGTTATGAGTGATATATATCTATACTAATAAAAGGCAAAGCCCTCACTGACTCACTCACTCACTGACTGACTGACTGACTCATCACTAATTCTCCAACTTCCCGTGTAGGTAGAAGGCTGAAATTTGGCAGGCTCATTCCTTACAGCTTCCTTACAAAAGTTGGGCAGGTTTCATTTCGAAATTCTACGCGTAATGGTCATAACTGGAAGGTATTTTTCTCCATTTACTGTAATGGAGTTGAGCTTGACCGCCGTGGGGGTGGAGTTTCGTGTGACATCATCACGCCGCCCACGTAATCACGTGAACTGACTGTCAACGCACTATGTAGAAAACCAGGAAGAGCTCCAAAATACACTGAAGAAAACATGCATTATATAATTGAGAAGGCAGCGAAACAATAATAAGCGAGCGAGTGACATATACTACCATATTCGTCATTGCAGCCAGTTCGGAAACAAAGCAAGGTATAAACCCAAACTTTAAATTAAGTTAATAGACAGGCTGCCGCTGGCGTTTTTCATGCGCACGGGTAATGCTGGATACAAGTTTAATGAGAGAACGCAGGATATAAACGAGAGTTTTGATCACTTTGTAACTAAGTTAATTATTGCAGGTGAAGGGGTGTGCTTATGCAAATTCCGAGAGACTGTGTTTGTGGGGGATTGACAGTTAAGGCGGGTGGAGGAGTCACGTCATCATATCCCCTCCCATTTACCTCATTTCGCTCTGAGCTGAGCTCCGCGGCTAACACCGTCTTCCGAAGCAACTTCGTCACACTGCCACCTAAAGTGAAAACTTAAATATATAAAGTCAGCGTCGGAATATATAAAGTCAGCGTCGGAATATATAAACTCAGCGCTGGAATATATAAAGTCAGCGTCGTAATATATTGTCACGCTTGGGTCACAGATTTGCACAGAGACACAGGAGGTCGTAGAAACAAGAAGGATTTTTATTCAAACACTGCAAACACATGAGCTTATATGAATATGAATGACAAGTCAGAGATGACAGTTCCGCTAGGAGCAGAGAGAGAGAGAGCGATAAAAGCAAGCAAACAATCAATTTTCAACTGACAGGCGCTGCACAAGGCTTTTAAGTTAGCGGGGCAGCGAAACAATAAGAAGCGAGCGAGTGACATATACTACCATATTCATCAGTACAACTACTTCGGAAACAAAGCAAGGTATAAACCTAAACTTTAAATTAACTTAATAGACAGGCTGCCGCTGGCGTTTTTCATGCCTACGGGTAATGCGGGATACAAGTTTAATGAGAGGACGCAGGATATAAACGAGAGTTTTGATCACTTTGTAACTAAGTTAAAATTGCAGGTGAAGGGGTGTGCTTATGCAAATTCCGAGAGACTGTGTTTGTGGGGGATTGACAGTTAAGGCGGGTGGGGGAGTCACGTCATCATCTCCCCTCCCATTTACCTCATTTCGCTCTGAGCTGAGCTCCGCGGCTAACGCCGTCTTCCGAAGCAACTTCGTCACACTGCCACCAAATACAGAGAAATCCACAATTTAATACACACGCTGTCAAAGCCATACTCAGTGTAATCCTCCTTCCATTTTATAATTTTTCCGCCACTAGCCATGATTAAATGAATGGTAAAAAAGTAAGAGCGAAGCGAGGGTGACTTATTTAGGCAGGCATATATATGACAGCAACACTCATGACAATCACGTTACGTTATTATTAAAATGTTTCCTTTTCTTTTTCATTACTTCTTTAACCCACTACTTCTCCGCTGCGAGGCGCGGGTATTTTGTATATGAATGACCTCCAAAGAGCACGGAGACTTTTGATCATGTGAACGTGTCTGCAAAAACTGGCGTCTCCTGCCCAGCGAAAGTTGAGCAGCCGGCGCGCGCACATAGCTGTGCCGGCCTTTGAGACGCTGACTGCGCTTCTGCCTTAAAAGTGAGCACTTTTAATTTTTTTCATCCTCCCCCTGAGCTATAGCCCAGACAAGTGCAAACACGGGACCCCTTTTCTACACCGCGGCAAAATAATATTAAGGCGCTTCGCACTTTATTTTGCACGTACAGTAATCCCTCGCTATATCGCGCTTCGACTTTCGCGGCTTCACTCTATCGCGGATTTTAAATGTAAGCATATCTAAATATATATCACGGATTTTTCACTGGTTCGCGGCTTTCTGCGGACAATGGGTCTTTTAATTTATGGTACATGCTTCCTCAGTTTGTTTGCCCAGTTGATTTCATACAAGGGACGCTATTGGCAGATGGCTTAGAAGCTACCCAATCAGAGCATGTATTACATATTAAATAAAACTCCTCAATGATATACGATATGTTTGCCGTGCGGTGCTTGATTGTTTGCTTGTCTCTGCCTCTATCTCACCCTCTCTGACATTCTCTGTGCCTGACGGAGGGGTTGTGAGCAGAGGTGCTGTTTGGACAGAAGCTGTTTGCATAGTGAATACGGAGGCACCTCTAAGAAATGCCGCTTTATCGCGGTGCTTCCAAAAGCACACTTATTGATTTTTTGATTGTTTGCTTTAATCTCGTGCTCTCTCTCTCTCTCTCTCTGACGTTCTCTGCGCTTGACGGAGGAGATGTGAGCAGAGGGGCTGTTTGCACAGAAGCTGTTTACTTAGAAGATACTGACGCTCCTCTAAAAAACGCCGGCAAACTTAAAAGCACACGTATTGATTTTTTGATTGTTTGCTTTAATCTCGCGCTCTCTCTCTCTCTCTGACGTTCTCTGCGCTTGACGGAGGAGATTTTGAGCAGAGGGGCTGTTTGCACACAGGCTGTTTACTTAGAAGATACTGACGCTCCTTTAAAAAATGCCGGCAAACTTAAAAGCACACGTATTGATTTTTTGATTGTTTGCTTTTCTTTGCGAGCGCTCTCTCTCTCTCTCTCTGAAATTCTCTGCTCCTGAAGAGAAGAAGATATATTTGCATTCTTTTAATTGTGAGAAAGAATTGCCATCTCTGTCTTGTCATGGAGCACAGTTTAAACTTTTGACTAAAGGGTGTTATTTCATGTCTAGAGGGCTCTAATAATGTTAACAATGTGGAAGAGTTTCTAAGGGCTTAAAATATATAAAAATAACCATACAAACATATGGTTTCTACTTCGCGGATTTTCACCTATCGCGGGGGGGTCTGGAACGCAACCCCCGCGATCGAGGAGGGATTACTGCATACGATTATGAGGTTGTCAGCTCGGATTATGAAGACACGCACAGGAGTGAAGGACTGACAGTGCCATCACAGCCGATTAATAACTGGGATGTCTCACCAGTCTGCACAAGACCCACCGCGACTGTCCCCAAAAGGCGCTCATATCGTCACCGAACACATCTCTCTATACTATATAAAAGAAAAAGGCAACTTTCCTTTCTTTACACCTTTTTTCCTTTTATCCCAAACCAAAGCCTTTCTCTCTTAACACTGCAGAGGACACAAAACTAATTTTCTTTAATTGCTGGTAAGGCACATTACCAGAGGCAGAAATTTGGACTTTCACATAGAAAATGTAATTTCTATACCACAGCCGTCGTGTAGCGCCTTTCAAAAGGGATCTACTACCGAGAGATGATCCATATACATTTTAGCAGCTGTTAGTACTACTTACCTCTTCTGTTATACCGTCTTTAAAATGTAGTTTACCCGCAACCACTCCAGTAGTGATCAATGTACCTTTACTTCTTAAAACGTTAATGTTTTACTGTTTAATAACTTATAGACTACATTTTATTATTTTTCCCTTGCACTCAGTGATCAAAGCTATACACACACATATAGACACATACATATATATACACATATATTTATATATACCTGTGTGTATGTTTGTATGTATGTGTATACACACACACACACACACACATACATACATACATACATACATACACACACACAAATTATATATATGTGTGTGTCTGTGTATGTATGTATGTATATGTGTGTGTATATATGATGTAGATAGGTATGCATATATATATATGTGTATATGTAGATATGTATATAGATATGTATTTTGCTATATATATATATCTATACTAATAAACGGCAAAGCCCTCACTCACTCACTCACTCACTCACTCACTCACTCACTGACTGACTGACTCATCACTAATTCTCCAACTTCCCGTGTAGGTAGAAGGCTGAAATTTGGCAGGCTTATTCCTTACAGCTTCCTTACAAAAGTTGGGCAGGTTTCATTTCGAAATTCTACGCGTAATGGTCATAACTGGAAGCTGTTTTTCTCCATTTACTGTAATGGAGATGAGCTTGAAACCCGTGGGGGCGGAGTTTCGTCTGACGTCATCACGCCGCCCACGTAATCACGTGAACTGACTGTCAACGCACTATGTAGAAAACCAGGAAGAGCTCCAAAATACGCTGAAGAAAACATGCATTATATAATTGAGAAGGCAGCGAAACAATAAGAAGCGAGCGAGTGACATATACTACCATATTCATCATTGCAGCTACTTCGGAAACAAAGCAAGGTATAAACTTAAACTTTAAATTAAGTTAATAGACAGGCTGCCGCTGGCGCATTCCATGCCCACGGGTAATGCGGGATACATGTTTAATGAGAGAACGCAGGATATAAACGAGAGTTTTGATCACTTTGTAACTAAGTTAAAATTGCAGGTGAAGGGGTGTGCTTATGCAAATTCCGAGAGACTGTGTTTGTGGGGGATTGACAGTTAAGGCGGGTGGAGGAGTCACGTCATCATATCCCCTCCCATTTACCTCATTTCGCTCTGAGCTGAGCTCCGCGGCTAACGCCGTCTTCCGAAGCAACTTCGTCACACTGCCACCAAGTTAATACACACGCTGTCTCTAGACTTTCTCCACACTGAATCCTCCAGGCACTACTTACAAAAGGTTACATTGACAATCGTGTTACGTTATTTTTAAAATGTTTAATTTTCTTAGCACAAGCACAGCTGAGAAGCTTCGATGCATGTGCTCCATAACGCGTTAAAAAATAATGCATTTAATCACACTTTGCATTACAATCAAAGGGGAACTTTTGTCAATGCATGATTTCCTGGTACACCGATTACATTGATCAGCGCATCCCAATTCATTTTAGCCTCGCACCATCTTGGTTTGAGAAGAAGTATGAAAAAATATGAGGTTAACACAGAAAAACAGATCACCAATTCAAGCTTTATGAATAATCGATTCGCCATCAATAATTGTTTTGGTAAAGCCATACTCAGTGTAATCCTCCTTCCATTTTATAATTTTTCCGCCACTAGCCATGATTAAATGAACGTTAAAAAATTAAGAGCGAAGCGAGGGTGACTTATTTAGGCAGGCATATATATGACAGCAACACTCATGACAATGTCAATCATGTTACGTTATTATTAAAATGTTTCCTTTTCTTTTTCATTACTTCTTTAACACATTACTTCTCCGCTGCGAGGCGCAGGTATTTTGTATATAAATGACCTCCAAAGAGCAAGGAGACTTTTGATCATGTGAACGTGTCTGCAAAAACTGGCGTCTCCTGCCCAGCAAAAGTCGATCAGCCGGCGCGCGCATAAGTGTGCCGGCCTTTCAGACACTGCCTGCGCTTCTGCCTTAATTCAAAGAGAGCTCTTTTAATTTTTTTCATCCTCCCCCTGAGCTATAGCCCAGACAAGTGCAAACACGGGACCCCTTTTCTACACCGCGGCAAAATAATCTTAAGGCGCTTCGCTCTTTATTTTGCACATATACGATTATGAGGTCGTCAGCTCGGATTATGAAGACACGCACACGAGTGGAGGACTGACAGTGCCATCACAGCTGATTAATAGCTGGGACGTCTCACCAGTCTGCACAAGACCCACCGCGACTGTCCCCAAAAGGCGCTCATATCGTCAGCGAAAACATCTCTCTACACTATATAAAAGAAAAAGGCAACTTTCCTTTCTTTACACCTATTTTTCCTTTTATCCCAAACCAAAGCCTTTCTCTATTAACACTGCAGAGGACACAAAACTAATTTTCTTTAATTGCTGGTAAGGCACATTACCACAGGCAGAAATTTGGACTTTCACATAGAAAATGTAATTTCTATACCACAGCCGTCGTGTAGCGCCTTTCAAAAGGGATCTACTACCGAGAGATGATCCATATACATTTTAGCTGCTGTTAGTACTACTTA
>JANRMT010062821.1:1046082-1078827 GCA_026402145.1 Polypterus bichir lapradei | reverse complement strand
GTAGCCACCCCCAGGCCTGATTACTGCCACACCTGTTTCAATCAAGAAATCACTTAAATAGGAGCTGCCTGACACAGAGAAGTAGACCAAAAGCACCTCAAAAGCTAGACATCATGCCAAGAACCAAAGAAATTCAGGAACAAATGAGAACAGAAGTAATTGAGATCTATCAGTCTGGTAAAGGTTATAAAGCCATTTCTAAAGCTTTGGGACTCCAGCAAACCACAGTGAGAGCCATTATCCACAAATGGCTAAAACATGGAACAGTGGTGAACCTTCCCAGGAATGGCCGGCCGACCAAAATTACCCCAAGAGCGCAGAGACGACTCATCCGAGAGGTCACAAAAGACCCCAGGACAACGTCTAAAGAACTGTAGGCCTCACTTGCCTCAATTAAGGTCAGTGTTCACGACTCCACCATAAGAAAGAGACTGGGCAAAAACGGCCTGAATGGCAGATTTCCAAGACGCAAACCACTGTTAAGCAAAAAGAACATTAGGGCTCATCTCAATTTTGCTAAGAAACATCTCAATGATTGCCAGGACTTTTGGGAAAATACCTTGTGGACTGATGAGACAAAAGCTAAACTTTTTGGAAGGCAAATGTCCTGTTACATCTGGCATAAAAGGAACACAGCATTTCAGAAAAAGAACATCATACCAACAGTAAAATATGGTGGTGGTAGTGTGATGGTCTGGGGTTGTTTTGCTGCTTCAGGACCTGGAAGGCTTGCTGTGATAGATGGAACCATGAATTCTACTGTCTACCAAAAAATCCTGAAGGAGAATGTCCGGCCATCTGTTCGTCAACTCAAGCTAAAGCGATCTTGGGTGCTGCAACAGGACAATGACCCAAAACACACCAGCAAATCCACCTCTGAATGGCTGAAGAAAAACAAAATGAAGACTTTGGAGTGGCCTAGTCAAAGGCCTGACCGGAATCCAATTGAGATGCTATGGCATGACCTTAAAAAGGTGGTTCATGCTAGAAAACCCTCAAATAAAGCTGAATTACAACAATTCTGCAAAGATGAGTGTGCCAAAATTCCTCCAGAGCGCTGTAAAAGACTCATTGCAAGTTAGCTTGATTGCAGTTATTGCTGCTAAGGGTGGCCCAACCAGTTATTAGGTTCAGGGGGCAATTACTTTTTCACACAGGGCCATGTAGGTTTGGATTTTTTTTTCTCCCTAAATAATAAAAACCATCATTTAAAAACTGCATTTTGTGTTTACTTGTGTTATATTTGACTAATGGTTAAATGTGTTTGATGATCAGAAACATTTTGTGTGACAAACATGCCAAAGAATAAGAAATCAGGAAGGGGGCAAATAGTTTTTCACACCACTGTATATATGTAGATATGTATATATATGTTTATATGTGTGTGTACATATACACATATATATTATGGAGGATTGCCGGCTTCTTACTCCGGCCCTCACCCCCAGGCCGCCAGGAGGAGCTCTCCAGACAGCATGATCGTGCCCCGAGTTCCAGCAGGGCCTCATGGACTATGTAGTGTTTATACACAGCCCTGCTGGATACCTTGGGGGCCATCGGGAGTCGCTGAAGGGGGACTCGTGGGCTCTTATGTACCCTATAACCCGGGAGTACGTCATGGTCACGTGACAGGAAGGAACGACGTGCTCCCGGGTTGAAGAAAAGGACTGTTTACCCTGACCCGGAAGGAATAAGGAACTGTGGACTGATTGGGCAGGAACACCTCCGGGTCAGGGTGTATAAAAGGATTCCCTATCGGGAATTGAACCTTGGACGGCAGCGCTAGAGGTGAAGCCTATTGCATTGCGCCACGGCGTGTGGTTCGTTTATTTGACAGTATGTAGATCGGGGTAATTACATTCAAGGCATTCGTAGTCTGAATCACAATTTGACTGTATGGGTGGTTACCTACCAGGTAACGCTTGTGGTTGGTCAGCAAGTCGGCTAACATCCGCCACAGTGCCCTCTTTCAGTTGCGAGAAGCAGATCATAGAATGGTTAAAATAGTTTTACTGTCAAAAAATGCAAAGAGTACGCGACACATGTTTTGCCCTAATTCTGAGCTCATCAGGCATACACACTCACTGCACCCCCTCTCGGCGAAGCCTCTTGCGTTGCGCCACGGCGTGTGGTTCGTTTATTTGACAGTATGTAGATCGGGGTATATATATATATATATATATATATAGCAAAATACCCACGCTTCGCAGCGGAGAAGTAGTGTGTTAAAGAAGTTATGAAAAAGAAAAGGGAACATTTTAAAAATAACGTAACATGATTTTCAATGTAATTGTTTTGTGACTGTTATGAGTGTTGCTGTCATCAAGGATTTGATTATCATTTCTTTCAATCAGGTTCGTATTTGGAGGATGTGTTGTGTTCAAGTTACATTCCGTGTTTGTCAACCGTTGTAAAGATAACAGGTTTCATTTATCAATTCCTTTCTTACTGCATCAATAAACAGCTCGTCTTCTTCTTTATTTGAGACATCACACACTGCATGCACAGGTTTTTTTACACTGTCTTTCTTTAGCTGAACATTGACTTTTTCCACCGTGTGCTTTGTTTCCGTAGTAGCTGCACTTACTGTATGAATATTTTTGTATGCGTCACTCGCTTCATATTCTTTTGCTGCCTTCTCAATTGTGTAATGCGTTTTTCAGCGCTCTTTGGAGCTGTTGCTTTTTGTCTGCGTACTGCGTTCACAGTCACGTGAGCCGCTCGGAGTACATGCATCGAAGGTTCTCAGCTGTGCTTGTGCTATCTCGTGCGATGTCCATGGCTTTATTTAATGTTAGCTAAGACCCGGCACTTAAAAGTTTCTCTCGCAGTTTCGCTGAGTTTGTGCCAAACACCACCCTGACCATCTCATCTTCGTCTGCATAAGCACAGTCCTTCAACCGCGAATATTTAGCGGCAGAGTGTTTCTATTGGATTGCCGCTGACGGACGACCTTATATGGGCAGGCACTCAATTACATGGGAGGCGTGATGATGAGGAACGCAACTCTGCCTCACACGGCGACCAAGCTGCAGGCTATGGCCGGTATATATGTACATAAGTAAGTTCCAGTTATGACCGTTACGCGTAGAGTTTCGAAATGAAACCTGCCTACAGTAAGCTGTAAGGAATGAGCCTCCCAAATTTCAGCCTTCTACCTACACGGGAAGTTGGAGAATTAGTGATGAGTCAGTGAGTGAGTGAGTGAGTGAGTCAGTCAGTCAGTCAATCAGTGAGGGCTTTGCCTTTTATTAGTATAGATTAGACCTATCTAGATGAGAACAGACCATTCAGACCAACAAAACTTTCCAGTCCTATCCATTTAGTTCTTAACTAATTGGTAACTTATTCCAAGTGTTTATAGTTCTCTGTGTGAAGACAAACTACTAATGTTTGGGCAAAATTTACCCTTAACAGGTTTCTAACTGTCCCAGTGTTCTTAATAAACTCCTTTTAAAGTAACAGTCTTATAACACTGTACTAATTCCTCTCATAATTTTAAACAACTCAACCATATCTACTCTTAATGTTCTTTTGCTCAAACTGAAAAGGCTCAGCTCTTTTATTATCTTTCCTCTATTTATTATCTTTCCTCATAATTCATTTCCTGTAGCCTTGGAATCAGCCTAGCCACTCTTCTCTGGACTTTTTCTAACACTGCTATGTCCCTTCTGTAGCCTGGAGACCAAAACTGCATACAGTACTGCAGATGAGATCTAGCCAGTTAGTGTGTTATAAAACTTGAGCATAACTTCCTTGGGCTTATACTCCACACAACATGCTATATAACCTAACATTCTGTTAGCCTTCTTAATGACTTCTGAACACTGTCTGTCACTATCAAATGATAGTGACAAATTCATTACGACACCTAAATCCTTATCATCTGCAGACTTAACCAGCATGTTATTTATATTCCTATCCAAAGTTTTATATATATATATATATATATATATATATATATATATAATGGTTGAAATAGTTTTACTGTCAAATAATGCCCTAATTCTGGGCTCATCAGGTGTACACACTCACTGCACTCCCTCTCGGGAATCGAACCTCGGACGTCAGCGACGAAGCCCCTAACGCTGCGCCACGGCGTGTGGTTCGTTTACTTGACAGTTTGTAGATCGGGGTAATTACATTCAAGGCATTCATAATCTGAATCACAATCTGATTGTATGGGTGGTTACCTATCAGGTAACGCTTGTGGTTGGTCAGCAAGTCGGCTAACATCCGCCACAGTGCCATCTCAGTTGCGAGAAGCAGATCATATAGAATGGTTGAAATAGTTTTACTGTCAAATAATGCAAAGAGTACACGACACGTGTTTCGCCCTAATTCTGGGCTCATCAGGTGTACACACTCACTGCACTCCCTCTCGGGAATCGAACCTCGGACGTCAGCGTTAGAGACGAAGCCCCTAACGCTGCGCCACGGCGTGTGGTTCGTTTACTTGACAGTTTGTAGATATTGTGGAACGAGCCCCGGACACAGACAGGCGGACAACGTTTGATCACCCAACACACACATTTTATTTACAGTAATCTAAGTAGAGTTACGTGCACAACCCAGTGCCTCCAGCACCAATACCACAAAGTCCATGCCTTTCTCTCCAGTGCCTCCCTTCTTCAGGCTGCCTCCACTCCTCTCCAGAAAGACTCTTGTCCACTTCCACCCAACTCCAGTCATCAAATGGAGGGAGGCGGCCCCTTTTATACATGCCCGGATGGGCTCCAGATGCTTCCCGACACTCCTCCGCCGACACTCCCCTGTGTGGCGGAAGTGCTGGCTGCGCCCTATGAAGCACTCCGGGTGTCCCTGGTCTTCTTCCCCAGGTGTGGCAGAAGTGCTGAGGTCCAGGGCTCTCCAGGCACCGGGGCGCCCCCTGGCGGTGACCACGGGACCATAAAGGGTTGAGTTTCCAAGCCCTGCACCTATGGTCCCCAACGCAACCAGGGCGCAAGCCCTCCTCCGGTCCTCTCGGGCGTCCCGGTTGGGTACCACCCCCAACCGCATGCCACTATATATATATATATTATATATATTATATTTATGTAGTAGCTGCTCTAGCACTGACCCCAGTGGTGCACCACTCTTAATGTCAGCCAGTTCTGTTAGGGTACCTCGCACCATAACCCTTCCTGTTGGTGAGACAATTTTGTACCCGTTTACAAATATCACCCTGAATTCTCACTTCTTTAGTTTGATGCCCAACCTCTCATGTGGCACCATATCAAAAATGCTATCTGAAAGTCCAGATAAACAATATCTTATGCTCCACTTTGACCATATCCTTTTGTTGCTTCCTCAAAGAATTCCAGCATGGTGGTTAAATATGAACTCCCACTTTTGAACCCATGCTTACTTTTCAGTACAACTTCTGTAAAGGACTTTGAGCTACATTATTTGTATGAAAATGTGCTATATAAATAAATGTTGTTGTTGTTGTTCTTGCCTTGTGTTGCTCAATCTTTCTCATAATAATTCCTTCAATTAATTTACTTGTAATGCTATATATACGGGGGACATTCAAAACGTTTCCGTACTTTCGTAATTACATTGGAAATGGTGAATGCAGGAGGAGTAGTAAGTAATTGGGCATTAAAAAACTGGTATGGAGCTGGAAAATCACAAAGGAAGGTGACTATGTAGAAAAGAGATTTAATTTGTTTTTGAAATGCTTAATAAATAGAGTTAAAAAAAGTTATGAAACTTTTTGAACCTCTCTCGTATAAAATATATATATGTATAAATATATACGCACACACACACACGCACACACTCACACACTCATATATAAAAGATTAAAAGTTGAGGTGACTGACTTACTCACTCACTTACTCATCAACAAAAACAGTATTGTTTGGTTAATAAGCTAATATTTGTCATGAGGGCACTTCTAGGGCACTACGAAAGGACATTTTAATATATCAATAATTAAGAGTAAAAATGAAAAACCTACAATAGATCCTGCCCCTCATTTAATTTTGCTGCCCGTTTATTAACTGTAATTCCCGTTTGGGCCCTGAAACAGGTATAGTGGATGATCTAGTGTATGGAAAGGGTTCAGATTTGCGAGACTGAGTATATGTGACTGAGTGTTCAGCATTCCTTTCACTGGATCTTTGCTGCATCTTTTCATACTGCCCGACAATCCTGCTGTACAACTGACACAGTGAATACACTGGCAAATTTGTTTAGTCATTTTGCATTCTCATGTTGGATTACAGTTTATGCTTTGTTTATTCTGTGGTTACCAAAACACTGCAGACTGATTGACATGCTGAAGAAATATTCAACTCCTGAACTCTTCCTGCTCAATGGGCAGTACAGGTTAGTCTCAATGTTTTAAATTTGGCTTTGCTTTTGGGTATTTTTCACCGTCCAAATTATGTTCATTATGGACTTTACTTATCCATGAGCTCATTCAAGACAAGGAACTAGACATAATGCATTGGACGGAAACATGGCAATAGACCAATGACTATTTTTATCCGAATCAAGCAACCCCTCCAGGATTTTCCTATAATTCCAAGCCTTGTGAATCAGGACATTGTGATGGTACTGCTGTAATTTACAGAACAGATTTTAAAATGCAAAACGTTGTTTTAGCATATTACTCATCCATAGAATATCTCTATTATTGGATTGCCTGTCTTCACTATAACTGGTACTGCTTATACAAGATATAAGTCGACTGAATAACTGCACTTCTCACAATGCACCTGTTACCCATGGAGTACCACCGGTTTTAGTAATTGCCCCCCTGCTTTTTATTACTTTACTCCGACCCCTTGCTTCAATTATATATTATCATGGTATTCAGTTTTATTGTTATGCTTATGACTTTTAGCTTTATATTTCTACTAAGCCATTACAGGCTTTTTCTCTATCATATTTGATTAGTTGCCTCCATTATATTAAAATTGGGATGACACATTATCTGTTTAAGCTTAATAGTGCCAAGTCTGAAATTTTCCTTGTGGATTCTATAGCTACCCTTTAAAAATTTGGAAACATTAGCATCTGTATTGGTGGCACCCCTATTTCTTTACACCATCAAGTCAAGTTCCTTGGTGTTGTTTCTTGACAGCACTCTATCTTTTCAAACTGCCTTTTATTACCTTTGTTGTATTTTAAGACTTTGTCCCTCACTGGCCTACTCTGCAGCTGAAACACTAATTCATTCTTTTGTCACAAGGCTAGACTATTATAATGCTTTATTGTCTTACAGTTGTGCTCGAAAGTTTGTGAACCCTTTAGAATTTTCTATATTTCTGCATAAATATGACCTAAAACATCATCAGATTTTCACTCAAGTCCTAAAAGTAGATAAAGAGAAACCAGTTAAACAAATGAGACAAAAATATTATACTTGGTCATTTATTTATTAAGGAAGATTATCAAATATTACATATTTGTGAGTGGCAAAAGTATGTGAACCCTTGCTTTCAGTATCTGGTGTTATCCCCCTTTGCAGCAATAACTGCAACTAAACGTTTCCAGTAACTTTTGATCATTCCTACACACCAGCTTGGAGGAAGTTTAGTCCATTCCTCCGTACAGAACAGCTTCAGCTCTGGGATGTTGGTGGGTTTCTTCACATTAACTGCTTGCTTCAAGTCCTTCCACAACATTTCAATTGGATTAAGGTTGGAACTTTGACTTGGCCATTCCAAAACATTAACTTTATTCTTCTTTAACCATTCTTTGGTAGAACGACTTGTGTGCTTAGGGTCATTGTCTTGCTGCTTGACCCACCTTCTCTTGAGATTCAGTTCATGGACAGATGTCCTGACATTTTCCTTTAGAATTCTCTGATATAATTCAGAATTCATTGTTCCATCAATGAAGGCAAGCCATCCTGGCCCAGATGCAGCAAAACAGGCCCAAACCATGATACTACCACCACCATGTTTCACAGATGGAATAAGGTTCTTATGCTGAATGCAGTGTTTTCCTTTTTTCAAACATAATGCTTTTCATTTAAACCAAGAAGTTCTGTTTTGGTTTCATCCATCCACAAAACATTCTTCCAATAGCCTTCTGGTTTGTCCAAGTGATCTTTAGCAAGCTGCAGAAGAGCAGCAATATTTATTTTGGAGAGCAGTGGCTTTCTCCTTGCAACCCTGCAATGCACACCATTGTTGTTCAGTGTTCTCCTGATGGTGGACTCATGAACATGAACATTAGCCAATGTGAGAGAGACCTTCAGTTGCTTAGAAGTTACCCTGGGGTCCTTTGTTACCTCGCCGACAATTACACGCCTTGCTCTTGGAGTGATCTTTGTTGGTCGACCACTTCTGGGGAGGGTAACAATGGTCTTGATTTTCCTCGATTTGTACACGGTCTGTCTGACTGTGGATTGTTGGAGTCCACACTCTTTAGTAACCTTTTCCAGCCTGATGAGCATCAGCAACTCTTTTTCTGAGGTTCTCAGAAATTTCCTTTGCTTGTGCCATGATACACTTCCACAAACATGTGTTATGAAGAGCAGACTTTGATAGATCCCTGTTCTTTAAATAACACAGGGTGCCCACTCACACCTGATTGTTATCCCATTGATTGAAAACACCTGACTCTGATTTCACCTTCAAACTAACTGCTAATCCTAGAGGTTCATATACTTTTGCCACTCACAAATATGTAATATTCAATCATTTTTCTCAATAAATAAATGACCAAGTATAATATTTTTGTCTCATTTGTTTAACTGGTTTCTCTTTAGCTACTTTTAGGACTTGAGTGATAATCTGATGATGTTTTAGGTCATATTTATGCAGAAATATAGAAAATTTTAATGGGTTCACAAACTTTCAAGCACAACTGTATATCCTTGCTAAACCTGTTAACATGCTGTAATTAGTCCAGAATTCTGCTGCACACATATTGAGTCAAACAAATTTTCATAATCACTTTACACCTATTTGATTTAGAATACATTTTAAAACTCATCTTTTCCAAATTGCCATTGATTTTATCCTACTAAATCGTTCTGATTACTTGTTGTTTTATTGTATTTTTTAATGGAGGTGTGTTTCATTTTATTAATTTACTTAATTGTACTATTTTATTGTTTTCTCTTGTATTGTGTTCTTGAACATTTTACTGGATTATAGATGTGCACTTTCATTTTTTGAGTATCTTTTGTACTTGTAAGATGGTGTTGAATTATGATGTGGCTATGCCTAGTCCTCCTAGCTGTCACCTGAGTCAAATTGCCATGTGCATTTTTCTTTAAAGAAACCATGCTCTGCACACAAATTTCACTGCCAAATACATATGTCTTGCACAGTCTGTTGTGTGTTTTCACAGTGTAAGTAATGAACAAATGTGGTGCAGCAGGTCCACAGCTCACGACAAAAGGGCCACTTTTAAATAAATAATCACCACGCTCGCGGCTTAGCAAGGGGGCGTGGTAGTGTGGTTGAAACGGTTTTCGGGGTGATTTGCGGTGTGGGCGTTTCTCACCTAAGTGCACAGATGGGAAACTGTCCGCATCCGTGATTGTTCTTGGGGCTGCTGATTTGCTACAGTTGCCATGCCCTCTTGATAAATAGAAGCACGAGTTGGCTATGGAGAAAAGAGAAAGGAAAGAGAAAGAAAGAAACGGAGGTTGCAGGAGAAGACAGGAGAGAGAAAGTCAGTGTGGGAGCACAAGCGAGCAAGAGCAGGCTCGATCAAGAGAGAGCAGGCAGCTGGGAGGTGAGCCCACGAGGGGAGTGTTTGGCCAACACTCGAAGGGGCTGAAGAAAGCAGTCGCCCCAGCTGAGTGATTATGGAGCTGGAGTGACCTGTAGAGGAGATGACTGACCGCTGAAAGAAGCGGGAGTCAAGGAGGCTTTGGGTGTTGAGTCCCAGTGTGAGCGCCCTGGCCGCTTGAGAAGAAACCCAAGTCTTAGTCCGGTTTGGAGCCAGGGGTCAGAGGGCTAATGGACCCTTGTGAAAGGCAACTGTTCCTGCAGGTAGGCGACTCTCCTGTTGCGAAGCCCAGATGGGTGAAGCAGGGGAGCCGCCAGGTAAAAGAAGACACCGGGCTTTGTTGTTTTAAAAAATTGCTTCCTGTGCATTGTGTTTTAACCTCGTTTTTAAAGGATTGTTTTTCTAATGGTATTTTAACCTCCACATTTCACATTTGTTTTATGGATTATTTATTTATTGACTTATTGAAGACACTGCACTTTATTTAATTTGAACATAGTTTTTTTGTTGATTGTTTTAATAAAAGCACTTTACACTTTTGCACCATCCCCTTTCTTTGTTGTGCCGCACAGCTAAGCTCATCGGTAACATTACCAACGGTGTAGGCTTCAAGGGCTCCCGGACAGATGATGGGAGCATGTATTGAACCCACATCGTCACAGCAAAACAATGTCCAAGGCAATTTTTTTAGGATTTCAGCCAGACAGCTATTTTAAATCTCAAACAGAGAACTTTTTAAAAATCAAATCAAAATCTTTATTGTCATTGTAGCAATGAGACATTGTTCAACAAAATTTTAGGTGGAATTTTCCTGTGCAAAAAAAAAAATAATAAAAAACACAATTACTCAAGTTAAAACTAAAATAAAAAGGGAATATAATAAGTACCAAAATAGTCCATAAGTGCAGAACAATGTTTTCCACTCATACAGTCATGGCCGAAATTATCGGCACCCCTGGAATTTTCCCAGCAAATGTGCCATTTCTCCCAGAAAATTGTTGCAATCACAAATGTTTTGGTATACACCTGTTTATTTCCTTTATGTGCATTGGAACAACACAAAAACAGAGAAAAAAAGCCAAATCTGACATCATTTTACACAAAACTCAAAAACCGGGCTGGACAAAATTATTGGCACCCTCAACTTAATATTTGGTTGCACGTCCTTTGGAAAAAATAACTGAAATCAAGCGCTTCCTATAACCATCAACAAGCTTGTTACACCTCTCAAATGGAATTTCCGACCACTCTTCTTTTGCAAACTGCTCAAGGTCTTTCAGATTTGAAGGGCACCTTCTCCCAACAGCAATTTTGAGATCTCTCCATAAGTGTTCAATCGGATTTAGATCCGGACTCATTGCTGGCCACTTCAGAACTCTCCAGTGCTTTGTCTTCAACAATTTCTGGGTGCTTTTAGAGGTATGTTTGGGGTCATTGTCCTGCTGGAACACCCATGACCTCTGACGCAGACCCAGCTTTCTGACACTGGGCCCTACATTGCGCCCCAATATCTTTTGGTAGTCTTCAGATTTCATGTTGCCTTGCACACAATCAAGGCATCCAGTGCCAGAGGCAGCAAAACATCCCCAAAACATTTTAGAACACCCTTCTTTTCTTCGTAGGCCTCATTCTGTTTTCTATAAACAGTAGAATGATGAGCTTTACCAAAAAGCTCTACCTTGGTCTCATCTGTCCACAAGACGTTCGTCCAGAAGGATTTTGGCTTCCTCAAGTACATTTTGGCAAACTCTAGTCTGGCTTTTTTTATGTTTCTGTGTCAGCAGTGGGGTCCTCCTGGCTCTCCTGCCATAGCATTTCATTTTGTTCAGATGTCGATGGATAGTTTGAGCTGACACTGTTGTACCCTGAGTCTGCAGAACAGCTTGAATATGTTTTGAAGTTGATTGGGACTGTTTATCCACCATTCGGACTATCCTTCATTGCAGTCTTTTATCAATTTTTCTCTTCCGTCCACGTCCAGGGAGATTAGCTACAGTGCCATGTGTTGTGAACTTCTTGATTATGTTTTGCACAGTGGACAAAGGAACATGAAGATCTCTGGAGATAGACTTTTAGCCTTGAGATTGTTGATATCTTTCCACAATTTTTGTTCTCAAGTCCTCAGACAATTCTCTGCACTTCTTTCTGTTCTCCATGTTTAGTGTGGCACACTCAGACACACAACAGAAAGGTTGAGTCAACTTTTCTCCATTTTAACTGGCTTCAGGTGTGATTGCTATATTTCCAGCACCTGTTTCTTGCCACAGGTGAGTTCAAACGAGCATCATATGTCTGAAATGAAACGATTTACCCACAATTTTGAAAAGGTGCCAATAATTTTGTCCAGCCCATTTTTGGAGTTCTGTGTGACATGATGTCAGATTTGGATTTTTTTCTCTGTTTTTTTGTGCTGTTCCAATGCACATAAAGGAAATTAACGTGTATACCAAAACATTTGTAATTGCAACAATTTTCTGGGAAAAATGGTGCATTTTCTGGGAAAATTCCAGGGGTGCAAATAATTTCGGCCACGACTGTATGTACATCACGTTGCACTTGTCCCTTATCCAATGTTATCTTAGAGCTGTATTGTAAACATGAGAGTGTATTGTATCGTAAACATCAAGGTGCACTAGGTCAGATTGACCACTTAGCAGCATTCAGCATGGTGATGGCTGAAGGATAGAAACTGTTTCTCAGTCTTTTTGTCTTAGTCTTTATGGATCTGAAACGTCTGCCTGAAGGCAGGCGCTCAGACAATGCATGTCCTGGGTGTGATGGGTCCTAAAGAATTTTCTTGACATTCCTGAGGCAACAGGATCTATGTAGTTCTTCTAGTGATGGAAGAGGACAGCCGACTAGCTGCTGGGTGGCCTTAATGACCCTGTGGAGCTCTTTCTTCTGTGCTACTGTGCAGCTGGAGAACCACACACAGAGACAGTAGACCAGGATGCTCTCTACTGTGCAGTGGTAAAAGGACACCAGCAGTTTCTTAGGGATGTTGTTCTTTCTGAGCACCCTCAGGAAGTAGAGTCTCTTTTGGGCCTTCTTCACTACCTCAGCAGTGTGTGTTCCCTAGGTCAAGTCCTCCCTAATGGTGACTCCCAAGAAGCAGAAGTCTGAGACCCTTTCCACACAGTCCCCTTTGATGATGAGTGGCTGGATGTTGTCTGCCTTCTTCTTGAAGTCCACTATGAGCTCCTTGGTCTTGGCTATATTTAGGAGCAAGTTGTTATTCCTACACCACATTTCCAGCCGCTCCACCTCATCCCTGTAGGTGGACTCATCCCCCACAGAGATAAGCCCTACTACCGTGGTATTGACAGCGAACTTAACAATGGTGTTACTGTAGTGGGCAGGAAAGCAGCCATGGGTGTAGAGGGTATAGAGTAGGGGGCTCAGCACACAGCCCTGTGGGGAGCCAGTGCTGAGGCTGATGGGTGTGGAGAAGTAGTGGCCCACTACTCTAACCCTCTGAGTGCAATCACTCAGGAAGTCCTTGATCCAAAGGCAAGTGGAGTGTGGAAGTCCTATGTCTGACAGTTTGGTCACCAGTCTGTGGGGTAAGATGGTATTAAAGGCAGAGCTGAAGTCTATGAAAAGCAGCTCCCCTGCTGTTCTAGATGGGACAGAACAGCATGGAGAACAATGGCCACAGCATCCTCCGTAGACCTGTTTGCTCTGTAGACAAACTGGTGCGGATCAAGCATGGGAGGAAAGAATGACATGATGTGGTTCCTGATGAGCTTTTCGAAGCACTTCATAACCACAGGGGTCAGTACAACTGGCCTGTAGTCATTAAGTCTGGTGATGGTCTATTTCTTGGCCAGATGCACTATGACAGAGGATTTCAGGAAGGATGGCACAGTGGACTGAGACAGAGACTGGTTGAATATCCTGGTGAAGACCCCAGCCAGTTGGTCTGCACAGTCTTTCAGCATGCGTCTTGAGATGCCCTTAGGTCCAGCTGCCTTCCGTGGGTTGACAGCTCGCAGCGTGTGTTTCACCTCGTGCTCCCCCACTGTGAAGATGGGGCTGTTGTTGGTATCTGGATGGGGTCTGGCTGTCTCTGGTGGATCCACTTCAAACCGGGCAAAGTAGTGGTTCAGTTCCTCAGCCAGTGATAAATCACCTCCCACAGCTACGGGACTGGTCCTGTAGTTGGTCATATGCTGGACACCCATCCACACTTGCCTGCCATTGTTGCTATCCAGGTGTTCCTCGATCTTCCTTTTATAGTCTGACTTGGCCTCTCGGATGCCCCTCTTTAAGCTGGCATGGGCTGTGCTGTAGAGGGCCTTGTCACCAGACCTAAAGGCAGTGTTCCTTTCTTTCAGCAGCCTCCGGACTTCCCTGGTCATCCAGGGCTTCTGATTAGGGTAGACCCGGATACGTTTATCCACTGTTACAGTGCCTGTGCAGTTCTTAATATAACACAGTACGCTGTCACTAAACACTTCAAGGTCTGGGTGTTCAAAGATGTCCAAGTTGGTCCTACTGAAACAGTCCTGCAGCTGCTGAGAAGCTCCATCTGGCCAAGTTTTAACTGTCCTTGTGCTGTTAGGGGCAGTTTTTCTGAGTGGGATGTATGCTGGAATTAAAAACAGTGATGTGTGGTCAGAGTGGCCCAGGTGAGGTAGCGGTGTAGCCCTGTTTAATATTTAATGTTTAAAGTATATAAGCTGAATATAGTCAGAACGTAACACGGTAAAACTTTTTCCAAATAATATGCACATCATCCAGTAGCTGTAAAATTCCATATTAAGCTAACTGAAATATGCATAGTCCTCATGTCTCAGCCAGAGTTTCTCTCCTGGCTGGAGTTCAAATTCATGTTTTATGTCTGTTTTTAGTTCTTTTAGAGTTCAAATTTAAGTTTTATGTTGGTTTTGATTCTTTTATTTATGTTAATATTACTTTTTTGATTATGTGCATTATTAATTGTTTTTTGATTTTGTTTGTCTATTTAAGCAGCCTGTGGTATGTTCCATGTATTTTGTGGGTGGTCCCACAAGAGGCAGGGCTACCTGCCAATCACCATCAGGAACTGCCATTCACCCTATAAATCCTGAAGGTTTCCAACAGTTTCTGACAGTTTGCTGCTTATTGTGATTATGTTTTTTTTCCCTTCTTGCTCTGTTTTTGACTTCATCTTTGGATTTGTGTTTTTGGACATTGTTTGCCTTGGTTTGCTTTGATGGCAGTTTATTTATGTTTTTTGTGCTCTTCTGAGCCTCATAGTGAGACATAGTGTTTTTGTGATAATAAATCTTTTTATTTATAAAGACTCTGCATTTGTTCTTATTACTAGCCAAGGTTTGACGGTGATATTCCTCTCTAGTGTGCATTTTTGGAAATGCATTTGACACTACATGCTTTACAATTCCTAGTCCATGACAACAGTAAAGGAAGTAAAATGAAGCAATTGTATCAGCAACTAATGATGCATCACAAGCACCACATTTGTGTCATTTTTGCTAGCTAAGCTCCTAATATATTAGCTTGCCCGAGAAATAATGCAAGCACACACCATACCACTCCTTTTTTCGGCCAGCATTGTAGGTTTTGAAAATTGAATATAACTAAATTAATATAAATTGACTTTTGTACAAATTTCATGCTTAACTTGTGATATCATGAATGTCATCTCTGTTTACATTGATGGTTGACATTATATTTTTAATATTTGCATGTAATGAAAAAATGTAATTGGTATCTTGGCATGTTGAAGGATGCCATTTTTAACTTTAGACAGAAATTATACAATATTCTTATCAGATTACTGCACAAACTAAAAAAGATTTGATAAAATAAAGAAAGCTGCCTAATAAAAAAACAACACATTTAAAGAATACTGAAGTTGCTAGTGTGAAATACGACATTTAAGAAAAGCATAATGTTTGGTTTATTTATTGTTTCGTAGAATATTAAAATATTTTCTGTGTTGTGACCATGACTAGGGAGAAAGCCAGAAGAAATATTTGAAGTAGTTGGTAACATTTTAGGATGAGAATACATTTGATTGGATGCACTTTAAAAAAAAAAACATTTAAGAATAAAAGTATGTGTTTACAGTTAATAATTTAGCATCATTGGATGTAAATATAGGTTGTCTAAAGATATTGTTGTAAACAAAGAAAGTGTATAATATGAAAACTCAGATAAAGGTAAATAAAATGCATACTATGGAAGAGGAAGGAAAAAAGTCCAGGAGAAGGAAAATACTACAGGGGCAGGCAAGCATGATGTCTGGAAACAGCCAGAAGTTGTAAACAGAAGGCAAATAATGGGATAACAATCCAAAATGAATAGCAAAAATAAGTTGTCAAATATCTGGACCAAAGGCAAAGGCTAACACATCAAGCATACATATATAATTTTTTAAATTATCCCAAACCTAGCATACTGACCCTTCCATGCCACCTTTGTATATGTGGGCCTAATGACACAATACATCACATGAATGTGATGTGAAGTTACCAGTGACAAGCATATCAACTTGTAACCAAAATGGACCCAGACAGACATATTCACAAAATACTGGTGGCTAAACAAGGTGTGAAGGAAAGGACAGTGATCCTCATAATTCTGAATAATTTAATCAATCATTTCATTTCACAAAAAAGGAACCATTTAAAAACCTGCAGAATGAAAAAAAGAAATAATTGTCTGTAGAGATTCAGGGTTTGAACTTGTTGAAGGTCAACTTCTTAAGGAGGATTCTTGCCCTTTTTGAGGCAATTCAGAATATTGGTGTGCAGCCTGTACTAAGTTGGAGGCTAAAAAAATTCAGCCCTTTTTTAGGAGCAGGTGTTTCTGGCAATGGTAACAATCTAAACTTTTATGGTAATTATTGTCAAATTCTTGTTAAAATGAAGTCTACAACTTTCCCTGCACTAATAGATTCAGAGGCACCTGAAAATTTTATTAGCACCGAGTTGCTTTTTGTTCCCAGTATAAGGAAAATCCTTTTGTGGTATAATCCATGAGTGCTTTCAATTTATTGTTTTCTTGTTGACAATAGAGTATTAGAATTTATCACTTCCTTTATTGAGATGCAGTCATTAAATGTATATTCTGAAAATGAATTCTTGAACCATAAAAAAACTTAAACCATAAAAAAACAAGTAAGTAACAGAAATGGATGAGTCCATAAATCTGGCTAACCTCAAGTTTTAAGTCTGTAGTATTTAGATTGGTAATTTACAAAATCCAAATCTGTCATCAGACAGCTAGGGAGGAGAGAAAATGTGCTGCTGTCATTGTTTTCTTGATGGTGAAAGAATGTTAATGTTGCATTAAGTCAGGAATCCAATTCATTGACCAAAGATGTTGACAAACTCTACTTTGCGGTGGCATCTGCATTATTTAATACTAGTAAATGTTGTCATTTTTCTTTAATGCAACTTGCATCTCACATTGCCTAGCACAAGTTCAAATGATGTTGCTGGATTCTGTAACATGGTGATGAACTGAGTAGTAGGAAAATAGCCCTACCTCTGTTGCATTTATTCACCAGTCTTGTGTGAATTTATATTCCTTTTGCATATTGCCAAATTTTAAATCTGAAAGGCTACAGATTATTGGTGATATGGATACAAATGCATGTATGAGTCCTTTGTTAGGATTCTGACATATCTCAGCTTCTCTTTCTCAGGACATTCCTCAGTCAACTTGCTCACTGTTCAGATGTGCGTGTAATTTAAACCTGGTTCAGTCTTTTTGGTTATTGAATCCCTTTGCTAAACCATTTTTATTTTTCTTCTCTTGGCATCATTCTTACTTAAGATTAGACTACATTTTTATTTCTAAATTCCATTCTTCACATACTGTTAACATGTGTCTTGAAACAGCCAGCCTACCTGGCTTATCTTTTTGGGTAATGGTTTGGTCAAAGTATTAAGATACTAGGTGGCCATAATGATAATTCCAAATTCAGAATGTTCTAGGCTCTCTGTTCCTTTCTTCTTTTAGTATCTCCAACTCCAATTGCTTTTCAAGTCAAATTGGGAGCTAACACCCTCTGCACTTCTTACCACCTACTTCACAACTTCTCTACCTTGTCATCTCCTAACTATAAGCCAGCAGTATCTTTATATGAAAGTCTATGTAAATTGTCTGCCAGACCTCCAGCTTTATGTTTAGTCTGACAACGTGACCCTCCTTCTTCTCTCTGCTGCTTTTAGAAAGCAGTTCTTAATATCAGCATAAATCTATGTAAACCAAAATGATCAACATCTTCATTTAAACTTTATACATTTACAGAATATGACTCTGACTTTATGCTGCATTGTCCTAAATGTCATTGCTACTTCCTCCTTATGTTTTGGGATTGTTCTTCAGTCTCTGTGTTTTTGTACCTAACTGCATGTCTTTTAGTCTATCTGTCTTTGCTGGAAATATTTTTTCCTCTGGAACTGTCTACCCTTATTCTAACTTTCATTAGGGAGAGGTTATTGTGTTTGGTAAGATCACTGCAAAACTAATCTTAGCCTCTCAATGTAAATCATCTGATTTTCTCTCTGTAAATTGATATTACTCCTTTTTCTTTAATCTAATATTCAAGTTTTGGCAGTGCAGACCAGTGGATCTTCAGATTTCAATTTAGATTAGTGACAAGCTGCTCTGTGTTTAATTGTGACTGATTGACCTATGGTCTGGGCTGTATTCCCAGGTATAATCCCTAATTCTTATCTTTCAGTTACTTCTTCTGTTTTGGGCTCACTGTGTCTGTTGTGGCTTTCCCCCGGCATAAAGGGGCATCATTTAGACTTATAAAGTTACTGATGCACGGCAGTTTTGGGAAAAATGAGTAGGGCAAAGTGTCTATTGTAAGGTGTTTTTTGTAGCTTGCTTTCATTACTCTAGTCTGACTGGGATTCTTTTTCATAGCTGTTTTTGTACAAAAAAAAAGATAGTTTTATCCCTACATTAATTTCAGAAATCTAAATATAATCAATGTTAAAATATTTTCTGGAAGTTTGTTTGCACTGCTGCTCAACAGTTTTTTGAGTTAGTAACACTAGAATTACCGGAGGCTACGAAAAAACTCGTAGATCCGGCCCACCTTAAATCCGTTCGCACCTCTCCGCCAGCGTCTTTTGCCCTGTAAATGTGCTGATAAAGATAAGCAGCAAGCAGTCTACTATTCCGTCCCCCCACCACCACAGGACGTGCACAAAGTTGTCCCAGCCCATGCTTTGATTATCTGGGAGTGAAGTGCTGGAGTTTTAGAGTGGAAATAGTAGATCGTTATTTGGAACACATGCATTTCATGTGTGTTCCGTTTCTACAATAATCCGTGTAAACACATTTTTAAAACAGAAACTTTTTCATATTTTAGTAGTAAATGACAAAATGTTGGCATAAACTATGTAATGTATGAAGCCTGAAGTCCAAAGATCAAATAAACACTTTCATAAAAGGTTCAAAGAACCGACAATAGCTTCTGTGGTGTAGCGGTAAGATTTGCTGACTTGTAATCAAGAGTCCCCGATTCAATCCCGACTGCCTCCTGTATTTGCCATTTTCTGTAGTGAGCTGCTCTTATTGTTAATATTATACAGTACACGCATACATTTGGTTTTCGTCTGTAACAGATGCTGTACATTTATAGGACTTGTAAAATTTACCGTTTTTTTTCACTTTTATTCAGGTACACATGTCGTAAATATAGGAAGGACAGCCCTTACATGTGTGTGTGAACTGTTAGCATTTGAATTTGATGGTTGCATATAGCGCTGAACTGACCTCTTCGTACTATTCTTTCCTCTGCATGTCCTGGAGTACAAAAGAAACACCACCATACAGCAACATGGAGACTGGCAAGATCGGGAAAAAAAAAAACATTCGGTCACTGATTATAACCGCAAGATGTTATGCGAATGAATATGAATAATATGAATAATGTTGCATCCGTGCCACAATGTTTTCCAAAATGTACTATAAAATAAATAATTCCAAATATCATATATACCTATGTCTCTGGGTTTTTTTTTTTATTGATATCATAGACCATAAGGAGCATACTAGTTCAGCGTGAGCAGGAACACTCAATAAAACTGAATAAAAAAAAAAAATCAAGTGACTGTGAGATACGAAGAAGGCAGATTCGTCAGCGTTTGTGTGTCAGCTTTTATCCCTCCAGATCAGAGAATGTCCAGTTCCATTGCCTCAAAACACCACTCACATCTACAGTTATTCCCAGTTTCAAATAAAAACTAACAGCGTCAGGTCCCTAGGGTGGTAGTATGTATTGAGAACATGACTGAGAGAATAAAAGTGAAAAAAAAGGTAACTTTTACAAGTCCTCTAAATGTACACTGTCTGTTACAGTTGCATACCAAATGTATGTATGTACTGTATAATATTAACAATAAGAGCAGCTCACTACTGAAAATGGCAAATATAGGAGGCAGACGGGATTGATTACCGCAACACCACGGAAGCTGTTGTCTTTTCCTTGAACCTTTTATGAAAGTTTTTATTTGATCTTTGGACTTCAGGCTTCATACATAATATAGTTTATGCCTACATTTTGTTATTTACTATTAAAATATGAAAAACGTTTCTGTTTTAACAATGTGTTTACACAGATTATTGTAGAAACGGAACACACATGAAATGCATGTGCTCCAAATAACAATCTATTATTTCCACTCTAAAACTCCAGCACTTCACTCCCAGATAATCAAGGCATGAGTTGGGAGACCTTTGTGCACATTCTACGGCGGTGGGGGAATGGAATAGTAGGCTGCTTGCTGCTTGCCTTTATTGGCACATTTACAGGACAAAAGACGCTGGCAGAGACGTGCGAATGGATTTAAGGTGGGCCAGATTTATGAGTTTTTTCGTAGCCTCTCATAATTCTAGTGTTAAAAGAGTTTTCACAACTGCACCAGTTGTTCATCACCTAGATGTAAAACTAACTTTTGAAGATAAAATACATGCTGCTAGTATTGGTGTGGCTGCAATCTTATCCCAACATTTCCATAATACATGTAGACTCCATTTGTGTGTTTTTTATTAAAAAAAAAAAATCAACTAATACCCACTGAGCCGAGTTGTGATGTGGATATCTTTTATCTATCATAGAGGCTTTGAAGGAATGGCACCATTGGCTAGAGGGGACTAAATACAGGGTGACCCAGAAAAACGGGAACTTTTGAAATGCGTAGTGGCAGCCATGTACAGTTGGCAACACTGCGGAACAGGGACCTTGAGCTGTAAACAATCTCGCCATTTAGTAATTTAGTAATCAGTTGCAAGGCAATCAATGGCAGCTGTGCAAGAATTGTTCGGTAACTGTGTCATCTCAAGATTCGGTGACATTCCCTGGCCCTCAAGATCACCGGATTTGTCAGTTTGTGATTTTTTCTTGTGGGGCTACCTTAAGAGTCGGGTCTACACGACTCGGCCAAGGACACTGAATGAATTGAAACAAAGAATTCAAGACGAAATTCGTGGTATCCCAGCTGAGATGTTGCAGCGATCAATGGGGAACCTCAACAGCAGATTGGAAGAATGCATACGTACAGGAGGACGCCATCTACAGGACGTAATTTTCAGACATTGATAATTTGGATTACTGTCAAAAGTCAAGTTGTAGTGGTTCAATTGCTGTCAATAAAATTTTTTTGTTGGATTACTTTTATTTTTATTGGGTTTTTCAACAGTTCCCATTTTTCTGTGTCACCCTGTATATTTTAAAATTTGATACAATATCTTGAATTAAACAAAAATATTCACAAACATACATACCATGTACACAGACCCACTTAATTCATTCAGGGTCAAGGTTGCCAGAATTTGTCCAGTCAGCACAGGGTACAAGGAAGTAATGATCATTTTGAGTACACATCTATTGATGGCTTCATAACATATTTTCCATAATACTTTAACAGAATACTGTGAAATAAGTTACCATGAATAGGTCTATTTTTTCATAAATAATGAATTAGTGGATTTATGATTATGCAAGTCAGTGATTTACACATTAAAGGGGATGGATATGGACATGGATATATTGATACATTAATATTTGAATGTTTAATGTAGGGCTTGCAAAAAGGTTAGAGGTGTAGAAGATGCAGAAGTGTTTTCTACTGGAACAATGATTAAACAGTATGTCGTCACTTTGTTTGTCAGTCATTTTAAAGTATATGACAGAGCTATACATAAATTTGATATAGCTGTAACGTTTTACCTCCCAAAGCAAACAGTCTACATTTTTGTATAATTGTTAATTGAAGGTGCAATAGTTAAAATGTTAATTTAAAAAACATAGTGGTTATGCCATAATTTAGTTTTAGTTTACCTACATACTCGATATAATTGCATAATTTTAGATTATGTTATGCTGTGGAAATATCAGAGATCATAACATGATAGACACATTGCACTATTCACAACTAAAAACTTTGCCTTTGATTCAGTGATGTAGGATTGTAAATACCTTTACATTCTGTGTCATAATTACTACATTGAAAAAAATAGATTAACAGAGAAGTATATTACTAAATGAGGTCAGAAAAATAGTAATGAATTGTGTCATTGTAAGAAACTAGTGATAGATGTGTCCCTTTTCATTGTTGTAATTCAGCTTGAGAATATGTTGGTTGCTATCATGTAAGAATAAAATTAAATACATTTAAATATTAAAATACTATTGTTAATGTCATTTTTAAAATTGAAAATGATTAACATTTTTGTATTGTGTAAAAGTGAAACTGTTATAACTAGATAATTATTTTCATTTATCTAACTTCATACCTGATATTAGGTTGCATTTACATGAAAAAGTTGAATGCATATATCATTTTTTGATTTTTTTTTTTTCCCTTTCCTGTCCAGCTTAAAGCAGGAGACCCTGCAGCCATCATTGCAAGAGAACTTTCAGAGCAAACAAAGAGTCAGATTCATGCTGGAGACATCACATACACTGTCAAAGCTTTGGACCAAGTAGTAGATCTACTTGATATACAATTACGTAACCTAACACCTGGTGGAAAGGACAGTGCTGCTCGCAGTTTAAACAAGGTATGTTTTAAAAACATTTGGCAACATAGTTCTATCAAATAATTTACTGCATATACTTACAATAACTGAACAATGATGTTTTTAAAGTTTGTTAATCATTTTAATTATAATTTGACTAGTATACAGTGCACTTATTCAAGATTGTTACTACTATAGGTATTTAATAAATTATGTGAATGAAAGCTTAACTTGTCATTATTTATTATTTTTAAATATTTTAGAAAGGGATGTAGATTAGATTTACCATAAATATACTGTATATTTATGGTAAATCTAATCTACATATCTTTCTAAAATATTTAAATATAATAAATAATGACAAGTTAAGCTTTCATTCACATAATTATTAAATGCCTATAGTAGTAACAATCTTGAATGATGATAAAGGTTTGGGGAATTTGTAACCCATATACTTGAAAAAATGCAAAAAAAAAAAAAAAATAAAGCAACATCGTTAGAGACAGGGATTTCAAAAAGAACTATAAATATATAAGTCAAGATGATGTATATATGTGTTGGAGAGAGGGTGAGGAAGGAGCATGTGGAACCGGAACCAGAATTAATGTCATCAGAAGAAGATATGTTGGCAGGTTATAACAATGTCATTTTGAGGCGGGTTCTGTTGAGGGTCTGCAGAGTGAAAAGAGGAAAGAGAATTACTGGACAGCTTCACCCATTGGTTTGGCTGAGAAACATTTATTATCAAGCCAGAAAACTGTCTCCTAAGTGCATGTACAGTGCATCTGGAAAGTATTCTCAGCGCATCACTTTTTCCACATTTTGTTATGTTACAGCCTTATTCCAAAATGGATTAAATTCATTTTTTTCCTCAGAATTCTACACACAACACCCCATAATGGCAATGTGAAAAAAGTTTACTTGAGGTTTTTGCAAATTTATTAAAAATAAAAAAACTAAGAAATCACATGTACATAAGTATTCACAGCCTTTGCTCAATACTTTGTCGATGCACCTTTGGCAGCAAGTACAGCCTCAAGTCTTTTTGAATATGATGCCACAAGCTTGGCACACCTATCCTTGGCCAGTTTCGTCCATTCATCTTTGCAGCACCTCTCAAGCTCCATCAGGTTGGATGGGAAGCGTCGGTGCACAGCCAGTTTAAGATCTTTCCAGAGATGTTCAATCGGATTCAAGTCTGGGCTCTGGCTGCCACCACCATGCTTCACTGTAGGGATGGTATTGGCCTGGTGATGAGCGGTGCCTGGTTTCCTCCAAAAGTGAAGCCTGGCATTTACACCAAAGAGTTCAATCTTTGTCTCATCAGACCAGAGAATTTTGTTTCTCATGGTCTGAGAGTCCGTTAGGTGCCTTTTGGCAAATTCCAGGCGGGCTGCCATGTGCCTTTTACTAAGGAGTGGCTTCAGTCTGGCCACCCTACCATACAGGCCTGATTGGTGGATTGCTGCAGAGATGGTTGTCATTCTGGAAGGTTCTCCTCTCTCCACAGAGGACCTCTGATAGAGTGACCATCGGGTTCTTGATCACCTCCCTGACTAAGGCCCTTCTCCCCCGATCGCTCAGTTTACATGGCCGGCCAGCTCTAGGAAGAGTCCTGGTAGTTTCGAACTTTTTTCCCTTACTGATGATGGAGGCCACTGTGCTCATTGGGACCTTCAAAGCAGCAGTAATTTTTCTGTAACCTTTCCCAGATTTGTGCCTCAAGACAATCCTGTCTCGGAGGTCTACAGACAATTCCTTTGACTTTATGCTTGGTTTGTGCTCTGACATGAACTGTCAACTGTGGGACCTTATTTAGACAGGTGTGTGCCTTTCCAAATCATGTCCAATCAACTGAATTTACCACAGGTGGACTCCAATTAAGCTGCAGAAACATCTCAAGGATGATCAGGGGAAACAGGATGCACCTGAGCTCAATTTTGAGCTTCATGGCAAAGGTTGTGAATACTTATGTACATGTGCTTTCTCAATTTTTTTATTTTTAATAAATTAGCAAAAACCTCAAGTAAACTTTTTTCACGTTGTCATTATGGGGTGTTGTGTGTAGAATTCTGAGGAAAAAGTGAATTTAATCCATTTTGGAATAAGGCTGTAACATAACAAAATGTGCAAAAAGTGATGCGCTGTGAATACTTTCCAGATGCACTGTATGTCACACAGCCTCCCCATGTCAGCCCAGACCTATCAGGTCAGTTGGCCAGAACTGAGAGGTAGTGAAAACAAGAAAGAGCATTGGCATTGGCCTGGAGAGAGCCCCGGTGATAAACGGCAGTACACTTGAAAGGCTGTAGGTCCAAAAACCACCTTGTGACTGATGGGTTTGATCCCTTGTGCTCTGCCTTCCACTGCAAGGCGGCATGATCAATAACTAGGGTGAACTCACGGCCCACAAGGTAATACCTCAGCTGTGTAACTGACACTTAATCGCCAAAGATCCTGTTTCACCGCCGCATACCTAGTTTCCCAGTCCAGCAGTTTCCGGCTGACAAACATAATAGGGTGTTCAACACCTTTGACAGTTTGGCTCAGTACAGCACCCAGTCCTTTGTGCGGAGTGTCTCTGTGGGGAATAAAAGGCAGACAAAACTTAGGATCCATTAAAACTGGTGCCAGTATCAGGGCCTGCTTAAGGTCACAAAATGCAGTACGGGCTTTATCGTCCCATACCATGCCTACTAAGTAGCCCAAATGTTTTGTTTCCTCTAATCCAAAAAAACATTCCTTGGCTTAATACAAAATCTGACCTCACTGAGTGTATGAACCACAAATTGGACCTGCTCTATTTGTTTCTTCCACGTGTCGGAATTAATGACAACATCATCTAAGTAGGTGGCACTATAGGAATTGTGGGGACATAGCATCTTATCCACCAGATGTTGGAAAGTGGCTGCTGCACTCTGCAATACAAATGGAAGAATATAATAACATGATATTGCCAGTGTCCACTAGGGACACTAAATGTGGTTTTGGCTTTTGTGGAGTCCGTTAATGGAAATTGCCAATACCCTTTTGTTATGTCAAGGGTAGTCACGTATTTTGCTTCTCCCAGCTGGTCATTCATTTGCAGCATGGATTAGGCATCAAACTGATAGACTTGATTAAGCCGACAGAAGTCGTTGCAAAGTCTCTTACTCCCGTCAGGCTTGGGGACATAAGACCATGGCGGCGCGCATAGACACAACAGCCTGGAGCTCTTCGTTTAGATATCTCTTTTTTCTTTATTTTATTGTCACTATTTTACTTTTAAGCACAGTGAACAACTGTACTCAGTCTAGTACAGTTTACATATCATACAGCTTGCAAGAAATACTGAATATTGGAATGAAGGGTTTTATTTTACCACCATCTCCCAATATCCCAGTGAGGAGGCAGCACAGGCGGAGGCGGGATAGGAAGCAGAAGCAGTGTAAGAGATCCGTTGTTCGTGCTAGACTAAAGTACAAGCCAGCTCTACTCAGCTTATTTTCTGCAAACATCCTGCCTTTAGTCAACAAGATTGACGAGCTGAGACTATGGAGTTCATCCCACAGTATGAATAGCTGTGCCTCTTTTTTCTTTGAAACCTGGCTGAACGCTAACATCCCACACACGGCTATTGATTTTGGAGACCGGACTGTTTAACGCTCCGATCAGACTGCTAAATCCGATAAGAACAAAGGTGGTGGGGTGTGCATATATGTAAATAATGCTTGATGCACCTCCACGATCATTGCTGAATATTGCTCCCTGGACTTAGAACTCATAACGCAGAAGTGCAGACCATTTTATCTGCCAAGGGAATTTACAGTTGTGTTCCTCACTTCAGTTTATATCCCTCCACAAGCTAATGTCAAGCTGGCATTGACTAAACTGAATGATGCTATGAACAGTCTGCAAAATATTCATCCAGATGACGTGTTTATCTTATCAGTGACCTGATGAGGTTCCTGGTGGGTCTTGAAGCATTGTGCAGAACAACTGACAGCAGCCTATTTAATATCTCTTTAGACCAGGCCACTGCCCCCACTTGCCTCAAGTCCTCTACTATTGTCCCCATTCCAAAACAGGCAGTGGTGAGGTCCCTGAGCGATTATCACCTGGTGGCCCTGACCCCTATTGTTATGAAGTTCTTAGTATGACTCGTCCTCAGTCACATTAAGAGCTACATTCCCACCTCCCTGAACCAATACCAGTGCACTTACAGAGCAAACAGGTCAACTGAGAATGCTGTCTCACTTTCCCTTCACACTGCCCTGTCACACCTGGAGCAGAAGGACAGCTATGTGTGGATGTTGTTCATTGATTACAACTCTGCCTTCAGCACCATCCCCTTAACCCCCCCCTGGAAGCCCCCCCCCCCCCCCAACAAACTGGCTATCAAACTAAACAACTTGGGTCTCAACTCACCCAAGTTGAGACCTGTGTGACTGAATTTTAGATTTTCTCACTAACAGACCACAAACAGTGCACATGGGTAAGCACTTCTCTTTAACAGTAACACTGAACACAGGGCTATGTACTGACCCCTCTCCTTTACTCCCTCTTCACAAATGACTGCAAATCTACCCAAGATGCTAACATCATAATAAAGTTTGCAGATGATACCACAGTGATAGGCCTAGTCTCCAATAATGATGAAGTAGTCCATAGAGAAGTGATTAATAATCTGGAGAGCTGGAGCCAGAACAACAACCTTGCACTCAATTCCAGGAAAACAAAGGAACTGATTCTGGACTTCAGGAGACTGAACTACAGTGGTCACCGTCCCATAAGCATTAACGGTGATTGGGTAGGGACAGTCCAGAGTTTCAGATTCTTGGGAGTCCACATTAGCCAGGACCTGTCATGGACAACAAACACTGGCCAAGAATGGTCTTCAGAGGTTTCACTTTCTGAGGAGTCTGAATAAAGCACAACTCCCACAACAGCTGCTGGTTAACCTCTACAGATGCACCACAGAGTCTGTCATTCCATACTGCATTACTTACAGCTTGGCTGCACATCTGAGAACAGGAAGACCCTCCAGTGTATAATCGAAAAGGCTCAGAGAATTACTGACATTCAGCTACCATCACTGGAAGATATCTTCACTACCCACTGCATCTGAAAAGCAAAGGACATTTGTATAGATCCAGCCCACCCCGGCCAAAGCATTTTTACCCCTCTGCCCTTTTGCAGGCGCATCAGAGCCCTTTTATTCCAAAGCGATCAGCCTATTAAATGCACAGTGAACACTGCCAGAAACCACCACAGATTAAACTGAACATCTGCATCAACCATACATAGTCACACACCTAAACATGACCCATGTGGAACTCATAACCATTACATTGACTGTAATCTTCATTGTGATTTCATTTATTTGTGACTTCATTGATTATTTATCAATTTTTGCTTACATGTTTACCTTTACTTTTACTCTGTGTATATTCTGAACTGTTCATAGTAACTATGCTTGTCATAGTTTAATGTTTACTTAGTTTATTATCTACTCTTACATAATTTTATTTAAAAGGCAGCAGTTCTTACCTCCGCACCATTCAAGAATACGTGTAAACTCCCTATTGATTGACATTTGAGCTTGAGTTTTTAACTTATTGACAGCCACATGTACTTTGAAGCCGGCACGGTGGCGCAGTGGGTAGTGCTGCTGCCTCGCAGTTAGGAGACCCGGGTTCGTTTCCCGGGTCCTCCCCGCGTGGAGTTTGCATGTTCTCCCTGTGTCTGCGTGGGTTTCCTCCCACAGTCCAAAGACATGCAGGTTAGGTGCAATGGCGATCCTAAATTGTCCCTAGTGTGTGCTTGGTGTATTGTGTGTGTGTGCCCTGTGTTGGACTGGCGCCCTGCCCGGGGTTTGTTTCCTGTGTTGGTTGGGATTGGCTCCTGTGACCCTGTAGATAGGATATAGCTGGATGGATATACATCAAATGTTTTTTTTTTCTTTGGTATATTCTTGAATAAAAGCATACATGTTTATTTGATATTTGGACTAAAGTCTTCACATATTGTACACTTCATATCATTATTAGTATAAAATAAAAAAAACTTTCTGTTTTAGGTATGTATTCAGCATTTCTTGCCTCACATTTATTTCCTTTCATCCTACACTTACCCAGATCTTTGTAGACACGGAACACTCATGAAATGCATGTATTCCAAATAACGATATACTGTATTATTTACCCTATACAACTCCAGATCTCTCACGCAGATAAGGAGCCTTGGCTTGAGCTCCATCAAGGTGGGGGACAGGACAGATAGGACGTTGTAATGTATTCTGTGTACTGTCTGCGTAAGAGAAAGCCTGTTTAATAAGCAAGTAGTGATTCACACACATAGAGTACATAGAAAAACACACAGAATATGAAGCATTTAACATGCTACTTTAGCTATGATGGGATTTAAGAAACTATTAAATTAAAAGATTTCAAGATTAAGTTTATGATGTTCTACTTTAATGACAAAATAAAGTACATGATTAAAGTGGAAATTTTCAGATTAAAGTTGACATTTCAAGCTTTTTTCCCCACTGTGTCCCTATTTTTTTTTCTTTTCTATGTTCCCTAATAAGCTTCCATATGACACTGGGCTGCAACTCGCCTTTTCACGGCAACTTTGATATCTGACAATTGTTTTTTTACGTATTTCTGAACTTGAACTTTTGATCAACTTCCTTTTGTTGTTTATACAATTGCTTAAACCAACAAATAGTATGTTTTTCCTTGCCTCCACTTGACATTCGCTGTTATTCTTATTTTTTTCCCATGCTTTTGCCATTGTCTTTTCACAGAGCGCTGAATTTAAGGGACTATTTATAATGATTTGCATATTCAAAGAGACATAATTCTGAGAGGAGTCTGGGAGGGGCGTCAGGCACCTGCATGACTGTTAAATTTCACGCTGGCCGGGATTTATGTAGCGGAAGTGCGTGGAAGTTGGCTTACGCATGGTTTTCTGCATCTGAATTGTTTTGTGCATACACACATTTTGACTTTTGTCTGTACACTGTGGTCGCTGAAGTCAGAAAAAACAACGGGAGACAAAAACACCATTTTAAAATAAAAAGCAATTTCTTTATTCTTGGTGAGAGGAGGCTTGCAGCACCTGCTTGCTCAAGTTGCTACAGGCAGCCTAGCCTGCCTGCATCCTAGCCAGACAGCCTGCTAGCAGGAAAAGGAAGACTTCCTTAAATACTCAAATTTGTTGACAAGAATGAAAAAAAAACATAGCAGTTCATCTTGAGGTTATTACATGGATTGCTGTAGCCCCTATCCACATCCTGAATTTGTATGTGCAGAAAAACACTGTTTTTTACAGATAAAGAGTTGTCAGCATTTTCACAGTTTTAGGAAATACACTTCTTCTAGCTTGCAAGTCCAGTTACAGCAAGTTTTTCCTAACGGTTATAGGGTGTATGCATCTCAGCGGTTTTTAGACAATGCTCACTTCCCTATTCTTCTGCACCATCAAGGTTACAACAGTTCAACGGCTATGTGGCGATTACAATTTAAGAATCTTATTATAGCTTACATTTCGCACATAATGATCATCACACATAATAATTGGTTATACAATATCAAAAGCTACCTTAAACATTAGTTTAGTACATTTGTTTTACAGGAATACACTCTTACAGCTTAGTGTCTGTATTAGATTACATTTGTTCAGTTAGCTTAATACATCCTTATTTATTAATACATAAGTGACATGTTTCTTATAGTTCTATTAGCACCATACTTTATAATTTGGAAAGACTGAAGCACCTTAATTCTAAATATTTCTTCCTCAACACCATGTTTTAGTGTGAATTCTACGCATGGCATTATGCATCAGGGCCCTGGAAATGTCTTCAGCTACAGCAGCAATAACAGATAATATTGCAAAAAATTACACAGTTTGTAATGAATCAGAACTTATCAGATACATAAAGGTTTATAAATCCTAACCTAAGGGCATATTCCTTCTCACAAGTACATCATTGTTACTCAAGAATTGATTATTTCTTCATTGACAATAATTTTTTGCCCACTATTACATCTTGTAAGTACAACACTATTGTCTCTGACCACTCCCCTCTGATCATGTAGTTAAATCACTTTGCCCTACACACATTAACATATGAGAACTGTAGGAAATTCATATCCATGCAAATCAATTATTTTCTTGAGACAAATAATCCTCAGAGGACTCTGCAGGAATACTGGGGGAAACTCTGAAGGCATTTTTAAGAAGACAGATTATTTCATATCTTTCTCACAAAAATAAATTGGAAACCAAGAGGATGTCTGTGTTAATCAGTGAAATGACCAGAACTGAGTTAGAATACTCCAGGTCTCTAAATGAGGCACTTATATATTCTACACAGTTTAAAGAAGATAAGATACAATCTAATGAGTTTTTGATACATTACAGATACCACAGATAGATGCTCTTAGTATCTAGAGGAACTGGATAAACCTCTGACACTCTCAGAATAACTAGATGCTATAAATTCACTTCAAAGAGGGAAAGCAGCTGACCGTGATTACTTCCCAGTTGAATTTTATAAAAATATTTAAGTAACTTAGCTCTACTATTATAAGCAAGCTTTATAGAAGCTAAAGATAACAAAACTCTACATCAAACTTTATGGCAAGCATTTATCACCTTATTTCCTAAGACAAGTAAGTACTTACTACAATGTGCATCATACAGACCAATCTCGCTCCTTAATAATCACTTTAAGATAGTCTCTGAAGTTCTAGACAGAAGGACTGAGAAGGTGGTTCCTTCTATAATATCACAAGACCAAACCCGATTTATTAAAGGCAGACACTTAGCTTCCAGTCTTCAATGTTTGTTTAATATAATATATTCACCCATTAAATCTAACTCTCTATCACATAATATTAGGCTGGACGCCCTCCCATTTATCTTAGCAGATCAGTTTAAATATCTAGGGGTAAATATCACAAGTAAATATCAAGCTCTTTTTCAACAAAAGTTTGCTTTCTGCATGGAAACAATTAAACAAGACTTGAATAGATAGTTTACCCTCCATGTCACGTTAGCAGGGAGAATCAACAATGTTAAGGTGAATGTCCTTCCCAAGCTTCTTTTTCTATTTCAAAGCATCTCCATATACATTAACTAATCATTTTTTAAGAAATTAGATTCAATCATAACCTCATTTATTTGGAATCTGAAACATCCATGCATCCACAGTGTGATTCTACACTGACCTAAAGCAGAAGGGGGCATGGCACTACCTAACTTTGAATTGTATTACTGTGCGACAAATACATAGGCCATAAAGACCTGGACATTGACATAAATTAATGAATATACACAAGCCTGGTCAGAGATAGAATTAAAATCTTGACATACATCTTTATAGTCCCTGCTTTCTGCTCCAATAAATACAAATTATCGTCTATACACTACTGATCCAATTGCCTTTCACTTAGAATATGTAACCAATGTGGGAAGCACTTTACAACACTCAAGCTGTTATATGTTGCACCTCTACATGACAACCACATTTTCTTATCCTCCCAATCATGCACAGCATTTAATGTTTAGAAAATGTCTGGGATTAAAACATTCAGAGACTTGTACATAGATATCTTTGCATCCTATGAGCAATTAAGCTTTAAATTTAACTTCTTAATAACACAAATTTTCCACTACTTTTAAGCTAGAAACTTTTCTAAATGGACACTGCCCAATTTTCCTCACCTCCCACCTATTTCTATTCCAGAAGACATATGTATCACTCTTGCAGACTCAGATAGCATTTCTACAATTTATAAAAAAAAAAGTACCTTCCTTTCAAAGATTGCATGGCACAATGGGGAAAGGATCCTTCACTTAATATTTCGCGAAAGCAGTGGAAGGCAGCCATGCACAGAATACACTCTAGCTTCATATCAGCAAAGCACTCAATCATTCAAGTTAAACTTTTTTATGAAGTGCATTTATCTTATTTGAAAATGTCCATAATGTTTTGCTGGATAAGATTCAACCTGTGAATGCTGCAATCTAGCTCCAGCCACCGGGCCACAT
>JANRMT010062821.1:996306-1035785 GCA_026402145.1 Polypterus bichir lapradei | reverse complement strand
AGCAAAAAAAAATGTTAAAACTAACCGAGTTAAAAAGTCTATGTCATTCCCCCAATAAATATTATTTGTGTTTCTTCTATAATCAGAGAGAATAATTACCATTGGTCCACTCATTTAATTCATTGAAACAATCAATTAAGAACACTATTGGCGAATCATCATTTGTTTTAAAAGAAAGATATACCTGGGTATTGTCTGTGTAAAAATAAAATGAATGTTATGGTTTCAAAAGGTACTTCCCAATGGAACCACACAAAATGAAAAGAGTAGAGGTTTGAGTACAGAGCCCTGCAAGACACCATATTTAATTTCTGAATATAATGACTGAGTACTGTTAGCACATTTCTGTACATACTGAAATATCAGGTAAACAATTCAAGGTCATAGTCTGGCTCCAGCAGACCCCCGTGACCCTGTGGTCGGATTCAACGGGTTGGGAAATGGATGGATATTCCAGCGCTGACTTTGTATATTCCGACGCTGACTTTATATATTCAAGTTTTGACTTTATATATTCCAGCGCTTACTTTATATATTCCGACGCTGACTTTATATATTCAAGATTTGACTTTATATATTCCAGTGCTTACTTTATATATTCCGACGCTGACTTTATATATTGAAGTTTTAACTTTAAATATTCCAACGCCGTCTTTATATACTCAGGTTTTGACTTTATATATTTGGGAATGACTTTATATATTCAAGTTTTAACTTTATATATTCCAGCGCTGACTTTAAATATTCAAGTTTTTACTTTATATATTCAGAAACAGGTTTTGACTTTATATATACCGACGTTGACTTTATATATTCAAGTTTTGATTTTATTTATTCTGACAGTGACTTTATATAATCAAGTTTTGACTTAATATATTCCGGAATGACTTTATATATACAAGTTTTGACTTTATATAGTTAAATTTAGTCATCATTGCATAAATTTTTTTCATCATACAAATGTAAAGAGTAAATTCGCCTTACATTCCAACCAAAGATATTTGTGTCGACTAAATAGAACTTGAAAAGATATATTTTTTCGAATGTGATCGCGCAATTCAGATCGAGTTGACGCGCTCTGACGCATCGAGCCCACGTGCTATTGTGTTTTCGCCTGCGTGCCTCAATAAGTCACCCTCCCCTCTTACTTTTTACCGTCCATCTAATGAATACACTGAGTATGGCTTTACTTAAACAATCATTGATGGCGAATAAAGTATCCATTATTCATAAAGCTTCAATTGGTGATCTGTCTTTCTGCGTTAACCGCATATTTTTTCATACGTCTCAAACCAAGGGGATGCGAGGGTAAAATGAATCAGGAAGCGCGCGTACATACTCAGTGCATCCCCTCTCGGGAATCGAACCTCGGCACTAGAGGCGAAGCCTCTACCATTGCGCCACGGTGTGTCTATTTGAGAGTATGTAGATCGGGGTATATATATATCTACATATATATATATACCCGGGCTTCGCAGCGGAGAAGTAGTATGTTAAAGAAGTTATGAAAAAGAAAAGGGAACATTTTAAAAATAACGTAACATGATTGTCAATATACAGTAATTGTTTTATGAGTGTTGCTGTCATCAAGAATTTGATTATCATTATTTCTTTCAATCAAGTTTGTATTTGTAGGATGTGTTGTGTTCAAGTTACATTCCGTGTTTGTCAATCGTTGTAAAGATAGCAGGTTTCATTCATCGATTTGTTTCTTACTGCATCAATAAACAGCTCGTCTTCCTCTTTATCTGAGACGTGACACACTGCATGTACGGGTTTTTTTTTTACACTGTCTTCCTCTAGCGGGACATTGACTTTTTCCACCGTGTGCTTTATTTCCGCAGTAGCTGCACTTATGAATATGCTTGTATGTATCACACGCTTCATATTTTTTTGCTGCCTTCTCAATTGTGTAATTCGGTTTTTGTTCAGCAGTCTTTGGAACTGTTGCTTTTTGTCTGTGCACTGCGTCAGTTCACGTGAGCCGCTCGGTGTACATGCATCGAAGCTTCTCAGCTGTGCTGGTGCCATCTCGTGCGATGTCCACGGCTGTATTTAATGTTAGCTAAGACCCGGCACTTAAAAGTTTCTCTCGCAGTTTCGCCGAGTTTGTGCCAAACACCACCCTGACCATCTCATCTTCCTCTGCATAAGCACAGTCCTTCACCCGTGAATATTTAGCGGCAGTGTTTCTAGTGGCCTGACAATCACAATAGTATTGAAGAGTAGACCAATGTCTAGGAAGATGATGTGAAAGATGAGATTATGGACAATGATCAGATAGGTGGGCAAGTAAACTGGTTGGACCAGAAGTCAATGAATTTTCCAGGCAGTGCCAGTGGGTATGCAGTCATTGAAATTCCAAATGGAAACAATACAGTGCCAACAATTAAAACTGGAGTGGTTAGAGTAGTGAAACTGATTAATCTATTCATTCAAAACATGACACAAGAAATTATGCCATTTAAAAAGTGTTCAGTTAGTGGTTTTGTCAGATCATTAATGTTGTAATTAAAATATTTGTGTTAAAGGTAACCTTTTGAGAAAGTAAAAAGACAGAAGGCAGCAAATGGTGGCAGATGACTATAATAAAAGCATTATTAAGTTGAGAGGAAGTTATGGAGTATTCTCAAGTAAATGAGAGGTGAATGGGGCACACTCAGTGCAAGTGTCCTGTAAAAGGTTTGCTTTAAAAGCCTTCTTTAATAACTTTCCCAGTGCACTGGGTAACGCATATTGTCCTGCCCTTTGCCTCAAGTGCTCTTCCTGAGTCTACAGTCAGATAAACTCCTTTGCAATGACCACGCAGACAAGAGTTTCCAATTTGCTTTGTTTACTGAAGCCATGGAATAGGGTAAAACTACAAGTAAATCATAAACTCAATGATGTGAAAAATCCTTACATACAAACTCACACAATAAACTTAATGGCAGAAGTACTTATTCTTCACAAATATATAAAAAAATAACATTCAAAAAAGGCCTTCCTCTTTTCCTCTTACCTGGCAGCTCTATCCTTAGCACCCTTCTTCCAATATACTCAGCATCTCTCCTCTGCACATATCCAAACCAACGCAATCTTGCCTCTCTGACTTTGTCTCCCAACCACCCAACCTGAGCTAACCCCCTAATGTACTCATTTCTAATCCTATCCATCCTCGTCACACCCAGTGCAAATCTTGGCATCTTTAACTCTGCCACCTCCAGCTCTGTCTCCTGCTTTCTGGTCAGTGCCACCATCTCCAACCCATATAACAAAGCTGGTCTCCATACCATCCTGTACACCTTCCCTTTCACTCTTGCAGATACCCGTCTGTCACAAATTGCTCCTGACACTCTTCTCCACCCATGCCACCTTGCCTACACTCTCTTTTTCACCTCTCTTCCACAATCCACATTACTCTGTATTGTTGTATTTAAACTCCTCCACCTTCGCCAACTCTACTCTCTGCATCCTCACCATTCCACTGACCTCCCTCTCATTTATACACATGTATTCTGTCTTGTTCCTACTGACCTTTATTCCTCTTCCCTCCAGAGCATATCTCCACCTCTCCAGGGTCTCCTCAACCTGCTCCCTACTGTCGCTACAGATCACAATGTCATCAGGAGTCTAATCTCCTTTGTCAACCTGTCCATCACCATTGCAAATAAGAAAGGGCTCAGAGCCGATCCCTAATGTAATCCCACCTCCATCTTGAATGCATCCGTCACTCCCACCGCAGACCTCACCACTATCACACTTCCCTCGTACATATCCTGTACAACTCTTACATACGTTTCTGCTACTTCTGACTTCCTCATACAATACCACAACTCCTCTCAAGGTATCCTGTCATATGCTTTCTACAGGTCCACAAAGACACAATGCAACTCATTTTGGCCTTTTCTATACTTCTCCATCAACATCCTCAGAACAAACATTGCAGTGGTACTCTTTCTTGGCATGAAACAATACTGCTGCTCACTAATCATCACCTCACTTCTTAACCTAACTTCCTTAAAAAAGTATTCCATCCATCCATTTTCCAACCCGTTGAATCTGAACACAGGGTCACGGGGGTCTGCTGGAGCCAGTCCCCGCCAACACAGGGCGCAAGGCAGAAACCAATGCCAGGCAAGGCGTGATCCCACCGCAGTAAAAATGTATTATATTTTAACAAAATATTAAAAAATACTTTGCAAGTACTTGACAGACCCACAAATATGCATTAACACTAATAAATAAGCATGTATAAAACATTTCTACATAGCAAAAATACCCTCAAAAGCAAACTGAACATTTAAAGCAAAAGAAGTGAGACAAATATGTGCTCTCTATTTGTTCCTACTCTTGATGATTTCATTGCCCAATGAAAATGGTTAACTTCACCACTAGATGGTGCTAAACTCAATGTTTTCTTATTTCAAATCATAAATAGGCAGCACACATATTGTATGTTGCATAGTGTTGTTCTTGTATATAGTTTGTAGCTTACTGATCGTATATTACATTACAGGTGTTAAATAACTCTTTCAGGGCTGATGTTGACTTTTGTCAAAAGGAGGAGTTGATGATGGTAATCAACTGTAAACTGTGACAAAACCAACCGTTATGTTTTAGTTGGACTCTCGTTGCTAGATGGAAAGTTAGATTCATTGGTTTGACCGAGATTTCCTGCGCTCGTGTGAGTAGCAAGGCTCAAACAACGGCAAAAATGGCACTGACAAAGTGAATGTGTAAAGCAAAATACTCCGTGGACGACATTTTTCCTATTATCTTTGAACTGGACTATGACTTGTCAGACTCCGATTTTGATACAAGTGATTGCAAACGAGTGTGAGGTTCCATCTTCCGCTGATTGGTCCCCAGCTAATCATTGAACTGACAGTGTTCGCCAGGGAGGACTGCCACTTAACAATGATAAGAGGTAGAAACCAGATTGCAATGCACCGCAACTCTGTCCCAGCCACACAAAGACAGCCTGGCAGCAAGCCTGCTGCACATTCTTGGCAAACTGGCAGCCACAGCATGCAGCAACAGACCTTTTATGTTGATTTCCATGTGAAACCATTGCCCTCAAAGAGTTATTGTTACACCCTCAGACTGCATGCACTAGGCTTCTCTATAAGTCACCAAGCCTTTTCTAATTTTACTTAATTTTATTTCATATGTATATTATGTAGGAACACTGAAGTGTGTAATTTGTTGCAGGTCATTTTTTAAGATCTTACATGTAGTATTGTATGTTTAATTTTGTAGTACTAAGGTGTTGTACTGTGTTAGCTCTTATGAATGTAGTGAAAAGTCAAGGAAAATTACACCTTTTATTGGCTAACTAAAAAGATTACAATATGCAAGACTTTGAGGCAACTCAGGCCCCTTCTTCAGGGAAGATGTAATACAGAGCATATAAGGTGCTCCATTATTTTCAGAAAAGCAATATGGTACATATATTTATTTATCATATTTATCATATTTGCTCAGACCCGAAAGAACAGGATAAACAACTGCAGGAGCTCAGAAAAAAATACATAAGACATGGTTATTCCCCCAAAACAACAGACACTCAAATAAGAAGAGCTACTGCCATACCCAGAGACAACCTTCTGGAATATAAAAACTAAGACAACAAGAACCGCATCCCCCTTTTTGTCACCTACAACTTGCATCTTCAAGCACTTCAAAAAATTATAAAAGAACTTCAGTAAATGCTAAACAATGACCAAACACTTAGTAAATGTATTTTCTGAACCTCCCCTCCTGGTATACAGACAACCACCAAACCTTCAGCAACTAATTGTTCGAAGCTCCCTAAGTGAACCAACAGAAAATGACACATCTCCCTGCCTACAGAAAAGATATAAAACGTGTGCCCACATTTATAATACAGACTGTATAGTTATACCACACTGCTGACTAGAACATCACATAAAGGGATAATTTTCCTGCAGATCATCTAATGTGGTCTACCTAATTCTCTGCATGAAATGTCCTGACACTGCACTCTATGTGGGACAAACTGGACAAACACTCTGCCAGAGAATGAATTTACACAGGTTCCACGTTAAATGTGGCAACACAGATGTTCCTGTAGCGGCCCACTTCAACAGCCATGGACACTGTGAGAGGGACTTTAAAGTTACAGTGCTTACGGGCAAGGATTGCAGGATCGTTTGCATCTCTCAGACTGACACAGACAACCTGACTACAGATCCACATTGTATTGAAAAACTCATTAGAAACTTCAAAAGACTTTGTTGGACAGTTATCTTATCCAAAGATCTTGACCATACATTGTTCTTCTCTCTTGTTAAATGAACCCTAGCCTGAAGGAGTCTATTATTTTTTTACATTTAAGATTTCTCACTTAAAGATTTACCAATGTTGTTTCTTGTCCTAGTGTGTATATAAACACAGGGAACTCCAGTTTCTGTATTACATCTTGCCTGAAGAAGGGGCCTAAGTTGCCTCGAAAGCTTGCATATTGTAATCCTTTTAGTTAACCAATTAAAGCTGTCATTTTGCTTGACTTTTCACTATGTTTAATTTTAAAAAATAAAAGGGTTAGCATTTATTCTTTTAGTGTGGAGCCACAACGTTTTAATATAATTTGGCATTGTTCAGAACATGGCCATGTGTATATTTTGGGTTTTCATTTTTTATTTTAAAGTTTATTTTATTTATTTTCTATTAATAGTTGTGTTTATAATAATCAGTAATCAATTTGATGTATTATTTAATAGGCATTGGGGAAAAACTTTGCCTGATCTTTTTTTTTTTTTCTGGAAAAGGTATGTTTATTAATTTTTTTGTTAAAAAATTGTGCAAGACTGTGTACTGTATATTACTAGTGTTTTTTCTAGTGAAATGTGAATAATTTAAATAGTTCTATATGTAATAGGTTTATTATATTACGAAAAAAGCTAGATGTATGACGGATACTGTAGGGGGAAAAAAAATAAACTTCTGTTTTACCTCCACATGCCTTTGAGTTGACTTCTTTTAGACATAACCCAGAGTATGACAGATTCCAGTTGGTTACAGTAGTTAAGCAGTCATGTTCTATGGAGGTTCCTGTAGAAATTAAGAAAATTACAATACATTATAAAGTGTAGGTTTGTTTGTTTCATGTTTATTGTACCCTTTGAAGTTTAGGAGTGGTCAATATATGCAGGCAAGGGAGCTAGGAGCTAATAGAAGGCAATATTGCATATTGCAATATTTCCTCCAGAGAACAGCTCTCAGTCAGCATAGCAAGCAGAAGTCAAGGAAGAAATCCATAGCCTACACTGATATATGCCTTATTATTATTGGAAAAGAGATCAGAATAAGCTAAAAAAAGTTAGGCTCCACATTCATTTCCATTTCTCAGATTACAGAATGTTGTAGGTATATGGACATTTTTCTTTATGTTTCAGTCTTGGGTTTTAAAACTATTTCCAGTAGATATTTTACTATGTATAAAAGCTAACAGGTAAATTATACAAAATAGATTTTATCTTTTTGTACAGAAAGACTTATTTCAAAAGCTATTTATATAATCAGAAATAATCTAAAATATATATGGGAAGCATATCTGTTAACATGTCATGGTAAAGCTAAAACAGTTATTTTATACAGTACAAGGCCCAGTTATGTTTCGTTAAGCTATTATTTTTACTTATAATTAAGTTAATATATAATTTCTACCTTAAAAACACCAAATTATAGCAAATAAAACCAAATCTTCCATCAGCTATGTAGTCATGCACAGATTTAACATTGTATTCTAGTTCTCATTTAAAATATAAAAATTACTTATAATACAAGCAGTGTATGGGAAAATAAATCAATACATCACATGCATCAAATGCTTTAGAATTCAAAATGTACTTGTATTTAAAATATCTTTAGGGCTGTTAGTGCATCACACTTTTGCATATTGAGAATTGTGGTTCTGCTCCTTTGATAGTTAAACATTACAGTATGTTTATTTGTATTATTAGAAAACAGCATTGAACAAATATAAAATTTGTTGCTTAACAACATGGATTTCATTACCTATAACGTCCTGTTAATGCAAGTGCATTATGTGCATGCTGTGTCATTGATATCTTGAAATTTTCCTTACATTTTTTAAATAGTGTTGCTTCTGTAGAAGAAACACAGTCTACTCCTTTTGTTTGTTAAAAATTTTCTCTTGCATTATATACAGCACTCTTATTGCTAGAGGACATCTCAGCATGGAACAATACCTACACATGATGACAGTGTATCACAGGTTGAGCACAGACACACTTGAGCCAATCCAACAACTTGAGGCAACCCGCCCAGCACAGGGAGAACATGAAAACTCTACACAGAAAACAGTCAAACTTAAACTTTGATTTTCCTATTGCAAGGCAGCAGTAATATTCGCTTTGTCACTACATAACCTTTCCTTTTTAATTATTGAGCTTTTACCAAATTACCAAATTATACTATTTTTTATATTTAAAAATATTAAATTAAACAGTGTCCTTATACATTTATATTTTCATTCTACCAAATATTGTACATATTCAAAACCCATAATATTTTACCCCAGATTAATGCAGATTTCTGTTAACATATATCTGGTATGTCTAACTCTTTTTTTGCATGCATAACTTCACTGCATGTTCTGATCTGTTTTTTTAAATTTTTTTTAAGCTAGACAATAATCCCAATTACAGCGTGTTGATAGTATCTTCCACATCATCATACTCCCTACTTCACCATCGGTCCTCTCACACTCTGAACACTTTGAAAACACTTGCCAGAGAAGGATACAAAGATGATGGAACACTTGACAATGGCTGCTGCATCTACACATTTGAATTATTAAAATCTGCTAAACCTTTTTCTCAAATGCCTTGATAGACTTCTTTTACTGCTTTCTGTTTATTCCTTTCATGTTGCAATTCAATTTCTTCTTTCCACATGTTAAAAACTATATCATTAGTCCACATTTTCCAGTTACTACTATTTGGCGAGTATAAAATAAATCTTATGCAGAAATTTCTCTTTACAGTAACTGCTTGTTTTACTAACCCCCTTTGTTTTGAATCAGCCTCTTTACCTACCAGTTTTGTAAGCATTGCTACTGTTAGACTTTCTATTTCTACATTTTCTCAATCTGTATAAATTTTTAAGCTACATTTTACCGCTTTTTAAATTAATTTTATTAGTTCCCCTAAAGGCAATTGGCAAATCCAATTCTGACTACCTACATAATAGATTTCACTATAAAGATGACTCAATGTAATAATAATTCAGAAGACACAGTTGTAGTCCTTTTTAAATAAAAAATACTTTCCTATTTAACCTTATTCTTTCCTTTTATTTATTTCCTCTTGTTATTTTTCTTTCTGCCCATTTTTTCCTCTTTTCTTAGCTAGCCTCAGTGTACTATTAATAGGACTTTAACCCTCTACTCTTTTAATCTGTTTTTGCCTATGTTATTTTATCACATATTTTTTGCCTTTGTATATTACTGGGAGGTCCATCCTCCTCTTTTTTGCCTTGTGTGAGTGCTCAAATTGTGCCCTGGTTATTTTCAGAAATGAAACATTTCCTACTTCCTTACTATTGAGGCCTATTGTGTATTAAGCCCAAAGAGAGATCTAGAATACTCCCTTCCTCGCAATCAGCCACTGCTACTAGCAACTTCAATTCTCATCAAAACCCTAGACAATACTGCCTGTCAGCCAACAAATCCTTGGCTTCAGTAAGGGCAATCCCTTTGTCCCAATGAAAAGTACCCCTGTCATGGACATTTGCAGAGAATGTACTGAAAGAGTGTTCTTACAGAGTGCTGGAATGCTCAAATCAGCTGCCACATGTTGAGGAGCCACTTGCTACTATTCTTACCGTATCCCTGGTGCATCTTATCGCCTCCCTGATAAAACTATTGTAAGGTCTCCGTTAGGCAAATAAGAGGTCTTACATAAAATTTTATATTATTTCTTCTATTTTCCTGAATCAAATAGGGACTTGAACCCAGGACAGACCTACTATGAAACTAATCAAACGTAAGCTTCAGGGCTACTATTTCCAGAGGAGCCTCAGAAGTAACTTTGGTGCACATTGCTTAACATTTTAGGTGCCTACTATATGAGAACGGTTTTTAAAAAATAATAATAATATAGTGTAATTCAATACAAAATAATAGTTGAAATAAAATTTTAAATGTTACATAAGTATCATGTAGACTAGCTGTAAATGAAAAATGTTGAAATTAAAGATATGTGGTTGGCTGGTGCCCTGCCCGGGATTTGTTTTCTGCCTTTGCGCCCTGCGTTGGCTGGGATTGGCTCCAGCAGACACCCGTGACCCTGTAGTTAGGATATAGCGGGTTGGATAATGGATGGATGGATGGATTAAAGATACGTAAGTGCAGTATTTATAAATAATTTAAAACACTATTAACATTTATGACAGAAATAAAACTTTATATTAAAATTATTTCTTAGGATAGCCAAAATTGAAAAAAACAAAAGCATATTTTATTGCTTGCGGTCATTTTAAAGGATATTTCAGTAACTTTTTATTTATATAAATAATCTTATAAAACTTTAAAATATACTAAACATATAATACTATTAAAATAAATAACACTTTTACCTATGCACAATTAAAATACAGTAAAGATTAAAAGGTCTTAAAAGTATGTTCTTTGGAAGATACAAATAGTAGATGACGTGTCATAACACAAAGGGGAGCTATGTGATTGTCTTTTCAATGTGAGAGCACTCCTTATAAAAACAATGTAGACAAGATTTTTTCTTAATAAAGTGTTCATAAGTATACAATATTTTAATTACTCCTACTCAAAAATAAAAGTCAGAGCAGTATATCTCTTTGTGTAATATCTAAAAGATTCTGGCCCTATTACTGGGAATATCACCTTACCTGATAATTCCTGCCTTGGACACCAAAGTGACCTTACCTTTATCTGGAACTACATGCATACACTCTTAGACTGTTTAACTTGAATGAATGCAAGTGTATAATGAGTGCATCTCTCACTGTATCCAAGATGGATTAATAACCAACAAGAGAACATGTATATTGCGTTGTAAACTTGATCTACATAATTTCCACCTGCTTTAGCAAAGCTTTACTCTTCTTTAAAACACAATTAAATATTTAATTATACAATACAATACAATACAATACAATTTATTTTTGTATACGCCAAAATCACAAGAAGTGCTGCAATGGGCTTTAACAGGCCCTGCCTCTTGACAGCCCCCCAGCCTTGACTAAGAAGACAAGGAAAAACTCCCAAAAAAACCCTTGTAAGAAAAAATGGAAGAAACCTTGGGAAAGGCAATTCAAAGAGAGGCCCTTTTCCAGGTAGGTTTGGCGTACAGTGGGTGTCAAAAAGAAGGGGGTCAATACAATACAATACACAGAACAGAACAAATACTCAGTACAGTATGAAAATAAAAATTTTACAAGTACGGAACAGAATTTAACAGTAGATGATATCACATAATATGATCTGGATTTGTTTAGAGTCCTGGAGACATCAGCCCAACTGGCCATTCCACAGCTGAAACAGCGGTGGCACAGCCATTCCGATGAAAGGACCCCTCTACCCCATGATTCCTGCAATCCTCCATTAGGGATGACTTTACCTTAGGCAGGCAATACAACTTGGTAGGTGGGCCATGGCACCAAGTGCCACATTTGAGTACCAAGAAGAGAAACAGAATAGGTAAGGGTTAGTAACAAATTATAACTATCATGTTACTTATGTTTTTGCGCTAATGACTAACAACAGAGATGCAGTCTGTACAGTTAATCAGCAGCTCTAGTTAGGATATACTAAACTGAAGTAGTGAGTCTTTAGCCGGGATTTAAAAGCTGAGACCAAAGTGATACTTCCCCAAGTGATATATAACCAAGCCAAGGGAAACATGGGCACCCATTAAATAGCAGGTATTGACTATTTTCACTAATGTCTAGTTTTGAACTTTGCTTGCAGCTTGTTTTGATAGACCCGCGAGTGTCGGACTATCACTCCTGAGGGGCCCTCTTTAGCAGCTGCCTGCTCTTATCAGTGAGCCTGTCCTCACTCACTCACTCACTCTCTAGGTATTAATCATGTTAACACAATTTCTCTGTTTTTGCTGCATTAAAGTTTCAATGAGTCAGTTTATGCCAGTCCTTTAATATTGCTAAAGTATGACAAAATGCACTTGCTGTCATAAAATGAAATAGGTTTGTGACAATGCGGGTTCTTCTCCATGCTCCTACTTCCTCTTTGGGAGATCTTGAACCCAACACCGTCAGTAATGTAACCGGATGAGCTGAACAATGAGGACACCAAATGAAGCAAGGAGAAATGTGCAAAGTGCGAACAGTGCTTTTATTAAAATAACAAAACCAGTGTCCAAATAAATAGTGCAGTGTAATCAAAATGTCCATAAATAAATAATCCATTAAAAACAAGTGAAATGTGGAGGTTAAAATCCAATAAATAAATCCATTAAAACAAGGTTAAATCAATGGCTGGAGGCAGTCCTTTAAAAACAAAACCCAGTGCCTTCTTCTGCTGATGGTTTCCCTGCTTCTTCTATCTGGGCCATGTACCAGGGGAGTCGCCCTACCTGCTCCGTAGGGCTCTCACCAGACCGAGACCTGGGTTCCCCAGCGACCAGGGCGATCGCGCTGGGACTTCCACCTCCCAAGCCTCCGACTCCCGCTGCCTTCCATGGTGAGCCAACCACCTTCTGGTCACTCCTGCTCCTCTAAAGCGCTCAGCAGGAGTGACCACTTCTTGTTACCCCCGAGTGTCGGCCTATCACTCCTGAGGGGCCCTCTTTAACAGCTGCCTGCTCTTATCAGCGAGCCTGCACTCACTCACTCACTCACTCACTCACTCACTCACTCACTCACTCACTCACTCACTCACTCACTCACTCACTCACTCACTCACTCACTCACTCACTCACTCACTCACTCACTCATTCACTCACTCACTCACACATGCATGTACACACAGATTTTCAGCTTCCAGCTTTCTCTTATTCCTCCTCTAACCCCTGTTCAGTTTTCCAATCTTTCTTCTCCCCCTCTGCACTCGCGCTAATCCTATGTACTATATAATAGGCATGTGGCACAGGTGCAGCGATTAGCAGCTCCCGGCATTAATTATGGATACAGACGATTCCTGACCTGTGCACTTAAGTGAGGAAACACCCACACCACATCGCATCTGAGAACTGCTCTGGCCACACTACTGCTGCGAGGGTGGCGATTATTTATTTTAAAAGCTGGCCTTTTCTTCTAAGCCGTGGACCCACTATTCCACAAGGTTACAAAGTATATCTTAATGTTAAGCGAGAGCCTGTTTATTTAGTCCATATACATATGTCCATTGATTGTTAGAGTCCATCTTTTTAACTAATAATGTCTTCCAGTGGCCAATCTTCTTTTATCAGTCGTTTGACATTAATTATGTTCCCAAGGGTAGGGGTATGTAAACTTTTTAAGCCAAGGTCCCAAAAAATGTTATATAACCTAGTGAGCCCCCTCACTAAGATAAGCAAAATTCTGTAAAGCTAGACATTATTTTAGATCTTGGTTTCTACTAACAGCAGTCTCACAGCAAGACTGTTATTCAAATCAAATCCTTAACTATAGCAACTCTGCTGAACTCTTGCTAGGCACAACTCAAGGTGAGATTTCTTTAAACTCATACTAGGGGGCTCGACCCCGTGCTTGCTTCGCTCATCAACCCCTGTGTTTGATTAATCAGATATACAATTTTAAAAGCTTTTTTTTTCTTTGGAATTGTTTCAATTTCATTATTTGCACTTTTACTTTAAAGCTTCATTAAAAACAATATTTGGAATTACCTTTTCTTCAAGATCGCATTGAATTTTGATTCCGTTTTATTAGACACATTGTGACAACGCAACGTATAACTGCCAGTGAGTGAATATTGTTTCTGTTTCTCTAATAAATAATCCGACTTTTTCTAATGTTTGTCCCTGTGATTTATTAATTGTCATAGCAAAAGCTATTCTCATGGGAAACTGTAAACATTTTAATACAAATGGCATATCAAGATCTCCTTTGGTGTCTGACCGAATTGTGTTTTCTTTGTAATTAAACTTGTTGCGGGACCACAGATTCTCATAGCGTATGGTCCATTATTGTGTAAATCTGCGTTTTGTGTATTGAATGATGTGAAGGCGAAAAGACTGTTTTCTGCTCTTTGCCTTTTATTTTTGACCTCACTTTGTCCTGCTATTTTTTCAATTACACCTGGTCCTCAATGGTTAATTTCCTTTTGTTTGCGCTAATGTGATCTCTACTATCTTTTTTTTGATACTGTAGCGACTGACGTAATAAAGTGTCACAAATGTTTTACGTGAACAATCGCCGACTTCGTAACCCCAAACACAACTTTCTAGCATCCTCTCCAACCCCTCATCCCCCAGGTCTCGCACCCCCCCTTACCGCATCAATGAATACCCCGTTATCAGTCTTCCGTGCTGTACTCCACCCTCCCTCAATCGGACCTAACAGTCACTTAAAACAAAAATGGCTTCAACCTGGCTGGAACGCTACAATACTTTCGAATTTTACTGCTTTCCTATTCTTTACCTTTCTCTGCATGTGTATTGCGCCATTGTTTGTTTGAGCCTTTCAAATTCCTGCTTTCATAATCTCTTATCTGCCTTTTTTTCTCTCCAACGCTTGTGGGTCGCTTTTCTCCGCACTGCTCTTTCTTCTTTGCTTAGTTGTTGACGTTTCATCTAGAACGTATTGTTCTTATACGCTTTATATGTGTTGAGAGCACAGGATCTGTGTGTGCTACATGCCTTTTCATGACTGTGTGTTTTGCTGGCCATGCTCTTATTTGATATTGTTTGCGTCTCGCGGGTCTATTTAGTGTCTTCCGAGAACTTCCGAGAAGATCACATCTCGTCGCCCTGCTTTTCCTTTCCAGGATTTTTTTTTTATAATAGAGAGCTATTGCATTGTGGAATTTTAATGACAGATTACTGATAGTTTATTATGTTGTTCTGTTTGATAATACACTATGTATATGCAAAATATTTTTAAAATTAATTATTTTTAATGTGAACACCATCATGTAATTTAATTTGGATTTAAAATCAAACCTTTCAACACTTTACATCTACAAAATATTATATTTAAATCAAGACCAAAAACAAGAGAAAAGTGGTTCATAATTTACATACAACATATGGTCAAAATAGAGAAAAATCACTCACAGATGGTTCCAAGTCAAATGAAAAGGCTGAGCATACTTAATGGCTGCCCAGTTCTGCTTCTTGGTTCAGCCTGTTTTTGTGTTTATTTTTTAAGGAAGGACGAAGGTTACTGAATATTGGCAACTCTGAAAGCTTTCTGCTGTAGCTTAATATTGTATTACTAACACTAAAATTGTTCATCCATCTGTCTTCCTCATTGTATATTTTTCACTAGGTTGTCAATTTTGAAAACTGTTCTAAAAATAATGATACAGGAAGCAGTTTACCAAATCTAAAAGTACTGTAGCATTGCCACACCAGCCTTGACAGCAAGAAAGAGATGCTATGTAAACTGGTTTTGTCAAGGTAATTAAAACAAAATTCACCTGTTTACCAAGCACTGTGTCACAAAAGTCTGTCAGTCTCGGTGAGTCATTCCTAGGTGGTCTTTCTCCTAGCATGTATTGGCTCAAAGAGGTGGGGAGAGAGAAGGAGCCATGATCTTGAACTCCACTAGAGATGCACTGCAAGAGTACTGTGAGACAGAGCGGTGGAACTATAATTCAGTCTAGAATGACATGAAGACTCAATGTGTCTGCTATATAACTAAAAAACCTTTTTAAGGCCACTCACCCACCCTACACCTGAGAACTGCATCACTAATCTATTACTACAGTTTTACCTGACTACTTTTATGCATCAATTGCAGAACATTTTCATTTATATTTATTTAAAAAATATATGAGGTAATGTAAATACAATCTTCCTATAAACCATGCAACAGGAGAGACACTCCCAGTAATAAGTTTTTTAGAACTTGGCATGAAAAGCCCACAGGAAAATCCTTTGCAAGTTGAAAGCTGACATTAAGATCAATTATTTTGTTTTGTACCTTTACGTTTTCATGCACAGCTTGCCTTATACTCACTTTGAAGTAACTTTGGTTTGTAAAACCCAGCAACGTAAAACACAGAAACACAAATCCATTGTTGAAATATTTCAACAATTGACCATGATATGAAGAAGAAAGCATTAACTTCTGATCGAGCAATCACCAAACAAAACACACATAGTAAACTGGAGCTCAAAATGCAAATCAGACTCTTAGTCAAAAGTCCTAAAATCTGAAACACACAGGAATTCAGAAACTTGGAAGCTAAAGCTAGTGTATTACAGTTTTATATAGGAATGGCTTTATGATATATGTTCCTCCCTGAGCCTTAAATTACAAAACACAGGGAACATAAGACACAGAACAGGGAACTACATTATTAATGTAATGCAATAATATAAGAAAAGTAATCTACAAAGTAATATTCATTTAGAATAATGTAGAAAAGCAGAAAAGTAAAACATGCACAGTAGGAAAATTTTCAAAATATTTAAAAGACAGCAAAAGGATTAAATGACAAGAAAATACCCTTGAACATAAGATAAAATACTGGCAGTTCTTTAACAGTCATGTAACCTCATAATTTAGAGAAAGAAGCCATGTCACAAAAGGTATGAGCAACTTGCAGGTGATTATTCTCATCCTCTAGTTAAGGCTGACATCTGATGAACAGTGAAACTAAAAACTCCTACTATTCTATTTGTTGGTAACATAATAAATGAATAAAGATACAAATATGATTAGAAATTTCTGCTTCCGTATGATTCTTTTTAAGATGAATTTACTATTTTATTGTTACAGATCAGTATATATGTATATATATTGTAATTGCAATTATTGATATTATTATAAATCAATTACAATTATTAATAAGTCAATAATTCTTATAATAAGAAAAATAAGATTTAATGTCATGATATAAATTCTTTTCACTTGCTTATATTTCATTTTTTGCAGTGTATATAAAAGCTAATTGACAAAATGTTACCAACATTTTTTTCTGCATAGTCAGTTAAGTTTTTTGTGATATTTTGAAAAACAGGACATCATTTTTCAGTGTTGTTTTGCTGGTGGATTAGGAGTGTACCTAATGATAAAATCTAATAATTTACACTAAACTAGCAGTAGAATGTAAATTGTTATATTACTCATTATTAGTGTAGAACATGTTAATTAAATAGAGATTTTAGAGGATTAGATTTATTTGGATTTTAGGAATGCCTGAAAATAAGCAAGGATTTTATTCCAGTAGGAACTGAACATAGGACATTGCCAAAACATATAACCCAGAGAGACAGGTGCATGAAGGCATCTCTCACAAGCATCACTTTGTCCTGGATAAATTTTGTATAGTGTGAATCAAGAAAAATGTGAGGAAGTTAAACTTGAATTGAGTTAGACCTTGTTTTGTTCAAATTAATGAAAAGTGTTATATACAGAGGTGCATGTTAGCTTTCTCACAATTCAGTTCTTTAAATGAATGCTATTGAGTTAATTATGAAACAGTGAAATGTGCAATTCCTGTCCCTTGACACTATACAACTAAAATAAAGAAGTATACTTAACTTGATGTTTGAAAATCTGGATTCCCTTACAAATAGTTTTAAAAAACAGAGAAAAAGCATAATTTGTTTCAAACTCTTTTGTGTCTGTTCAACTGGTTTCTGCTGGTACAGACACTGCAAGTGGACAGCTAGATTAAGTACAGTGAAGAACAAAAGCAAATTAAAGTGCCCATTGTTAAATTTTTGTTTATTTGAAGGTGGTAGTGGTTTCTTTTACATGTTGACACTGATCCTTTCCTCTGTTTTTAAGCATATTTTAACACAAACCTAACCAGTTAGTAAAAGTATAAGTTGCTTTATAAATGTTGTTTTTGCTTAGTCTCACTACATGCAAAGTTCACTACACCACAGTAACATTGCCCCAGTATACAGTACATATAATTGTGTTTACATTTCCAAAACATTATAATATTTCAGAATTTCACCATTTTAACCCTGATCATAGGAGCAAAGCATCCTCTGACATATACTTTTATAACTGACCTTAACACCCTTAGTAAATAAAAATGTGTTAACTTTCACAAAAAGGGACCATGTTCACATATGATAGCCACACCCTAAATATTGTACTACCTGCCAGCAGATTTAAATAATGTATGCTGTACTCTGTCCAGTGTATTTTTCCAACCTTACGCCCAGTCCTCATTGGGACAGGCTCCAGCCTCCTGAGACCCAGCTCAGGGTAAGATAACTTAGAATATGGTATGGTATTGTATGGTATATTGTAATTCTTTCAGGAAAGATAAATATTTTGGAAAAAAAAAATATTTTTAGTCCTCCTCCCCAATGTGGTATAATAGTATGCCCAAATAGTATAATCATGTTGAAGACATTCATTTAGTTACATATAAGGAGGTATTTTAATTATTGTGTAAGTATAATTGTTAAGTATTAAACTATTGTGGAAAAGTTAATGGTTAAGTTGTGTATTTTTCAAGCCACATTTATTTCTTCACAATCATGGTGTATATTAATTTTCCACATATAATTGTGCTCTAAAGTGAAGGAATTTTTGTCTGCATTTTAAAAAATACCCAGACAACCCTTGCTGTAACCAGAATCTAATGTGAAAACAAAAACCTTAAAACGTACAGAATTTATCTATTTTTCAAGCTAAAACTGTTACCGAACATTGATCCATGTCTTGTGATTGCCCACAAATAATATGGCTGAAATTAACCTTAAAACCTGAAATTTTATAGACCTCATTCAATATATTTAGTACATATGGAAGAGATGACCGGGGCTGTAGATTCAGTACTCAAAACCTTCACGTCCACCTCAGCCTCCAACTCCTCCATCACTGGTACCACCAACTCAGACTACAAATTCGACTCCTCTTTTTGTAAGTAGACCTGTATATTTACTATGTTGATGGAAAGCACGCAACATACAAGATACAAGGCATTTGATCACTGTCAACATAAATCATCAGAGTACTTTTAGCATTCTAATCTGTTAAAGTTCAAATTTAAAGGCCGTAGAAATGTTGTATCTTACAAACATTGAGTAACATTAAACATAAGTCTAAACTTCCAAATTAAAAAAGAAACTGTATATTTATCAAAAATCTAGGAGAAAAAAGTTTAATAGAGTCAGTATATGTGAAATTGGAAACCTTAACACATTATATTACAATTTACATTTAAAGTACTAGGGTGTTGTACCGTGTTAGCTATTATGAATGTAGTGAAAAGTCAAGCAAAATGACACTTTTTACTGGCTAACTAAAAAGATTACAATATGCAAGCTTTCGAGGCAATTCAGGCCCCTATTTCTACTTGCAACAGATGGGGACTGCAATGGGCTGTCGGTTTGCACCTCACTATGCAAACCTATTTATGGTAAAATTGGAGGTACTGTAGATTTCATGTCAATGTGCATCTTAAAACCAATGTGGTATCTCTGTTACATAGATGACATCATCATAATCTGGACTGCCAGTGAGAAGGACCTCCTCCATTTTCATAATGAATATAATTCTTTTCACCCCAACATGAAGCTTAAGCTGAATTATTCAAAAACAGAAATCAGCTTCCTTGACTCCACCGTTCAACTGAAAGACAAAACCCTTGTAACTTCTGTTTTTCACAAACCAACAGACAGACGGTCCTACCTAAGAAGTGATAGCTTCCACCCCAAGCATATAAGGTGCTCCATTATTTTCAGCCAAGCAATACGGTACAATCATATTTGCTCAGACCCGACAGACTGGGATAAACAACTGCAGGAGCTCAGACAAGATTTAATCAAACAAGGTTATACCCCCAAAACAATAGACACTCAAAAAGGAAGAGCTACTGCCATACCCAGAGACAACCTTCTGGAATATAAAAACAAAGACAACAAGAACTGCATCCCCCTTGTTGTCACCTACAACCCACATCTTGAAGCACTTCAAAAATTAAAAAAGAACTTCAGTCAATGCTAAACAATGACCAAACAGTGAAAAATGTATTTCCTGAACCTCCCCTCGTGGCATACAGACAACCACCAAACCTTCAGCAACTAATTGTCCGAAACTCCCTAAGTGAAGCAACAGAAAATAGCATATCTCCCTGCCTACAGAAAAGATGTAAAACATGTGCCCACATTTATAATGCAGACTGTATAGTTATACCACACTGCTGACTAGAACATCACATAAAGGGATCATTTTCCTGCAGATCATCTAATGTGGTCTACCTAATTCTCTGTATGAAATGTCCTGGCACTGCACTTTATGTGGGAGAAACTGGACAAACACTCTGCCAGAGAATGAATTTACACAGGTTCCACATTAAACGTGGCAACACAGATAGCGGCCCACTTCAACAGCCATGGACACTGTGAGAGGGAATTTAAAATCACAGTGCTTATGGGCAACTTCAGAACACAGCAAGAGAGAAAAGAATGGTAAGTTAAACTCATGCTAAAATGTAACACATTGCAACATGGTTTGAGTAGAGACAAGAGTTTTATGGCCAGGTATGAGGATTGTTTGCATCTCTCAGACGGACAAAGACAACCTGACTACAGATCCACATTGTATTGAAAAACTCATTAGAAACTTCAAAAGACTTTGTTGGACAGTTATCTTATCCAAAAATCTTGACCATACATTGTTCTTCTCTCTTGTTAAATGATCCCTAGCCTGAAGGAGTCTATTAATTTTTTATATTTAAGATTTCTCACTTAAAGATTTACCAGTGTTGTTTCTTGTCCTAGTGTGTATATAAACACAAGGAACTCCAGCTTCTGTATTACATCTTGCCTGAAGAAGGGGTCTGAGTTGCCTTGAAAGCTTGCATATTATAATCTTTTTAGTTAGCCAATAAAAGGTGTCATTTTGCTTGACTTTTCACTACAATTTACATTTAGTAAGAGTCAGAGTCGATATATCTTTACCAACACTGACTCCAGTAACTCACTAATTGCTATCATCTCTGAATCCATGATTCCTACTCTAAATCCGCGGTCGTGGGGCCTCATGTACAAATGGTGCGTACACCCGTTTCCATGCTTACATCAAAATGTATAAAAACTAAACTTGGTGTAAAGCTGCGCACATTTTCATGGCAGCCTCATACCACATGTAAGGTTTTTTAAACGGGTGGTACCTTGTGTCAAAGCAGGGCTACTGTTTCTGTGTGATTTCCCTTTCTTTTTTAGATTCGCATCCATGATGCAGGCTTTATCAAATACACCAGAATTAATTGCATCTCATTTACACATTTGAGATACTTGTTTGTAATCATTCTGTAATAGTATAATGGTGCACAGAATGGCCAAACTATTCCAACTACCATGGCTGCTTTAGTGTTGTTAGTAACCATTGCAAATGGAAGAATCAGAAGAGAGTGTGTATGTAGAGATCATACTAATTTCTTGTCCTATGATGGTGACTTGTTTCTAAGTCGATTTAGATTTCTAGAGCTATCCTTATGGAGCTGTGTGCTTTTAGAATACTAGGATATATACTTGAAATCAATTTTATGATGAAATGCATTAAAATACGTATATTACATTTTAAGGCTAAATTGTTAACTTCATTTAAATAATGTATACTGTTAATTTTAAATGTGGGGGCAGGGTGGCTCAGTGGAAGTGCTGCTGCCTTGCATTAAGTGAGTCATATCCCAGGTGTGCCCTGCCTGGAGTTTATGTGTTTTTCTGGTGCCTTTCCTGCATGTGCTTTGGTTTCCTTCCAAAGGCATGCAGGTTGGTGATGTTAATTGATAATACTAGTGTGTGTGTGCTCGTATTCACCCTGTGATGAGCTGTTGTCCCATCCTGGGATTTTCCTGCATCACGCTCAGTGCTTGCTGGGATTGGTACATCACTCAGACATTGGGCTGCAACTTGCCTTTTCACATTGACTTTGATATCTGACAATTTCATTTTTATTTCAGGCACTATGCGACTTTCTGTACTTGAGCTTTTGAGTGCCTCCACCACTCCATTGATTTACTTTTGCTTATACCACTGCTTAAGTATGTTTTTTCTTGCCAACACTTCACTGAGCATGTTCTCCATTTCACATTCACTGAAATCCTTTTTTACACATGCTTTTGCCATTGTCTTTCAAGAAAACATTGAGCAGAAGGGACTATTTTTATTGATTTGCATATTAAAAGCAGGCAAAATTCTGAGAGGAGCTGGGGTGGGGCTGTAGGTGCATGCATGTACGTTAAAATTCACATTGATTGGTATTTATAAAAGGAAAGTGCACAGAACTTTGCTTATGCAAGTTTTATGCATATGATTTTTTTTGTGCATATGCACATTTCTAGTTTTATCTGTATGCCATGTTTTAGTGTGAATTCTATGCAAAGCATTATACATGAGGCCCCTGGTGATGACTATGGACTAATAATAAGCATCCTGTCATCTACATAAAAGGGATACTTTATGTTAAACTTTCTCTGTAGCAAATTTTGAAAGGCTTGGCAATGGTGAATAACATTAGAGCTCTGTAAGCCGTGCTGTTTCGTTGAAGGACAAGTGTGGGGCAGACTGACTGGAAGGATGACACCGGACCTCATCCTGCATCCAAACGGTGCTATCTTTCGGCTTTGCGCCTGGTGCAGCTGCGTTGTTCTTATATGTGAGTGGACGTTTCTTGTGGGGAGGGCTTCTGTTCTGTTTCTCCGATGTAGAACCCTCGTCCTCATCTGAGTTCACCTCTGTTATAGCACGTACTTATTTGAAAACAGCAGTGTCAGATCGGGGCGAGCGTGACTGCGACTGAGAGGATCAAACTGAATAAAAAAAAAAACGATAACCTTTACAAGTACCATACATTTACACTGGCTGTTACAGACTCAAATCAAATGTATGTTTTTATTCTATAATAGTAACAATAAGAGCAGTTCACTACTCAAAATGTTTATTTTGGGACACGGGAAGGCTCATACCCGCGACCTTTTGAATATGAGTCAGCAGCCCTTACCGCTGTACTACCAAAGCAGTTGCTACACTGACGTACACTAACCCGATTTCTTTTTCTCCGGTTATAGTCTTGAATAAAAGCACACTTGTTCTGTTATATTTGTAACTTTTGTGAAAGTGCTTATTTTATAGTTGGGCTTCAGTCTTCACACATTGTACATCAAAATTTTGTTGTTAGTACTAAAACAGGAAAAAAAATTGTCTTTTTGATATGTGTTCAACATTTCTTGCATTTCCTGTCATTCTACACTTACATAGATCTTTGTAGATATGAAACACACATGAAATGCATGTTTTCCAAGTAACGATATATTTTTTAGCCTATGCAGCTCTAGGTACTACCTCACTCTCTGATAAACAAGGCTTGAGCTGGGAGAGATATTTGCCGTTTCTGTGGTGGTGGGAGGATGAGATAGCAGGCTGCTTGCTGCTTTTGCTTATTGACACATTTACAAGACAACAGATGCTGATGGAGAGGTGAGAATGGATTTAAGGAGGGCCAGGTTTACAAGTTTTATAGGCTTAGTAATTTTAGTGTTAAAATATCTTTGTACAGAGTTCTTGGGTGTACAAAGAAATTAATTATAATTATTACTGTTGTTATTTTTACTAAATCATTTTCCATATTTCTTTGTAGATGAGCTCCCGTTTAAAAATTTATTGGTCAAAGAACATACAGTGCGCATGCCAAAACGACTGAAGTAACAACTAACGAAGTGGCACTTTTTGATGCCATTTTAATGAAGCTTATTGTCAATCACAGAGCAGGCTAGTAAAGTGACAGTAATACACCTACAGCCTTAAAACACAGACTTCATCACAATGACATGTATAATAGAGGGCAAAATAGAGGGCAGGCAACTGCTCGTTTATGTTTACTGACAGACAGGCCAGCATTTTGCATGAGGTTATGCATTAAATCAAAAAAGAAACGGCATGCAAAGATGCACAAACACAAGGAAATCTGTGACAATCATACCTTAGTGTGCCTGTGCGAAATCATTGGGGACAAATGAATTCCAAGGGTACAGATATCTTTATAACAGGGAGACTATATAATGAGCAGATGAATTTCAAATGTTTTGCATGCCTACTTTTTGTTTGAATGGGCATGGTTTACAGTATCATAGGCAGAAGATAAATGAAGAACAGGAGATATACTGGTAGCTCTAGCCAGCCACAGTGTTGAACAACAACCAAAAGCCATCTTAATGAATTGCCCCCCTTGAAGCTGGACTGATTAGAATCTAGTATATTGTTCTACATGACGAAAGAATAGACTTGCGTGAAGTAAATTTAATAGTTTTAGATGAAAGAAGAGAGACTGGTCTGTAATCATTTAGTAGAGATAGGTTGAGTGTGGATTTTTGAGCAATAGAATTTTCAGGGCCTGTGTAAGAATTGTGAGAAATGTGCCTATGCATAATGAGATGTTTATGATGCGAGTCACGTAAGTGAATAACTGACATGACGTGAGTTAGGAAATCAGTGCTGTAAAGGTAGCCTCGAGGAGGTGTGAGTGGACTTGTTCTAGAGGACAGAAAGTTATGTAGCTGGGCAAAAAGTGGAATTCATCAGTGTCAGAGAGTTGAAAAAATCTGGAGAATGTGGAACTGTGAGTAGGAGTAGCAGGCTAAATTCATGGGACTGTGTTTTGTGTAGTTTATTCCTGAGCATATTTTCTTTATTCAAGACTTTTTTTGTTTATATATAAATTTTTGTCTTAGTTTATTTTCCTTTTTGGGACTGGTAATTCACTTTAAATATTTTTCACAGTTTTTGATCAGGACTTTGCTTTTTGTGTTATTTTTCTTTGTGCATCTTTAATTAAAACCCACTATTGTTTTTGGAAATACCACCCTTTTTGTTTCTGTGTCTCCATGTCTGTCGTCTCTAAATTCTGATCCCATTCTGTCCCAAACTATGGTGCCATCCTTGCCACTACACAGGGTGTAAAATTTTGGTGTTAACAGTGGGATTGATCAGGTTTTGAGAGTGTGCTAATAATATTTTTTATTTTGGAGCATAGACAAGACAGTTTTTGGCAGTATGGCTACTAAGCAGGTGCAAGGTCTCAGCAATCTAAATCGTTTCCAAGGAGTGGACTCTGAAGCAGCCAAGGTGGTTGAGTATTCTAACATCACTGGAGATGTCCGTGTGGTAGAGATGCTCTTTCAACAGTTCATAGCCATCCAAGAGGACAAGGATCAACAGATGGAGCAACACATCAAGAGTTTGCTGAACCAGTTCACCCAATTGCAAGGACAGGTGTAATTGGTCTAACAGTCCTCGGTCCTCAAGTCCAGATGAACCTGCGGAAAGAAGTAGAGGCTTGCCTGTAAAAACATTATCCTCGCTTGGTGCCATTCCAGGAGCCAGAGAATATTAAGTATTATCTGTCTACTTTTTAGAGGATAGCTACAGTGTGTAACTGACCATGGTCTGACTGGGAAATACGTGTAGTTCTGTTACAAACAGGGGAGCTAGAGTGTCATTTTTGGCCATGCCAGTGGATGAGTCCCAACAATATGACTCGGTAAAAGCCACCATCTTACCAAAGTATGAAATTACCTCTGAAACTTACAGAGTACTGCGGTGGGTTGGCACCCTGCCCGGGACTGGATTCCTGCCTTGTGCCCTGTGTTGGCTGGGATTGGCTCCAGCAGACTCCCGTGACCCTGTGTTCGGATTTAGCGGGTTGGAAAATGGATGGATGAACTTACAGAGTAAGATTCCATTCTCTTGAATGGGAAGAAGGTCAGTCCCAGAAAGAACTTCCAGCACTACTAAATGAATTATGTACAAAGTGGTTACATCAAATTAGCATTTGATAGAACAAATAATTAACTTTATTCTGTTGGAGCAACTTTTACAGGTTTTTGATTCCAAGCTTCAGACCTGGCTTGAGGAGCATCCTCCGAAGAATTCTAAGGAAGTGGGTGAAGTTGCAGAGATCTTCATGTCAGGGCTCAAAGGAACCTGAGAAAAGAAGAAAAAATAAATTTTAGGCTCAGACTGACAGTCAAGACCCCTGGTGTGTCTCGGGTTGATATGTGTTGTGGTTCTATCAATATAGTTAGTCCACCTGTAAAGTCAGGAAACAGGGAAGGTTGGGTTTGTCATGGCTGTGGACAGAATGGCCACATGGTTAGATATTGTCCAAACAGACAAAAAGAGACAAAACTTTGTTTTATCCCTTGCTCCCTACCTGAGGAGAAGACTATTTTTGAGAATATGGAAAATATAGTAAGGATTACTATGGCAGGTGAACAGTACAGACCACTAATAGACACACAGAAGCAGCCAGTCTCTGGTGAGAAGAGATTGTTTGGCCAACCGAGTGGTGTAGTCAGTGCAGAGCATTGTATGAGGTGTGTCCATGGTGACAAGGTCACCTATCCTCTAATCAAGGTGAACATGGAGAGCCAGGGTTTGGGCTATGAGTTGCTATGGGTGTTGTTGACAATATGCCTTACCTGGTACTGCTAAGGTTGGACGTGCTTGGGATTGAAGACCTCCTACAGTGTACTCTGCAGGTGGAGACTCTGGTGGTCAAGCAGCACATCAAAATTCCCAGGATGGTTTGGACTGGCTGCTGTTTGGGGAGGCCGAAGGTAAAGGTTTGTTCTGTAAAGCCTGTAGTCAGTGGAAGCAAAAGATGACTTGAAGTGTTCCTCAGAAGCAGGGCGAACCCCTACTGGCTTTGAGTATCTCAGGTGAAACTTGTGACTTACCGAGTGATGTAGCCTGTACTCAGCATGATAACCCTAGTCTGTGTGCATGCTTTGACAAAGCCACAAATGGGGTACGATCTAAAACTGGGGAGTAGTTTGCCCTAAGGGACAACACTCTCTACCATCAGGACAAACACGGTCAGAGGCTGGTGTTGCCTTCCAGTCTGTGAGAGAGAGTGCTGTACCTAAGCCATTACATTCCTTGGTTAGGTCATTTAGGGCAGGGGAAGACTTTAGACTGGCTATCTTATCATTTCTATTGGCCGGGAAGGACTACGGATGTTGCCAACTACATTAAAACATGTGCAGAATGTCTGAAGGTTGGACCTGTGAAGAGGGGGAAAAGTTCCACTCATACCATTACCAGTGGTAGAAAAGCGTTTCATCCACATCACAGTGGACATTGTGGGTCCTCTTGAACGTAGCCATGCTGGAAACATTTATATTCTAGTTGTGTGTGACTGCACAATCAACAACAACAACAACATTTATTTATATAGCACATTTTCATACAAATAGTGTAGCTCAAAGTGCTTTACATGATGAAGAAAGAGAAAAAAGACAAAGTAAGAATTAAAATCAGAGAACATTAATTAACATAGAATAAAAGTAAGGTCCGATGGCCAGGGAGGACAGAAAAAAAAAAAAAAAAAAACTCCAGACAGCTAGAGAAAAAATAAAATCTGCAGGGGTTCCAGGCCATGAGACTGCTCAGCCCCCTCTAGACATTCTACTTAACATAAATGATCAGTCCTCATTGCATTTAGGGTTCTCATGGAAGGACTTGATGATGACGGTCATGTGGACTTCTGGCCTTTAATCCATCAATGTAGGAACACCATGGTGCTTTGATTAGGTGGTGGTGGCGCAGGTCGCCACCACAGAAAACCGGAAAAAGAACAGAAGAGAGAGTAGGGGTTAGTACGGATTTTGAAGCCACCATGAATAGTAATGATAATTAATTGAATATGCAGAGCATCAGGATTAAACTAAAATGAAGTTATGAGAAAGCTATGTTAAAGTAATGTGTTTTTAGCAGATTTTTAAAGTGCTCCACCATATCAAGCTGGCAAATTCCTATTGGTAGGCTATTCCAGAGTATAGGTGTATAACAGCAGAAGGCTGCCTCACCACTTCTTTTAAGTTTAGCTCTTGGAATTCTAAGCAGACACTCATTTGAAGATCTAAGGTTACTATTTGGAATATAAGATGTCAGACACTCTGATATATAAGATGGAGCGAGATTATTTAAGGCTTTGTAAACCATAAGCAGTATTTTAAAATCAATTCTGAATGACACAGGTAACCAGTGTAGTGACATCAAAACTGGAGAAATGTGTTCAGATTTTCTTTTCCCAGTTAGGATTCTAGCAGCTGCATTCTGTACTAGTTGCAGTCGATTTATGTCTTTTTTGGGTAGTCCTAAGAGGAGTGCGTTACAGTAATCTAGTCGACTGAAAAAAAAAAGTGTGAACTAATTTCTCAGCATCTTTCAGTGATATAAGAGGTCTAACTTTTGCTATATTTCTTAAGTGAAAAAATGCTGTCCTAGTGATCTGATTAATATGCGATTTAAAATTCAGGTCACAGTCAACAGTTACCCCTAAATTCTTTACCTCCATCTTGACTTTTAATCCTAATGCATCAAGTTTATTTCTAATAACCTCATTATATCCATTATTTCCAATTACTACAATTTCAGGTTTTTTTTTTTATTTAGCTTGAGAAAATTACTACTCCTCCACTCAGAAACACAAGTAAGACATTGTGTTAGTGAAACAACAGAGTGGGGGTCATCAGGTGCTATTGATAAATACAGTTGCGTGTCATCAGCATAGCTGTGGTAGTTCTCATTATGCCCCGAGATAATCTGACCTAACGGAAGCATGTAGATCGAAAAAAGGGCAGCGGACCCAGGATAGAGCCTTGTAGAACACCATATAGAATATCATGTGTCTTTGAAATATAATTACCACAACTAACAAAGAATTTTCGACCTGCCAGGTAGGATTCAAATCAATTTAAGACACTGCCAGAGAGGCCCACCCACTGACTATTTCTAAGAATATTGTGATCAATGGTATCAAATGCAGCACTCAGATCTAAGAGGATGAGAACATATAAATGGCCTCTGTCTGCATTTACCCGCAAGTCATTTACTACTTTAACGAGTGCAGTTTCTGTACTGTGATTTGTTCTGAAACCCGACTGAAACTTATCCAGAATAGCATGTTTATTGAGGTGGTTATTTAGCTGCATAATGACTGCCTTCTCTAGAATTCAGGTTCCAAAAGGTCTTTTCCCTGAAAAAGAGCAATGCCAGCAATGTAGTAAGAGCGCTAATGCAGCTATTTTCCAGGGTTGGAATCCTTAGAGAGATGCTTTTTGACCAGAGATCTACGCTAACATCTATGCTAATAAATCAGGAGAATAGCTTGCTAGGCATCATGGGCTTAAGGACCACATCCTACCACCTGCAGACAGATGGGCTATTAGAGTGATATAATGCCATCTTGAAACAAATTTTGCAGAAGTTCATGAGTGAAACTGGGTCAGATTGAGGCCAATGGTTAATATATCTATTATTTGCTTACCTGGAGGTTCCACAAGCATCCACTGGATTCTCCCCGTTTGAGATTTATAATGTCGTCATGTGCAAGGACCTCTAGCAGTAGAAAAAGAAGCCATAGAGGGAGTAAAAGACAGAACTGTCACAGAACGTGCTAACCTTTGTGCCTAAGTTACAATAAAAATTGCTAACCTGTCTCAACTGGTAAAAGAAAATATGGAGAGTGCACAAGCCAAACAGAAATTATGGTTCGACAAGGGATTTAAAGATTGTGACCTCAAAATTGGACAAAATGTATTGTTGTTATTGTCCACGTCAGAAAGCAGTTTATTAGCTAAGCGGCAGGAGCCTTACACAGTGACTGCATGAAAAGGACCTGTCACATATGAAACTAAATGCTTGATCATTTCAGGAAGTAAAAAAAAAACTTTCCGTATAAATGTGCTAATTCTTCCTAAAAGTTTTTGATTCGTAGTGTCCTGGAAGAGGAAGAGGTAGAAAACATTATTTGCCCTCCAGCAAGGATGCAAGAATAATGCCTTCCTTGGAACATCTGACAGAAACAAAGAGAAAAGAAGTGTTGGATATAACCCCTGAGGGTTTTTTTGGTTCCCTGCCCAGTAAGACAAATTTAATATTAAGACAAATGATATATGCCTTACCTCCCCAGGTCGAGTTTGAACAGCATGCTGAAGAATCCCTGGATATATGTAGGAGGTGTTCCATGAGCAGCTGCAACAGATAAAACAACTGGGGATCATCAAACTATCTGTGAGCGATTGGTGTAGCCCTGTAGTCCTCATGCCAAAGAAAAATGGCCAAATGCACTTTTGTGTTGATTACAGTAAGCTTAGTGCCATATCACCTTTTGACATTTACCCCATGCCTATAATTGATGAGCTTTTGGACCAGCTAGGTCCCGCAAAATATTTAACAACTATTGATCTGTGCAAAGGTTATTGGCAGGTTCCACTCACCGGGGAAGCAAAACTGCACACCACTTTTATAGCACCGAGTGGACAGTATCAGTTTATAGTGATGCCATTTAGTCTGCATGGAGCAGAAGCCAACTTCCAGCACCTCATGAACAAAGTACTGCAAGGAGCAGAGAACTATACCAGACTGTACATAGACAATGTGATAGTGTGCAGCAAAACTTGGGAACAGCACTTACAGCACTTAGTAAATATATTTGATTGACTGAAATCTGCAGGTTTAGTGTTGAACCCAGAAAAAACTGTTATTGCCGAGATGGAGGTGCAATACCCTGGGTACACCAAGTATTTAAAATATCCACAATCAAGGATTGTCTGATTCTGCAGAACAAGAAACAGGTCAGGTTGTTCCTTGGTTTGGTGTGGTGGTACTGAAGGTTCATACCCAACTTTTCAAACATTGCAACACCCCTGACTGATGTCCTCAGAGGCACAGCACCTTGGAACATCAAATGGACAGATAATTGTGACAAAGCTTTTAATACATTGGAAGTAATTTTCTGTAAAGATGTGTTGTTTCATTGTCCTGATTTTAACAAACATTTTCTCTTACAGGTGGATGCCTCAGGGGAAGGTTTGGGAGTGGCTTTGATGCAAGGGAAAGGGGAAGAGTCAAGGTCAATTTTGTTTATTAGCAGAAAACTGTTTGACAGAGAAAAAAAGTATGCAACTTTAGAAATGGAAGGGCTTACGATTAAATTGGCAATAGACAGTTTAAAGTATTACCTTTTGTCAAATGAGTTTATAGTAGAAAGCGACCACCGAGCTTTGTAGTGGGTGCAAAGAATGAGAGACTCCCATGCTCAGGTGGCATGCTGTATTTGATGCTTCGGCCTTATCAATTTCATGTCTGCCATGAGTCGGGGGAAAAAGAATCTTGTAGCAGATTATTTGTCCAATCCAAGTGGAACAGAGTCTTAAGGTGGAGGGTATGTAGTAATTTGCCTGTAAGGCATTACCAATGTAAAAGAAAAATTCTAAGAGAAATGTAAAAACGACTAAAATGTGGACAGAAAAAAGAGAAGCACTTACCTGTTTAAATCGTTTAAGTGCAGTGGTGTGCTTTCGCAAGGATTCTAACTTGGACTTTGGCAGGTTTGCACGATGCAACGCTAGTGTTGTGGCAGGCAAGCGTGTACTTAAGGCCTGGTAGATACTGTATGTGTCCCTTCAAAAAAGGCAAGGGTCTATATAGCCACCTGCTGTTGATAAAGTAAAAAGTGTGTAGCATGGTTTCCAGGACTGTGACATTGTATTGGCCATTGAATTGGCCATAGTTCTTCAATTAATTAATGTACAGATAGTGGTGTTTTCCTTTTATGTTTAATCAGTATCTTATTCTCTGTGTATTTTAACAAATCTGCATTTCTACATGTACCAGTTCTGTATTTAATAATCAGTATAATCTTTACTTGTATTTCAACTGAGAATTATTCACAGAGGTCTGAGCCTGTACTCAGTGAAGAGCGCTATGCAAAAAATTTGTATTGTATTGAGGAGAGCCACTTTCAAAGTCATTAGGAAGCTCTATTCACCTGCTAAGCAAAAATGCAAACTGAAAAGTAAAATACCCAGTAATGAAGTTTACCTGGTAACTGAAAAAAAAACCCTAGAAATCTGTTTTTATTCCTGCTTATAATGTTTCAGTAGCGGACAGCATGTAAAATGGACATATGAGGACTTACATGCTTCATGGACATCTCACGTTTGGTGTGATATTAATTACTAGTTAATGTAGTTGTACACTAACAAAGTACAAATATTTTCTGGGGGTAAGTTATGTAGGCAAAAGTGTGTATTGCAGTACTGTAAGTCACTGCAGCCCTCCCACTTATCCGCTTATACTCTATGCTACAGAACGGCAAACATTTTATGAACTTTACTTAGCAGAGACCTGTTTCACCATGAAGACAGAAGAGCACTTTGCAGGCACAGCAAGTCTTTTTATATGCAGTAGAATGTTTTTTCTTCAGATGCTGTGCTGTCTTCCCTGGAAAACCAAACCATTTGCAAACAGCAACACTAATCCTACCTATTTTAATTTCTTGCAATTCTGATCCCAATTTTTTTCCACAATCATCACTGCCAAGCAACATTAGCAGAGTCAAGATAAACATGCTTCTAAAGATGACTTGAGACTTTGTGGAACTTTTTTTAACATTCTGAAGAAATTGTGGAAAATCTAAAGTGATAAACATTGTGATATTGACTTTTCCATGTAGATTTTTATTAAATATCAAATCAAACTGAAAATTTAATATTTTGCACTGCCCTAGTTTCAGTGTTTATATTGAGTCAGGATAAGTCGTCAAGAATAGGAAAGGCATGGGAGACTAGAGAGGAGAAGTGGATGTGAAAAGTGAGCATAGTTGACATGGTGAAATGTTTCAAAAGCAGTGACAAATTTGTTTGCAGGGTGAAGGTACTTGAAAGAAATGGTCTAGACTTTTGCCCGCTTTGTTAGTTGGTGGGTCGTGGAGTAGCATCAGGCTAAAGTAAAACAGGTGAGTGAGGAACCATGCATGCATGAAGTGGATAGTTATTACTGGGATGAAAGAGAACAGAGGGTCCAGCTCATTGAGTAAGCTCCTTAGTTCATGTGATGAACAACAATGTAAATATTAATAAGTTAGGAAACAGTGATGTGACGATGCAAGTTCTGCTCCATGCTCCCATCTTCTATTCGGGAGCCCTTGAACCCAATATCGTTGATAGTTATAACCGAGATGAGCTAGACAGTGATCCAACAATAGCAAGGGGATGGTACAAAAACTTCAAAAGTGCTTTTATTTCAACAATAAAACAAAACAAAATGTTCAATTAAAGCAAAGTGCAGTGGTTGCCGAAAAGTCTTCATTAAATAAATAATCCATTAAAACAGTGACAATTGTGGAGGTTAAAAACAATAGAAAAAAAACAACCTTTAAAACCTTTAAAAGGTTAAAACGGTGTTGGAAGCAGTCTTAAAACACAGACAAGCCCAGTGCCTCTTTTAAACTAGCGTCTCAACTGCTTCTCCCGTTTGGGCTTTGCAACAGGCGAGACACTCTCTCTGCAGCTGTCCTTTCTCACACACACACACAGGTCTGGAGTCCTCCCGATCCTGGCTTCAGTCTGGCACTCATCCCAGGCTGGAGATTTGGAATCCTTGGCATCCAGGACGCTCACACCAAGGACTTCTCCACCAAGCCTCCCATTGCCGTCCCGGCCTTACGCGGACAGTCTTTCTTCTTCATTGGTCACTCCCGCTACATGCTCACTCACTGGGAGCGACCACTACTACGACTCCCAGGTGTTGGCCTAACACCCGGGCTTCCCTTCAGCTGTCTGCGAGTGCTCGCTCACTCACCTGCACCGGCTCTCTCTCTCTTTCTCGCGCATCCTGCTTTTTCCAGTCACCTCCGTCTTTCTCTCTTTTCGTGTTTTTTTTTTTTTACTCTTCACCTTCCAGCCGACTTGCGCTTCTATATATTGAGAGGGGCCATAGCAGCTGCAGCACATTAGCAGTCTCAGGAACAATCACAGATGTGGGCAGTCCCTCACCTGTGCACTTAGGTGAGAAACGCCCACACCGCAGATCGCCCTGAGACCCGCTACAGCCACCACGCCCCCTCACTAAGCCGCGAGCGCAGTGATTATTTAAAAAAACTGGCCTTTGCTGAGAGAGCTGTGGACCCATAACACCACAAGTGATTGCATGTTACTCAAAAGTAGTAACCTAGAGTATCAAGAGCTATAAAATTCTAGGTCTTTGAACCCACCATACCAATTCCCCTCCTGCTTCCAGTAGAGAGACATGTATGAGAGATGTTGCAATTAGGAGAAAGTGCATTTAGCATTTCTGAATTCTCTTGGTGGATTGAAATGAGTGTTTCAACTTGGAGTGTGTGATTGCAAGGATGTTAAAATCTCAACTATCCTCTGTTGTCTTATTAATTCTTGTAATTTTTAGCAGACTGGTATCTTGAGGTCTTATGCACACTCTGGTTTAAATACAATACAATATGATACAATACAATACAATAGAATTAATTTTGTTATAGCCCAAAATCACAGAAAGAGTGCCGCAGTGGGCTTTAACATGCCCTGCCCTTTGACAGCCCCCCAGCCTTGACTCTCTAAGAAGACAAAGAAAAACTCCCAAAAAAAGCCTTATAGGGAAAAAATAGAAGAAACCTTGGGAAAGGCAGTTCAAAGAGAGACCCCTTTCCAGGTAGGTTGGACGTGCAGTGGTGTCAAAAAAGGGGGTCAATACAATACACAGAACTGAATACAAGTAATCCTTAATACAATATAATAGTTCAATAGAAATAATACAAGCACATAGTAGAATTCATCAGTAGATAATATTACATTAGAACAATCTAGACAAGAACAGGCCATTCAGCCCAACAAAGCTCGCCAGTCCTATCAACTTATTTCTTTCAAAAAAAATAAAGTCGAGTTTTGGAAGTCCCTAAAGTCTTTCTGTCTACCACACTACTTGGTAGCTTATTCCAAGTGTGTATTGTTCTTTGTGTAAAGAAAAACTTCTTAATGTTTGTGCGAAATTTACCCTTAACAAGTTTCCAACTGTGTCCCCGTTTTCTTGATGAACTCATTTTAAAATAACAGTCTTGATCCACTGTACTAATTCCCTTCAGAATTTTAAACACAGCAATCATGTCACATCTTAACCTTCTTTTACTTAAACTAAAAAAAGGTTCAGCTCTTTTAATGTTTCCTTGTAACTCATCCCCTGTAGCCCTGGAATCAGCTTAGTTGCTGTTCTCTGGACTTTTTCTAGCGCTGCTATGTCCTATTTGAAGCCCAGAGACCAAAACTGCACACAGTACTCCAGATGAGACCTTACCAGTGCATTATAAAGCTTGAGCATAACCTCCTTGGACTTAATTCCACACATCATGCTATATAACCTAACATTCTGTATCCCTTCTTAATGGCTTCTGAACACTGTCGGAACATCGATAGCTTAGAGTCTCCTGTGACTCCTAAATCCTTCTCATAAGGAATACTTTCGATTTTCAGACTGCCCATTATGTATTCAGACCTAACATTTTTACTTCCCATGTGTAATACCTTACATTTAATGACATTAAATTTCATCTGCCACAAATCTGCCCAAGCCTGTATGTATGCTATCCAAGTCCTTCTGTAATGATATAACAGATTCCAAATTACCTGCTAATTCACCTATCTTGGTATCATCAGCAAACTTAACCAGCTTGTTACTTATATTCCTATCTAAATCATTAATATATATTAATAGCAGCGGCCCTAGCACTGACCCCTGTGGAACACCACTCTGAACATTGGCCAATTTTGAAAAGGTTCCTTTCACCTCACCATTACCCTCTGTTTCCTGTGTCTAAGCCAATTCTGCACCCATCTAAAAAAATCACCTTGAACTCCCAGTTCTTTTAGTTTGATGCCCAACCTCTCATGTGGCACTTTATCAAATGCTTACTGAAAGTTAAGATATAATATATATATATATATATATATATAATATGATATAAGATGTAATACGATTAGGATTTGTTCAGAGTTCTAGAGACCTCACCCATCAAGCTGTCTCCCCCTGTTGGCCATTCCACAGTGCTGGGCCAGCCAATCCAGCGAAAGGACCCCTTTACCCAACGATTCCTGCGATCCTCCATCAGAGATGACTTTACCTTAGGCAGGCAAAACAACTTGGCAGGTGGGCAGTGGCACCAAGTGCCACCTTTGAGTTCTGAGAAGAGAAACAGAATAGCTGAGGGTTAGTAACAAATTATAACTATCATATTACTTATGTTTTAGTGCTAATGAGTAACAACAGGGATGCAGTATGTACAGTTAATCAGCAGCTTTAGTCAGGATATGCTATAAACTGAAGTAGTATGCGTATATAAACTGCTCAAACAATTAAAGGAACACTTTGAAAACACATCAGATCTCAATGGGAAAAAAATCATATCTATATTGATATGGACTGGGTAATGTGTTAGGAACGAAAGGATGCCACATTGTTTGATGTAAATGAAAATTATCAACCTACAGGGGGCTGAATTCAAAGACACCCTGAAATGTATGAAGTAGTATACACCCAAAAAGAAGAAGCCTTTGATTTGAGTCTGTAACAGCCATTTTAGGATATAAGCACACGCACAAACGCTGGTGAATCATGTCTTCTTGGTATCTTTTTGTCACTTCAATTTTTTGTTATTCAATATTATTCTTGAGTAAAAACATACTTGTTTTGTTATTCTTTTGCGAAAGTGTTTATTTTATATTCCAGCAACCACTTCAATGAGATCAAATCTGTCTCCTTTCTTGCGCGTGCACACACACATTTATACATGAAAATGTCACTATTTGAAAACATTATGTCATTTGAACACGAGTTGTCATTTGAGCATGTTTTTTTTTCCATCTTGCCAGTACTCTGCTTTATGGTGCATGGTACTGAAAATGCAGACAGACTTATTCTATTTGGGCGCATACACCTTCAGCATAGCACTGCCAGATCTAAACACTAGCGTGGCAAATTGCTTCCATACTAAAGTGACTTTAGCTGCAGGTAGAAGTCTCATTTTACTTATGTTGCCTATCAGAGTTATATTGCTGTGCAGCAGTCTATTAGCCAGCAAAAGCGCTTTGAAGAAGCTCTGTTCTGACGGTTCTGTCTTTATCCAGTCTGATAGCGGTCATGGTGCATTATATCTTTGATTGACGGTACAACAAATAGTTCTGAGCAGGCTCAGCCACAGTAGCAACTGTTGTCATCGCTGCTCTTGTGAAAAAAAAAGAGATAAATACCATCAATTCAGAGATGGAGAGGCAAGTTCGTTGTACCATGTGAACGCCACTGACAGAATAAACCTGAATAATAAAAAAAGAGCTTACTTTTCCAAGTAGCCAAAATTTACACTGAGTGTTACAGACTCAAATCAAATGTATGTTTTTATTATATTATAGTAATAATAATAGCAGCTCACTACTCGGTAACACTTTATAATAACTGCACACTATGAAGCATTAGTTAAGCATGACTAAATACTTTGTTCATCATTTAGAAAGCATCGCTTCCACATTAATTGGCATTAGCAACCACTTTATAAATGCCATTATAAATGCTTTAGTACTGATCACAAAGCATATTTATAATGTCTTTGATAACTGCATTTACGATGCTTTATTAATGATCAATTAACTAATGCTTCATAGTGTGCAGTTGAAAATACTTTGTTCATCATTTAGAAAGCATCGCTTCCACATTAATTGGCATTAGCAACCACTTTATAAATGCCATTATAAATGCTTTAGTACTGATCACAAAGCATATTTATAATGTCTTTGATAACTGCATTTACGATGCTTTATTAATGATCAATTAACTAATAATTAATATTTTTCAAAGAATCAGTACTAAAGCATTTATAATGGCATTTATAAAGTGGTTGCTAATGCCAATTAATGTGGAAGCGATGCTTTCTAAATGATGAACAAAGTATTTAGTCATGCTTAACTAATGCTTCATAGTGTGCAGTTAATATAGAGTGCTCGGACTCAAACCCAGAACCTTTTGTTGAAAAGGTAGCAGTTCTCACCTCTGCACCATCCAAGAGCACATACTATATAAACATTCTGTCGATTGACATTTGAGCTTGGGTTTTTAACTCATTGCCAGCATCATGTAAATTAATTTATTTTTTTTCTTTGGTTATATACTTGAATAAAAGCACACGTGTACAGTATATTTGATATTTGGACTAAAGTCTTCACACATTATACACTATTATAACATTATTAGTATAACATGGAAAAGGTTTCCTTTTTGGTTATGTGTTCAGCATTTCTTGACTCGCATTTCATGTCATCCTACACTTACGCAGATCTTTGTAGTCACGGAACACACATGAAATTGTATGTATTCCAAATAATGATATATTATTTACCCTATACAACTCAAGGCACCTCACACCATGATAAAGACTTGAAGTGGGAGAAGTTTGCAACTGACTTCAGCTCCGTCGTGTTGGGATAGCAGGCTGCTTGGGCTGAGCGACACATTTGCAAAACAAAAGACGCCGATGAGGAGAGGTGCGAAGGAATGTAAGGTGGCCCGGGATTACAATTTTTTTCGTAGGCTTCAGGGATTCTACTGTTAAGTAATGGTTTGATGACTGACACTTTTAATGCATCAGGTACTGTGAGATGCAATAATGAACTACTAGTAATGTTAAGAGCAGGTGCTGCAAGAACATTCATTGTGCTTTTTACTAGATTTGTTGGCATTGGATCTAAGGAACAAGTAGTAGGTTTCATTTTAGAAATTAAAGTCAAGACTTCCTGCTCTATTACAGAATTTAAGTTTTTAAAATGCTGACTGCAAAGTGAGACAAGGTCTGTCATGCTAGTATATGGTTTGCATTGTGATGCTGAGATCTGGGATCTTATATTTTTTAATTTTCTCATTAAAGAAGTTCATAAAGTGTGTACTGCTAATGTCTGTTGGTATTTTGCACTGTAGATCTGAATTCCCATTTGTTAAATTAGCCACTGTTCTAAACAATACCCAAGGATTTTTATTATTGCTATCTATTATTTTTTAACACTCTCTTTCCTGCGGTGGTCTGGCGCCCTGCCCAGGTTTTGTTTCCTGCCTTGCGCCCTGTGTTGGCTGGGATTGGCTCCAGCAGACCCCCGTGACCCTGTAGTTAGGATATAGCAGGTTGGATAATGGATAGATGGATGGAACACTCTCTGTCCATGCAATTTCAGAGACCTGCAGCTTTGTTGTTCTCCTTCTGCACTCCAGTTTTCAGCACTCTAATTTAAGAGCTTGAGTGTTCTCATTAAACCGGGGAGAGTTTTTGTGTGCTTTGATCCCTTTTTTTTAAGGGGAGCCACTGCATCCAGAGCATCTCTGAAGTTCATATTATAATGTAATTTTAGCTGATCTAAATTGTTTTCCACATTTATATTTGATGTTAACTGATCTATACATAAAGCTCTTTGAGAATTTCCCCTTGGGATTAATAAAGTATCTATCTATCTATCTATCTATCTATCTATCTATCTATCTATCTAT
>JANRMT010062821.1:981640-996296 GCA_026402145.1 Polypterus bichir lapradei | reverse complement strand
TATCTATCTATCTATCTATCTATCTATCTATCTATCTATCTATCTATCTATCTATCTATCTATCTATATCTACCTAAATGGTTTTCCAAAAATACACTTGACTTACTCAAAGTATTTAAAAATATTGAAGCAGAAATACCGTCTAGATGTTGCACTCTCGTTGTTTTAATCTGTGAGTGTATTGATAAGGGCAGAACCAAATCAAACGTGATTAAGTAGTGATCTGAAATAATTTAATGGAGTAATATTTAAATTTTGAATTTCAACTTTGTAACTAATGTCTGGGTATGAGTATGAGGTGGACCTTTGACAATCTGACAAAATCCTACTTAATTTAACAAATAAGTAAAACATTTGCTAAAAGTGTCAGTTTCCACATCGATATGTACACTAAAATCCCTTATCAACCTTATGTGATCGTAATGTATAGCCAAATAAAATAAAAGGTTGTCAAATTCTGTCATGAAAATATGTAGCAAAATATGAATATGGCCCTGGTAGTCTATAGACTAGCACTACAATTGTGTTGGAATCTGTTTTAATATTTAAATGAATGCCTCAAAGGATATGATGTTGCATACATTTTTAGAAGCAGTTTGCATTTTGTTATAATTAATTCTTCCAAGGCCTCCTCCTCGACCAGAATTTCTATATTTATGAAGGAATGGCACAGCTAGGGGAACATTGTCAGATTTCCTAAGACAGGTTTCAGTGAGAAGACACAGATCAGATTTTGTACTTAATAGAGTATAATTTACTGAAGCAGCTTTACTTTCGAGAAAGCAAATGTTCAATAAGCAGCTTTTAAAACTGCATACTTCTTTCTGAACTGGTGATATATTTTTTGTTTTAATTTTAACTACGTTTTTATTACAGGTGTCCCTGGTGGAGGGTCTGGTTTTATCTCTTGGTCTAATTATACACCTTATTTTTTTGTTATCAAGTATTTTAAGGTCTGTATCATGACTAAATTTACTGGATGCACCACAACAGGGATTATGGGTAGCAGCTTCAGGAAAGTAACAGATGGGATAAAGAGCAGCCTGTTATTTAGGATCACTCAACTGCGGCCTGGATGGTGCTCTAATCAGTCAGCCAGGCAGTTTTGTGCCATATTTTGGGATATTACAAAAGATCCCCTCCAGTCAGGATGAAGACCAGGCCTTTCCCAAAAATGACCCCAATTGTTCACAAAGGCTATACTTTTATTTCCACACCAGTTTTCTAGCCAGCAGTGGAGGTAACACAATCTGCTATATAATCTTGGTAAAGGGTCAGATGTAATTAAATTCTGACATTTTCTTTAAGCTTTGGTGCATAGTGAGATGAAGTTCTCCTTTAATACCTCAGATTGCTATAAATAAACATCATTAGTGCAGACGTGCAGCAATAAGGTGATACAATACAATCGAGCCTCTATGTCAGAAATTGATGGCCCTGGGAGGCATTTACTGCAACATTAACTGCTGGTTTAACATAGTTTGGAATTCTAATATTCTGCCCTATGGAATCGCCAATTATGAGCACTTTGTTGTTCTCGGGATCTGCAGGTATTCTGGAAAGTGCTGAGAATCTGTTCTGGGTCCGAATTGGTTACCTGGGTTCCGAGGGACTAAATTTTGGCTTCTTACACTTAGACTTGGTGCTGCTGATTTCGGCCATGCATTGGCTACAGTGGGTCCTGGAGAGACTGAAACCGAATCAGACATAACTGAATTGTCTAAACAAACTGAGTCAATTCAATTTTCAGTTTGCTTAATTGCCATCAGGTTCCTAATGTGATCCTCCAATTCCTCCAACTCTAAATTAACTAAACACTTTTGGCCGGTGAAGCTGTCTACATTGTCGGACGTAAAATCTGAACCGTACATGCTGCAGAATACACAACATATAAATGTGCTGTCGATGGGCAGAGAACAGATAGAACTTACATTTAGTGCTGAGTTCTTCTCTCTTTCTGCAGTAACTTCAGTGCTTTCGGCGTTCAGCTGAACCACTAAGAGACTGTCGGCTTTAAGTTTCCTACCTACTGGGTAATCAAGTTCGATTTCTCATTGCCAGATACTTCTCCTCGTTGGATATCAGCTTTACTCCATTTAAATTTACTCAGGTGTTTCTAAAGAGCTATGTGCGTGTGGGAGGCTCTGTTGCTCTGTGCTTCCACTCGCTGCTACTCAGAAGAGGTGGGGCCTGAAAGAAAGAGAGAGAGAGAGACATCAGTCAGTCAGTTTATTGCAAATGTAACGGTCAGTGCAGATAGGTAAATAGGACCTAGGCTAAGCTTTATGTATAAGAAGAAGTTTACTCACTAATTTTTTTGTAAATGGGTCTAAGGGACAAGTAATATGATTCATTTTAGAAATACTTAAATGTTATGATTTCTTGTTCTTCCGTCAAGTTAAGGTTACACAGGTGGTGTCCATGTGGAGAGATTAGTTTTGACTCATCAATATATTGTATTAGTTTGTGAAATGATGTTGAAATCAATATTATATTATTATCAATTTTATCATTAGTAGCACAGAGTTTATGAACTACTTTAATATTAGTTTTTGAATAGGAGTTTAGAATTCCTATTACTAGATTAGCAACTGTTCTAAACAGTATGCAAGATTTTTTTTCCAATCTGTTACGCTTTTTTCAATACTTTTTCACAAAGATTGGTTATTTTTCCGTTAACAACATATTTCTTGCTAGTTTTCATTAATGGAACAAATACTGATATGCACAGCCAGTCAGCAATATTGTAGTTTATGTTTGCTAGATTATAATTGTTAGTCTTTAGCCTGTATTTAAAAGGTGAGACTGAACAGGCATCTGTTACATTAACAGGCCAATCATTTTACAGATTCAGGGCCCCATAACTAAAAGCTCAAACTGCCATTGTTTTATTAATCGTTGGAGTCATAAGTCGGCTGGCATCTTGGGATCTTAACGTACGGTCTGCCTTGTAAATAAAGATAAGTGTTGATAAATAAGTAGGGCATTGGCCATTTAGCACTTTATATGTTTAAAGTAGTATTTTAAATTCAGCCCTAAGCTTAACTGGAAGCCAGGGTAAGGACTTAAGAACTGGAGTTATACGTTTGTACTTTCTCGTTCTTGTAATAATTTTTGCAGCAGAATTTTGAATTTACTGCAAGCTGCATAAAGAATGATTTGAACTGTCAGTGAATAGCACATTCAAATACAAGTAGTATTCAGAGAAAAGTAGTTCTTATCCATCCACACCTTTACCTCACTGGCACAAACAATTAAGGACAACATTGGAGAGACATTTCATTGTTCTAAGCAGCAATAATTGTTGGTCAATGTGCTGAATTATTAATCTGGTTAATTTATGTGTAAGTCTTTATTATTTTCTATTTGCTTCTTTTTTCCTGACATACAAAGATAAAGAGCTAAAGTTCATTAAATGCACAAGCCACATTCCTTGGTTTCTCTGGTGTCTCAATAAATAACCTCTCCTGCTGACTGTGTAGTTTCCTCATTAGCGGTTATATGTCTTCTCCAGGTCCTTATTCCTTGAGTTAATATAGGTTTATGCAAAGAAAACACATCCACTCAGCAGTGTCTTACAGTTGCCATTACACTGCATGACCCCAAAACAGTTTTTCTTGCAACTTTCCAGCTATATAGTGTACAGTAATAATAATATGTTATTTCTTCAATATAAATGTTTATTTCAGTCTTGTTAAAAATACTATATACGTATAATGTACATTTTCTTCATGTGCAAGATAGAGTTTGTTTATGGTAAATGCTACATTTTAAAACTCATAGTTCACTTTATTTCTTTATTTTTTTAGGCAATGGTAGAAATTGTTAACAACCTTCTTCAGCCCTTAGCCCAGAGTGCTTGGCAGGAACTGACAGTTGCTGAACAGCTTCGAGCAGCTACAATGTTACTGGACACTGTTGAAGAGGGTGCTTTTGTTCTGGCAGATAATCTGCTCAAAACAGATATTGTTCAAGAGAACACAGACAATATACGTAAGTTAGATAAGTATTTGTTTTCAATTTATGTCCTATTTGAAACCTTTCTGTATTTTAGCCTTTGCCTTTGTAATGACTAATGAAAAACGCTTCTGCCAACTCCCTCTTGCTAACTTATTGGAAGTATGAGTGGCATGTTCTTGATATGTTCGTTTTTGTCTGATGATAATGTTGCCAGCACTAGGTAATAAAAGGGGCAAGGAATGTGGTATAATGCATTATCAAAAAGTGAAAAAGGAGTTCAACAGTTAAGAAATTACTTTCTTAGACAAATTCAGCAAGGCATCAGCAACACCTGCTGTATTAAAAATATAAGCAATGTATAGGACACTGTGAGTTGATTTTCTTTATACTGCAAAAGTCAGACTGGAACTAAGTCTCAGATGTGCTTCACATTGTCATTGCAGAATTCTTGTTGTGCACTTTGCTTGTTTTAATGTAAGAGCAATCTGATAATTTTTGATCCTTATTAATCTGTAGCCAATTATATGAAGTACAGAATGTCACTTTGGTATATAAAGGTATTTAAGGATTTTCCTTATTGTTTTGCTACTAATATGTACATATTACTGGTCAATACATTCTCATTAAACCGTGTCCTTTGGTTGAATTGCTGGTTGGATATGTACTATACAGGACAGGCACCAGTTTGTTGTCTTGTGTGTTATGCATATGCTCTTAAGTTGCATCCTTACAGGAACAAACTGAGTTACTGTAGAGCTGTGTCAGCATACATCTTCAGAGGAAAAAAGAATGGTTAAAGGTTAGTTCCACACTGGAAAGGAAAGAAGATTAAAAACACAACATTTCAGCTGTATAACCTTCATTACACACAACTGATCAAGGCTATACAGCCGAAACATTGTGCAACCTTCTTTCATTTCAATGTGGAAATAATCTTTTAATCTTTTTTCTTATAGAACAGATTCATAAAGAACTTCATGGTATTGAACCTCTACTGACAATTTACTCTCAGAAACATTAAAATATTGCTGAAAAAGTCAAGCCAGTGAATGATGGTAATTATGTTAGTTGATATGACAGCTTATTCCTGTTTTATTGATAATATCTGCTGGTAACATGGCACTGCTTTCCTTTTATTTTTTAAACTCAGTTCCACGTTTATTTCTTAGCATGCAAATAAAAATAACTGTATAATTCTTTTTTATACACTTAAAATAAAAATGAAAAATGCAAGCATAAAGTACAAGCATAAGCAACAGTGAAAAAATTGGGCATTACAAACACTCAATGTGTTTTATATGTAGTATAAGAATAAAACTTAAAAGGCTGTAACAATCTCTAATTTTTTTATGGGCACCTATAAATGTGAATATTTTCCCCTGGAACTTTTATAGGAACAGAATGCTGAGAAAAGATGTGAGAGAAGGTCTTTTCTTTCTCTTTGAAGACCCTTCATTCACGACATGCTGAAATAATTCAGTATTAAAATAAGAGAAAGCTATGTTATATTTAGTAAGAATAGAATAAACCTGTTACGGGAACTCATAACAAACCACCCCACACAGGACCACAAATACAGAAAACATTGCATTTACATATTATTTTCATCACTGGTTTAAAAGGTATTTGCTAAATTTCTATGATGTGTAATTAATTACTGAATCCAGCACTACAAATATTTTTCAAGAAATACGGATTTTTAATAAAGCCTTCCAAAACAGGTTAACAAAGATCAACATTTCAGATATAAAGAGGTAAATAAGTGTCCCAAAGGGATATGGCTGGATATAGCCAGAAGCAGATTTTTTTCTCCACTCTCTTTCTTTCTTCTTTCTCTCCATTCTTCCTCTATTTCCACATTCCTTAAGCATTCAGATTTGAAGAATTTCTGTCCTCTTAAATTTAACAGATAAAACATTTCAATTTGCTCCATTCTAATTTCATTACATCCATTCAGTTTCATTTACCTTCAGTTTCATTTACAAGTAATAAACCAGTCACAATCATTGCAATTTTAACACTTTAAGACAAGGATATCACTGTAGAAACAATATTACCTGAAATATGTTGCACAGCTACATAGTGTGCACCCCTGGATTAAACCTAATGTTATTCAAAATCACTGAACCATACATGTATCTTTAAATTGTGTTTCATTGTATATAGCTGTTGAAGGAACTTTCTTTTAGAGTTGTTATAGGTCCAGGCTATTTTGGTATTAGCTTAACAATGATGATAAATGTTGCTTTTAAGAGGGTGTCAGACAACAACAACAGCTGAGTAATGCATTGCTTGCATTTGTTGTAGGGCCTTAATTGCTTTGGCTTCTTCCTACCACTCCTCCAATTGATTTTTAAGTTGTTGTAGATATTTTATTGTATAGGGTGGTCCAGATCTAATTATGAAATTTTCATTACACTATAACTTACTAAGTTTATTACATAGAAAATCACCTGAAAAATCCCAGACCATCAAGAAGTGTGCGAAGTGACGACATGAAGAATCATCTTTGCGGCAAACTGGAATCCTCCCCGCATAAATCAAAGTCATCCACACAATCTGGATCTGCATAATTAGATATGGACTACCCTGTAGAATATGATATTTGTGATCTTTATTGCATAAAGAGGATCCATTAATTGTCTATTAAGACATGAAAATGCATGGATTTCAATGTCATTTGTGGAGCTGATGGCAATACTAATCTTAGACAACCATTTAAAGTATGTAATTGTTAGTGGTTGCTCCTGCAATAAGAGGGAAACATTGCTTTTAGTGTCCAGTTCATCTGCTTAGTAAAAGTTTGATAGTATGCTTGGCTTGGTTAGTTTTTGTTGTACTCCCCATTTGTGAGATTGTATAAGAAATTTGATGCTGTATTTTTAGAAATAACCTTGATAAGCCTCCAGTTAGTAAATATGTCATTCTTGTGGATAGAATATATCATTTTAATCTGTTCATTCAACAAGAACAATAGTTCTTAGTTAGATGTTGACTCTTCTTGAAGGAGGGTCTATCTACACCCAACATAATTCCATGTTCTGTAACACGTGGGTTGTTTTATTGTTAATACATCAAACAGGTCTTCACATGTCTCCAGACATCACAAAGCACCCTTGTGTGTCATGCTACCTGCAAGTTTTTTTTATGAGTGACTGTCCTGACAAGAAGTCTACCCAAAAAGAGCTACTGTCAGAATAATGAAGTCGTCTCCATAATGTCTGGGGCAAAGACATATTTTTTCTTGATTTTTCCCTGCACACAACAGTTTAAAACTCAAATCAAATAATTTAGATGTAAGTAAAGTGCATGTTTCACACTTTAATTTAAGTGTAGTTGCGCACATTTCGGTCATACAATTTAGAACTTACAACACTTTTTATACATGGTCCCCCCATTTCAGGGCACCATAATGTTTGGGACAATTGGATTGGCATTACAGGTGTTTGTGTTTACTCAGATGTCTTTGATTGTTTCATTAGTGGAGGCATAAAATACCTAGGCTTTCTTCTACCGTTACAGTCTGTAGTTGCCATTGTTCAAAATGAGGACAAGACATGTGCCAATAAAAGTCAAATGCTGTAAAACAACAATGAAAACATTAGAGACATTGGTAAACCTTATGATTACCTAAATCAAATGTCTGAAATATCATTAAGAAGAAAGAACATACTGGTGATCTCAGTAATCGTAAAGTGTCTGCTAGACCAAAAAAGACCTCCACTGCTGATGACAGAAAAATTCTCACTAACAGATCATAAACAGTCTCCAAGAGGCAGATGCGGATGTGTCAGAGACTACAATCCACAGAAGACTTCATGACAGAAGTACAGAGGCTACACTGCAAGATGCAAACCACTAGTTGGCCACAAAAACAGCTAATCAATGGAAAACTCTTGAATGGCCAAGTCAGTCACCCGATTTAAATACAACCAAGCATACCTTCCATATTGTGAAGAAAAAACTTTACACTAGAATTACCAGAGTCTACAAAAAAACTCGTAGATCCGGCCCACCTTTAAACCATTTTCACCTCTCCACCAGCATCCTTTGTCTTCTAAATGTGCCGATTAAGACGAGCAGCAAGCAGCTGGCTATTTCATCACCCACCGCCACAGAACGTTCACTAGGTTTTCCTAGCTCATGCCTTGTTTGATTATCTGGGAGTGACTCAACTACTGGAGTTTTAGAGTGGAAATAATAGATTGTTATTTGGAACACACGCATTTCATGTTGGTTCTGTTTCTACAGTAATCTGTGTAAACACATTGTTAAAACAAAAACTTTTTCATATTTTATAAATAAATGTTACAAAATGTAGGCATAAACTATAGAATGTGTAAAGCATGAAGTCCAAACATCAAATAAACACTTTCACAAACGGCTCAAGGACAGTAGAACAGCTTCCATAGTGTAGTGGTAAAAGTAGCTGACCTGAAGCATGGTGGGCTAGCTGTGTCTCAGAGACCTGAGTTCGATTTCCCCTCTGAGGAGAAAATGGTATTTTTTTTTTTTTTTTAACCACAGACGGGCATAAAATTAATAAACTGGTATGCACTGTCAGTTAATGAGATCGTTATATTTTCATGTGGAATGCTCCTTTTCAAATATTTTTAATTGAGACTGCAATTAACATGAACAAGTGTCCTTATAACTGTTATTTTTAAGATCCATAACACACAGACAGAGCACTGCGTAATAGAGAGACAGACAGGCAGAGAAGTCACTAGATATATAAATAAACAGGGAAGACACATGTACTGAAAGAAAAAAAAGATCAACATGTGCCTTGATCCTGCTGTACAATACACATGTACTGAAAGAATAAAAAGATCAACATGTGCGTTGTTCCTGCTGCACTGAATAAGCTCAAACCCCTCCCCTCCCCCGATCTGACACTAAGTAACAGCGCAAGTACAGATGCAAAACAAGTGTAATCAAGAGTCCCCGGTTCGATCCCCACTCACTCTTATATTTTCCGTTTTCAGTCGTAAGCTGCTCTTTTTGTTAATATTAATTAATTAATATACAGTACACACATACACTTGGTTTGCGTCTTTGGCAGCCTTTTAACACTGGTTTAATTTCAAAAAGTATGGTAATATTTAGTAATTGCTTTGTGGCACTTCAGTCTATCTCATAATGGTTTAACTCTATTGGATAATCTTTCTTTTTCTTTTTTTCAGTTTTTCTTAGCGTGCATACACACAAAGAAATAGCAATACACTCAGTGTTGATTAACACTGTGGACTGTAGGTATCTCTAAGACTTTTATATAATATGCAATGGATTGTTATCAGTTAGGTCAGATTTATTTTAGGAGTACCAAGTACAATGCAACTCATATGATCAGCCTTCACCAACATACACCACACTACTACTCAGTATGAATCTTGCTTCGTAACCTATTTGTGCCAGCATTGCTTATATTGCCCATGACTTGATCTGAGTGCACATGGCCTAATGAAATATGATTTGAGTATGCATGTACTGAAATAAAAGAATTTCAGGGACAGAAACTAGAAATAAGTAAAAGTATATATATATACTAGAGATCAGCCTCGGCACAGACAGACACGTACTCCCGATGTACAAAAACACACACCATTTATTATACACCACACACAATATCATGCACAAACCACAAACCAACTCCTTTACTCTATTCTTCAGCTGCCTCTACTCCTCCTAGTAAGCTCCGTCCTCTTCCACCCGACTCTGGCTCCTTGAGTGGTGGCTGCAGGGTCCTCATATAGCCCACCCGAGAAGTGTTTCACGTGGTAATTAGCCTAATTAGACTGCACTTCTGGGTGTGGCTGCATCACAGCCCAAACAGGCTCGTTAAGTCGTTCCACTCCCCCTGGCGGTGACCACTGAGCCCAAAAGGCATGAGCTCCGGTGTTCCATGATTGTGGCCCCGGTACCGCCCAGGGGGGCAGCTCTTTTGCGCCCAGGGAAAGATAGTGCTCCTCTTTCAGGCATCCTGGTGGGACAAGATCCCTGGTCGTCTGCCACAATATATATATATATTGTGATGAACCCAGAGCATCAGTGAGCCCCAAACCCCAACATGATCACAAAAACACAGTACTTTATCAAAAATAAACAAAAGTTTTATTTAAAATACCTCCAAAAGTCTTACAAATAATCACAAAACCCTGGTCTTTCTATCTCCACAAAATTTTCTCTCACCACCGCACTGCCCTCCTCCAGTCAAGTTGGGCCTCTCTACCACCCAGCTCAGACTCGCCTGAATAAGGGTGTGCGATCCCTTTTAGTACTTCCGGTGCCAGGGCGATTGCCGATCGAAGTACTTACAGGTCACACAGAAGTCCATTATTTGAGTAGGGAGGTTGTTTCCCTGGAATGCCCTCTTCCGGCACCCCATGACCCCACTGACTTCCCACTGGATGGGGATATCCGGGACCATCTAGCGTGCTGGGGGAATAACAGTTCCCTAGTGATCTCTCTGCATCTATAGGGGCCGTCCGTCCATTTCTTCCTTCTGAGTCTGCTTCTTTTCCTGGCCGGGATGTCTGTCCAGCCCGTGTGGCATCTACAATATATATATTCTAGCTGTGTAAGCCCATCTTGTAAAAAGCCCGGGCTCCTAGAAGCCATGGATTCTGGCACTTCAATCAATCAATCGTATCGCAGTTGTGCATTAGCAGTTAAGTGAGTTTCTCTCTTCATGGAGGTTTCGTTTTGCCGATGTGCTCACCTCGCTTGTGTATTAGCGGCTAAGCGAGTTTCTCTTACTCGGCAGTTTCACTTTGGCGACAGTGTCAATTTCTTTGTGCTTCATGCTGTTCCCTCGCAGTTCTGGGCCGCCTTGCATTTCTGGGCTTCCACGCGTCGACGTTTATATTTAAGATATATCTGTAGGACAAAATCTTTAGAAGTCAAGATTCCACTAAACTGCGTAAGAAGACAAAGCAGTTTTCAAATTACACAAGGACCGTTCATAATCATCCAACCAGAAAACAGGGCAGTTCTTCCTGCCCCTCATAAGATCAGAAAGAGGAGCAGCCCTATTTGCAAAATCAGGAATGAACCTCCTATAATAACGAGCCCCAGAACCACAAACATCTTTCTGCATCTCCAGATGTGGGTAAGCAAGAACTTCATCCACCTTTTTTAGCTGAGGTTGAACCAAAACCCTACCCATAGAATAAACCAGGTAATGAGTTTCAGACATACCCAACATTTCATAGGGTTAGCTGTCAAACCAGTCTGCCTCAAGATGTCAAGAACAGCCTGAAGCTGTTCCAAATGTGAAAATCACAACATCATCGAGGTACGCCCCGGAATATTCGGAAGGAGGACATAAGATCTGATCCATCATACGCTGGAAAGTTGGAGAAGCACCATGGAGAACAAATGGGAGTCTAGTAAATTTGTTAAGAGTGTCAGGATTGGCAAATACAGTTTTCTTGCAACTGGAAGCTTCAAGAGGCAGTTGCCAGTAACTCTTTGTGAGATCCAACATGGAGACATAGGACGCCTGACCCAGTTTTTCCAACTCATCAACACGGCGCATTGGATACACATCAAATTTGGAGACCTTATTTAAGCTCCTGAAATTGATAAAGAACCAAATTGAACCTTCTGGTTTTGGGATTAATACGATCGGACTGAACCAGTTGCTGTTACTTTCACAAATAACACTGAACGCTAGCATCTGCTTGACCTCTTCGCGCACGACATTCCATCACGCCTCTGTGATCCGAAATAGGCGCATCTGCACCTTAACACCGGGATCAATAGTGATTTTAAGAAGAGTGAGGCCTGGCAGGGTGGTAAAAACACCAGTGTTCCGTCCAATCAAAGATAACAACTCAGTTATTTGCAAGTCAGTCAAATTGTCACAAATGGCAACATCTGTTTGAGAGAAAGCAGCCAAGGATGAGCAAACTCCCTATGATCACGCTACTCCTTCAAGAGATTAATATACAAAATCTGTAGTGGCTTTCGCTGACTCTGTATTCTGACCTTGTAATTCATCAGCCTCACACGCTCCTCAATTACGGCAGGCCCCTGCCATGTCGCAGAAATTGTGTGGGTCAGAAGGGATCAGGATCAATACATGATCAGCAGTTTTGAATTTACAGAGCTTACACCGTCTATCATACAGACGCTTCTGGGTGTCTTTTTCACGTTGCTGATACTCTACAGCGATAGAGGAAAGTTTTAAAATCTTATCCTGCAGCAAAATCACCCAATCTGCAAACCTCAGTCCGTGAGCTTTCATCCGGTTTCCTGTCCATTCTTCACGAACAACATCTAAGATGTCACGTGGGTGCCTACCAAACAACAACTCGAAGGGACTCAAGCCGGTGTACCCCTGTTGGGATTCCCGAACTGCAAACATAAGGAAAAGTAGAACAGAGTCCCAGGATTTCATGTCCTGAATGAGCGACTCGCCTGATCATCTATTTTAAAGTCTTATTAAATCACTCAGTCAGGCCATTCATCTGTAGATGGTAAACAGTGGTGCTCAACTTCTTAATGGCAAGGCTATCTCACAGCGGTTTCATTATGTGGGAAGTAAAAGGCGTGCCCAGGTCAGTTAAAATTTCACTAGGGATGGCAATATGAGTAAAGATCTCACACAGAGCCTTTACAACAGAGGACAAATTGGCTTTCTGTACAGTAGCCACTTCAGGATATCGTGTTGCATAGTCAACCAGCACAAGAATATACTGATACCTATTTTTACTCTTAGGGAGAGAGCCAGCAATATCCAGCCCAACCCAATAAAAGGGAACATCTAAAATAGGCATTGGAGAAAGGGAAATCCAAGGAGGTTTATGAGCAGAGACGACCTGGTAGTCAGGGCAGGACCTGCAGAACTGCTTGACATCCCTGCCCATATTCAGCCATTAAAACTACTTTGATAATCGATCCCTATTTTTATCGGCGCTTAGGTGACAGCCCAAGACTTTAGAGTGTTTGAAATGCAAAACAATGTCCCTATGCTTGGCTGGGACAACTAGCTGCTCAATTAGTTCATACTCCTAAAAGTTTGGAAATCATCTGGAAAAGGTAGCCGCCTTTCTCGAGAAAGTGCGGGGTCTTGATGAGCTATCGTACTAGTGAGCTATCGGCATGCTGGAAGTGAGCAAAATCCATCTGCTGGAAAACCAGGGTGCTCCCAGTAGCCGGTGCAGCGTCCACCTGCAAAGTGGTAGAGGGGCCAGCAAGCCACTTGAGGAAGTCCGAGGAGTCCCTCCCAGCCTCACTGGAGAGATCGGGTATAATTTCTAAGCAGGTCTCAAGACCTTCTCCAACAGCTACCAGCTCCTTCCTCTCATTCAAGGTGACGGGGGTCCCAGGGCCAGCTCCCTGAAATTGGTGAAGACCCTAGGGAAGAGGGCATTCCTCCTCCCAAACAGCAAGAGTCAAGGGCAGGAATCCGAAATGGCAGTCCAGACTTTAAAGTTCTGACCCTTATACTTCAAAGGAAGCAACACTGTTTCATAGTCCTTAACATCTCCATGTACACAATGTATGCTCACAGGCTTAGTGCCAGACGGGGAAGTACCCCCGAGCCAGTCACGTCTGACAACACAGAGGTCACTACCTGAGTCCTATAAGGCAGGGATCTCCCGGCCCGTTAACATCACAGAGACCTTGAAACCACCCTTCTTCAGTGATGTAGATGGTACCTGGGAACAACACACCTCGGCCAAGCAGAACTCCATGGACTGAGCAGAGGAGAGGCGACATTCCCTGGCAAGGTGGTCTGATCACATCAGAAGCACCTGTGCTCGGCACCATTGCAGGAATACCCACGGCAGCATCTCCTACCAGGAGCCTCTCCAGCAGGGGTCACAACAGTAATGTCAGGAGCCCTAGGTGGCTCTCCCGAGGAAACATGATCCACAGGGGCCTGGGTACATGGCTGAGGCAACAATGGGAGACAATTGCTCTGGGGAGGAGGTCTGACAGGTTGAGAGTGATTTGCGGCTAGAGCAAATGTTCCACACTGTCTCAAAGCAGCCTGGGAGCCTTCCAACCTTCACACCAAGTTGTACAGTGAGTCAATATCGTGATGAAGGAACTCGTCACAGAGCTCTTCTGGTATCCCTGCCAGCATCACGTTGATGGCGACATTTTCCACTATGCGCTTGATTGGGTCCCCACAGAACCAGCTCTGAATTTAATAAAGAAAATCCTGCAGCTGTGCATGGATATGACAACCAGGGTCCAGCTGCCAAAGCCGGAGTGCACACCCCTTAGCTAGGGAGCTCGTAGCTGTACGAAAAAGAACTTACTGCTTCAAGTAATCATAATCACCAAGCCTCCTGGGAGGAACAGTCCGCAATGCAAGCAGGGTATCCCTGGACAAATAAAGGATAATGATGGCAGCCCAGGTTCATCTATTTCAGCTCATCAAAGTTGCAAAGTGCTCAAAGCCCAGCAGGAACATCTCGGGGTTATCTGAAGGACCCATCATCGCCAGCAGGTCCTTCGGCAGAACAGCAGGTACAAGTGGCAGATCCTCTGGGTCTGGAGGAAGTTGAACGTGATGAGCCCCTAGAAACATATTATTGTGAGGATCCAACCATGCAACCACTTCTGGTACCACTTGTCACGCTTGGGTCACAAAGTTGCACAGGTTCATTCAGGGTTTTCAAGAGATAGAAACGTTATTCAAATACAGCATAATAAAGCATAAAGAATAAAGCAGAGG
>JANRMT010062821.1:965561-976640 GCA_026402145.1 Polypterus bichir lapradei | reverse complement strand
AGGTGTGAGTGGGCACCCTGTGTTATTTAAAGAACAGGGATCTATCAAAGTCTGCTCTTCACAACACGTTTGTGGAAGTGTATCATGGCACGAACAAAGGAGATTTCTGAGGACCTCAGAAAAAGAGTTGTTGATGCTCATCAGGCTGGAAAAGGTTACAAAACCATCTCTAAAGAGTTTGGACTCCACCAATCCACAGTCAGACAGATCGTGTACAAATGGAGGAAATTCAAGACCATTGTTACCCTCCCCAGGAGTGGTCGACCAACAAAGATCACTCCAAGAGTTTTGGTCTCGTCCGTTGCAAGAGATGGATGTCTGAAGTGGAGCTCCACTAGCAGCGGTGTTATTTTTCATATTATTGCTTATTATCCTGAGATATCCTGTATTTATCCGACCCAAGGGGCACTACTACAGTATATGCAAGCATATATAAACATGGGCAACAAGAAAGGAGGTCCGAAAGAACCGAAAACTAAAGCTACATCCAAACTAAGATCGGCAAGCCCAAGTTCAAGATACGGCCTTTCAGAGACTGACCTGGATCAGATGGGCGAAAGCCCAGACTCCTCGGGACCACGGTCCGCCACATCGTCTTCGGCTAAGAGCAAAATGGGGAGCGAATGTACGAGCGTGAGTGAAGCAGGTCTCGACAGCTCGCCGATTGGAGAAGATCACCTGAAACTGGAAAAGGCCTTGCAGTCCGCGGCTTTAACTACTCCACGCGAGCTGGGAACAGTGGGAACATCGACTACAATAGAGCCTGCCGCCTCACCTACGGTGCAGGAAAGCAGAATTGATCTGTCTGAGCTGAAGGTGATGACTGCTGAGCTCATGCAAGAGATAAAGAAAGATTTAAAGAAAAGCGTGAAGGCAAATGAGAAGCTGCGGCAGCAGGAAAATAAAATCTTTAGAGATATACTGGGTAAAATTGAAGAGCACATTCAGGAAACCTCGTTTAAACTGAGCGCACTTGCTGATCAACTGGAGGATGTCAAGGAGACATTCACGACTCGGATTGAAGCAGCCGAAAATCTAGCTGCCAGTGCTGAAGAAAAAGCAACAGCTGTCAGCTCCGAATGCAAAAAACTCAGAGACAGACTTGCTGCTTTGGAAGATGGAAGCAGAAGGAGTAATATCAGAATGGAAGGACTGCCTGAGAATCGAGAAAGTCCAAACCCAGTGAAATTTGCAGCCGAACTGTTTTCTAAAATAATTGGAGAGGACTTTAAAGCAGATTCAGAGATAGCAGCGGCTTATCACGTACGCGGATCAAATACCGTTAGACCTAGACCTTTTATTATTCGCTTTGAGAGATTATCATTTAAGATAGAGGTGATGGCACTCCTCAGACACAAGCAAGAGATTATTTATGAAAATAACCACATTCGTATCTTCCCTGATTTCTCTCCAGCAACAGCTACTAAACGCGCAGCTTTCTACAACATTAAACAGCGGTTACGGCAAGCCAATATCAAATACAGCCTCTTGTATCCGGCCAAACTGAAAGTGGAATTGCATGGTCAATTCTATGTCTTCGCCAGCAAGGAAGAAGCAGAAAAGGAATTAAGAAAGCTGATCCCGGCACTATTCTGAAACATAATAGTGAGTCATGATATGGCAAGGATAAATAACCTACTGTCTGATCTATTTGTTAAGATTTGTTAAGATACAGGTTTTTATCATTATATATCCTCATTATTACTCATTATTACTCAGACGCTATCTGTTTATGTTTTAATTACAGTTATAGATGTTTGTGGTTAACTACTTTTTTTTTTTCTTATCTAATTATTTTTTCTCTACCCTACTGTTCAACACCATACCCTTGGTTTATTGTTATTGCTATTATTGCATTAAGATTTATAGTGCTTATTCTGGACCACTTTCTAACACCATTCCCCGGGTTTATTATCTGGGTGTATTATCTTAATACATTAAGATTGCTGAAGATTATATATATTTTAAGTTCATAGTTTGTTAATGATTAAATTTTAGGCATATAGTATTTAGATGATATTGGTAATAGATATCTCTATTTTTTAATCCTAAAACGCCGCTGCGAAGGGGCTTGTTTTGCTTTGGATGTGCTCTGTCTCTGGGCATGTCAGAGGACCAGTACTGTGTGAAGTGGGGTCTAGCCTCACGTGGGGATGCAAAAAGGGAGGGTGGGGGGTTAAGGGGGGGGAGAGAAAGAGAGCAGGTTGTATCTATATCTAATCTATTCTTTTAATTTGTATAATTATAACTACTAACGTAATAATAGGCTGCATGGCAATAACTATTGGGGAAATAGGAAATTAAGGCTGAAGCTGTCTTACTTCCAGTTAAGACTATAAAATGACATCAAAAATTCAGAATCAATGTCTCCATGATGGGACAGTTAACTTCGTGAGCTGGAATGTTAAAGGCCTGAATCATGAATTAAAGAGAAAGAAAGTACTCTCTTACCTAACAGGTTTAAACGCTAAAATAGTATTTTTACAGGAGACCCACTTACTAAGCAAGGATCAGTTCCGGCTACAAAAGGACTGGACTGGCAAAATGTTCCATTCTAGCTTTACAAAGAAAACTAGATGTGTGGGAATTCTCATACATAGAACAGTCTCATTTGTAGCATCAGATGTAATATTGGATCCTGAAGGGAGATATGTGATGGTCATGGGAGACTTATCTAACTTTAAAATGATTTTGATAAATGCGTATGCACCTAATGTTGATGATAAGGGATTTATACAAAATATATTTGCATCCATTCCCAATTTGAACACTCATAAAATTATAATGGCTGGGGACTTTAGTTGTGTTTTAAATCCACTCTTAGATAAGACTTCTACCACAGGGGGAACGACATCTAACACTGCAAAGATAATTACAAAGTTTATAACTGATCACAACTTATCAGACCCCTGGAGGTTTTTAAGCCCAAACTCAAGAACATATTCTTTCTACTCACCAGTACATCATTGCTACTCAAGAATTGATTATTTCTTTATAGATAATAATTTCTTGCCTTTGATTAAATCTTGCAAATACGATGCTATTGTTATTTCTGACCATGCACCTCTGATCTTGGAGCTAAAGTAACTATGCCCCACACACTCACCTCGCAGATGGCGTCTCAACCCGCTTCTATTAGCAGACGAGAATTGTACAGAATTTATATCCAAACAAATAAGTTTCTTCCCAGAGACAAATACATCCTCAGAGATTTCTGCAGGAATACTCTGGGAAACTCTTAAGGCCTTCTTAAGAGGTCAGATTATCTCATATCTTTCCCACAGAAATAAATTAGAAACCAAGAAATTAACAGAGCTAAAAAGCGAAATTACTAGAATAGATGAAGAACATGCCAGGCTTCCAAGCGAGGCTCTACATAGAAAAAGGCAGGCTTTGCATTCAGAACTAAACCTCTTGACAACTAAAGAAACTGAACAACTAATTTATAAATCCAGACATCATTACTATGAACATGGAGAGAAAGCTAATAAGCTTTTAGCTCAACAAATTCACAAGCAAGAAGTCCGCAACGCAATCCCAGTAATCACCAACACGAACAGAATCATCGACCACAAAAATATAATGCACACATTCAGAGACTACTATAAATCCTTATATTCTACTGAGTTTAAAGAAGACAATACACAATCTAACGCATTTCTGGATACATTACAGATACCACAAATTGACACTTTTAGTGCGGAGGAACTCGATAAATCTTTGGCGTTATCACAATTACTAGATGCTATAAAGGCACTTCAAGGAAAGCAGCAGGCCCTGATGGCTACCCTGCAGAATTTTATAAGAAATTCTCTGCATAGCTAGCTCCTCTCCTATTAGCAACATTTACAGAAGACAGAGACAATCAAGCTCTTCCTCAAACTTTTCGCCAAGCATTAATCACAGTTTTTCCAAAACAAAATAAGAACTTATTACAATGTGCTTTATACAGACCAATTTCACTTTTGAATAATGATGTTAAAATACTCTCAAAAATCATAGCTAGAAGGATGGAGAAGGTGCTCCCTTCGGTAATATCACAAGATCAAACTGGATTTATCAAGGGTCGACACTTATCTTCAAATCTTCGACGCCTGTTTAATTTAATATACTCACCAACTAAATCAAACACCCCAGAAATATTATTATCATTGGATGCAGAAAAAGCATTTGACATGATTGAATGGAAATACCTTTTTACTACATTGGAGAAATTTGGGTTTGGCCCGAACATTTGTGCATGGATCAAATTAATGTATACCAATCCAGAAACTTCAGTTTGTATTAACAACATTTGTTCAGACTACTTAAAAGTAGAACGTGGTACCAGACAAGGATGCCCCTTGTCACCACTACTGTTTGCAATCGTCATTGAACCACTGGCAATACACTGTTGAAACAATTATCAAATAAAGGGGATTATCAGAGATGGACTGGAACAGAAAATGTCTCTATATGCAGATGATATGGTACTGTATATATCAGACCCACAAAATTCTGTGCCAGCAGTCTTAACAGTACTAACAGAATTTCAAAAGATCTCCGGTCTCAGAATTAATCTGAATAAAAGTGTACTCTTTCCAGTGGATTCTCAAGCATATAATATTAGATTAGATACCCTAACTTTTATCATTGCAGATCAGTTTAAATACCTAGGGGTAAACATCACAAGTAAACATAAAGCTCTTTATCAACAAAATTTCGCTGTCTGCATGGAAAAAATTAAGTAAGACTTTCATAGATGGTCAACCCTTCATCTTACTCTAGCTGGAAGAATTAATACTGTTAAGATTAATATTCTTCCTAAGCTCCTTTTTTTATTTCAAAACATCCCAATATACATCAATAAATCATTTTTTAAGCAATTAGATTCAACAATAACCTCATTTATTTGGAACTCAAAACATCCACATATCCAAAGAGCGACCCTACAAAGACAAAAGGCAGAAGGTGGCATGGCTCTACCTAACTTCCAGTTTTATTACTGGGCAGCAAACATAAATCTATAAAAACCTGGACACAAATAGAAGAACAAACACAGGCAAGGTCCACAATAGAAGTAAAATCCTGCAGTACTTCTTTATATTCCCTGCTTTGTGCCCCAATTAATGCAAGTTATCGGCAATACACTAATAACCGAATTGTGCTTCACTCACTTAGAATATGGAACCAATGTAGAAAGCATTTTAAGATGGAGAAGCTTCTATCTGTGGCAACTCTGCAAGAGAACCACCTCTTTCAACCTTTGCAAACATATGCAGTTGTTAATATCTGAAAAAAAATTGTGATTAACTTGCTTAGAGATCATTATATAGACAACATCTTTGCATCCTATGAACAATTACATTCCAAATTTAACATTCCAGCTACACATTTCTTTCACTATCTTCAAATTAGGAACTTTGTTAAACAGAACCTTCCCGATTTTGCTCATCTTGCACCCTCATCCATGCTGGAAAAAATCTTGCTCAATCTCAAGGACTCAGACACCATTTCTGCAATATATAAAATCATTTTACAGTCCCTCCCTTTCAAAGATCCAAGAGGACACTGGGAAAAAGATCTCTCAATTAATATATCAGAAAAGGAGTGAAAAATAGCAATGCAGAGAATTCACTCGAGCTCCATATGCACAAAGCATACAATTATTCAACTCAAAATTATATATCGAGCACATCTGTCTCGCCTAAAACTCTCCAAAATGTTTCCAGGGCAAGATCCAACCTGTGAACGCTGCAATCAAGTCACAGCCTCACTGGGTCACATGTTCTGGGCCTGCACCAAACTAACATCATTCTGGATCAAAATTTTTAATTACCTTTCAGACAGCCTTGGGGTCACAATCCCTCAAAACCCATTAACAGCTGTGTTTGGGGTTCTTCCAGATGGGTTTAAAGTGGAGAAGGACAAACAAACTGTGATTGCATTCACTACACATTTGGCACGCAGACTTATTCTGCTAAACTGTAAGAATCCAAACTCTCTTCTTTTAAGTCAGTGGGAAACCGATGTTTTATACTATTTGAAATTGGAAAAAATCAAATACTCAGTTAGAGGATCTGTACAGATTTTTTTCAAAACATGGCAGGATCTAATCAGTAATATTTTAAAATAAGCTCTTAAAGCACAGATGAAGCAGTTATTTCTATACTTCTTTTTCTTCTCCATTCATCTCTATTGACTTATCAAACTTATCGATTTAGGTATGTTTACAAGCCTTAAATTTTACTCCGTTTGCCTTGCTCTCTCTCTCAGGGGTGGGGGTCAACTTGTTCTTAATTCTACTTTTTGGCTACTTTTTGAAAAAATTGATTGATTTGTATGGAATGATTGCAATAAAATTAATAAAATTTCAAAAAAAAAAAAAAAAAAGATTACTCTGAGAGCAAGGCGTGTAATAGTCGGCGAGGTCACAAAGGACCCCAGGGTAACTTCTAAGCAACTGAAGGCCTCTCTCACATTGGCTCATGTTCATGTTCATGAGTCCACCATCAGGAGAACACTGTACAACAATGGTATGCATGGCAGGGTTGCAAGGAGAAAGCCACTGATCTCCAAAAAAAATTGCTGCTCGTCTGCAGTTTGCTAAAGCTCACGTGGACAAACCAGAAGGCTATTGGAAGAATGTTTTGTGGACGGATGAGACCAAAATAGAACTTTTTGGTTTAAATGAAAAGCGTTATGTTTGGAGAAAGGAAAACACTGCATCCCAGCATAAGAACCTTATCCCATCTGTGAAACATGCTGGTGGTAGTATAATGATTTAGGCCTGTTTTGCTGCATCTGGGCCAGGATGGCTTGCCTTCATTGATGGAACAATGAATTCTGAATTATATCAGAGAATTCTAAAGGAAAATGTCAGGACATCTGTCCATGAACTGAATCTCAAGAGAAGGTGGGTCATGCAGCAAGACAACGACCCTAAGCACACAAGTCGTTCTACCAAAGAATGGTTAAAGAAGAATAAAGTTAATGTTTTGGAATGGCCAAGTCAAAGTCCTGACCTTAATCCAATCGAAATGTTGTGGAAGGACCTGAAGCGAGCAGTTAATGCGAGGAAACCTACCAACATCTCAGAGTTGAAGCTGTTCTCTACGGAGGAATGGGCTAAAATTCCTCCAAGCCGGTGTGCAGGAATGATCAAAAGTTACCAGAAACATTTAGTTGCATTTATTGCTGCAAAGGGGGTCACACCAGATACTTAAAGCAAAGTTCACATACTTTTGCCACTCACAAATATGTAATATTTGATCATTTTCCTTAATAAATAAATGACCAAGTATAATATTTTTGTCTCATTTGTTTAACTGGTTTCTCTTTATCTACTTTTAGGACTTGAGTGAAAATCTGATGATGTTTTAGGTCATATTTATGCAGAAATAAAGAAAATTCTAAAGGGTTCATAAACTTTCAAGCACCACTGTACGTCATCATCAAGCACTTTGTTGACCTGGGATGAAACCGCGCCCCTTGAGGTTGAATCCCACCCTCTTACACATCTGCAGTTTCAATTTAAACAGACCCTGGCTTCATTTAAAAGGGAGGAGTGGAATGATGACTCCCTTAAATTTGCAAAGAATGCAGTTGTTCTGATAGACGGCCAACGCACACTACATCCTATGCCTCAGGGTCCCCACTTTGTATTAAATAACAACATTTTGTATCAGGTGGCAGAACACGAAAGGGAGGTGCAGTCACTGTTTTTAGTACCACGGACTTACTGGCGTCAAGTCTGTGAATTAGCTCATACCCACCGCCTGGGAGCCCATCTAGACCCCGAGAAAACACTAGATTGACTTAAGTGCAGATTATTTGAGGATTAATGAGGAGGTCCGCCATTTTTGCATGTCCTGTCCAGAATATCAATTGCGGCAGAGTCCTAGGAGTGACCGTGTTCCTCTAGTTCCATTACCCATAATTGATATCCCATTTGAGAAAATCGGGGTTGACCTGGTGGGACCCCTAGAGACCCTGGCCAGGGGACATAACTATATTATGGTCCTGGTAGATTATTCTGCCCGATACCCTGAAGTTATTCTTTTGCGCTCAGCAATGTCAAAAGTTATTGCATGGGAATTGCTAGCGGTCTTTGCAAGTGTCGGCATCCCTAACGAAATCCTGACGGATCAAGGGACGCCTTTTATCTCAGAGATGTTCTGGGAGATGGCCAAATTACTGAAAATAAAATAATTTAAAGACCTCGGTATATCATCCTCAAACCGATGGTCTAGTCAAGAGGTTCAATCAAACTCTTAAACAGATGCTATGCAATGTAGTCAATGAGGATGGAAGCAACTGGGATCATCTCCTCTCCCTTGTACTTTTTGCATATCAGAAAGTCCCATAAGCCTCTACGGGTTTCTCACCCTTTGAATTATTATATTAATGATAACCCAGGGGTATATTGGATATCTTAAAAGAGGGTTGGAAAGAGGAGGCACTCCTTTCTATAAATATACTTGAGTATATCGCCCAGTTACGGAACAGTTTTGCCAAAATTAGACCCATTCTAAAGCCTCACATGGAGAAGGTGCAAGCAGCCCAGGTACGTTGTTATAACTGTGGTACATTCCCTCTCGAGTTCTGCCCGGGAGACCGCATCATGATTTTAGTTCCTACCTCATATTCCAAATTACTGGCACATTGGTAAGGTCTATATGAAGTTAAGGAGAGGAAGGGTCTGATCGATTATTTGGTTAAACAACCAAATTGCCGACCCAGTGAGCAGATTTATCATGTGAATTTGCTGAAACTGTGGATGAAAAGGGAATTCGATCCCTTCTCTGGACAGCCCCGCTCACTCTTTGCTCACAAATTAAACCTTTACTTTGGTGATGATCTGACTTGCATACAACAGGAGCTCGAAGCACTTATCCTGTCTGTCCTAGAGGTAGTAAGTGAACAACCCAGAAGGACCTCCCTGGTTGCGCATGACATTGTGACAAAACCCAGGTAATAGTCCGATAATGCCCATATCGTCTTCCCAAGGCAAAAAAGGCAGAAGTGGAGCTGGAGATCAAATGAATGCTGGATCTAGGTGTAATAGAGGAAAGTTATAGTCCCTGGTCCAGTCCTATCATATTGGTTGGAAAGCCGAACGGGAGTTGGAGGTTTTGCAATGACTTCCATCGGCTTAACCAAGTCTCCCAATTTGATGCATATCTGATGCCAAGAGTGGATGACCTTCTCAAGTGCTAGGCCAAATTTTTGACTACCCTGAATATGACAAAAGGGCATTGGCTGGTTCCTTTAATGGACTCCTCTAAGGAAAAGACAGCATTTAGTACTCCTAGCGGACACTGGCACAACCGTATCCTTCCATTCAGATTGCATGGGGCATCTGTGACCTTCCAACGTCTGGTGGACAAAGTGCTCCGTCCTCATATTTTGTATAGTGCTACCTACTTGGATGATGTTTTCATCTATTCCAGCACCTGGAAGGAACACCTACGACATGTTCAAGCTGTATTGCGGTCACTAGCAGAAGCTGGTCTTTGTATTAATTGGAAGAAATGTTACTTTGGATTAGTCAAAGCCAAATATTTAGGATACCTTGTGGGCAAATGTATAGTAAGACCACAGTGCTCCAAAATAGATGCCATATTGAATTGGCCCCATCTGATTACCAAGAGGCAGGTTCAGGCCTTTCTCGGCTTAGCAGGTTACTATCACCGGTTCGTACCCCATTTTCCTGAGAGAGCGATGCTCTTGACTAATCTAACAAGGAAGTGGAAACCAAATCACGTGGTATGGAATGATACAACAGAAGCTGCATTAAGGGCTGTAAATAGGCCCTTACGTCAGCTCCAGTGTTGCAAGCACCTGACTTTTCTGTACCTTTCATCCTCCAGATGGACACTTCAGATGCAAGTCTTAGAGCCGTGCTAAGCCAGAACACCTTGTTATGTACCTGAGTCGGAAACTGTTGGACCAGGAAACCAGGTTTGCAGCAGTGAGCATGAAGCTTCAACGATTAACTGGCCGATTACTCAGCTGAGGTACTACCTCTTGGGTTGTGAGTTCACTCTAGTGATGGACCGTGATAGACCATGCACCTTTACAGTGGATGGCCTAAGACTCGAATGCACGTGTCACAAGGTAGTTTTTAGACCTACAGTCATACAAATTTTTGGTTGTTTATCGTCGAGGTGTACTACAGGCCAATGCCGATGCCCTTTTTTCGGTGGCACGACCTCTTGGACAGGTACGCCTGACCCGATGGGTCTGGGCTGGGGGGGGGGGGGGCGGGGCATGTCACACACGTGCGGGTAGGAGGAAGCTGTACGGACCAAGTGAGGGTAATTCCACGCCAGGCCAGGGAGTGGCAGTGTGCGCTAAACTTTCTTCTGTTATCTCTACAGACCAGACACAGGAAAACCTGTCTGACTCATACCTGAAAATGTCATTTCTGGTTCTGGTGCTAGAAGAATGCCACTTCCGGTTTTGGCGCCTAGAGACTTCTGTTTATAAATGGATGAATAGTAATTTTCTCAAGCTAAATAAAGAGAAAACAGAAATTTTAGTGATTGGCAATAATGGATCTAATGAGGTTATTAGAAATAAACTTGATGCATTAGGATTAAAAGTCAAGACGGAGGTAAAGAATTTAGGGGTAACTGTTGACTGTGACCTGAATTTTAAATCGCATATTAATCAGATCACTAGGACAGCATTTTTTCACTTAAGAAATATAGCAAAGGTTAGACCTCTTATATCATTGAAAGATGCTGAGAAATTAGTTCACGCTTTTGTTTTCAGTCGAGTAGATTACTGTAACACACTCCTCTCAGGACTACCCAAAAAAGACATACATCATTTGCAACTAGTGCAGAATGCAGCTGCTAGAATCCTAACTAGGAAAAGAAAATCTGTGCACATTTCTCCAGTTTTGATGTCACTACACTGGTTACCTGTGTCATTCAGAATTGACTTTAAAATACTGCTTATGGTTTACAAAGCATTAAATAATCTTGCTCCATCTTATATATCGGACTGTCTGACACCTTATATTCCAAATCGTAACCTTAGATCTTCAAATGAGTGTCTGCTTAGAATTCCAAGAGCTAAACTTAAAAGAAG
>JANRMT010062821.1:907942-965161 GCA_026402145.1 Polypterus bichir lapradei | reverse complement strand
CGGGGATATGAAGCGCTGGTAACACAATAAACTACAGATCCCATAATCCAGCGCTTCATATCCCCGGGCCATTAATAACAATAATACAGTATATAAAATGATCTCGCGGGTCGGATATAATTACACGCCGGGCCGGATGTGGCCCGTGGGCCTTGAGTTTGACTCATATGGACTAAATAGAACTTGAAAAAAAATATTTTTTGGAATGTGATCGCGCAAGTCAGATCTAGTTGACGCGCACTACAGTACATCGAGCCCGCGTGCTATTGCGGTTTTGCTTGTGTGCTTCAGTAAGTTACCGTCCCCTCACTCTTACTTTTTTACCGTTCATCTAATGAATACACTGAATATGGCTTTACCAAAACAATCATTGATCGCGAATAAAGTATCCATTATTCATGAAGCTTCAATAGGTGATCTGTCTTTCTGCGTTAACCGTATGCGTTTTCATACGTCTCAAACTAAGGGGATGCGAGGTTAAAATAAATCGAGAAGCGCGCGTACATACTTAGTGCATCCCCTCTCGGGAATCGAACCTGGGCGCTACAGGCGAATGCTTTACTATTGCGCCACGGCGTGTGGTTTATCTATTTGAGCTTAGCAGTGTAATTCGGTTTTTGTTCAGCACTCTTTGGAACTGTTGCTTTTTGTCTGCGCACTGCGTCAGTTCACGTGAGCCGCTGAATATGGTTTTATATGTCACTCGCTCGCTTCTAATTGTTTCGCTGCCTTCTTAATTATATAATGCATGTTTTCTAAAGCGCGTTTTGTAGCTCTTCCTGGCTTTCTACGTAATGCGTGATTACGTGAGAGGCGTGATGATGTCATACGAAACTCCGCCCCTCGAGCTGAACTCCATTACAGTAAATGGAGAAAAATAGCTTCTAGTTATGACCATTATGCGTAGAATTTCGAAATGAAACCTGCCCAACTTTTGTAAGTAAGCTGTAAGGAATGAGCCTGCCAAATTTCAGCCTTCTACCCACACGGGAAGTTGGAGAATTAGTGATGAGTCAGTCAGTGAGTGAGTGAGTGAATGAGTGAGTGAGTGAGTGAGTCAGTGAGGGCTTTGCCTTTTATTAGTATAGATAATTATCATTACTATTCATGGTGGATCCGTACTAATCCCTACTCTCTCTTCTGTTCTTTTCCCATTTTTTTATGGTGGCGACCTGCGCCACCACCACCTAATCAAAGCACCATGGTGTTCCTACCTTGATGGATTAAAGGCCAGAAGTCCACATGACCATCATCATCAAATCCTTCCATGAGAACCCTAAATACAATGACGACTGATCATTTATGTTGAATGGTAGAATGCCCAGAGGGGGCTGAGCGGTCTCATGGTCTGGAACCACTGCAGATTTTACTTTTTCTCCAGCCGTTTGGAGTGTTTTTTTGTTTTTTCTGCCCTCCCTGGCCATCGGACCTTACTTTTATTCTATGTTAATGAGTTTTGTCTTATTTTTCTTATTTATTTTGTCTTTTTTTTTCTTTCTTCATCATGTAAAGCACTTTGAGCTACATTATTTGTGTTAAAATGTGCTATATAAATAAATGTTGTTGTTGTTGTAGAAGAACATCATTTCTGATTACATCGTCAGAAGGAGGTCTCGTCCGGTTCCCATACATCACTTCCATTCTTGGCATTTAAAGCCGCTATTTACCAATTATTTGACAGTTCTTTTTTTGGACTCCATCGAAGAGTAATTCAAGTTATGCAATAAAAATACAATTTTGTTAATTCTGCAATTATTTTTGATCTATAAATGTTCAAATGCTTTATTAGATGATGAAATATCCTCCTTTAAAACACTTATCAGAAGAACTACAACACAATTAGTTAATTGGTTTGGGAGATTAATACAATATATCATAGTAATTTTAAGTCAGATTCAAAACGCAAGAAAATATATTCTGCAAATAATAATCTGTTTTGTGATGTAGTCTTAAAACATGGACATAAATATATTCATCACCAATTAATCTGAGCTGAGAAGCTTGCTGCTTAGGTTCTGCACCCTGGGAGATTTCTTATTTCCCTCCAGTTCCATAAACACTGTTCAGAAGACTTCAAAAGTGAGTTTTAATTCCTTAGGGTATCTAAGATTTATTGTATACATTAGATTAAATAACATTGCACAAGCTGCTACAACATACTGTAGTCCATTTAGCACTTCTGCACCTTCAATAGCAATGCCAGCTTCTTCAGGTGTGTGAAAGGGGTCCCTCACCCTCTTTACAAATGATAAATATGGCCGTGTTGAGTGTTTTCATTTCTCTTTCAGCATCATCTCCTAATGTATCCTACAAGAAAAAGATAAAGATGCACAAATATGCATCCATTATGATATAGTGAACTTTGACATAGATAAATAAACCATAGGAACCATTAAAACATGGAATGTTAATGTCTTATTAGTGTCAAATAACAAGTATGTTAAAAATACCAAACTATAATGCAGTATATCTTGCATAAGTGACTATACAGAATATTACATCAGAGTCGTTACTGAACATACTGTGAAATTTAATAGTAGAGGGAAAAAAAGAAATCTCTGTTAATAAACAAACAAACAGCATAAATAAATAATGGCAAATTGCATACTAAGCCTCACCGGATATTTGTTTGATCGGATCTTTGTCATCCTCACCAAAATAAATAATAAGGGACCTCAGCATGCACAGAGTTCTGATGTTAATGTCATTTTTCTGCATGCAAAAGTACATACTTATTAATATTCAGTGACCAAGACATTTATAAAGAAAATTCATGTGGGCAAAAAAAAAAAAAAATCTTACCTAGGAAGTCAAGATCACTGCCTCAATGCTATTCACAAATGTAAGGTACCTGATCTATGGATTGAATAAAACTGACAGTCTTATAGTGGGCAACTCCTCCTTTTTGTGTGATGCTTGTCAGTTTATTGGTATATTTGTCCAGCTGGGCAAGAAATTTGGACTGGAGAGGGATTGTAGTAATCCACAGGAACTTGGCATGAGTCTTGGAGGAATAAGATTAAAGTTAAACAAATTAAGTTACTTCAAAAATTCAAATACTGTTAAGATGAAACACATGGGAAAAAGTAACATACCTCATTCACTATGAAAAGTGCAGACCATCGCTTAAAATCCTCAAACCTTGGCTGCTTGTTCACTACTTCATGCCTTCTATAGGCAAATGTCTTTGCCATAAGTTCTCAAATGACTCTTTCATTATTTATTTTCTTTGCCTCTGTCATAAGCATTTCTCTGTCCACTTCAAGGCTTCCTGGTGTTTCACCCTAAGGTAAATCAGGAAAGTAGTTTGCTTCTGCCCTCTTTGGCTTTTTAACATGTTTTGCTTGGTAGACTCTGTCACCTTCCCCCATCTCATTTTTACTGAATTTATAGCAAGCTCTGGAAAACCATAAAGCTTCATTTATGTCAGATAATTTGCCATTTTATATTTTAGCCTTTGTTTCTACCCATAGCATCCATTATACGATCCATGCTCTTTTTCTTCTGGATGTATAATTAAGAGGCACAGTATGAGGATTATTTATTTGATCTGTCCCCATAAAGGGAAACTTTTGTATTGACTGGTTTAGAATGTTTAATGTGAATTTTTTTTTTAGATAAGTGTGGCAAGGCAGAGTTTACGTTCTACTGGCACAATTCCTTCGAAAATGTCATGGACAATATCTGGTGGGAAACCAGTGACCACACTGAAAGAAAAATGATTTTCTGAGAGCATGCAATGATTTTCTACTCCATAGTAGCTAGGCAAAGCATTTTCCTTGGTTGCTTTTAGGTGTCCTTTGTGTATCTCATCACTTCTCAGGCAAAATGCACCAGTTCTCACTTCTTTTGTCTGAAATTGAGTCCTTTCAATAAACAACAAAATCTGCAAACATATGTCCCTGAGAAGTTTTCCTCAAAACCAGCAATTCCATGGGTAGACAAATTATCAGCAGTAACAAAGTGCAATGTGTCTTGAACGGTCTTTCCTGAATTTGAAGTGAAGATACCACATTGTTCTTAAATAATAGTTTAATTTACCAACGGTTCCAATACTTTTTCATAGTCATAATGTTTTACATCCTCACTTTTTATCAAGGGTGCCAAATAAACTGATGACGGGCTGGGGGAAGATTGCCTAAAACCCAATATACCCTAGTTATTTTGTGTGTATTCTTTATAGTTCCAAGTGGATTGCAAATTTCAAAATCATCTACATAAAGAATTAGTGAGATATCTGTGTCCTCATGCAAAAAAGATTCTTTTTATAGCAGCTTCCATCAAAGAATGATTTATATTGAGGGTTTCCAGTACCAGTTTGTGGCTGGCCTTTATGTAAACCAAGAACCCTATCAAGTATAGGCTGTACGGCTACTATTTCCTGCAATGATGTCAGTATAGAAATATACTGAAATGTATGATTTGGTTTCAAAGTGTCTTTTATAATATTGCTTGCATTTCCAAGAAGTTTAAAGCAAGCCACCATTTCCTACTGCCACCAAAAGAGGTTTTATTTGCACAGTGCAGTGGCTAACTCCTGTATAGCAGATTGATCCAAATGTCAGTTGTGTTGCTTTAAAACACTGAATATAAGGTTCTGTGTAACTGATATGGACACACTGCCAATTATAAAGTAAAGCTCATTAAGAAGTTCAGTAACAGCGCATTTGGATACAAGAAATGTATTCTCTAACTTTAAAAGTACTGAAGCTATTTTTAGGTCAATATCTGCCAAAGAGTCATGAGAAGCCATTTGCTCATATTACCGGCCTCAGGCCTAGGGGAACCTGGGCCAGGTGCAAGCCACTGTTGCTACAGGGTGTAGCCACAGCGATATGGTGAAAAGCATAAAAGAAGCAGGCAGCAGTCCCGAGTCTCAGACCATACTTCTTTGTTCTAGATTATTCTCATTTACCCAGAAATATATAAATGCTTCAATCTCTGCATTGATCAACATGATGATCAGTTAAACAATGGTGCATGCCAATTTTCGCTGCAGAACAACAGTGTAAATACATTTACTTTGGTTCAACAATAGTGTTGTTGTCAGCTATCAAGAAGTACCTGATTAGAAACCAATGTCCCCAGAACGTGTTCATTTTTAAAGGAAGTAGGCAGTTCTGTATCACCACATCATGATACTAATCAAAGCAGCCTGATTATTCAAAGCAGGTCACTCTTTTGTAAGACTGGTAAATATTTATGTCCTATAGATAGCCATCATCAATAACCTGTAGCAGAATTTTCTAGGAAGTTTGTCTTTTTTTTAAAACACTGAATGCAAGCCTATTACACTCACAACTTCTATTTGAATGGTCACTACACGTTACATCATCAACAGCCTTAGTCAGTGCCTCAAAAGAGTTGTCAACAGACAAGGTGTTTCTGTCAATGATTCCAGGTCTACTCCATTTACTGAGACAGGCTTATGTTTCCTATATTTATGGCTCTTGAAGTTGTCATAAGTATTTGTTATGCAAGTACAGTCTTTAAACATACAACTAACAGTCTCATGATTTTTCAGGTGTTGTCTTATGTGCTGAAAGTAGCCTGTCTCTGTACAGAGAGGATTATAGACCCGTATGTGGCACATTCCATATCATTCTTTAAACTAGCAATGAATTTGTAAAATTTTGTTCAGTTATTGTGTTATGCAGCTTCACATGCTGAAAGTGCTGGGCTCTAATCTCATCATGGTCACTGTCCATGTGGAATTGGCATGTTCTCACCACCATATCAGATTAGGTTTTTCACTATTATTACCGCATGCAGGGAAATTATACTATCTATTGTGTGAGTGTGGGGGTGTGCATGAACGAGCCAAATGAAAAGCTATTTACTCACTTGCACCCAGCATTGCTGACAGGTTCTGCCTCCTCATGGCCTTGAAATAAATTAAGCAGGTTAGAGACTTTTATGTTGTTTTAATTGAGGTATGCTTTTGCCCTTGAGATCAACAGAACCCAAATATGGTACAACTCCTGGGGCCAAAATGGGTCTAGAAACAAACTGGTAGGTTTAGAACAGCATATCAAAGGTTTACACAGAAAGTATGTGTTTAAACACATTTTTAATATAGTAAAGAATTTCAAACTTGTCACTGAAAACTGCAAACATAAGCACCAAACAGGCAAATGCAATCTGGAGACCCTGTAGTCAAGAGAAAAAAGAAATTATGTTTAATATCAGTCATCTACACTTTGACAGATAACCAGAATAAAATCATAACAGCAGAATAAGCTTGTTAACTGTATTAAATAATTCCTGCTTTCACTTTCTAAAGTAGACATCAGAGACACATTAGCTATTACTGAACATTTACAACTATTGTCTACTCAACATAAATATGTTTGTTATGTTATTGTTACTATATCCTAATACCAATAGCAATACATTTGTTTAATGCCTCACAGTGACTGTGACAACTTTTCTTTTTAATTTTTTTGCTTTATAGTCATTTTGGTGTGTGTTCAGTCCAAAGTTTCTATGCATATTTATTTATTTATCTGCCTACATATTCTTTTTTTAATTATCTAATAATTTATTTATCTACCAATTTTTATATCTATTTATTTAAAGAGCTTCTGTAAAAAGCCAAATTTCCCCCAGGGACAAAAAAAGTTCTATCTATATAATTTCATCACAACCTGAACTTCTAATTTTATTTTTGGATTACTGGACACATATCTCTTTTAATTCTTTTTGTATAATCAATTTATATGACACAAATAACCTTCACAAAACAAAAATAAACTTTTGATTAAATTTGAATGTAATCAACATTGAATGGTCAAGCCAATATATATGCTCATGCTTTGTTTGAGGAATTATCATATTATCGTATTTAATAATATTGGTACTATGTCTGCGTTTGCAGTGTGCCGGTATTTTTCATTTTCAGCTGCTGACACATCACGTTCAGACAATTAAGAGGGCAACCCCGTTAATCCCAAATAACTCTTTGATAAAGAATATGCATATCAGCTTGCTAGCTATTCAAAGGGGGATACCCCAACACCAACAAAACATGTTGTGATCTCAAGGATGGAAAAGAAGCCGATACAACAGTCCTATACACCTTAAATGGAGTAGGATAAAAATGATTTGGCATATCGATTCAGTCTGAATAAAAAACTGCATTTTGCACTTAACTTCAATAACGACGATTAGTTACATTAAAGCTTGATAAAAACTCATTAGAATGTGTTTTGTAACTTGAATGTTGAACTTTATCAGCTTTACAGTAATTTATATTTTGCTCACATCAGTCCAGAAAAAAATTGCAATTGCAATGATTAATTATGAAATAAAACATGACTATACGTTATCATTTACAAACGAGCTATTCTTGCATATATTGCAGGATTATTTGACATTAATGGCATCACAGAGATCACATTCTGTAGTTACCTTAACTTACATCACGGCTTTCCTTTGACAGTGAATACCAAATACAACTGTAGGGAAAAACAAAGAAAAAAATCTTTCCGGATTTTGAACTTTATATCACTCCAGATAATTGGTCAATGTTCCACAAACTCTTTCTACGCTTGTCTCAAAATCAGAATTTGAATACAGTGGATGCAGTGAAACATCAAGGGCTGTGGCCACCGGAACTAAAAGATTAGTTTGTGCTGCTCCATACCTGATCTTATCTGTTATCTGAGCTTCTGAATACTGACAGTGCCTGTGATGCAAGGGATCAGCATTATATACTCAGGGGCTGTTCCTGTCGCCACCTGATCTGCACTACATAGCAAGGAGCATAACATGCTTAATCCTGTAGTGAAGACTCAATTACAATAAATTTATACATTATTTTCATAATATGTACATTATGGTCAGGTAATGTACCCTCAAATGAAAATATTGTTTTTTTTCTTTTTTTTTAATGCATGCAGGATGTAAATCTTGCTGTAGTACTGACAGCACAGTGACTTCACACATGCTCAAAGCAGATATAGCAGCACCATAAAATGTGAGGCAGAGTATGCTTACAGTACATATGTGTTAAAGTTCTGTGCATGGTTGCTACAGCTCTGTGATATCATAAATTGCTGAGAAAAAAATTGCAAAAGGCGTGGCAAATTTACATAATCCATTTCCTCAATTTAAATGCTTATTCTAAAATGTTATTTATTAGATCCAGCCAGGTTTTGAGGAAGTTTTGTACAGATCCTCTAAGTGAGAATTAGATTTTTTCCAGTTTCAGATAATATATAACTGAATTAAAAGAGGCGAATTAGGATTCTCCAGGTGAGCAAGATCAGACTACATGCCAATAGTGAAGTAAAGGCAATTACAGTTTGTTTGTCCTTCTCCACTTTAAGCCCATCTGGAAGTACACCAAACATAGCTGTTAGTGGATTAGGAGAGATTGTGAGACCAAGGCTGTCTGAAAGACATTTAATGATTTTGGTCCAAAATGATGTAAATTTGGTGCACATCTAAAACATATGGCCCAATGAGGCTGGAACTTGATTGTAATGTTTTGGACAATTTTAAAGTCAAATGTGCTCAATATATAATTTTAAGTAGAATAATTGTATGTTTGGTGCATATGGAGCTAGAGTGAATTCTGTGCATGGCTGCCTTCCACTCCTTTTCTGAAATGTTGAATAAGAGAGCATTTTCCCATTGTACTCTGGGATCTATGAAAGGGAGAGACTTTAAAAGGTTTTTATATATTGCAGAAATGCTTTCTGAGTCCTCAAGACTGATCAATATTTTGCAGGAATAGAGGCTGGTGGGAGGTGAGGAAAATTGGGCAGGTTTTGTTTAACAAAGTTTCTAATTTGGAAGTAGTAAAAGAAACGTGTTTCTAGAAAGTTAAATTTGGAGTGTAATTGTTCATAGGATGTAAAGATGTTGTCTATGTACAGGTCTCTAAGTGATATAAATTATAATTTATAATAAATGATAAGTTATATAAATATAATATATATTATATTATAATATAATATAATAAGTGAATGTTTTCCAGACATTAAAAACTGCGTACATTTGAGATGGTGGAAAAAGGTGCTTATTGTATAGAGGTACAACAGATAGAAGCTTTCTGTCTTGAAGTACTTCCTACATTGGTTCCATATTCTGAATGAATAAAGCACAATTGGGTTGTTAGTATGTTGGCGATAACGTGTACTTATTGGGGTACAAAGCAAGGAATATAAAGAAGTACTGCAGGAATTTATTTCTATTGCAGACCAAGCCTACATGTGTTAATTTATTTATGTCAATGTCCAGGTTTTTATAGCTTGTATAGTTGCTGCCCAGTAATAAAATTGAAACTTAGGTAGAGCCATGCAACCTTCTGCCTTAGGTCTTTTTAGGGTTGCCCTTTGGATACGTGGATATTTGAATTCCAAATAAATGAGGTTATGATTGTAGCTAACTTATAAAAAAAATGATTTATGGATGTATATTGGAATTTTTGGAAATAGAAAAAGAAGCTTAGGAAGGATATTCATCTTGAGAGTGTTAATTCTTCCAGCTAAAGTAGACCATCTATGCAAGTATTGCTTAATTTTTTTTTCCATGCAGACAGCAAAATGTTATTCATAAAGAGCTTTTTGTTTACTTGTGATGTTTACCCCTAGGTATTTAAACTGATCTGCGATTATAAAAGGAAAGGTGTCCAATTTAATATTGTGCGCTTGGGAGTTCACTGGAAAGAGCACACTTTTATTCAAATTAATTCTGAGACCAGAAATCTTTTGAAATTCTGTTAGTGCTGTTAGGACTGCAGGCACAGTATTTTGTGGATCTGATATATATAGTACCATCCATCCATCCATTTTCCAACCCGCTATATCCTAACTACAATGTCACGGGGATCTGCTGGAGCCAATGCCAGCCAACACAGGGCGCAAGGCAGGAAACAAACCCTGGGCAGGGCGCCAGCCCACCACAGTATATAGTACCATGTATATAGTGAAATTTTCTGTTCAAGTCCTTCTCTGATAATCCCATTTATCTTATAAGCATTTCGACAGTGACCTGCAAGTGGCTCAATGGCAATTACAAGAAGTAGTGGTGACAAGGGGCATTCTTGTCTAGTACCATGTTCTAGATTGATGTAGTCTGAATTAATATTGTTAATAAAACTGAAGCTTCTGGACTGGTATACAGTAGTTTGATCCATGCACAAATGTTCACGACAAACCCAAAGTCTCCAATGTAGTGAGAAGGTAGTTCCATTCAACCATATCAAATGCTTTTTCTGCATCCAACGATAATAATATCTCCGGGGTGTTAGATTTTGTGAGCTAAGATCTTATTAGCTTTCTCTCAATGTTCATAGTAATGATGTCTTGATTTAAAAATGAGTTCTGTTTCTTTAGTTATTAAGAGGTTGAGTTCTGAATGCAGAACCCATCATTTCCTATGAAGTGTCTCATTTGAACACCTGGCATGTTCTTGATCTATTCTGGTAATTTCCCTGATTAGCTCTGATACCTTCTTGGTTTACAGTTTATTTTTGTGGGAAAGATATGAGATAATATTTCCTCTTAAGAAAGCCTTCAGAGTTTCCCAGAGTATTCTTGCAGAGACCTCTAAGGCTGTATTTGTCTCTAAAAAAAATCAATTTGTTTGGATAGAAATTCTGTAAAGTTCTTGTCTGCTAATAAAAGTGGGTTAACATGCCAGCTGCGAGATGAGTATGTGGGGGACAATGATTTTAGCTCCATGATCAAAGGGGCGTGGTCGCAATTAACAATAGTGTCGTACTTTCTAGATTTAATCATAGGCAAAAAATTGTTATCTATAAGGAAATAATCAGTTCTTAAGTAGCAGTGATGCACTGGTGAGTAGAAGGAATATGCTCTTGAGTTTGGGTATAGAGATCTCCAGGGTTCTGACAAATTGTGATTAGTTACAAACTGTGTAATTGTTTTTGCAGTGTTAGATTTCATCGCCCCTGTGGCAGGTGACTTATCTAGGTCTTGATTTAAAACGCAATTAAAGTCCCCAGCCATTACAATTTTATGAGTGTTTACATTGGGAATGGATGCAAATACATTTTGGGTGAAGTCCCTATCATCCACATTGGGTGCATAGATATTTATCAGAACCACTTTATGGTTAAATAAAGTTGCTCAGGATTATCACATATCTCCATTCCAGATCAAATACTACATCTGATACTACAAATGAAATTGATCTATGTATAAGAATTCCCATACCTGTAGCTTTCTTTGTAAAGCTGAAATGGGATATTTGGCCACTCCAGTCTCTGTGCAGCTGAAACTGATCCTTGCTTAATACTAGAATTCCTGAAGCCTACAAAAAAACTCATTAAGAGAGCTTTTTGCTCTTACTGCAATGGTGTGGGGGATGGGATAGCAGGCTGCTTACTGCTTGTGCTTATCGACACATTTAGAAAACAAAAGGCGCTGATGGAGAGGTGTGAAAAGATTTAAGGTGGGTCAGGATTACAAGTTTTTTCGTAGGCTTCATTAATTCTAGTGTTAATAAGTGGGTCTCCTGTAAAAATACTATTTTAGCATTTAGACCTGTTAGGTGAGAGAATATTTCCTTTCTCTTTAATTTGTGATTGATAACTTTAACATTCCAGCTCACAAAGCTAACTGTTTCATCATGGAGACATTGCCTCTGATCTTTTGTTGTCATATTGTAGTCATCATTTAAGATAAGACAGCTTTGATCTTAATTTCCAATTTTCCCAGGAATTATTGCCATGAAGCCTGTTGTTGCATTGGCTATTACAATTATAAGAACTAAAAGAATATATTCGAAATAGCTTGCTCTCTTTCTCATCTTCCCTAGTCCCCCCGTCCCGCCATTTTGCCTCCCCATGTGAGGCTAGACCACACCTCACATAGTCCCAGTCCTCTGACATACCTAGAGACACAACACGTCCAAAGCAAAACAAGCCCTCCAGCAGCGGCGTATAAGGATTAAAATAAAGATATCTATTGACAATATAGTCCAAATGCTGTAAGCATAAAACATAATCTTAAACAGCCTTGAAAAAGTAAATCCAGGGAATGATGTTGAACAGTAGCCCTGGATAAGCATAGTAAGCCCTAATACGATAAACCAAGAGTATGATGTTAAACAGTCCCTAAAAAAAAAGTACCCATATACATACACTTTTTGCCATGCCAGAACCAGATGCTACTCATGATTGTATTTCAAAAAAGTGTTGGGATCAGTTTTCTTAGATCTTTTTTTGCTTCCTCTGTAGAAGTAAAAATGTAGAGCTTGCCCTGAATGTCCACTTTCAGTTTGGCAGGATACAAGAGGCTGTATCTGATCTCGGCTTTCCATAAACAACTGATTAATATTGTAAGATGCAGCATGTTTAGCAGCTGTTGATAGTAAGAAATCAGGGAAAATATGAATGTGGTTATTTTCAAATACAGTAATCCCTCCTCGATCGCGGGGGTTACGTTCCAGAACCCCCCCCGCGATAGGTGAAAATCTGCGAAGTAGAAACCATATGTTTGTATGGTTATTTTTATATATTTTAAGCTCTTAGAAACTCTCCCACACTGTTTATAAATATTCTCCGCACAGTTATACAGTAAACCCTCGTTTATAGCGGTTGATCCGCTCCAGACAGATAAATTAATTTCCAAGAAGTAGGATTCTTTATTTATAAATCTAATATTTTCGCAGTTAGAGAATTAAAAACCGGTTTATGACCTTCTAAATACGTTTTTTAACATTATTAGAGCCCTGTAGACATGAAATAACAACCTTTAGTCAAAAGTTTAAACTGTGCTCCATGACAAGACAGAGATGGCAGTTCTTTCTCACAATTAAAAGAATGCAAACGTATCTTCCTCTTCAAGGTGCGCGTCAGGAGCGGAGAATTTCAGAGAGAGAGAATAAAGTAAACAATCAAAAATCAATAGGGCTGCTGCGCTTTTAAGTATGCAAGCACCGCGATAAAGCGGCGCAATGAAGGGATCAATGTGAAGGTAGCCTTTCAGCATTTTTTTTACAGGCACGTCCATATCTTCTAAGCAAACAGCCACTGTGCAAACAGCCCTTCTGCTCACATCCCCTCCGTCAGGAACAGTTAATGGGGCCAATCATACGCCTCCCTGATGGTATTGCATGATGGATAAGTATCTGCCTGTATTTCTCAGAGACAGTGAGAGAGACAGACAAAAACAAACAATGAAAAATCAATACGGGCTGTTAGAGCTTTTAAGTGTGCGAAGCTGCGCGCGGGAAGCATATCGTATATCATTGAGGAGTTTCATTTAATATGTAATACATGCTCTGATTGGGTAGCTTCTCAGCCATCCGCCAATAGCGTCCCTTGTATGAAATCAACTGGGCAAACAAACTGAGGAAGTATGTAACATAAATTGAAAGACACATTGTCCGCAGAAATCCGCGAACCAGCGAAAAATCAGTGATATATATTTAGATATGCTTACATTTAAAATCCGCAATGGAGTGAAGCCGCGAAAGTCGAAGCGCGATATAGCGAGGGATCACTGTACTGTGTATTATCTTGTTTCTGTCTGAGAAGTAACATTATATGTAATTTAAATTGTAATTTTTCCAAACCCATTATGAGAGTCCTAGAATTTAAGGTATTTGATCCACATAGGCGGTAAGCTGCTGCTATCTCGGTGTCTGATTTGAAGTCCACTCCGATTATTTTAGAGCATAGTTCAGCTATGAATTTCACTGGGTTTGGACTGTCTCGATTCTCAAGGAGACCATTGATTCTAGTATTATTCCTTCTGCATCCATCTTTCAGTGCAGCTTGCCTGTCTCGGAGTACTTTGCATCTGGAATTTGCAGCCATTGCTTTTCCATCAGCAGTAGATGCCAGTTGTTCAGCTATTTCCATACGAGTCATGAACGTTTGCTTAAAGTCTTCAAACTAAGTCCCAAGTGCTCTAAGTTTATTCTCAAACTTAGATGCATTTTCCTGTATTTTTTCCTCTGTTTTTTCCAGCATACCTTTAAAGGTTCCCTCAAAGCGATTATTTAAACATTTTTCCTGGTCTTTAATATCCTGAAGCAGCTTCTCATTTGTCTTTTGTATTTCCTTTATTTCTTTCTTTATATTATTTATTTCTTTCTTTATATTTTTCTTTAAATCATTCTTGAGCTCCTTTATGTTTTGGCCGGTGGCCATTGCGGCGATCATTACCTTTAGTTTGGACAGATCGTTTCAGTCTTCTCCATGCTCTACAGGTGAATTAACAGGTCCAGTTGGAGTCAATGTTCCTGGCTCGTGGTGAGTAGTTGACAACGTGCATGGCAAGGCCATTTTCAGTTTCAATGGATCTTCTGGAATCGATGAGTTATCTTGGCCGGACTCATGTGCACCTTTGGCTGAAGACGATGCAGCAGCATCAGGTCCCGGAAAATCTGTGCTTTCGCCTATCTGTTCCAGTTCAGCCTCTGGCAGACCGTATCTTGAGCTTGAACTTGATGCCTGTCTATGCTTGGATGAAGCTTTAGCTGTCTTTTCCATTTCTTTCTGAACCTTTTTTCTGCCGCTTATGTTTATATATGCTTGCATATACTGTAATTGAACCTCCTCGGGTTGAGTAAATACAGGATACCTGGGGATGATAAAAAAGAGAAAAAATAAAACCGCTGCTAGCGGAGTTCTGCTTCAGATGTCCATCTCCCGTAATAGATGAGACCAATCTAGTTACAGTTCTTTTGACTTCCCTTTTCTTAACATTATTATGGCCTTTAGACTACATCTTTTCTCCAGGGGCCTCATGTATAAACGGTTCTGTACACATAAAAATGTTACATACTCCCGTTTCCATGCTCAAATCGCAATGTATAAAACCTAAACTTGGCATAAAGCCACACACATTTTCATACTAGCAAAATGCTTGGCGTATGCAAGTTTTTGCTCGGTTTTGCAAACTGCCGGCACCCAGCGTCAAAGCAGTGCTTTTGTTCCAGTGTGGTTTCCCTTTCTTTTTCAGATTCACGTCCCTGACAAAGCTTAATCAAATACACTGAAATTAACCACATGTTGTTTACTAGTTTAAGGCAACTGATTGCAATTAACCTGCAATTAAACAATATAATGGTCCACGGAATGGCCAAACTATTCCAAATACCATAGCTACTTTAGCATTGTTCCTCTCAATGCACCACTCAGACTATTTATCCCACTGTATCTGAGTGTGCAATCTGATCAGAAAGAGAATTATTGGTATACAGCATCAAACACACGCTGTCTCAGCCATGCTGTCTATTGAACTGTTCTCAAACGGCAAACACTTCAGAGCCTTTCCTGTAGGGACATCGCGGTTCAGAAACAGTTTCATCCCAAGAACTATAAATGCACTCAATCAGTCCATCAAGTGCTCCTTGTAGAACTGTTTGTACTTATTAGTACAATTACCTTACTGTCAACTTGCGATATAGTTATAATATTGCATAACCTGAGCCACTTTATAAAGCACAAATTTACATATGATGACGATATCATTTTTAAGATGAAATGCATCAAAATATGTTTATTACATTATGCAGATAAAATGTTAACATCATTTAAATAATCTATATTGTTAATAATTAAACATGCGAGGACACAGTGGTGTATCGCTAGTGACGAGCTGGCACTCCGTTCGCGGATTGTTCCTGCCTCGTGCTGTATGCTTGCTGGCGCTGGCGCGACACTGGACAGATAGATGGATAGAATAATTAAACATTAAATTAATTAAACTACGAAGATATTTCAGTGTTCCTTAAAAGTTTTGAAGAATCGCCGTTCTCAGCTTACAGATGGCTTAACATCTATTACAGAGCTGATTGTGTGCCGATTGGTTACTTGGAGAAAGAAAAGGAAGGAAAGAAAGGAATTGGTTTGTACGTTTGAAAGAGACAGTAATGCTGCAATAAATTATTTCATCGAAGGTTGCGCTCAGCGCCACAAGCATCTTGCGTGAGGTAGTCTCTGGACAGGGTGCCAGCTCATCACTATCACTGTGCCACCGTGTGCCCATGTTTAATAACACGCTTTAACTCCTATCATTATGAAAATGATATCAAGTATACATCTCAGTATTTTAATTATTCAGGGAACTGTAATATCACAAACGTAATGGATTCTGTGTCCAGTCGGAGGAAGAGAAACCCCGTTTAAGAAGTACGTAGTGATTCACACACATAGAGCACATAGAAGAACACATACAAAGCAAAACATTTAACATGCTACTATAGTTATGATGGTATTTGAGTAACTAGTAAATTAAACGATTTAAAGGTGAAGATTATGATGTTCTACTTTAATGACAAAATAAACTATGTGATTAAAATGGAAATTTCGAGATTAAAGTTCAAGCTTTTTTCTCACTGTGTCCCTATTTTTTTTTTCTTTTCTCTGTACCCTAATAAGCTTTCATATGACACTCAGATTGTGGGCTACGACTCGTCTTTTCATGGCGACTTTGATATCTGACAGCTTCTTTTTTATTTCGGGCACTGTGCGACTTTGTGAACTTGAGCTTTCGAGTTTCTCCGACACTCTATGTCACTTGATCAGCTTCCTTTCATTGTTTATACCACTGTTTAAACCAACAAATAGTAAGTTGTTCCTTGCCTTCACTTAGTATTTGCTGAAATTCTTTTATTTTTCCCCCGTGCTTTTGCCATTACCTTTTCACAAAATGCTAAGCTTAAGGGCTATTTATATTGATGCTTAATTCTGGGAGGAGTTTGTGGAGTGGCAGCAGGCGTGTGCACATTTGTCACTTTTCACGCTGACTGAGATTTATGGAGCAGAAGAACGTGGAAGTTGGCGAATGCACAGATTTATGCATCCGAATTTTTTTGTGTATGCACATTTCTGCTTTTGTCCTTACGCCATGTTTTAGTTTGAATTCTAAGCACGGCGTTATGCATGAGGCCCCAGTTTACTTATAAAGTTTTCTTGCTAGTATTACTAGCCCAACAAGTTTTAAGTTTTAAAAGTTTTGTTTTCATCTTTTGTGGTTTTACAGGACCCAATGCCCATTTACCTCCATATTAAAATGCAAGGATAAGCTACTTATTTTTTAAATGTATAAAAAAATTATTCACTTTAGGCAAATTGAGATTTGGTCTGATTGTGAAGAAAGGTCTTTGACTTGAAAAACACTAAACTTATCCTTTAATAAGCCTCTCAAGATTTATTGCATAAAAGTATTGTTTATTGCAAAAAAATATTTTGTTCATTTAAATTTTTTTTTCATCAATGCTTTAATTTATTTTTTGTGACATCTCAACATCCCGCCATTTTAAAATTGGTTTCTATCAAACCATTGTCACCTGAGGGTACAACCTATATGTGTCCAAGTATTGTCATGGTATTTGGTAAGCTTTGCTTTCAGATAAAGCAAAAGTTCACATAAACCCTATTTTATTGAGCAATGTCTTTTCAAGGTTTTTTTACTTCTGGATTTAACTTATTGTTCTAATTTTAAGTATTGTCCAGTCCTTTTTCTTTGGCAATTAATTGACTTAAGAAATTTTTAACAGTACTGCCTAAACTCTGACTGTTCTTTGCCTTTGCCATTTTAAAGTGTTTACGGTCATGTTTAAAGTGTCTTCATGAGCCCTGAAGTGAATAGTTCAAATAATCCTGCCATCTACATCACACCAACAGTAATTCTGATATAACGTAATATGCTTAAAGGAATGTATAATGAAAATGAACTTTTTAATATAGTGTCTCCAAGTATGTTTCACATGATTAAAAAAGAAATAATGATTCTTTTTTTTTCTCCTTGGGCCTTTGCATATTAGCCCATTCTTAATTACTAATGTGCTCCTCTTAAAGATCAATCAAATGCCCAGCTGTCTGCACAGAACATAAAAACCAGACCACAGCTTCACAGGCTGTCAATTGGTTAAACTTACACTGTAAACGTACAGTGAAAAAGTAATTACACACCATAGAAATTGTTGACTTTTTCAACATTTATGAACAAGCAAAGAATAGCTCTTCATGCAAACAGTGCCGACAGATAAAAGTGATATAAAGTACTTGAATAAATCCACAGAGAATATTTGCCTTTTTAATCATTTGCTCAACAAAAATATCTTAACAAATAAATAAATATCCACTGGAATGAAAGTAAGTACACCCTTAGCTTCAGTATTTCCCACTTTAGAACAAATGACTTGTAGGCATTATGACCTTTCATTCATGCAAACTTTCTTCAGTTGCAAGAAGTATGTGGGTTTTCTTGATTGTACTACCTGTTTCAAATCTCCCACAACATGTCAGTGAGATTCAAATCTGGGCTTTCACTAGGCCAGTCCTTAACTCTCGTTTTTTTCTTTTTGAGCCAAGTTGTTAGTGGATTTGCTAATGTGCTTCAGATCATTATCATGTTGAAAGGTACATTTCTGGACCTTCAGCTTTTTGATATATGGCCTCAAATTCTCCTCAAGCACACTTTTAATATAATGCAGAATTCATATTTGATACGATGACCGCAAGCTTCCCATGCCCTAAGACAGCAAAGCAACCATAAATCATAGCATTTCCACGACCATGCTTCACAGTCAGTTTGAGGTTCTTCTCCTGAAATACTTCCTTTACACCAAAAATGTCTGTTAATGTGGCCAAGTAACTCTATCTTTGATTCATGTATCCAGATGTTCTTTTTGGATACCAACAGATTTTTGATGGCAAACCTTTGCATGTTGATCTAATTTGTGCAATCTCTTTATGAAATCTACACCAATTGTACATAAACGATTGATTTCAAATAATTTGACTGTCTTTTTAAATCCCTTGCCCGGCTCTTAGGCATCCACAACATTTGTTATTAGGGCCTAGAAGAGATCTTTTGATCTTGGCATAATGATATCACACATATCAGTAGCAAGGAGAACGCCACACCCTAGATATCTACAGTTTAAATAAGACAGGTTCCAACTGTATACTTCCTAAGAAGGTTTTAATCATCTATTCTGGAATGCCTGCTTCTTATTTTTTGGATTTGAAGTGAAGGGGCATACTTACTTTTTTTCACATGACAAATCTGTATTTTTTGTTATTTTAGATCATGAGAATAAATGCGCATTTTTGTCAAAAGGTTCAATTCTGATTGTAGAACCTTTCTTTTCCTGTAAAGTGCCTAATTTGGAGAATTGTCCTGTTCTTGATCTACTATGGTTATTTAAATTATCATGCCTTCTTGTTCACCAATGTATTTTTATGGGAAAGATATGAAATAATCTGTCCTCCTAAAAATGACTTCAGAATTTCCCAAAGTATTTTTGCAGAGACATCTTTCTCTAAAACTCATTTTTTTTGGAGGTGAATTTTGTAAAGTTCTCATCTGCTGTTGCCAGAGGGTTATGAAATGAGTGTGTACATTACAACATTGGAACATTAGAACAATCTTGACAGGAACAGGCCATTCAGCTCACCAGTCCAATCCACTTAATTCTTCTCCTAAAAAAAAAGAAGTCTAGTTTTTAAAGTCCCTAAAGTCTTGCAGTCTACAACGCTACTTGGTAGCGTATTCCAAGTGTATGTGGTTCTCTGTGTAAAGAAAAAGTTCCAAATGTTTGTGTGAAATTTACCCTTAACAAGTTTCCAACTGTGTCCACCTGTTCTTGATGAACTCATTTTAAAATAACAGTATCGATCCACTGTACTAATTCCCTTCATAATTTTAAACACTTCAATCATGTCTCCTCTTAATCTTCTTTTGCTTAAACTAAAACGGCTCAGCTCTTTTAATCTATCTTCATAATTCATCCCCTGTTGCCCTGGAATCAGCCTAGTCACTTGTCTCTGGACTTTTTCCAGCACTGTTATGTCCTTCTTGTAGACTGGAGACCAAAACTACACATAGTACTCCAGATGACGCCTGACCAGTGCATTAGGTGATCAATAGCTTGAGCATAACCTCCTTGGACTTTTACTCCCCACATTGTGCTATATAACCTAACATTCTGTTTGCCTTCTGAATGGCTTCTAAACACTGTTGGGAAGTTGATGGCTTAGAGTCCACTACATCTTCTAAATCTTTCTCCTCAGGTGTACTCTTGATTTTCAGACCTCCCATTGTGTGTTCAGACCTAACATTTTTACTTCCTATTTGTAATACTTTACATTTACTGACATAAATTTCATCTGCCACAAATCTGTCCAAGCCTGAATACTGTCCAAGTACTTCTGTAATGGTTTAATGGATTCCAAATTATCTGCCAATCCACCTGTCTTGGTATCATCTGCAAACTTAACCGGCTTGTTACTTATATTCCTATCTAAATCATTTATATATTTTAAAAATAGCAGCGGCCCTAACACTTACCCAAGTGAAACACCACTCTTATCAATCCAGTTCTGATACGGTTCCTCACACCATCACCCTCTCATGTGTCTGAACCAATTCTACACTCATCTAAAAACATCATCCTGAACACTCACTTCTTTTAGTTTGATTCCCAACCTGCCATGTGGCACCTCATCAAATGCTTTCTGAAAGTCAAGATAAATAATATCATATGATACACTTTAATCATATCCTTTTGTTGCTTCCTCATAGAATTCCAGCATGTTAATAAAGTATGACCTCCCTCTTCTGAACCCATCTTGACTGTTCAGAATAACTCATGTTTGTGTCATGTGCTGCTCAATCTTATCTTTACTAATTTCATTAATTCTCCTGCAATGCATGTTAAGTTTACAGGCTTATAGTTGCTTGGATCTGCCCTGTTGCCCTTTTTATATGACGAGGTAATATTTGCCATTTTCTAGTCCTTCGGAATCTCTCCAGTGCACAGTGACTTCCTAAAAATATGTGCCAATGGTTTATATATGTACTCGCTAGCCTCCTTATGAACTCAAAGGTAAATATTATCTGGTTCTGTTGATTTGATTTTTGCCTATATACTATAATCTGAGCAGTACTTCTCCTTCTACAATTTCCAAATCCTTGTAGTGATAGTAATTCAAGCTCCAAGATCACATGAGTATGATCAAAGATAACAATAGCATCATACTTACATGATTTGATAGTGGGCACTTATTTATTACTGATAAAGAAATAATCAATTCTTGAGTAACTATGATGTAATGATGAGAAGAAGGAATATTCTCTTGAGTTTGGACTTAAGAATCTCCAAGGGTCTGATAAGTTATAATCCATAACAAATTGTGTGGTTGTCTTTATGGTATTAGATGTTATAGCCAATGTAGCTGATGATCTATCCAGGTCTAGATTTAAAGCACAATGAAAGACTCTAGCCATTATGATTTTTGAGTGCTTATATTGGGAATTGATGCAAGTACATTTTGGATAAAATCTCTGTCATCCTCCTTAGGTACATAAATATTTATCAAAACTACTTTAGATTTGAATAAATTACCCATCACCATGATATAGCATCCTTCAGGATCAACTGATATGTGTGATGCTACAAATGAAATTGTTTGATGTATGAAAATTCCCTCACCTTTAATTTTCTTTGTATAGCTGAAGTGAAAAATGTGGCCAAATCAATCTCAGCAATGGAAACTGATCCTTACTTATTAAGTGAGTGAGTGAGATTTTTTTACATTCTAGCTTCCAAAGGTCACTGTTTAATTAGAGAGAAACTGATTCTGAACTTTTGGAGACATTTTGTAATTTTAAGTAAAAGTAGTGCATTCATAAATTACCTTTAACCTTGATTTCATATTATTGCCAGGTATTATGGCTAAGGAGCTTGTTGGTATGTTGGCACTTAACAGTTGTGAGAGTAAAAAGGATGAAACTAAAATAATGTGCTCTCTTTCTCCTCTCTCCCCAAGTGAGGCTAGACCACACTTTACAGTGTCCCAGTCCTCTGATATGACAAGAGGCAGGGCACGTCCAAAACAAACCCCCAGCAGCCAGGCACTTTTATTAAGGACCCAGGAGTGCTTCCGTTGCCAGGACAATGGACCATTGGAAGCACTTTCAAGTCATACGCAAGTCCCAAATAACAGGGAGTGTATCTTTCTGCAGCGCGCTCTTGGACCCCAACAGAGCTATGTTACTGGATTACAACTCCCGACATTCTCTGCTACTTTCCTAATGGGCACCGATATCCAGGGCTGCTGCCCTCTAGCATCTTGGGGGAATTAACAGAGACTGTCCTTTGCTGTCCTTCCCTTTTATCCCAACCAGGTAAGGTACTACAAATATGTCCAGTCAGGACGCCTGTCTGTTTGCCTGGGGCTTCCCATCCAAGTAAGGAATCTTCTTCTCCTTTAGCTGGGATATTCATCCATCCACCTGGGGAGTCTTTATCTGGTATGTCACCTTTCTGTCTCTTGGCTAGGATGCCTGTCTGTCCATTTGGAGCCTCCCATCTGGGTAAAGAACCATTCCCTCTCATGGTTGTGATGTCCAGCCATGCCATGTGTCAGTTACACTGGGAAAATACCAATAGTTTTGTTTTCAAGTGTAATCTCATCTTTCAGTCTGAGAATCAGTATCAAATTTTCTTTAACACTAGAATCCCTGGGACCCTACGAAAAAAGTCATAATGCCGGGCCACCTTAAATTCCTTTGTACATCTTTATTAGAGTCTTTGTTTTGCAAATGTGTCAAGCAGCAAGAAGCCTGCTATCCTATCCCCCACCTACGCAGCTGATGTCCTCCCAGCTCAAATCTCTTTATCTGGATGTGAGGTGCCTTGAATTGTATAGGGTAAATAAATATCATTATTTGGAACACATACAATTAATGTGTGTTCCGTGTCTACAATGATCTGGGAAAATGTAAGATGATAGGAAATGTGAGGCAGAAAATGTTAAACACATAACTAACACAGAAACTTTTTTCACGTTATAGTAATAGAGCAGTCTCTGTATTACTGGTAGCTTAACAAACACTACCCAGTTTCTCACAATACTTTCTGCTCATCAACACAAACACACTGTAACCAAGCAAAGTACTGTGAACGTATTGGCATGTCCTTGTCTACTCGCAAGCTCTTTGAGGAAAGAGGGCATTACTAACGGCTGACCAGTGAACTTCACTGCACTCTTTGATTTAGTGCAATTGCATTAAATTGCGATTATTACAAATTATTACAAATCTGTTCTTGTTACTACATATTTGGGATCCTCTTAAATAAAACATATATAAACAGGAGCTTTGGGCTAAGAAATGTTGCTTCTTTGTAGAGCATTTGGATAAGAGTTGGTGCTGAACAGTTTGTTGACATGATTTTTTCAGACGTCGTAATATCTGATTCTAAATCAGTCCTCGCATTATTGAACGGTTTCAGAAAAAAGTCCACAGTTGTTAGTATCTTTTTGTTGATGTGGTCAGTCATCAAATTGCTGCAGCACTGAATTCAGCACTATTTCTTGTCTCCGTGCACAAACTGTTTGAGTGACCTCATAAGCTTGCATCTAGTATGTTTAAAATGCTGAGAGATTTGTGTTAAGAAGATGGCCACTACAGTTTATTCTGGTGTAGCCATGCAAAACAGTGATTGTGTTTGCTCCTCGGTCAGTAACAGTCAATTCTAAAAACTCTTACATTTTTCAGACAGTAAAGTGTGATTGTTTTCACCTGTTTTAATCATGCTTGCCTCAAACGAGGTCACAAAAAGCACCTTTAACACTAGATTGTAGCTCTCATTAATATAATGAATAATAGCAGACTTGAAAGAGGTTTTCTCAAACCTTTCATTCCAAATGTTAGTTGTGACAGCACACACATAATTATTAATGGTGTCTAGCATATCATATACAATATCCTTTCTCAGTAGTTGGCTTTTTCTACCATGTGCCATAATATAGTCGTAGGATGGGGCAGTCTTTCTTTAAACTTCAGACTTTCCAATTTCGGCTGCCATGCCAAGGTACTGCTTTTAGTGCTTGTTGTTACTTTTGACAGGTTTTATGAGGGGCCAAACAGGCCATAAATCATATATTTTTATATATATTTTTTGAATAATTGCTATTGGTTTGTGCACATACTCAGTTGGCTTGCGTGTGTACAATACTGGTTTCATTCATACGAACTACAGTATATTGGTTCGTGTCCATATATTATCGGTTTGTGTGTGAACTATATTTGTTTGTAAATACATAGCACTGGTATGCATATGAGCTATATTGATTTGTGTGTGTATATCACTGGTTCCATTACATTTGTTATGGGTTTGTGAGTGAACTTTATTGGTTTGCTATCTGTGGCGGTCTAAAAATTGATTTGTGTATGCACTATATTGATTTAATACACATCTTATACTGGTTCCATGTGGGTAACATGTCTGTTTTGTGCTTGAACTCTATTGGTTGTATGTGTGTACTATGTCGGTTTCTCGTATGAAATATACCGGTTATGCATGCACACCCTATCGCAACTTTGTGTATGAACTCTATCAGTTCTGCTTGCGTGTGAACTATATTGGTTGTTCACGTGTTCTTTGGCAGCAATGGGAGAGGCAAGAAACAGGAACTCAAGGGCCAGTAGACTCATGGAGCATGAAGAGAAGCAGACAGAAGTCTGATCTGCGTTAAAAAAGTGCAGTATTTTTTTTCCGCACAATACTTTTGTGAAAGGACTTGGAGGTAATTATTACTATTTTCACAGAATCTACCTTTGAGTCTGTAATGAACACAAGGCTGAATTTAGGTACGTATTTGGCCATCTTCTTATTCGCTTCCAGGTCCATGCTTGCTCGTCATCAGCCACTGTATTTTTTCACACAACATTTGAAACCAGTTATTTATTCTGAAGGCAAGATATTCTACATTTATGACTGACACTTTTATCCAACACACAACATTTAGATACTATTGGCTACATTTCTTTTGCCCAGTGCCACCCGAACCGCACAGGCAGGTAAAGTGACTTGCTCATGGTCACATAGTGTCAGTATCAGGACTTGAACCTACAAACTCAGAGTTTAAAACTGCAAAGTCTTAACCATCATGCCACAATGCTTGCACATCTACAACGTGTATATTAATTGGCATAATATAAACTGGTCCAGGACAGATTCTTTTGTTAAACTTGAGTTTAACATTTTCAACCCATTCAAGTCCAAAGTCTGGAATATTTATTTTTTCATAATGATGGATCAGTTTGCAGATTAATGTACACGCTGTAGAGTATTTTGCCTTGCTTTTAACATAGAAGAAGAAGTAGCTGGTTTGTGAATATGTAGCTGATTGCAAGCATACAGCATAGGAGTGAATAAAAAGCCAGCTGAATGCATACCTAACTTCAGTCCCGTGATTATTTCAGATGTCCAAAATAATTTCCACCAAGCCCTTTCACAGATATACAGTGGCATGCAAAAGTATTCAATCCCCTTGAAAATCATCATAATTTTCTGCAAGACAAAAGATTTGTACACATATGTATTCATTCAGTATTTTTTTCTTATGCTATAACAAAACATTTCAAAGTCAAAATAAACAATTTTCTGTAAACATTTAACTGAACAAGAAAAACTCCAAAGTTAGTGTTTACATAAGTATTTAAACCTCTATGTTTTGGAAGTTCCAGGTTTACACCAATGACAAATTAATTACAAAAGTGACAGACATTTGACAGTCATTATTAAACATAGTAAGGTGATACTTGTGAGTCCTGTCTGTCTCTCTGGATGTAAAAAGTCTCCTTCATAAGGGTCGTAGTCTTTGTTGGACAGTCACTGCAAAAATGAACACAAAGGAGCATTCTATTAATTTGAGAAATAAAGTTATTGAAATGCACAAGGTAGCAGGAAATTACTATAAAAACATTAAAGATTTTGAATGTCCCATTGCACACTGCTGGATCCATCATCAGAAAATGGAAGGGTCTTCTTAGCATCCAGACTCTTACTAGAACAGGCCATCCCTCAAAACTAAAGATCAGAGTGAGACATCAACTGGTCAGGGAGGGGATTAGAAATCCAACCGTTGCACTCAGACATCTGCAATGCTATTTGGCTGAAACTGGAATGAAGGTGCAGGTGTCCACAATTTCAAGACCTCTCCATAAAACAGACCTATTCAGGAGAGTAGCAAGAAAGAAGCCATTCCTTAAGAAGGTCCACATAAAAGTATGTATGGCATTTACCACAAAGCATGACAAAGACCCAGTTAAGATGTGGGAGAAGGCTTCATGGTCAGATGAAACCAAAACAGAACTTTCTGGACAGACTTCAAAGAGGTATGTGTGGTGTAAAATGAACAATGCCCATGCCTCAAGAAACATCATACATACAGTGAAATATGGTGGTGGCAGCATCATGGTTTGAGGATGTTTTTTTATGTACTGGGACTGAGAATGTTGTTAGAGTTGAAGAGACAATGGATGGGCACAAATACCACACAATATTGCAAGTTAACTCGTTCCAGTCTGCTATGAATCTAAAGCTGGGAGAAGATTCATCTTACAACATGACAATGACATTAAGCATTAGGCCAAAGCAATATTGGAATGTCTCAAAAACAAAAAAGTGAATGTTTTGGAATGGCCAAGTCAAAGCCCTGATCTTAACCCTGTTGAAAATCTGTGGCACTATTTGAAAACTGCTGATCAGAGGTGCCATCCCACCAACATAGAGGGTCTCTAGAAATCCTGCCAAGAAGAATGGGGAAGAATCACTTCTGAACAGAACTGGGGAATACTTACTTACCCCAAAACAGCAAAGACTGTACTGCAGCAAAAGGGTTCTTGACAAAGTAGGAATATTGTGGGCTGAAAAGTTAATGCAAACACTCTGTTGGGAGTTTTCTTCTTTAGAGAAATGTCAACAGAAAATGGTTTATTTGGACTTTGGAAATGTATTGTTACAGCATAAGAGTTAAAAAGACTGAATGATTAAACATGTGGACAAATCTTTTGTCATGCAGAAAATTAGAATGACTTTTAAAAGGATTGAATACTTTTGCACATCACTGTATGTTTGTGAAAGGGCTTGATAGTATTTATTTTTACCAGTATTTTCCCTTAATTCTGAAATGATCACGGGACTGAAGTTAGAATCACATTCGTTGTTTTTTTATTCACTCCTAGCTACATCCAGTATATGCTTGCAGTCAGCTGTTTATTCACACAGCTTTTGCAAACCAGCTTCATATTCTATTGCAAGGCAAAATATTATACAGTGTGTACATTAATTGGCATCATTACAAACCAATCCATTTTTTGAAAAAATAAATATTCTTTATTTTAGTCCTGCATGGGTCAAAAATGTTAAACTCAAACTTTAATTTAACAAAGAAATCTGTCTTGTTATAAAACTGTGAAAATGAAGGTGATTCAACATGATTTAACCTTTACAGTGCCCATTCTGAAAAGGATCTGACTCGACACACTTGACAAGATTTGGGGCAGCCACCCATATATTATCCCTGGCTGCAATGGGTTGATTTTTGAACAAGAGATGTTTCTTTGTTGGAGTCCAGAATTGAACTACTGAAGGTTTGCAAAGATGGCAATTTTTGAAGGATCATGCCTGAAGTGATGTGTAGGAACCGGAAGTGACGTTCTTCTGACATCAGTCTGTGCACTAGAAATGGAAGTGACGTTCTTCTGGGTGCAGGAACCTGAAGTAACTTTCTTTGTGCGCCGGAACTGGAAGTGGCGTCATGCTGGGTGCCAGCAGTAACATTGTTAACACTGAGTCAGACGGGTTTTTTCCACAGCTGGTCTGCAGAGATAACAGGAGAAGGTTTAGTGCACCTTGCCACCCCCTGGCCTGGCATGGAATTACCTTCAATTAGTCCATCCAACATCCTCCTACTCGCATGTGTGTGACACCATTAATTATCACAGTAAATACCATTGTTCTGATATTGGAGTGAGAATACTTTGTCAGGCTCATCCAGGTACCCACACTGGGCAGTGCAAAATTTGACAGCATCTTAAAAATGCATCTGTCTTGTCACAAAACTGTGAAAGGTAAAATGGCCCAATATGATGTGACTCACCAATGCAGGTCCTAAATGTTAAATATATAGCTTTTCAAAGAATGGACATGTTTATATTATGTCAAATAATATGCATGTTGTAGATATGCAGGCATTGGGGCATTGTGGTTAGGGCTTTGCACTTTCAACCATGCATTGTTAGGTTCAATGAAAGAGATACTAGGTGAAATCAAATACTGGAAACTAAAGACTTTACTCTGTACCAATAATATTTCTTTAATAAAACACTGTCTCTCTATGACAAGATATTTTTATAATATACATTTTTGAATTTTGCAGATTATTTATATTGTATGTTCTTCTAATTTTCTTAATGTAGAGACACCCTTAATTTGAGTGGAACAGCAATATATGTGAAAAGTAACAAAATGTTTTGGTTTTCACTTGACATTGAAATGGTGAAGCTACTCTATAATGATAGTCATAGTATACCAAAATCAGTGGTGGTCTATGCGCTCCCTTTATAGTAGCTACGGGATTAACTGCTCTCTTTCTGAGATTTTAGCTATTGTGAGGGCTATCTGTTCCTCAACATCCTGTGCCTTTACACAGCTCAACTTTTACAAATGACATGAAAGCAACAGTTTATTTGGAAACATTGAAGATCTGGACTGATTAGTAGCTATCTGGGCAAGCTTTCAAAAAGTCCCTTCTGGTAAGATGAAAAGAGTTTAATATTTTTCAACTCAAATTTATTTCTTCATAATCATGGGATGTATTGATTTGACACATGAAATTGTGTTTTATGGTAAAGGCTTTTTTTTATAAATGTAAAAAAAATACCAATCCTATTTTTGCATTTTAAAATGAAGATGAAGGGACCATGAGTCAAAATGTGGAAACAAAAGCCTGAAAACATGCTGAATTTTACCATTTTGAAGCATCAAATCTTGTGATTTAATAAATATGCACCTTCCACTTTTCTGAGGCATGATTGTGACAACAAAAGAATGCTGGAACTAATTTCATAACAATTTCTTGACACTGTTTTTCTTGAGGTAATAAAATGTTTGTTGACTTGTTTGCTCTCAGTAGCCATCATGGACAGAGTTTTAAATTTTCCTTAGGCACACCTCTGATTTGTCAATATTCCACTACCCCTTTATACCTTCAGACTGTATATATTCCTGTTTCTCTGCAATTTTGTTTCATCAGCAGTTAACTTCTGTTAATGCGCCACATGGACATATGCCAAATGTCTGATACAATGGCAGAGCTGTCAGTATACTCTGATGTTATTTGATTTAATTACATATCTGCCACCAAACCTTTGTGACTTATATGATTTAAAACATGTATATTATTTTTTTTTATATGCAATCCTGGTGTACGTACGTAGTCACATATAGGCACATTAGTTCAATGAAAGATGTACTCTCATCATATGATTATTTCTTTTCTTCTATTACATACTGTGTTAGTATAGTCTACATAGCCTAAAGAGTGGTATTCACACTTGGTGGCAGTGTTGGTGAAGCATACATATAAAAAACTAATTGCACTGCATTGAATTTTTTTAGTGCTTTAGATGTTTAAAAGACCCAGGATCATACGCATGTCAACACTACATTCATAGTGCCAATCAACACTCAGCATTGTTCACTTTTTGTGCTATGCCATGTGAATACATAATAAAAAATACAATACTGCTGAAATTAAAACGACAACTTATATGACAGAGTTAAAGCATGATGAAATGGATTAAAGTGCCACAAATAAGTTATTTGAATTTTATACAGCATGCTGGGTTGCTGTTGCTGAGGATATGATAATAAAATAATAACTGAGGAAGACATTTTTGAGAGCGGCACGGTGGCGCAGTGGTAGTGCTGCTGCCTTGCAGTTAGGAGACCCGGGTTCACTTCCCGGGTCCTCCCTGCATGGAGTTTGTATGTTCTCCCCATGTCTGCGTGGGTTTCCTCTGGGCGCTCCGGTTTCCTCCCACAGTCCAAAGACATGCTGGTTAGGTGGATTGGCGATTCTAAATTGGCCCTAGTGTGTGCTTGGTGTGTGGATGTGTTTGTGTGTGTCCTGCGGTGGGTTGGCACCCTGCCCAGGATTGGTTCCTGCCTTGTGTGCTGGGATTGGCTCCAGCAGACCCCCGTGACCCTTTGTTCGGATTCAGCGGGTTGGAAAATGGATGGATAAATGTAAAGTGTTACACATAGGAAGTAAAAATGTTAGGTTTGAATGCAGAATAGGAAGAGTGAAAATCAAAAGTACTGCTAATGCATAGATTTAGGAGTAATAGTAGAAATGATACTATCACTACTAACACTAATGGTGTTCAGAAACCATTAAGAAGGCTAAGAGAATAGAGGTTATATACCACAATGTGTAGAGTATAAGTCCCAGGAGGTTTAGCTGAAGCTTTATAATGCACTGGTGAGGTGTCATCTGGATTATTGAAGGACATAGCAAAACTAGAAAAAGTCCGGAGAACAGTAAATAGGCTGATTCCAGGCTATAGGGGATGAGTTATGAAGAAGTATTTAAAAATATGCTAAGCCTTTTCAGTTTAAGCAAAGGAAGATTAAGATGAGACATGACTGAAGGGTTTAAAATTACGAAGGGAATTAATATGGCGGATCTTGACTGTTATTTTAAAACGAGTTCATCAAGAACACAGGGACAAAATTGGAAACTTGTTAAGGGTAAATTTTGCCCAAACATTAGAAAGTTTTTCTTTAAACAGAGAAACATAAGCGACTTTCAAAACTAGAATTGATGTTTTTAGAAGAATTAAGTGGACTGGACTGTTGAGCTTTGTTTGTCTGAATGGCCTTTTCTCATCTGGATTGTTGTAATATACTAATGGCATTTTTTATAACAGGGTGACTGCAGTAATTTTAAGACAGTCAGGGACTATACCAGGGAGAAGAAAGGATAATAGTAGTCAAAAGAAAAACAAGGGAAGGTAAACAAGCATTGACTGACAGTGTAAATTGGGACAGGTTGACATACAGTACAGGTGAGTTATATTTAGACTTTGTACACTTTTACTGAAATCTTTTGAGACTCTGGCAACCATGCACAGCACATAATAATGAAAGATCTCTTTCACCATGTTTGGTTTTCAAAACAACAATCATTATTCTGCTATCTTCTAATTCATTATTTGTTAGTTCATCAATGCTTGTGGACATTTTACAAGTTAAACACCTGACTAATGACAAGTGTGGCTGGGAAAACCACAAAGAATGTAGCAGAGGAGTAAATTTGTTTGCAAATTTGTAAGTTTATCCAAAATACCAAATAAAAGCTGGAATACAGAAAACTGCACTGTTGATGCTGCAGAAGGGAAAGAACTTTTTAAAGGGCATGTCCAAGTTAGACTTAACATCACCTGAACCAGATTATGGACACAACTTAGAGCAAATGTTACAAAAAATCATATGATTATTAAAGTTACCTGCTAGAGAAATTCTGCATTACATTTTCAAATCTTATTTTATGTGAAAAATACTAAGATTCAAATCCTGTGATGCCAGATTTGTATTTTAAAGTCCCAGATTTCAGTCAGTGATCCATAATAACCCTTTAGCCATAAAGATCAATCAACAGCATGAATCCTGTCATTACAGACACATGTGCCACTGGCAGCATGAATTTAAAGGACTGATTTGGCCATATGTGGGTTTTATAGGCTGACATTAAAGTGAGTTTAGAAGAGAGATCTACATGACCAAGATTGGCTGTGCAGCAGTAAGAGACTGAGGAAAAAGAAGTGTTTCATGCAAGATGGAGAGAGTGTAAAAGAGAGGGGCAGCCACAACAAGAAAACAGAAGCAAAGCAGGAATGGAACTGAAGCAAAACTTGTTAACATCTACAAGAAAATTAGATGGTGTGCTCTGTTGTATTAGTTTTACCACCAGTTCTCATTTATCTAAGTATATTGGTTAAGTATCGCTAATATTGGCTAGCAGGATTAATTGTTACAAATAAATGCATATGTAAATAGTGTCACAAAAACAAGACATAAACAGATAAAGGTTTGGGGCAGCCACCCGTATAATATAGTATCCCGGCTGCAAAAGTCGTTTTTATCAGATAACCAGCACTGAAGTGCATACAACTGAGTCCAGAACAAGACTGAGGGAAAAGGGAAAAAGGGTAGGCTTTTAAAGGGGAAGACAGGAAGTGAGGTCATAAGGATCGGGCACGTGTTCTTCATTCATTGGATCAAGCCCGGACGTGACGTCAGAGGGGCCGGAGCTGGTAAGGTCTACTTCCATTGGCTCGGTCCTGGAAGTGACGTCAAGAGAGCCAGGTGGAATCTCCCGGGAATGGTCTACAGGAAAGGGAGAAAAAGAGTCAGTGCACTCTGCCACATCCCGGCATGCCTCAGAATTGCCTTCACTCAAGCCCTTTAGCTGCCTCCCATGCGCACGTGTGTGACAATACATAACAGATTAATATATCTGTGCAGTTTAAAAGTGAGTTTAGTTTGTCATTTTGCAGACCATTTGACTCGCTGGAGAACTATTTGTGGTCCATGGATCACACTTTGGGAACCACTGCCCTAGAGGGACAGTCTAGAGGGAACTGGGAGTTATAGCCATGCTTGTGGCAGCCTGTACCCTCTGTACAAGCCACCAGTGAAAAGAGGACTTCCAATCTGCAATTGAAGATATTAGATGGGATCGTAACTGTGAATTTGTTTAACTGATTAATATGATTCTGATAAATACCCTTTGTATTTCAAACAAGAGACTGTGCTCCATGTTTTATGTTTTGTTTTATGATAAAGCCACTTTTATTTGTTTTTAGTTCTATATTAAGTGTTTGAATGTCTCTTTTAGTGAATATGTTTTTCTTTATGGAGCTTTCTTATTCATAGAGTACTAAAAGTGTTAGCAGGAGTGCCTTTTTTATTGAGCCAGGAAAAAACTTGCCATTTATAGAACAAGGACCAAATAAAGCAGTGTTTAGTGTAAATACAATTAAATCTTACATTGCAAATTTTTTTCTCCATTCATTTTCAGCCCCCATCTCTGTTAGAGGCACCTTTCAGAAACCAAGTCATCTCCTGCTGCAATTCCTCGTCATTAGCTTACTTTGAGTTGGAATTTCTCTTGACTGCCCCTGCCATCACATGGATATTTGTTGTTAAATTAATTAAATGTCTACATAAGTGTATTAATGAACACCATTGAAATAATAAAGACAAACTTATAACATATAAATTCTGGCCTCCAGAAGGATTGATGCTTGTTAGTGGCTATAAAAACCTACATACTGTGGGTGATGATTTCCAGGTTGAGGCCCTTGAAATAGATTTTCTCTCCCACACCTGTCCACTTATACAATTGAGCAAAATATTTTGTTATCAGGCAGGAAATCATTTGCCTCAATAATTCTTTGACCATCCTGTCTCTTTTAACAGACAGATATCACCCCTGTTGGAAAACAACAGATATTAACATTCATGTCAAATGCCCCTAATTATATTATACAATCTCTGAAAAATGTATTGTGAAGTTATAAATTTGTCTTGAAGCTCCTGGTCCTGAATGGTCATGGAATCCATATCCTTTAGAGACTCCCCTGTGTTGAAGGGAAGAGAAAAAGGATGCTTCACATCAACACATACATTATTTTTAATTTGCAGGTAGTTTTCTATATTGTCGAGTCTCTGTATGAAGTTAGAGAGGCTGCTGGTATGTTCCACCTGCATCTTCCTCATCACTGACATGGCAGTTTTGAAGTAATCTGTAATGTAAAAAGGTATAAATCAAAAATGACAAAAGTACAAGTAGATTGCTGCTCTATCTACTATGCGTTATGTGTAAGCAATACTCATTGTCAAGTACATTCTAATCAGGCAGGTTCTGCTGGGATTCGCCATTGCTGAGACCTACTGCAACTTGTTAAAGCTATATTACATAACGTAGCAATTAATATAACAAACTTTGATTGACAATTATAGCAAGGTGAAAGAAAATGCATACATCAGTATATTTTCATAGTGATGATACCATTATTTTATCTTTTGTCCTGAAAATAGTTATATCAATCACAATGGTAGTTCTATTTTTTTTTGTCCCTGATCAGGAAAATTGTTAAAATGACAAGTTAGCAGGTTTTGTGAAGTTGTCTTTGTTATGCACTATGCATGTTAAAAAAAACTAATAGAAATGAAATCTGTCACATTAAACATATTAACCATTTATTACTTAACATGAAAAGCTAACAAGACATTTTACTTTTATTAAATCTTGGAGGTTGTAGGGTTGCTGGCAGGGTGTCATCATATTCATCACTTCTGATTTGGTCTAAAATAGGATTTCCTGGTTAGCACAAAACAATATATCACAGATGACTAGTTGATCATTTTTGTGAAATTTTATGTCTCAACATCTCTCCTTCTTTTGCTTTCTGGATATGTGCCCAAGGTGGATCTGTTTTCTGACCAAAGCAAGTAGTCATGGCACTTCTCATATGACTTTAAAAAAACATGGCTTACCCAGATTGTTGATGCATAGATGTAAATTTCTGTTTCTGTTCTGTAGATTACTAGGCAATAATAACTGCAAAAGATACACTTAAGATCACTTATAATCTTCTACCAAAAATCAAGCTTATTTCATTATTTAATTATTCCACCATTCAGCGACACATGCCTTCACCTCAAAGCCCCCTGGTGCCTCTGCTTGCATACAGCTTCTTTTATGCTGGCTTCTGCAGGTAACTCAGAGCTGTTAATCATAGTGCCTGGGTCTTCATGAGATTTCAAAGTTATCTCCAGGTACTTGTGGGTTGATTGTTATTAGTACAAAAGTAAATGAAATTCTTACAGCTCCATTGATTATTCTTCATTTTTGTTCTTTTAAAAAATGTGCTTCTGACTTTTAGTGAGCAAGCCTCCTAGATGTACTGTAATCAATAGCGGCTCTCTCATCTGCAATTGGTTATTCAAAGTTTCGAACTTTGACACAAACAGACAGAACAGCCTATATATAGCAGAATGAGGCTATTTATGATGCAAGCTTCTGAAATATTTGGTTGGTTGTGAGTATAAAGAGCCATTTTCTAGGCACTGCAAACATCTGGGCATGTACCAAGATGTCAGTGGGTTTTTTTTCCATTTGACTGACCATCAAAAAACCCTTCCACCTACTTATCCAATTCTTCTCACCAGTGCAAAAACTCCATGGATGAAAAATACCCCCTCCCTTCAGTAACTGTTAGTCGAAAATTTAGCTCTCAGTAAAATGCCTGAGTTCTTGAAGTGTTGTCTCCAAAGCATTAATCAATGCACCAGTAAGATCCAAGCAACTGAATGGTTTTAACACTGGAATTCCTGAAGCCTACAAAATCACTCATAATCCTGGGCCACCTTAAATTCCTTCACCCCTCTCCTCATCAGCATCTTTTGTTTCGCAAATGTGTTGATCAGCACAAGCTGCAAGCAGCCTGCTATATCATGCCCCCTATGATGGCGCTGAAGTCAGTCACAAACTTCTCCCAGCTCAAGTCTGTTTATCATGGTGTGAAGTGCCTGGAGTTGTATAGGGTAAATAATATATCGTTATTTGGAATATATACATTTCATGTGTGTTCTCTGTCTACAAAGATCTGTGTAAGTGTAGAATGACACAAAATGTGAGGGAAGAAATGCTGAACACATGCCTAAAACAGAAAGTTTTTACATGTTATACTAAAAATGACGTGAAGTGTATAATGTGTGAAGACTTTATTCCAAATATCAAATAAACACAATAAATGCTTTTATTCAAAAATATAAACAAACAAAAAAAATCATTCAAAACCCAGGCTCAAAAGTCAATCGACAGAAAGTTTATGTGTGTTCTTGGATGATGCAGAGTTAAGAACTGCTGCCTTATAACCAAAAGGTTCTGGGTTTGAGTCCACATGCTCCGTGTTTTGAGTAGTGAGCTGCTATTATTATTACTATAATATAATAAAAACATAAATTTGATTTGAGTCTGTAACACCCAGTGTAAATTTTGGCTACTTGTAAAAGTTAGCTGATAAGGAGAGGTGAGAAGGGATTTAAGGAGGCCAGCGATTATGAGTTTTTTCATAGGTTTCACGGATTCTAGTGTTAATATTGATGTGGAATAATATGCAATATTTTTAAATTGTTTGGATTGTTTGTTTCAGTTAGCACTTTTTACTTATAAGCTGGCTTTTTATTTAGCTCCCTCTGCTGTCAAAACAATTTGACTAGTTCACATGAGATTGAAACAAAAATATTAATACATCCTAATAGGGGAAACATATCGGCCTAAATTGCATCAATATTTTGTTTTAATTCAAAGTAATTTACCAAAACTGTGACCATATTATGAATTTTAGCTCTTTTTCGGTACATATTTGGTAAAATAGGATAGAATTTAGGCATAGGACTGCTTGTCTGGGAATAAAGTAGCCCTTGATCAACGAACATTTTGTCTGTTGACCTTGAAATTAATAAACACTGTCAGTGGACCAGTGTGGGGCCACCAGCTATATTAGTGCTCAGCTAGCCACTAGAGAACCGATGTTAAACTGCTGGATGGTTACCACTAGCATTCTAGCAGCTTCCGGCCACTGACAACCCCCTAGCTACTGAGTGGCCAGCTGCCAGCTAGCCAACAGTGGGCCACCAGCTGAAAGCTCTGTTGGTTTGCTGCTGTCCCTCTGCTTTTTATCCACTAACGAAATGCTGACTGGTGGCGTGCCACTCCAAAACAGACAGCTGACTGATGCTTGCTTACTGAGATATCTCTCTTATTAAAGTACAAAATAACATGAGATAATGTACTGTACCTTTTTGTGATAATTCTTTAAATGACTGCAATACCCCTTCCTTCAATCTGAATCCTAATTCCCTGCCTATAAAAGATGGTTGCATGCTACCTTCATCATCTTATTTCTGAAAGAAAAAGACCTGCAATTTGGTTACTTTACATGAAATAAATGGATGAATATCTGCTCTATCTTCATTCCTTCAGATGACATATGTAAAAATCTGATGGTGCAACAAGACAAAATCTTGGATTGGGGTGTAAATACAGAATCTATGTACAACAAAGGGAGAGAGTTGGCTGTTTCCCAAAATGGTTTAGGCTCTTTAGTGAGCTTGAATTATTTCTGCATATGTTCTATCATTTTTGGTATGTTGGTATGCCCTCTTTTGGTATGTTGAGACAGTACCATGAGATCAAGAGATGCCAACAGACATAGTTTAATCTGGCACTAAGATTTTGGTTTGGGAACTAGCCTAGAAGCTCATGTGATAGATAGATAGATAGATAGATAGATAGATAGATAGATAGATAGATAGATAGATAGATAGATAGATAGATAGATACTTTATTAATCCCAAGGGGAAATTCACATTATTACACATTATTAGCAGGGGAGAGGATTTTAGCTATGATGAATCTTATACCCTTTAAGTGACATTGTGATGAACCTATAGAGCACTTTCAGCTCAAGACTGAATCTATCTTTAAAGTACAAATGTGTTTTTGATTGATAAAAGTTGTAATTTATTTTGTAATTTGTTTTTTTTTTAAATCTCTCTATTCATTGTATGGCTTAGTGGTATAGTAGTTAACACTGCTGCTTCATAATTCTGGATTAAAATATTGAGGATGTCTGTTTGAATTTACATGTTCCACCTCTGCCTCTGGATATTTTAGATTGACTAGGAACTCCAAAATGGACAGGTTTAAATGATGGTGCCATGTTACGAATTGAAACCCAATCCAGGTTTACTAGATCCTGCCTGATGTTGTCAGAATTGTTTCCAGTATCTCATGACCCCATACTGGAATAAATTCATTTTAAAAATGAACAAATGCCTGAATACTATTTATTTATTTGTACACAGAACTGGAGGTTGCAAGGTTGAGCACAGATGGAAATTTGGCAGACCTGAAGTTTCCTCAAGCTGGAGGACAAGGCAACATCATTCAGTTATCTGCAAGTACATTGAAACAGTATGGAAAAAATGGTGGGTGCTTCTACTGTTGAACTACTTTAGAACTGATTTACTTTTATGTAAAAACAGGCTTTAAGTTTTATTTTGTTTATTACATGACAGAAAATAAGTTTGGCATCCCACATTTAGTAAGCGATTTCTTAAATAAAGAATGTCAAGTTATTAAATAAATAAAAACCTATATAGTATTCATTGTTTAAAAAAAATTTGACATTTTTATGCATTTTTAAAAAATCTGAAACAAGCAAATTATATTTTGTTAAACAGATCATTTAGCTTTTTTGAGGTCCTGAAAAGCCATGTGCTTTGTGTAGTATGTGATTCAAGCAACCAATAATTTTATAAAATGAGATACAAGTGAGGTAGCATAAAGCATATATTTTACAAAATTAAAAGTCACACAAGAAGTAGAACATTGTAACAATTTTGATGAGAACATCTCATTTCCCCATTAATGCTCACCAATAATGATCTCTAAAATGATATTGAGACTCTAAATTCCTACTCTCTACCACAGTACTTGATAATTTATTCCATGTGTCTATGCTTTTTTGTGTAAAAAACAACTTTCTAACATTATGTGAAATTTTACCCTTAACAAGTTTTCAGCTATTCCCTTGTAGTCTTGATGAAGAATTTTTGTAAATTAACATCACATGTATACTGTACATGAATACTGGCCAATGGGGGTGTGCTGAGGGAGTTTAGGTCCCTAAAGAGGAGAATTCCAGGAACATCAACCAGTTCTGAATGATCTCTCTCTGCTGAGTGTTGAAGGAAAGGTGTTTTTCAGCATCGTATCCAAAAGACTGACAGAGTTCCTCCTCAAGAATAACTACATCAACCCCTCTGTCCAGAAGGGGGGGATTCCTGGAGTCCCTGGCTGCCTGGAACACACAGGTGTGGTAACTCAGCTGGTCAGAGGGGCTCATGAGAACAGAGGCGAACTTGCAGTGTTGTGGTTGGACTTGGCCAATGCCTATGGGTCTATACCACACAAGCTGGTTGAGCTCGCACTACATCGCCACCATGTTTCCAGGAAAATCAAGGATATGATCCTGGATTACTATAACAACTTCAGGATAAGGGTCACTTCTGAGTCAGAAATATCAGACTGGCATTGGCTTGGCAAGGGAATAATAACAGGGTGCACCATCTCCGTTATTCTTTTTGCCCTTGCCATGAATATGGTGGTCAAGGCAGCCGAGGTAGAATGCAGAGGGCCCCTAACAAAGTCGGGGGTATGACAGCCCCCAATAAGAGCCTATATGGATGATTTAACCATCACGACAACATCGGTCCCAGGAAGCAGGTGGATCCTACAAGGACTTGAGAGACTCATCACGTGGGCAAGGATGAGTTTAAAGCCTTCCAAGTCAAGGTCCATGGTGCTAAAAAAGGGGAAGGTGACTGATAAGTACCGATTTGCTATCGCGGGAACAGTCATCCCATCCATCACAGAGCAGCCAGTCAAGTGTTTGGGGAAAGGATTGGACTCAAGTCTGAAAGACACAACTGCTATTCAGAAATCCACCCAGGAGCTTGGGACATGGCTTACCAAGGGTGATAGGTCTGGCCTGCCTGGTAGGTTTAAAGCATGGATCTATCAGCACTCAATTCTGCCCTGGGTCCTATGGCCTCTGCTGGTATATGCAGTCCCATTTTCAACAGTTGAGTCCCTTGAAAAGAAAATCAGCAGCTTTCTTAGGAGGTGGCTAGGACTCCCACGCAGCCTCACCAGCGCAGCACTGTATGGAACAAGGAACATCCTGCAGCTACCATTTAGAGGCCTCACAGAAGAATTCATGGTAGCACACACCAGAGAAGCCCTACAGTACAGGGACTCCAAGGATCATAAGGTGTCAGCAGCTGGCACTGAGGTGAGGACAGGCAGGAAATGGAGAGCAGAGAAGGCTGTGGAGGTGGCAGAGTCACGCCTGAGACAGAAGGCTCTGGTAGGCACCGTGGCAACAGGTAGAGCAGGTCTGGGCTACTTCCCAAAAACCCAGTTTGGCAAGGCCCAGGGCAAGGAGAGAATCCATCTACTCCAGGAAGAGGTCCAAGAAGGGGTGGAGGAAGAGAGAATGAGCAGGGCAGTAGGACTCTGGCAACAGGGTGCGTGGACAAGGTGGGAGAGTACTCTCCAGTGAAGGATCACCTGGTTGGACATCATGCAGGGAGATTTCTTTCGTGTCCAGTTCCTAGTGCAGGTGGTCTACAATGCCCTGCCAAGCCCAGCAAACCTCCACTTCTGGGTAAAGAGCGAGACACCATCCTGCCCACTTTGTTCAGGAAGAGGCTCTCTAGAACATCTACTCAGCAGCTGCCCTAAGGCACTGGCAGACGGCCGCTACCAGTGGCGCCATGACAAGGTGATCAAGGCAGTTGCCGAAAGCTTGGCTGCAGCCATCAAGACAAGCAAACTCCTTCATGGCCCAAAGAAGGCAGTTACCTTCGTTAAAGCGGGAGAGCAATCCCAGGCAAAGGCAGTAATAACAGGCCTCTTTCACACAGCCTCTGACTGGCAGCTGTAGGCTGACTTGGGAAACCAGCTAAAGTTCCCACAGCAAATTATAACAACACTCCAGCCAGACATGATCATTACATCTGAGGCCGCAAAACAGCTAATCATGCTGAAACTGATTGTGCCCTGGGAAGAGTGTATCGAGGAAGCTAGCGAGAGGAAACGTGCCAAGTACCAGGAACTGGTGGAGGAGTGCAGGGACAGAGGCTGGAGGGTACTCTGTGAGCCCATAGAAATTGGCTGCAGAGGATTTGCAGGACGCTCACTCTGCAGAGTCCTCACACGGTTGGGCATAACAGGAGCTGCCAAGAAGAGGGCCATTAAATCCTCAAGTGAAGCCGCAGAGAAAGCCTCAAGGTGGCTTTGGATGAAGAGGGCTGATCCATGGATCGCTACTGGGATATAAGTTGGGGATTGATCAACCCCGGCTGGGTTGCCTGAGCGAGGGTGTATGATGTTGCGAGACCCAAAACGCCCGATGACCTCAGGATATATCACCGATGATGTGTCCTAATGCATCCAGGTGATGTTTCTTATATAGATGAAAACCCAAAGTTCCTTCCAGTTCATTGAATGTTCCTGTGGTGTTGATGAGTTCTAGTGTCATTTGCTTAGCTTTGTTCTATTGTACTAGATTTTGAAACCTTTTTCTGTTTTTTTTTTATATTTTGCCTACTGAATTTGTGTATTGGGGCATTATTTGCCTTTAATTTCTTTGCCTTTTCGGCCAACCACTGTTGTGCCTTTTATGCTATTTGTAGCTTCACAGTTTATTGAGCATTTTTGAAAAATAAATCTTTATATTTGCAAAGCTTGCTCTTTCTTGACTAGCTGAATTTGATGTCCCCCACCCCCCCCAGAACAACCTGTGGTGGCAATTTTCAGATATTCTGGGACTCTGTTTGCTTAGAAAGTCTCTAGTTCATAACATTATAGTGTAACCATAAAGTACCTTGAATTCCACTGTACACATTGCACTATGTAATCTAATAATAATAATAATAATTCATTACATTTATATAGTGCTTTTCTCAGTACTCAAAGCGCTATCCACACATTCTCATAATATGCACTTTCAAGTTTCAAATCTCCGCTTGTGTACTTAAATTTAACATTTTCACTTTCTACATGTAATACACACATCTGCTCAAGCTATGTTGTCATTCTGCAATGATTCAGCTGATTTTATATTATCTGTCCTTCCTCCTACAGTATTTTAGTATCATCTGTAAACTTGATGTGGTTGTTATTCAGTTTCTTACCCAGATTATTTATATATGTTGAAAGTACAGATGCCTGAGCAATGATTCCTAAGGAACTCTGCTTTTAACCATCATCTAATTCTTAAAATGATGCAACTCATCATAAACCTTTGTTCTTAGGGTTTAGGCAGATTAATTCATTTTCTACCCACTTGCTTACAGTGCCCTGAATTCTCAATTCTTTCAATATCATTAATAACTTCTCATGTTGTATCTGAAAATCAAGGTAAATAATATCATATTCACCTCTCTGATATTTGCTTTTGTTTCCTATTCATACAATTCCAACACATTAGTGAAACACAATCTCCTCCATCTGAATCCATGCTGACTATATGCTTATACATCTTTTGTTAACAAGTAATGTTCAATCTCTTCCTTAATAATTGCTTCCATTAACTTTCCTGTAATATACAGTGGGATGCAAAAGTTTGGGCAACCTTGTTAATAGTCATTATTTTCCTGTATAAATCGTTGGTTGTTACGATAAAAAATGTCAGTTAAATATATCATATAGGAGACACACACAGTGATATTTGAGAAGTGAAATGAAGTTTATTGGATTTACAGAAAGTGTGCAATAATTGTTCAGACAAAATCAGGCAGGTGCATAAATTTGGGCACCGTTGTCATTTTATTGATTCCAAAACTTTTAGAACTAATTATTGGAACTCAAATTAGCTTGGTAAGCTCAGTGACCCCTGACCTACATACACAGGTGAATCCTATAATGAGAAAGAGTATTTAAGGGGGTCAATTGTAAGTTTCCCTCCTCCTTTAATTTTCTCTGAAGAGTAGCAACATGGGGGTCACAAAACAACTCTCAAATGACCTGAAGACAAAGATTGTTCACCATCATGGTTTAGGGGAAGGATACAGAAAGCTGTCCCAGAGATTTAAGCTGTCTGTTTCCACAGTTAGGAACATATTGAGGAAATGGAAGACCACAGGCTCAGTTCAAGTTAAGGCTTGAAGTGGCAGACCAAGAAAGATTTCGGATAGACAGAAGCGACGAATGGTGAGAACAGTCAGAGTCAACCCACAGACCAGCACCAAAGACCTACAACATCATCTTGCAGCAGATGGAGTCACTGTGCATCGTTCAACCATTCGGCTCACTTTACACAAGGAGATGCTGTATGCGAGAGTGATGCAGAGGAAGCCTTTTCTCCGCCCACAGCACAAACAGAGCCGCTTGAGGTATGCTCAAGCACATTTGGACAAGCCAGCTTCATTTTGGAATAAGGTGCTGTGGACTGATGAAACTAAAATTGAGTTATTTGGGCATAACAAGGGGCGTTATGCATGGAGGAAAAAGAACACAGCATTCCAAGAAAAACACCTGCTACCTACAGTAAAATATGGTGGTGGTTCCATCATGCTGTGGGGCTGTGTGGCCAGTGCAGGGACTGGGAATCTTGTCAAAGTTGAGGGACGCATGGATTCCACTCAGTATCAGCAGATTCTGGAGACCAATGTCCAGGAATCAGTGACAAAGCTGAAGCTGCGCCAGGGCTGGATCTTTCAACAAGACAATGACCCGAAACACTGCTCAAAATCCACTAAGGCATTCATGCAGAGGAACAAGTACAACGTTCAGGAATGGCCATCTCAGTCCCCAGACCTGAATATAATTGAAAATCTGTGGTGTGAGTTAAAGAGAGCTGTCCATGCTCAGAATCCATCAAACCTGAATGAACTAGAGATGTTTTGTAAAGAGGAATGGTCCAAAATACCTTCAACCACAATCCAGACTCTCATTGGAACCTACAGGAAGCGTTTAGAGGCTGTAATTTCTGCAAAAGGCGGATCTACTAAATATTGATTTCATTTCTTTTTTGTGGTGCCCAAATTTATGCACCTGCCTGATTTTGTTTGAACAATTATTGCACACTTTCTGTAAGTCCAATAAACTTCATTTCACTTCTCAAATATCACTGTGTGTGTCTCCTATATGATATATTTAACTGACATTTTTTATCGTAACAACCAACGATTTATACAGGAAAATAATGACTATTAACAAGGTTGCCCAAACTTTTGCATCCCACTGTATTCTTAAACTTACTAGTGCTCAGACACTGCTAGGATGTGCAGACCGAGGCAGAGAGGACCACAAAGTTAGAGACTGAGCTTGTGCACAAAAAAGAAGGCACAAAAACAAAACAAGACGACAAATGTGTAAGCAAAAATGGGATGAGCAGTAATTGTTGCCAAAAACGTGCAAGTTTGTAGTCAAAGGAAATCTCAAAATAACATAAAAAAGTATTTTAGGAATCTATCAAGTTAGATGGTAAGATGATAATCACAATGGAGGCTATTAATATTGTTGCTTCAGTGATAACATTGCCTGCAACTTCTGGGGGCACATTCTTTAGCAGTCATGAGTTACATGTATCAACTAAGCCAGAACATAGTGTAACCCAATGTATAATTAAAAATAAAGATGCTAATAAATTTGTACTTTTGATAAAGGCTTCCCAATAAGGTACTGTAGTTTATTTATCAAAACATTCCCTGTATTGAAAAAACTATGGGGTGAGCTTTATCTTGCACAGAAAGCATATATTTCCTTCAGAAAAGAAAGTAAGTTAGATCTGAAATCATGAAACCTAGCCTATAGTTGCTTGGATCAACTTTTTGTATTATGGGAAAATATTTGCTAGCTTCCAGTCCTTAGTAATTTTCCCAGTTATCCTGAGATTTTTGAAAAATACACCTCCAGAATTTACTACATTTACATTCATTTTCTCAGCAGACACTTTTATCCAAAAGAAGTTAAAATTATTGAGTAGCATCAGTCTGGTGCCTGTTTGAGAACAAGTATTACAGGACAGGGTTCCAAAATTGAGTTCCACAAAAGAAAAGCTCAAAATAAGCTAGTTGCAATTACCAGATTTAAAAAACCAAGCAGCTATCAGGTATAACAGAACTAGTTACAAGGCTGTCACAAATTATTATTTTTGTAAACAATTAATTTGTCGATTGTTTTGTTGATTAGTCAATTAATGATTAAATAATTTAAGTAGTCATATGAATGTGTGCTGTATTTAAATGTTGCATAATTTTATATACAGTCTTTGAAAACATCAGGATATAAAAACAAGACTAAAATAACTCAAACAAGAAGACCAATATTAACAATTAATAATTAATTAATTAAATAGCTTTATATGAGTAGTTCACCTTGAAACAAGACCAAACAATTAGACCTTTTAGACCTCATTATTACACTGGATCCAGTCTAAGACTCATTTCATATGTGTGTTTTTAGAAAATTCTATCTTAAAATCAGATAGATGTGATTTACAGGCATCATGATATTTGCTGCCAGGCATATTTGGCATATAGCAGCTTAATAATGTTTTGTAAAGTATATAAGATACACACTGAAATTATATTGCAGAAGACTGACAACTCACATCTCTTGAAGGAATGGTAAAGGTAAAACCAATATTGTATACTTATGCAACAGAACATTAAATATACAACTTTTCAGTAACAGTACATTTTTGCAGTAATGACTTTTGTACAGCTTAGCACTTTGTCTTGAATGAGCAATGCCTGTACAATGAGCATTTTTTTCTGTTGCTAGCAATTACCGTCATCACAGTGCAGCATTTATTTTTTATAAAAATGGGTATGGCTGCATAATTTCATTCATTCATTTTAAATTCTTGATTTTTGTTCTCTATTTTTTACAAAGGCAACCTAGATGTCATAATCAGTAGGTTACCCTAAATAAATGTTATTAATAATCCATTAAATGTCCTGTTCAAAGGATTCTGTGCAATCCACAAATGAGTTCACCCAAAACAGTTCTTCTGCTGGAAAAATACTCTTTTTTACAGACAGGAGACAAAATGAAGAAGTGTGAAAAATATTTACACTAAAAAACATTTTCATAGGCGGCATTCAGTATAACTTGTTGCTTTTCCAGACACTCTTTTCTGGTGAGATGAGGGTAGCTGGACAGTCATCAGCCAGTTTGCACTGACTTAAGAGAGAATGCGGAACAAGCCCAGAAACATTTTACTTAAGCCATGCATATCTTTTCAACTTTAAAACTAGCAGTTCCCAAGTGCATTTAGCAGACAGTTTACCTGTTCTGTATAAAGAAATCTCACTTTCATTCCAATGCTAGTCATTAGCATAAATTTCTCAAAATAACCAGCTTCATAACATTAAAAGAACTATTGATGAAAAAGCTAATTACATGTACTCTTCAAGTATCCATGCATTAAGTTAGTGATGTTGTGGAACACCATATGTTTTGTACACAATGAGCAACCATTTTCTCAAACTTTCGGATGAAATACTCCTGATATTTGGAGGGACCTTCTGCTTTATATGGTGCAGCTGCTGCCATTATTAAATACAGTACAGACAGTCATAGTATTTCTGTGTAAACTGTTGTTGGAGAAAGAGGGACAACTTTTCGATTAAGAAAATATACTTTGATTAAAATTTTTAGAGAATTACATTGATTAATCGCAGCAGCCCTACAATTTACATATGTATTCACTAACTTCCTTAAGAACTCTCAGGTTAATACTGTCTAGCCTTGGAGATTTGTTACATTTGAGATCATTTAATCTAAGCAGCACTTTTCCTTATATAGTTTCCAAATCACTAAGCACCCTGTTGGTAAGTTACTGTTACTGTTGATAAGTTATTGACTTCTTCACATGTTTAAACCTCAGGAAAATTTTGAGCATTTGCTATTTTCACTGTATCCATCCATCCATTATCCAACCCGCTACATCCTAACTACAGGGTCATGGGGGTCTGCTGGAGCCAATCCCAGGCAACACAAGGCACAAGGCAGGAAACAAACCCTGGGCAGGGCGCCAGGCCACCACAGGACACACACACACACAAACTAGGGACAATTTAGGATCACCAATGCACCTAACCTGCATGTCTTTGGACTGTGGGAGGAAACCAGAGCACCCGGGGGAAACCCACGCAGACACAGGGAGAACATGCAAACACCACACAGGGAGGACCCGGGATGGGAACCTGGGTCTCCTAACTGTGAGGCAGCTACCCTACCCACTGCGGCACTGTGCCGCCCTATTTTCTCCGTATGTATTGTGAAATTTGTGAGCACTTTTGAGACCCTCCTCAACTGTGCTACACACCGAAATGTGAGTGAAGCGTCTGTTGAGGGTTGCTTAACCATTGCTGAGGCAACTTCAGGTTTGCAGCGCCACAGAGGTAAATGCAGGTTAACAACCTGTTCATGTAACACATCTGTTGCCTTATGGATATGTGGAACATTATAACCCGGCCACTCACCTGGCCCCATCCCTGCTTAGTTTTTGTGTCTATGTGTATTGAAGTGGTAGCTCCCATTTGAATAAATACTCTGATTGTTCCTATTTTGATTGGAATAAAGTTGGTTTTCTTGAAGCCTTTGGACTCAGTGTCTTCTCTCGGATGTGACTTATGCATCACAGTATATTTTAGTTTAACCCTACCATTCCTTATGCACTATACCTAGTCATTGACTTCTTTAACTTCTAAAATACTGAAAGAATGTCTTTGGGCCATCTTTGCTTTTTTTTAAATATTTCTCTAAAACAGAATTTTACTTTTCTTACAATTAGCACTAGAGATTTAGTCCTGTCAGCCTTATAAATCTGTTTATAACTTTTTTTTCTCACCTTCTTATTATTAATTGCAAAGTTTTTCTCATAGTCCTACTGCTTCCAAAATTAAGGATAAATATTATCCTGAATTAAACGTAAAACACTTTTAAACCTGCTTCAAATCTCTTAATTCTTAATAGCCATTGCTAATTTATGATGTTTATCTTGACTTTGCCACCAGTGCTAAACATTCACTGTGGTAAAATTAAAAATAACTTTTTGTTTTGGGTGGCGCAGTGGTAGCGCTGCTGCCTCGCAGTAAGGTGGCCTGGGTTCGCTTCTGAGGTCCTCCCTGCGTGGAGTTTGCCTGTTCTCCCCGTGTCTGCATGGGTTTCTTATGGGTGCTCCGGTTTCCTCCCACAGTTCAAAGAAATGCAGGTTAGGTGTATTGGGGATCCTAAATTGTCCTTGGTGTGTGGGCTTGCACCCTGTGCTGGCTGTGATTTGGCTTCAGCAGACTCCCATGACCCTGTGTTAGGATATAGTAGGTTGGAAAGTGACTGACTGACTTTTTGTTTTTGTATTTGTACTCTGCCAAAACACCTTGAAATGTATATTATGTTCACTAGATCATTAAGATTCATTCACCTCATCAAATCTGACAAGGCTCCTCACAAAATAACCCTCTACTTCCTGTGACTGAGCCAATTTTGCCCCCATTTACACTATACAGTCTCAACTCCCAATTATTTTAGTTTGATGTCCAAATTCTCATGTAGCACTTATTAAGTGCTTTTGGAAGAGTCAAGCTAAATAATATTAGATGCAGTTTGCGCCACTTTGATCATATCCTTCTGTTGCTTCCTCAACAAAATTCCTCCTTCTTCTGTGCCCATGCTAACTGTTCAGTGAAACTCCTGCTTCCTTAATAATGTCTTCCATTAATTTATCTGTGATGCACAGTAAACTTACTGGCTTATAGTTGCTTAGATCTGCCTGATCACCCTTTTATATAATGAGATAATATTTACCATTTTCCAATTCTTCGTAATTTCCCCAGTGTGCAGTGACTTATTGAAAATGTATGTCAAGGGTTTATATATGTACTTGGTAACCTCCTTAAGAATCTGAGAACAAATATTATTTTGTCCTGGTTATTTGTTTGATTTCAGTCTTTTTTAATCTGAGCAGTACTTCTCCCTCTACAATTTCCAAAATACTCAGCACCTTCCTAGTAGTCCGTGCTACTGCTGGGAGGTTATCTACTTCTGTGAATACCTCTGAAAAATGCGAGTTTAGAGTGTCTGCTATTTCACTGTCTGTATTTTTTAATTCACCTTTACTGTTCCTGATTGTTCCCTGTAGGGGGCAATAAGTTCTTTTGTAATTAAAGTTTTAAGTAACTGGAAACTATATAGATATGATATTAAAAAGCGATATCCCTCCCATAGGGATATGGCGGTAAGAAATCACATAAAAGAAAACAACTTCGCTTTCTTTACTGACGATTTACGCGGCATTGCTATGAAGGAAGCCATAGCAAGACAATACTTTTATCAAGGTGGGATCTCGATGTATACAGTCTGCCATTTTCCGTTGCTGTGCTGGAAGGGTTTTCAGGACGGATGGCGTAATCTTCCATCAGTCCATCAGCTTCAAAGTTATTGGCTGTTGTCCAAGTCTTTTATACTGATTTCTCCAGGCAGGCCCTTAATTCAGTTCCAAACAAGGATTCAATTTAATTTCTAACATACAGAAATAGCACAATGCTAATTTTTGTAGTTGTAACTTTCTCTCTTCAAATGCTTGCCTAGCAATTCTAAATGCTGAGAGCCCCTGTGTGCTAACTTTGGCCTGGCCTGTACATGTGAGTGGATTTATAAAATAATTATTGTACAGAGTACAGTGACATTAAAGTTATATTCTGATTACACTGATGCACTTTACCTCCTCTTTGACTGTTCTCTTACTGCTAAAATATTGAAAGAATCTCTTCTCTCACCTTTCACTTTATTTGCTACATTTTTCACTGTCTTTTATCCATCCATCCATCCATCCTCTTCCGCATATCCGAGATCGGGTCGCGGGGGCAGCAGCTTGAGCAGAGACCACTTCTTCTAGCTCTTCTAGGGGAATCCTGAGGCATTCCCAGGCCAGCCGGTAGACATAGTCCCTCCAGCATGTCCTGGGTCTTCCCTGGGGCCTCCTCCCAGTTAGACGTGCCCGGAACACATCACCAGGGAGGCGACCAGGAGGCATCCTGATCAGATGCCTGAGCCACCTCATCTGACTCCTCTCGATGCGGAGGAGCAGCGGCTCTACTCTGAGCCCCTCCAGGATGACTGAGCTTCTTACCCTATCTTTAACACTAGAATTACCAGGGCCTATGAAAAAACTCATAGATCCGGCCCACCTTAAATCCGTTCACACCTCTCCACCAGTATCTTTTGTCATCTGAATGTGCTGATAAAGACAAGCTGCAAGCAGCCAGCTATTCCATCCCCCCCACCGACTTAGAACGTGCACAAACTTCTCCCAGCTCATGCCTTGATTGATTATCTGGGAGTGAAGTGGAGTTTTAGAGTGGAAATAATAGATCGTTATTTGGAACACACGCATTTCATGTGTGTTCCATTTCTACAGTAAACTTTACTTTATATATTCTGTCACTGACTTTATATACGCGTATTCAAGTTTTGTCTTTATATATTTGGTAATGACTTATATATTCTAACTCTGACTTTATATATTCAGGAATGACTTTATATATTCTGATGCTGACTTTATATATTCAGGAATGACTTTATATATTCCGAAAATCATTGTAATTGCCTGTTTGGCACCCCATCGGCACTGTATAATAGATATATAAAAAAGCAGCTAAGGGTATAGATATATAGAAAGATAGGAAGGAAAGGCACTATAATAGTCAGACAGGGAAGTTGCTATATAACAATAAAACTACTTTTATTACTATATAGATAGACAGGGAGTTCAGGCAGGCAGGCAGAGCAGTAAAGGTTAAAAAGAAAAAAAAGAAAAATTTCTCCCCAGCAGGGAATCAAACTCAGGTCTCTAAGGCATGGCAAGCCTGTTGCGCTCTGAGTCAGCAAATCTTACTAGTATACCACAGAAGCTGTTGTAGTGTTCTTGAACCTTTTGTGAAAGTGTTTATTTGATCTTTGGAGTTCAGGCTTCACACATTTTATAGTTTATGCCTAAATTTTGTAACATTTATTATGAAAATATGGTAAAGCTTCTGCTTTAACAATGTGTTTACACAGATTACTGTAGAAACGGAACACACATGAAATGCGCATTTTCCAAATAACAATCTATTATTTCCACTCTAAAACTCCACTTCACTCCTAGATAATCAATCAATCAAGGCATGAGTTGGGAGAAGTTTGTGCACGTTTTAAGTCCGAGGGGGGATGGAATAGCAGCCTGCTTGCAGCTTGTCTTTATCAGCACATTTAGATGACAAAAGACGTTGGCAGAGAGGTGCAAACGGTTTTAAGGTGGGCCGGATCTACAAGTTTTTTCGTAGACTCTGGTAATTCTAGTGTTAAGGGAAAATCCAGACACCCTGCAGAGGAAACTCATTTCAGTCGCTTGTATTCGCAATCTCGTTCTTTTGGTCACTACCCATAGCTCATGACAATAGGTGAGGGTAGGAACATAGACTGACTGGTAAATTGAGAGCTTTGCCTTACGGCTCAGCTGCTTTTTCACCATGACAGACCGATGCAGAGCCCGTATCACTGCGGATGCCGCACCGATCAGCCTGTCAATCTCACGCTCCATTCTTCCCTCACTTGTGAACAAGTCCCCGAGATACTTAAACTCCTCCACTTGGGGCAGGATTTTGCTCATGGCCTGAAAGGGTACTCCACCCTTTTCCGGCTGAGGACCATGGTCTCGGATTTGGAGGTGCTGATTCCCATCCCAGCCATTTCACACTCAGCTGTGAACCGATCCAGAGAGAGCTGAACATCACAGCCTGATGAAGCAAACAGGACAACATCATCTGCAAAAAGCAGTGACCCAATCCTGAGTCCACCAAACTGGACCCCCTCAACACCCTGGCTGCACCTAGAAATTCTGTCCATGAAAGTTATGAACAGAATTGGTGACAAAGGGCAGCCCTGGCAGAGTCCAACTCTCACTGGAAACGGGTTTGACTTACTGCAGGCAATGTGGACCAAGCTCTGACACTATTTGTACAGGGACCGAACAGCCCTTATCAGGGGGTCCGGTACCCCATACTTCCGGAGCACCCCCCACAGGATTCCCCGAGGGGCACAGTCGAACGCCTTTTCCAAGTCCACAAAACACATGTAGACTGGTTGGGCAAACTCCCATTCACCCTCCAGAACCCTGCTAAGGGTGTAGAGCTGGTCCACTGTTCTGCAACCAGGACGTAAACCACACTGTTCCTCCTGAATCCGAGGTTTAACTATCCAATGGACCCTCCTCTCCAGGACCCCCAAATAGACTTTTCCAGGGAGGCTGAGGATTGTGATCCCTCTGTAGTTGGAACACACCCTCCAGTCCCCCTTCTTAAAGAGGGGGACCACCAACCCGATCTGCCAATCCAGAGGCACTGTTCCTGATGTTCATGTGATGTTGCAGAGACGTGTCAACCAAGACAGTCCTACAACATCCAGAGCCTTGAGGAACTCTGGGTGTATCTCATCCACCCCCTGGCCCTGCCACCAAGAAGTTTTTGGACCACCTCGGTAACCTCAGTCCCATTGATGGGGGAGCCCACCTCCGAGTCCCCAGGCTCATTGGAAGGCATGTTAGTGGGATTGAGGAGGTCTACGAAGTACTCCCCCACCGACCCTCAACGTCCCAAGTCGAGGTCAGCAGAGCACCATCCCCACCATATACAGTGTTGATACTGCACTGCTTCCCCCTCCTGAGACGCCAGATGGTGGACCAGAATCTCTGAAAGTCATTCTCCATGACCTCCCCAAACTCGTCCCACGCCCGAGTTTTTGCTTCAGCAACCACCGAAGCCGCATTCCGCTTGGCCTGCTGGTACCAAATAGCTGCCTTTGGAGTCCCACAGGACAAAAGGTTCCCGTAAGACTCCTTCTTCAGCTTGACGGCATCCCTCACTGCTGGTGTCCACAAGCAGGTCCGGGGATTGCTGCCACAACAGGCACCGACCACCTTACGGCCACAGCTCCGGTCAGCCTAATCAACAATAAAGTCACGGAACATGGCCCATCCGGACTCAATGTCCCCCACCTCCCTCGGGATGTGGTCAAATTTCTGCCGGAGGTGGGAGTTGAAGCTACTTCTGACAGGGGACTCTGGAAGACGTTCCCAGCAGACCCTCACAACACGTTTGGGCCTACCAGGCCTGTCCGGCATCCTCCCCCACCATCGAAGCCTACTCACCACCAGGTGGTGATCAGTTGACAGCCCCACCCCTCTCTTCACCCGAGTGTCCAAGACATGTGGCCACAAGTCCGATGACATGACCACAAAGTCGATCATCAAACTGAGGCCTAGGGTGTCCTGGTGCCAAGTGCACATATGAAAACCCCTATGCTTGAACATGGTGTTCGTTATGGACAATCCGTGACGAGCAAGAAGTCCAATAACAAAACACCGCTCGGGGTCAGATCGGGGGGGGGGGCCATTCCTCCCAGTCACGCCCTTCCAGGTCTCACTGTCATTGCCTACGTGAGCATTGAAGTCTCCCAGCAGTACGAGCGAGTCCCCAGAAGGTATGCCCTCTAGCACCCCCTCCAGGGACTCCAAAAAGGGTGGGTACTCCAAACTGCTGTTCGGTGCATACGCACAAACAACAGTTAGGACCTGTACCCCCACCCAAAGGCGGAGGGAGGCTACCCTCTCGTCCACCGTGGTAAACCCCAATGAACAGGCTCCAAGTCGGGGGCAATAAGTATGCCCACACCCGCTCGGCGCCTCTGACTGGGGGCAACTCCAGAGTGATAGAGAGTCCAGCCCCTCTCAAGGAGATTGGTTCCAGAGTCCAAGCTGTGCATCGATGTGAGCCCGACTATATCTAGCCGGAACCTCTCGACCTCATCCACTAGCTCAGGCTTCTTCCCCTTCAAAGAGGTGACATTCCATGTCCCAAGAGGCAGCTTCTATAGCCGAGGATCAGACCGCCAAGGTCCCGGCCTTCGGCTACCACCCAACTCACAATGCATCCGGCTTCCTTGGCCCCTCCCATAGATGGTGAGCCCATGGGAAGGGGGACCCATGTTGCCTCTTCAGGCTGTGCCCGGCCGAGCCCCATGGGTACAGGCCCAGCCACCAGGTGCTTGCCATTGAGCTCCACCTCCAGGCACTTTTTTTTTTCTTTTAGCTTCCCTAAAATCCTTAGTAATGGTTGCCCTCATGTTCTCATATGTCATATGAGTCACATTAGACTTGTAGCTGTGTCTTTTACAGGATCTCAAAATCAAGCTGTTACTGAGTTGGTAAGGCAAGTTCAGCATGAGTCAAACATGTAGAAAACAAATTCCTCAGTTCAATAAAGTTCATTTTAAAAAGATTTAGTGAAAAATCAAAGCAAAACAGTTCACACAAGAATAGAGGAAAAAGTTCTTACTCACACAGAATAAAAGGCAAAACAGAGAAAAATGTTTCTTCAATAAACTTAGCCCTACCTTGTTAAACTTCAGTTGCTTTATATACTTAAAGGTTGTGTTATTTCTGTATGGAAAGCTTACATAAACTTTACTTAATACCTTCACTACGTTCTATACGTACAGCATTGACTAGGGCTTGTTGCATGTTGCATGCAATAGGGCACGTTTTGAAACTGTCCGCCCTCCATGGCTTACTTACAGCAAGGCAGATCATAAATTGAGATTAATCTGTAGTCAGAGGGAGAAGAAATAATTAGAATATTCCATTTCAATTTTCTTGTGGGGGTTATAATAGAATTTCCAATAGACTTTGCACTAATATACAGTATAGGCAAACATTTTAGCATAAGTAAGAAAATACTTCTGTCAATTTAACATAACCTAAATTAAACCTAAACCCAAATGGCTCTTACAAGAGTTATTAGTCTTATACACCTTATATTGTGTTTTTGTTCCTTTGCAGCTTCTTTTTCAACATTTTATGAATCCACTGCAGTTTTTTTATTTTCCTATTAATTCCAAATTTGTATATGAAGCTGTCTTACAATATGTGTAAAACATTTTTAAACCTGTTCTACTGCTTCTCGACTGTCTCTACACTTAAAATGTTAACCTAGTCCATCTTCCTTAGATTTTGCCGTATCTGCTCAATTTTTTTGTATTGAATTTATTAAGCAAGTCAAGTTTTACAAAATTAGGTTTGAAACAAATCTACCCCCACCCCTGAGAAAAAGAGCTAGACCAACAGAATAAAACTTTAATAGTAGGAAAAATAAATAAATAAGTAGAATAAAAAAAGGGAAGGGAATCTGCTTCCTCAATTTAAATGCTTATTCTAAAATATTATCAGTTAGATCCTGCCAGGTTTTGAAGAAGTTGTGTACAGATCCTATAAGTGAGAATTAGATTTTTTCCAATTTCAGATAATATACTGTATAACATCAGTTATCCACTGACTTAAAATATGTGAATTATGTTTCTTCCAATTGTGCAAGATAAGTCTATGTGCTAACAGTAAAGTAAAGTCAATTGCAGTTTGTCCTTCTCCACTTTAAGCCCATCTGGAAGTACACCAAACACAGCTGTTAGTGGACTAAGAAGGATTATGAAAACAAGGCTGTCTGAAAGGCATTTAAAGGTTTTGGTCCAAAATGATGTTAATTTGGTGCACGTCCAAAACATATGGCCCAATGATGCTGGAACTTGATTGCTACGTTCGCAGGTAGGATCTTGCCCTGGAAACATTTTGGACAATTTTAAACAAGACAGATGCGCTTGATATATAATTTTAAATTGAATAATTGTATGCTTTGCACATATGCAGCTAGAGTGAATTCTGTGCATTATTTTCCCACTGTACTCTAGGATCTTTGAAAGAGAGGGACTTTAAAAGATTTTTAGATTTTTATATATTGCAGAAATGCTAAAGTGACTTTAGCCTCAGGTGGAAGCTTCTGTCGCACTCTACGCTACTGTGTTTGATCTTATTCAGGAAAAGATCCCAGTTTCCCCATGGGAGAAGGACTTTCCGAGACTGTGGTCATAAATCTTATGAAACCGTTTCTGGACAAAGGCAGAACCGTAAGAACAGTTGTGTAGAGCTTCCACCTGCAGCTAGTCACTTCAGTACACATGTACTTTGTGAGCATGCCTGTGTCGATCAAACACAGGAAGGTCTGCAATCTTCTTGTGACTTTACGCTGTAGGAAGATAAGTAAATAAATCAAGGTAAATAACATTCGATGTGGCTTTTACATAAGTAATATATAAATGTTTTTATATAAAACCATCACAAAACATAATCACAAACAGGATTTTGCACGATATTTTGGCAATCTCTGTAAGCCCTGCTTTTTCTTTGAAGTACACATGTGGGGCAGACTGACTGGCACAATGATGCCCGACCTGTCAGTGCATCCAAACGGTGCCATCTTTCGCCTTTATGCCTGGTGAAGCTGCGTTGCGGGGAGGGCTTCTGTTCTCTTTCTCCAATGTAGAACCCTCATCCTCATCTGAGTTCACCTCTGTTATAGCACATATTTATTTGAAAACAGCAGTTTCAGATCGGAGGGAGCCTGAACGTGACTGAGAGAATAAAACTGAATAAATAAAAAAAAATGCTAACCTTTATAAGCACCATAAATTTACATGGGCTGTTACAGACTCAAATCAAATGTATGTTTTTATTGTACAGTAGTAACAATAAGATCAGCTCCTACTCAAAATGATAATTGTGGAGGTGTGCCTGGATTTGATCTTCATACCTCTTGATTATGAGTCAGCAGTTCTTACCACTGTGCCTCCAAAGAGGTTGCATCTGTGTTGTACCCATCACCTGTTTTGGTTATATTCTTAAATAAAAGCGCACTTGTTTTATTATACATGTATTTTATGCGAAAGTGTTTATTTGATATTTGGACTCCAGTCTTCACACATTATGCAGTCCATGTCAAAATTTTGTCGTTAGTACTATAACATGAAAAAAGTTTCTATTTTAGGTATTTGTTCAACATTACTTGTGTTTCTCGCATTTCCTGTCATCCTACACTTACCCAGATTGTTGTAGAACACACATGAAATGCATGTGTTGCAAATAACAATATATTATTTACCCTATGCAACTCACAGGACCTCACACGCAGATAAAGAAGACTTGAGCTAGGATAACTTTTTGCCCAAGATCAGCTCTGGCAGGTGGCATGGTGGTGCAGTGGGTAGCACTGCTGCCTTGCGGTTAGAAGACCCGGGTTCACTTCCCGGGCGCTCCCTGCGTGGAGTTTGCATGTTCTCCCTGTGTCTGCGTGGGTTTCCTCCGGGTTCTCTGGTTTCCTCCCACAATCCAAAGACATGCAGGTTAGGTCGACTGGCGATTCTAAATTGACCCTAGTGTGTGGGCTGGTGCCCTGCCCAGGGTTTGTTTCCTGCCTTGCACCCTGTGTTGGCTGGGATTGGCTCCAGCAGACCCCCATGACCCTGTAGTTAGGATATTGCGGGTTGGATGATGGATGGCTCAGCTCTGGAGGTGGGGGGATGGGATAACAGGCTACTTGCTGATTGGCACATTTACAAAACAAAAGACATTGATGGAGAGGTGTGAATGGATTTAAGGTGTGTCGGGATCACAAGTTTTTCCGTAGGCTTCAGGGATTCTAGTGTTAATGTCTTCCATACAGACAGCAAAATTTTGTTGATAAAGAGCTTTATGTTTACTTGTTATGTTTACCCCTAGGTATTTAAAATGCTCTGTGATGATAAAAGGGAAGGTGTCCAATCTAATATTGTGTGCTTAAGAATTCACTGGAAAGAGCACACTTTTATTCAAATTAATTCTGAGACCAGAAATCTTTTGAAATTCT
>JANRMT010062821.1:888224-902942 GCA_026402145.1 Polypterus bichir lapradei | reverse complement strand
AGGTATGCAAATGAATATAATGTTGCATTAATGCAACAATGTTTTCCGAAATGTACAATACAGGTCATAAAATGAATTATTCCAAATGTCATATACCTAAGTGTCTCTTTTTTGTCAGTGCAGCTTTGAGCACTCAAGAATAAAACTGAATAAAAAAAAATTGACATCCACAGTCATTCTCAGTCACGCACACCACTCACATCCACGTCCACAGTTTTCTCAGGCCCAGTCTCGTTCGCGCACAAGATCTGACACAGTTCTCAAATAAAGAGGGGGTATAACAAAATAAGTTTGTTTGTTATATCACGTCTTTTTCTGAAAATGGCTTCAGATCTGGGGGTGTGTGAGAGCTTGAACGTGAGTGAGAGAATAAAACTGAAAAAAAACCTGCTAACTTTAACTATAAATTTAGAGACGCAAATCAAATGTATGTTTTTATTGTATGATATTAACAATAAGAGCAGCTCACTACTGAAAATGGTAAATTTGGGAAGCAGCTGATATCGAAAACGTGACCTCTTGATTGGAAGGCAGCAGTTCTTAGCATTACACCATGCAAGCTATTGTACCAAGCGCCTACCGTAACCTGCTTTCTTTTTTCTTCGGTTAAATTCTTGAATAAAAGTGCACTTGTTTTGTTATACTTGTTAAGTGTTTATTTCATATTTGTATTTTAGGCTTCACACATTATACATTTCATGTCTACATTTTTTCAATTATTACTAAAACATGAAACATGTTTCTGTGTTAACTACGTTTTTACATAGATTGGTGTTGACACGGAACATGTATTCCAAATGATGATGTACTATTTTACCCTATTAAGCTCCAGCACTTCACTCGAAGATAAACACTGAGCACTGAGAAACTTCTTTGCGAAATGAACTGCAGCGGTGGGCGGGGGGATGGGATACCAGGCTGCTTGCTGCTTATCGACACATTTACAGGACAAAAGACGCTGATGGTGAGGTGAGAATGGATTTAAGGTGGGCCAGATTTACAAGCTTTCTCGTAGGCTCTGTTTTTTTTTTTTTTTATAAAACAGCAGGGTAGCCATCAGGGCCTGCAGCTTTCCCACTCTGAAGTGAGTTTATAGAATCTAATAATTCTAATAGTGCCAGAGGTTTATCCAATTCCTCTGCACTGAGAGTATCTAGTTGTGATATCTGAAATGCATTATATTTGTTACTTGTCTTCTTTAAACTGAGTAGAAAATAATGACTTATAGTAGTCTGTAAATGTATGCATTATATTTTTATGGTCAATGATTTTGTCTCCGTCTGTGTTGGTAATTGCTGGGATTGCATTGCGAACTTCCTGCTTGTGGATTTGTTGAGCTAAGATCTTATTAGCTTTGTCTCCATGTTCATAGTAATGATGTCTTGATTAAAAAAATAATTGTTTTGTTTCTTTAGTTGTTAAGAGGTTAAGAGTTCTGAATGCAGAGTCTGTCTTTTCCTTTGAAGTGTCACATTTGGACACCTGCCATGTTCTTGATCTATTCTGGTAATTTCACTGATAGCTCTGATACCTTCTTTTTAATGAACACTTTTTTAAAATGAGTTTTAAACACAGGGAAAAAATGAACTTTTGAAAAATCCATAATTTAATAAAACACCCAGAAAAGTAACATTGAAACAATTCACGCTACGAACTGAAAAATTAACATTTGAAAAATTTCGTAATACAAAAACTAACCATAAACCACCAAGAAAACTAACCTTGCATGAATCGAGTTCTGGCATGAAGGAAGTGAGGAGAAACTGGGTGGAGAGGAGGTTACAGTTTTGAGGGAGAGTCCAGCTCAGCGATGGAGGGATGTTCTCCTTCAGGTGTTTTCTCTGTTGTGATTTCTTGGGTTTCTGGTGTTTTTAGCTGTTTACCTGGTGGATCAGACTTCGCGAAATAGCGGTCTAATGTGACTTGCCTTTTCCTACGCATTAAAATTTTTCGGAAATGTGAGGCGACATTGTCATTCATCATGATTATCACTCTGTTCGTAACCGCTTTGTCAGGGTGGTCTTCTCGAAAAAATCCTGGCACTCGTTCCATTTTTCCACGATGGCTTTTGTCGCATCACTTTTTATAATCGCCCTTTCCTCTTCTTCCCTGGAGGAAAAGTTTCTTCCAGGCCAAGATCAAGGTCTGGTTTGTGACGTCGTCCCAGGCTTTATCAATGAGGCTGATGCAATGAACGATATTAAAATGGTTCTTCCAGAACTCTTTCAGGGTCAAAGACGTTTCCTTGGTCACATTGAAACACCTGGCGAATAGTCCTTTGGTGTACAGCTTCTTAAAATTTGAAATAACCTGCTGGTCCTTGGGCTGCAGAAGAGGAGTCATGTTGGGTGGGATGAACACGACCTTAATCAAGTCGTACTCCTTGACCATATAGTCAAACAAATTTGGAGGGTGTGCTGGTGCATTGTCCATGAGAAGAAGGCATTTTTTTAGGCAGATGATTCTCTTTAAGATATCACTTCACAGCGGGAGCGAAAACCTTGTGCAGCCGTTCCAAAAACAAGGTCCTTGTGACCCAACCCTTTTTTGTTTGCCCTCCACATCACGGGCAGTCTGGCTTTGTTTACATTGTGCTGCTTGAAAGCACGAGGGTTCTCAAATTGGTAAATGAGTAGCGGCTTGATTTTTACGTCGCCACTAGAGTTAGCACACAGCAAAACGGTTAACCTGTCCTTCCTTGGTTTATGGCTGGGCAAAGCCTTCTCTTCCTGGGTAATGTAGGTCCTCTTCGGCATCCTTTTCCAGAACAATCTGGTCTCGTCACAGTTGAACACTTGTTGCGGGATGTAGCCTTCGTCCACTAATTTTGTGAAATTTTTCACTAATTCTTTCGCAGCTTCAGCATTGGAACTGGCAGCCACTCCATGCCTTACCACACTATAAATGCCACTTCTCTTCCGAAATTTTTCAAACCATCCTCTACTGGCTTTAAATTCCTCACTTTCGCCACTCATAGAAGGATAGTTTTGCAGTAAATCACCATGAATCTTCCTGGCTTCCTCGCATAACATCGTCTCGCTTACGCTGTCCTCTGCAAATTGCTTCTCGTTCAGCCACACTAGCAACTGTTTTTCCACCACTTCCCGCACTTGAGGCCTCTGCCTGGTTAACACTGTAACTCCTTTTGCAACATCAGCTGCTTTAATGGCCTCTTTCTGCTTTAGAATAGTCTAAATCGTAGATTTGGACTTCTTGTACTTGGCAGCAAGATCATTAATATGAACACCACGCTCATACTTTTCAATAATTTCTTTCTTTAATTTTTCAATTATTTTCAATTATATATCTTCAATTTTTTGACGTTTCTTCTCACCACTCTTCACTTGCTTAGAAGCCATGGTTAACTGCAAAATACTGGTTAACACAAAATACTGTAGAGCACAAAGAGTTCACAGCAAAAGCACGTACGTCTGACTGAGAACAATGCACAGGGAGAGACTAAACACGTGCTTAAATACAGTAATCAGCGCGCACGAACCAGAAGGGAAATGAAATAGAGCACAAAGAGTTCACAGCGAAAGCACGCACACACGTGCAAGTACGCACAACTGACCGAGAACAATGCAACACGTGCGGAAATCATCTGCGCGTACAAACCGAAAGGAAACTGGCTTGTTTGTCAACCGAGTGTGTGGTCGTGAACAGATGCAAAAGTTTGGTGAACTTTTTGGTCGTAACCCGATTTGTACGTGTTCAGAGACGTTCGTGAACTGCAGTTCCACTGTAGCAGGCAGCTGAGAGGGAGAACAATACTGGAGCTTAAGGGGAAAAGGTGTAAAATATCTGTAGCAGATCTTAGTGTTACCATTTAAGTTAAGGAGCAGCCGAAAGAGGAAGAAATTTTATTTTAAGAAAAAAAAAAGTTAAGGCAGTTTACTAATCCCAAATCAAATTTTAATAATGAGACCAGTGCAATGTAAGTTCTGTTGGATGTTGGACTCTTTAGATGATGGTTTGGAAGAGCCATTTGTCTATGAGGGCTACATCTGCAAGAGATGCCAGCTGATCCAGCACCTCGAGCTCAGGGTCACTGAACTGGAGGAGGAGTTGGCTGACCTGCGTTGTAATAGAGAATTGGCGGACTTGGCCCAGGTGTCCTTTAGAGAGATAATATGCACCTCCAAGGTGGCGCAGGAGGAGATTCCAGAGCAGACAGGTAAAAATAGGTGGGTCACGGTCACAAAGCATAAGGTAAAGGGTGCACACTGTCCGGGGACATCAATCCTACAATTAAAAGTTTCAAACCGTTATCATGTCCTTGCGGAGCTGGACAGTGTCTCTGATAATTCTGAGGTGGTAGGCAGGGATGAGGAGCTCCAACGGGCCACCTCAAAACCAGTTCCCAAAAAGACAGAGTTAGTGATAGCTGGGGACTCAATCATTAGGGGAATTGAAACGCAGGTGTGCTCCTGAGAGAGAGAGTCTCACACGGTGTGTTGCCTTCCGGGAGCACAGGTGGGAGACCTTCCTGGAAGGGTGGATAGACTTTTGGCCAGAGCAGGGATGGATTAATTTGTCATTGTTCATGTTGGAACAAATGACATGCATAAGGGTAGTTTGTCAGTTCTGCGATCCAAATTCAAAGAGTCAGGTGCCAAGCTGAGGAGCAGAACTGACAAGGTAGTCTTCTCTGAAGTTCTGCCTGTGCCATGCACCAGTCCAAGTAAGACTGAGGAGATTAGAAGGCTTAACGCGTGGCTCAAATCTTGGTGCAGGGTAGAAGGGTATAGGTTTATGGGGCATTGGGACTCCTTTTGGAACAGATGGGACCTGTTCTGCCATGACGGGTTGCATCTGAACTGGAGGGGCACCAATGTATTGGGGAGGCGTATGTGTAGGCTGGTTGAGGATTGTTTAAACTAGGGAATGGAGAAGCAGGGAGTTTAGGACAGGCCAGGTTTAGATCTATACATGGAAGAACAAACAATGGTGTAGAAATAAAAATGCATAGTAATGTAAATTCTAAGAAAACATTTAAATATAGAAGGAGTAACACATTAAAAAATATCTTGCCTTAATGCTAGAAGTATCAAAAATAAGGTAAGTGAGTTGGAGTTGTATGTAGCAGAGCATAATTATGATGATGACAGAAACTTGCCTAAATAATAGAGATGGGGATGAATGTAACATAGAGGGATACACATTTTTTAGGAAGGATAGACAGAACAGAAAAGGAGGTGGGGTTGCTGTTTATGCCAAACAGGATATAAATGTGAGTCCTCTTCAGTTGGATGATGAACTCCATCTTAGTGAGGACATGTGGCTTCGCCTGGAAAATATTAGGGAAAGAGGTCTTATTTTAGGAGTGTGTTATAGACCACCCAATTCAGACAGTAATTTCAACACACATCTTTTTAGTAATATCAAAAAGGCAAGTTTACAGGGAGATATTATAGTCATGGGGGACTTTAATTATCCAATTATTAACTGGGATAACCTTGCAGATGGAGGAGCACAAGAGCAGGAGTTGTTAGAAGTAATCAGTGACTGTTTTTTAACACAGCACCAACACGGGGTGAAGCCTGTCTGGATTTAGTATTTTGTAATAATCAGGATAGAATTGAGGGTGTAGAGGTGATTGAACCACTAGGGTCAAGTGACCATAATATAGTACAATTCTCAGTATTTTGTAAGTGTGCAGATGCAAAGACTAAAATTGTTTAGTTAAACTTTGGTAGGGCTAGTTTTGAGCAGATGCGACAATGTCTAAGTAGGATACACTGGGATAAGCTTTTAAGTGTGGAGACAGTCGAGGAGCAGTGGAACAGGTATAAAAATGTTTTACATGTAATGCAGGACAGATACATACCTAAATTTGTAATTAATAGGAAACTAAAAAAAACTCCATGGTGGATTAATAAAGATTTAAAAAAGAAGTTGCAAAGGAAAAAACTGATTTATAAGGCATATAAGACTAATGACTGCAAAGTGAATCGTAGAGCGTATGAGAACATGAGGGCAACCATTAAGAAGGATATCAGGAAGGGTAAAAGACAGTTGGAGAGGAATATAGCAGATAAGGCGAAAGAAGACCCTAAGAGATTCTTTCAGTATTTTAGTAGTAAAAAAACAGTCATGGAGGAGGTCAAGTGCATCAGAAATAGTAAAGGGGAATTTAAAGACACAGATAGTGAAATAGCAGATGCCCTAAACTTACATTTTTCTGAGATGTTTACAAGTGAGCAAATGGATAACTTCCCAGAGGTAAACGCGACTACTAAGGAGGTACTGAGGGATTTAGAAATTGTAGAGGGAGAAGTGCTGCTCAGATTAAATAAGCTAAAATCAAACAAATCACCAGGACCAGATAATATTTATCCTCGTGTTCTTAAGGAGGCTAGTGAGTACATATAGAAACCTTTGACACATATTTTTAGGAAGTCACTGCGCACTGGAGAGATTCCGAAGGACTAGAAAATGGCAAATATCATCCCATTACATAAAAAGGGTGACAGAGCAGATCCAAGCAACTATAGGCCAGTAAGCTTAACATGCATCACAGGAAAATTAATGGAAGGAATTATTAAGGATAAGATTGAGCAACACATGGCAAGGACAGAAGTTATTCTGAACAGTCAGCATGGGTTCAGAAGAGGGAGGTCGTGTTTTACTAACATGCTGGAATTCTATGAGGTGACAACAAAAGGATACGATCAGAGTGGAGCATATGATATTATTTATCTGGACTTTCAGAAAGCATTTGATAAGGTGCCACATAAGAGGTTGGGCATCAAACTAAAAGACGTGGGAGTTCAGGGTGTTGTTTTTAGATAGGTGCAGAATTGGCTCAGACACAGGAAGTAGAGGATGATGGTGCAAGGAACGTCATCAGAACTGGCCGATGTTAAGAATGGTGTTCCACAGGGGTCAGTGCTAAGGCCACTGCTATTTTTAATATATATATATATAAATGATTTATATAGGAATATAAGTAACCAGCTGGTTAAGTTTGCAGATGATAAAAGATAGGTGGATTAACAGATAATTTGGAATCCGTTATATCATTACAGAAGCACTTGGATAGCATACAGGCTTGGGCAGATTTGTAGCAGATGAAATTTAATGTCAGTAAATGTAAAGTATTAAACACAGGAAGTAAAAATGTTAGGTTTGAATACACAATGGGCGGTCGGAAAATCAAGAGTACACCTTATGAGAAGGATTTAGGAGTCATAGTGGACTCTAAGCTATCGACTTCCCGACAGTGTTCAGAAGCCATTAAGAAGACTAAGAGAATGTTATGTTATATAACATGATGTGTGGAGTACATGTCAAAGGAGGTTATGCTCATCCTTTATAATGCACTGGTCAGTTCTCATCTTGAATACTGTGTGCAGTTTTGGTCTCCAGGCTACAAAAAGGACATAGTAGTGCTAGAAAAGGTCCAGAGAAGAGCGGCTAGGCTGATTCCAGGGGTACAGGGGTTGAATTATGAGGAAAGAGTAAAAGAGCTGAGCCTATACAGTTTAAACAAAAGAAGATTAAGAGGTGACATGATTGAATTGTTTAAAATTATGAAGGGAATTAGTACATTGGATCGAGACTGTTATTTTAAAATGAGTTCATAAAGAACACGGGGACACAGTTGGAAACTTGTTAAGGGTAAATTTCGCACATACATTAGGAAGTTTTTCTTTACACAAAGAACAATAGACACTTGGAATAAGCTACCAAGTAGTGTGGTAGACAGTAAGACGTTAGGGACTTTCAAAACTTGACTCGATGTTTTTTTGGAAGAAATAAGTGGATAGGACTGGCGAGCCTTGTTGGGCTTTTATGGCCTGTTCTCGTCTAGAGTGTTCTAATGTTTTCTCAATTGTCTTCATAAAGGCTTCTGGACACACAAAAGCCTTTAGCATTCACTCAGTTTTTTAATGTTGTAATCTAAAAGACACATGCAGTAGCAACCAAAGAATCATAATCTTGTGTAACATATCTCTTCATATCTCTTCCCCTCTTTAAATGGATAATATTTTAATCAATTTGGTTAAAGAGAGAAGAAATGAAAGAATGTATATGTAAACAGTTAAACATCTACTGCTATGAAGGAGAAGGAGCAATGACCATTACTGTGATTACCTAAATAAAATAAAAATCTCTGCATGGTTTCACAAACAAGATTGTCTCCAGAGAAAATGAGGTGATTGGCCTTCTGGTCTTTTAGAAAATGCATAGCAGAGTCTAAAACCATTTAACAAAAGATTCTTTAATCGTCTTAATAAAAAATTGCCCTAATGTACAACTCCTTGGAATGAATGCACATCTCTGTACCTCTGTGAGTGGTTCAGTGGAAGTTCCTTACATCTTCTGTGCAATAAATTGGCAGTATGATCATGCTTTTCAGTGGCAATGAGTGGGACATTTATTGTCTGTAATGGTCTTTATGCTGCGGCTAAGAATTGTATAATGCAGTAATACAATGACCACAATTCCGTCATGCAGTAATAGAATTATTTGGAGCCAGAAGAATATTGTTTAGTGAGCAAACCCAGATTTTTTAGCCCATTGTAAATGCTTGCCTTATTGACTGTCCACATTCTGCAGGATGGTGCTTGACCAAATAGGCATTCCAGAATGCCAATACAGGCATTCATTAAAAAGGCAAAAATTCAGGCATTGTATTAAGTTAATATACATTTTTGCAAAGTATGAAAACCTTCTGTAATAATTACAATTTTTTGATTGCAACTGCTTTGTATAGTGATTAATGTATTTGTAAATAATGTATTATGACAATATCCATTTTCCAAGTGTTAATTATTTTTTATTCTTTTATTTCAGGGGAGATTAGAGTAGCTTTTGTCCTTTACAAGAACCTTGGTTCATATTTGTCTACAGAAAATGCAAATGTGAAGCTGGGAAATGATGCCATATCAACCAACTATTCTGTCATTGTAAATTCACCTGTTATAACGGCTGCTATAACTAAGGACACAACAAAAATCTACCTTTCAGACCCAGTGGTATTTACTGTCAAGCATATACAGGTACAGTTGTTAAAACAAAATCTAAATAATTTGCTTTGTTTTTTTAAAAGATGACAATGATATTTAAGTAACTTGATTTATATTGAAATATTCTATTTGATATATTTAACAAGAGAAATTTAAATCAGAGCTGAAAAATCTGAAACAAAATCTCATATACATTAGTGATAACATTGCCAAAAACTGTACTCTGTTCTGTTGTATGTGAGTCACTTCTGTTGAGTGTGAGTTTGGACACCCATAGATTAAATAATTTTAATTTCTGGAATTTCTATACAGATTTTTCTTTTTGCTTGTGTTTTTTGTCATTATCATGGTGAAATTTCCTTTGAGCCCTTTTATTAGTATTTTCTCATTTGGGCTCTACCATTTTGTAGTTCATACTCATGGGTACTACTATGTTTATTATACTATATTTGGTATGATCCTTTCCAGGCTTATGATTGTATGGAGTGCTTTGTCATCATGCTCTGCCTGTACAGTGGCGTTTTTCACATTGTGACCTAACAAATGGACGGGCATTCAAACTGGAATGGATAAAGGTTTCTTACCCAGCTGGGAAGCCATTTTGGAAGGATGGCACAGATGGATGCTTATTCTGATCAGGATGGGTCCTGTTCCTTTCCCCAGTCAGGGAGAAAATATAATAAATGGACTAGGGGAAGCTGCCTGCCTAGAACACTCATTCTCTCAGTGTGATAGGTGGCAGTACTCTTCTCGTCTGCCTCTATTTACCACAGGGCTGCACAAGACTTAACAGTTTGTAAAGACAGCCCTGAGGGACACTGACAGGACAGGATTCCCATATATTATGGTGATTCCAACCTAATCCATAAGTGCTTCCTAGGTGCAATGTTCTGGGGAGGATCATGGCTTGAATCAGCTCAGCTCAGCTCATGGAGTTGGGAAAGTGAGTGCAGATGTTGTTAACTTTTACCCCAAGTAAACAGTGTGGGGCAGAGCTGGCAAAATGAATGTGTTGCATGGGAACACTGTAGAAAAAAAAATCATTGATACCACATAGAATGAGCTGTGAAAGATCAGTCTCATTTATAAAGTGAAGGAAAGGTAGACCACTCTAAAATGTATTAGCCTACCAGTACCAGTGATGATTGTTATAATAACATTTCATGATTAATATTTCCTGATCTTTAAAGGAGAATTTTTTTAATTACTTTTTTGACATTTACAGAAGATGTTTGAAAATAAATTGTATAATTTAATTGTTTTTTATGGGAGCCGCCATTTGTTTATTTGTTGGCTCAGGGCAAATGGATAAGAAGTTACCCCTGATGACCATTTGCTATTAGAAATAGTGGATATTCAGAATTCTTTATGTGCTTTGGGAAATATACTTTTTTTGACTTTCTGGTTTAAAGATTTTTTGTTTATTCTGTTGATTCTGATTTTTGTTTCTCATTTAAGACTTTGGACATTTTTTTTATTTTTTCTCCAATTATGATCTTTGCCTGTGTTTCAACTACATCTCTTATTCTGGTCCCTTCATCTCTTCCTGCTAGGTTTATGTTTTCCCTAGAAATACAACAGTAAAGTGTCAGCCATATAATGTTGAGTTATCATTGCATGAGTGGAACTCACAAAGTTCGTTATTCGATTGGTCTACTTTCACACCTTAAGCATAACACACATGGAAAGACATATATACAGATCCTATCCACATAGAACACTGTTTATGAGTAATGCCTACAATGCCTGTCACCCCTCATGTCTCCACAAACACTGTTTGAGTGTTGCCTAAGGTAATGGCTGGATTATAGCAAATACTTTCAATAAACAACTTAAATAATGTGCTACGTAAAAAATACAGAAGATTTAAAACAAGAAGCATAAGTTATAGTTTAAAAAATACTTTGTAGAGCAGGGCACTGGTGATCAAAGAATAACATGAAGTACTGGAATAAACAGGAATCTTTCTTCCATTACAGATGCAGCAAAATACAACATATAACCTTAATATCTATTGACATTTTGCATTTGTTTTAGGAATTATGTGTCAAGCTAGCAGTCTCCATAAGACAAGTGTTGGTTGAAGTAGCTTTCCTGACACTGAAAATGCTCTTTAAAGTGTTGATTTTAAAGCTAAATCAGAAAAAATTAAAATCAGAAATCTGGCAGTTACTTCCCAAAATGTTTAATGAGAAACCATCCATCCATTATCCAACCCACTATATCCTAACTACAGGGTCACAGAGGTCTGCTGGAGCCAATCCCAGCCAACACAGGGCGCAAGGCAGGAAACAAACCCTAGTCAGGGCGCCAGCCTACCGCAGGGCATGCACACACACACCCACACACCAGGGACAATTTAGGATCGCTAATCCACCTAACCTGCATGTCTTTGGACTGTGGGAGGAAACCGGAGCACCCAGAGGAAACCCACGCAGACACGGGGAGAACATGCAAACTCCACGCAGGGAGGACCTGGGAAGCAAACCCGGGTCTCCTAACTGCGAGGTAGCCGCGCTACCACTGCGCTGCCGTGCCGCCCAAGGTCAGTAATTTAAACTCTAAATCAACAGACAAACAATGGTGGGTAGACGGACAACTTATAGGGCCGGACCGGAAATTGTGGGATGCTGGGAGAAGCGTGGTGATGGATGGGTAGCTGACGTCATCAAATGGGGACCAGAGGGTAGAAAGAGACCCGGAAGTGCTGTGGTTCTTTTGTTGTCCGGGCAAGATTACGGCGGCGGTGCTTCTTTCTTTCTTAGAAAAGAAAAAGAGAGAGGTTAGTACCCCGCCATTGTCCCCTGGAATGACTTGTTGTGGTGTACGTTGGGTCCTTAAGCTGCTCCCCATGCACTTGTGCATGACAATATATATATTTATTTATCTATTTATCAACCATACACCATAAAGGTGAAAAAAGAAGTGATATCCTTCTTCCTTACTACATCCAGGCGGATAGCAGTCTCATTAATGGGCAAATTAAGAGTGGAACATGCACACATGGAGTGCCTAGGCATTATAGCCAAAGTAGAGGAACTAACAAATTGGTGCTGTGGTTTAGTACCAGTAGCCAAGGAAAATGTGATGGTAAGTATATGCAAAATGTATTAAATTGACTCTAGAAAGCAGATACTATACTAAATATTGAAAAATGCAAGGTGAACATAGATGAGCTCAAATTTCTAGGTCACATATTATCAGCAAAAGAGGTATGGCCAGACCCAGATAACACCATGGCCATTAAGAAAATTAATGACCCAACCAATGCCATTGAGCTTTTTAGTTTTCTGGAGATTGTAAACAGGCTAAGTAAAGTCATACCATGCCATGCAAAGAAGGACAAGCCACTGAAAGATCTGCTCTCCACAAAGAGCCAGTGGTACTGGGGCATTACACAGTGCAGTGTCTTTATCCACCTTAAAAAGAGCTGTCTCCTCACCAGTGCTGACATTGCAGGACCCTAACAAGTAGATGAAGCTGTCAGTTGATGCATCCTCATATGGCTGTCTTACTGCAAAATGACAAAGGTCAGTTAATTCCAGTGGCATATGCTTCCCGATCATTTTCCGAGACAGAACAGAGGTACGTGCAAGTGGAGAAGGAAGCATTGGGAATAACCTGGTGATGAGAACAATTCAGAAACTTTGTTATCAAGAAACTTCCATATAGGGATGGATCACACGCCTCTTGTAAGTCTGTTATGTGCTCCCGCTGAGGATCCAGAGATTCCATGTTAGGCTTATGACGTACTCTTACCAAATCAGTCGTGTATCTAGAAAGACATTGGTAACAGCAAACACCCTATCTTCTGCACCAGTGAGACATAGTGAAAACATGAGTAAATCAGATAATGGCTCCCACCAGATTCAGATCAAAAAATGTTGTGCGCTATCTTAAGTCTGTCTTTGCCAGGCATGGCATTCCTGAAATTTTGATCTCAGACAGTGGTCCCCAGTTTTCCCCAAAGTTTGCTCAGAGTAATGAAGAGGCACAATGTTATGTTCAAACAATCAAAAAAATGCTTAACAAAACACAGTATCTTTATTTGGCATTCCTTGCAAGCAGCACAACCCCACTAGGCAATTGCTACAGCACTGCACAATTACAGATGGGGTGCAGACTTCATAACCCATGCCTCAGGTTCCATTCATGTTAGTCCTAAAAGTAAAATTTATCTTCTGTAGTCAGTAAAGACTACACTACACTAAAGTTCCAGAAGTACCAAATGTATTTTTGTACTCACTAAGGAAAGAATAAAGAAACAGAATAAAGTAAGGTCCGATGGCCAGGGAGGACAGAAAAAAAAAAAAAACTCCAGAGTGCTGGTGAAAAAAACAAAATCTGCAGGGGTTCCAAGGCCATGAGACCACCCAGCCCCCACTAGGCATTCTACTGAACATAAATGATCTAAATCAGTCCTCATGGTTTTCAGACTTCACATGGAAGAATTAGATGAAGATGGTCATGTGGACATCTGGCCTTCAAGCCATCAATGTGGGGACTGCAAGGTGCCGTGATCAGGTGGTGGTGGCGCAGAACACCACCACAGAAAACCGGAAAAAGAACAGCAGAGAAAAGAGCGGTTAGTACTGATATTGGAGATATGTAAAAAAAAAAACATAATTAAATGCATAACAGAATATCAGAGTTACAGGATATAGCGGGTTGGATGATGACTGACTGAATCTATGAGAAAGACATGTTAAAGTAATGAGTTTTTAGCCATTTTTTAAAGTGCTCCACTGTATTAGCCTGGCACATTTCAATCGGTAAACTATTCCAGATTTTAGGTGCATAACAGCAGAAGGCTGCCTTACCACTTCTTTTAAGTTTAGCTCTTGGAATTATAAGCAGACTTCGTTGAAAGAGGCACACAGTATTGTGAGAAGAAACAGAGACTGTTTTTACCAGTGCAACTAATTGGGTGGAAGAAGAAGTCAGTTTCTCACCTTTCCTCAGTTCAGCTTCTAACCACTGCCGTTGGGATAGGGGGTGGAATAGAGGTGATTAATCCACAAAAACTGGACGTATAAATATGTGGAAGAAATTCTATAATGAATTAAACAATTTGCAAATATTTTTTGAATATTGAGTATTGAAATAAAATTGTGCATATCAGTTCATAAGCTAGAAGGTATAGAAATCTAAAATTTCTTATCTAAAACTTGAGTAGATAATTGTTATTGATGTTGCAGCTTTGATCTTAAGAGGGCAAATGTAGTGGTATCTATTTTCTGAAAGTATTATATAGGTTAATATGGTAATAATGGTAATTGTTATTTAGGTGGCGGAGTTTCCCAAAAATTAAAGATTGGAACCCATCAGATACTTATGAGTTGCATGTACAGCAAAATATAAATAAAGATCTACATAGATTACTTTGTAGTGGTGAATCTTTAAAAATGCTATCACAACACCCCCTAACCAAGCACCATATATGCTTTAGAGTTAAGATATTCAGTAAAACTCAGTACTGATGACGAAGCTAATGGAAGATCCAGAAATTGAGGACCGAAGCTGTATCAGCATTCAAATGAGGACACTTTAAGTGCAGCAGATTGAGAATGTTTCAGATTCTGCCATCAGCAGTAAATCACTGCAGTTATCTTGACTGGAATTGCTTAAATATTTTGAGAAAAGTCTTGATTAAAACTTTCCATTTGTTTGAGGGTGATATCCTAGGCTAGGTTCACAGTACATCTCAAATTTTCACAGAACACATTCCAGACCTTAGATATAA
>JANRMT010062821.1:830527-858224 GCA_026402145.1 Polypterus bichir lapradei | reverse complement strand
CCCCCCCCCACGGCCATCCAGCTCAACTCCATTAAATTATACGCGTAGAATTTCGAAATGAAACCTGCCCAACTTTTGTAAATAAGCTGTAAGGAATGAGCCTGCCAAATTTCAGCCTTCTATCCACACGGGAACTTGGAGAATTAGTGATGAGTCAGTCAGTGAGTGATGAGTGAGTGAGTGAGTCAGTCAGTCAGTCAGCCAGTCAGTCAGTCAGTCAGTCAGTCAGTGAGGGCTTTGCCTTTTATTAGTATAGATTCTGTTAGCCTTCTTAATGGCCTTGGAACACTGTATGGCAGAGGATATTGTCGAGTCCACTACAACTTCTAAATCCTTTTCATAAGTTGTACTTTCGATTTTCAGACCTCCCATTGTGTATTCAGACCTAACATTTTTATTTCATACGTGTAATACTTTATATTTACTTACAATACAGTTCTGCCATAAATCTGCCCAAGCATGTATGTTGTCCAAGTCTCTCTGTTATGATTCAATAGATACTACTGCCAATCCACCTAGCTTGATATCATCTGAAAACCTAACCAATTTGTTACTTATATTCACATCCAAATCATTTATAAATATTTAAAATAGCAGCTGCCCTCGCACTGACCACTATGGAATACCACTGTTAACGTCAACCAATTCTGATAAGGTTTTTCACACCATAACCCTATGCTTTCTGTGCCTGAGCCAATTTTGCTTCCACTTACAAACAACTCCCACGTCTTTTATATGATTCCCAGCCTCTCAAATGGCACCTTATCAAATGCTTTCTGAAAGTCAAGAGAAATAATACCATATGCTTCACTTTGATCCTATTCTTTAGTTGCTTCTTCTTAGAATTCCAGCATGTTGGCAAAACATGACCTCCCTCTTCTAAACCCATGCTGACTGTTTCAGTAAAACTCCATGCCATAATTTGCTCTTTCTTATCTTTAATAATTTCTTCCATTAATTTATCTGTGATGCACGTTAAACTTACTGGCCTGTATTTGCTTGAATCTGCCCGGTCACACTTTTTATACTGTATAATGAGATCATTTTTGCCATTTTCCAGTTCTTTGGAATTTCTCCAGTGCACAGTGAGTTCCTAAAAGAATCCATCAAGGATTTATGTATGTATTCGTTATCCTCCTTAAAGAAGCGTAAATAATTCCTAATACTAGTGATTTGTTTGATTTCAGTCTATTTTATCTGAGTAGTTCTTCTCCCTGAACAGTTTCCAAATCAGTCAATACCTCCTTAGTAGCCTTTTTTACCAATGGGAGGTTATCCACTTCCTCTCATGTGAAGACCTCAGAAAAATGTTGGTTTGAAGTATCTGCTATTTCATAGTCTGTATTTTTTAACTCCCCTTTACTATTAATGACTATTACAACATGTCTTTGACACTCAGGTGAAGAGAGGGGCGGAGCTGTCAACTGATCACCACCTGGTGGTGAGTAGGCTTAGATGGTGGGGGAGGATGCCGGTCAGGCCTGTTAGGCCCAAACGTGTTGTGAGGGTCTGCTGGGAACGTCTGGCAGAGTCCCCTGTCAGAAGTAGCTTCAACTGCCACCTCCGGCAGAACTTCGACCACGTCTCGAGGGAGGTAGGGAAAAGCGAGGCCAAATGAGCCATGTTCCGTGCCTCTATTGTTGATTAGGCTGACCGGAGATGTGGCCGTAAGGTGGTCGGTGCCTGTCGTGGCGGCAGTCTCCGAACCCGTTGGTGGACACCGGCGGTGAGGGATGCCGTCAAGCTGAAGAAGGAGTCTTACCGGACCCTTTTATCTTGTGGGACTCTAGAGGCAGCTAATAGGTACCGGCAGGCCAAGCGGAATGCGGCTTCAGTGGTTGCTGAGGCAAAAACTCGGGCGTGGGAGGAGTTTGGGGAGGCCATGGAGAACGACTTTTGGACAGCTTTGAGGAGATTCTGGTCCACCATCTGGCGTCTCAGGAGGGGGAAGCAGTGCAGTGTCAACACTGTATATGGTGGGGATGGTGCGCTACTGACCTCGACTCGGGACGTTGTGGGTCAGTGGGGAGAGTACTTCGAAGACCTCGTCATTCCCACTAACATGCCTTCCAATGAGGAAGCAGAGCCTGGGAACTCGGAGGTGGGCTCCCCCATCTCTGGCACTGAGGTCACCGAGGTTGTCAAAAAACTCCTTGGTGGCAGGGCTCCGGGGATGGATGAGATACGCCCGGAGATCCTCAAGGCTCTGGATGTTGTAGGACTGTCTTAGTTGACATGTCTCTGCAACATTGCATGGACGTCGGGGACAGTGCGCCTGGATTGGCAGACCGGGGTGGTGGTCTCCCTCTTTAAGAAGGGGACTGGAGGTTTTGTTCCAACTACAGAGGGACCACACTCCTCAGCCTCCCTGGAAAAGTCTATTCGGGGATTCTGGAGAGGAGGGTCCGTTGGATAGTCGAACCTCGGATTCAGGAGGAACAGTGTGGTTTTCATCCTGGTCGCGGAACAGTGGACTAAATCTACACCCTTAGCAGGGTCCTGGAGGGTGCATGGGAGTTTGCCCAACCAGTCTACATGTGTTTTGTGGACTTGGAAAAGGCATTCGACCGTGTCCCTCGGGGAATCCTGTGGGGGGTGCTCCGGGAGTATGGGGTACCGGACCCCTTGATAAGGGCTGTTCAGTCCCTGTACAACTAGTGTCAGAGCTTGGTCCGCATTGCCGGCAGCAAGTCAAACCCGCTTCCAGTGAGAGTTGGACTCCGCCAGGGCTGCCCTTTGTCACTGATTCTGTTCATAACTTTTATGGACAGAATTTCTAGGCGCAGCCAGGGTGTTGAGGGAGTCCGGTTTGGTGGATTCAGGATTAGGTCACTGCTTTTTGCAGATGATGTTGTCTTGTTTGCTTCATCAGGCCGTGATCTTCAGCTGTCTCTAAATCAGTTCACAGCTGAGTGTGAAATGGCTGGGATGGGAATCAGTACCTTCAAATCCGAGACCATGGTCCTCAGCCGGAAAAGGGTGGAGTACCCTCTCAGGCTTGGGAGCGAGATCCTGCCCCAAGTGGAGGAGATCAACAGGTGTATTGGTGCGGCATCCGCAGTGATGCAGGCTCTGCATTGGTCTGTCATGGTGAAAAAGGAGCTGAGCTGTAAGGCAAAGCTCTTAATTTACCATTCGATCTACGATCCTACCCTCACCTATGGTCATGAGCTATGGGTAGTGACCTAAAGAACGAGATCGTGAATACAAGCGGCTGAAATGAGTGTCCTCCGCAGGGTGTCTGGGCTTTCCTTTAACACTAGAATTACCAGAGCCTACGAAAAAACTCGTAGATCCGTCCCACCTTAAATCGCTTCTTAAAACCGTTCTCACCTCTCCGCCAGCATCATTTGTTAATCTAAATGTGCTGATAAAAGAAAAGCTGCAAGTAGCCGGCTATTCCATCCCCCACCGACTTAGAACGTGCACAGACTTCCCCCAGCTCATGCCTTGATTGATTATTTGGGAGTGAAGTGGAGTTTTAGAGTGGAAATAATAGATCATTATTTGGAATACACGCATTTTACGTGTGTTCCGTTTCTACAATAATCCATGTAAACACATTTTTAAAACAGAAACGTTTTTCATATTGTAGTAGTAAATGACAAAATGTAGGTATAAACTATATAATGTATGAAGCCTGAAGTCCAAATATCAAAAAAACACTTTCACAAAAGGTACAAATATAACAGAATAAGTATGCTTTTATTTAAAAATATAACTGCAGAAAAAAGCTGCCTTAGCATGCCACATTGACACATACTTACTAGAACTGCCACGGTAGCGTAATGGTATCAGCTTCTGACTAGTTTGATCCTGCACGACTCAGTTTTGAGAAGTAAACTGGTCTTATTCTTACTGTTTTAGAATAAAAACATACATTTGATTTTAGTGTGTAACAGCCAGTGTAATTTATGATACTTGTAAAGGTTAGGTTTTTTTTATTTTATTCACTTTTCATTCTCTCAGTCGTGTTCAGGATCCTTCCCCCCCCTCCCCCCCCCATCTGACACTGCTGTTTTCACATAAAGATGCGCTATAGCTCTGCAGCGTACTTGTGACTGCATTCTCGTACCAATGCTTGCGAACTTAAGTGCCTGCGTGCACTTTTCGTGGCATTACACGTCTATTCTTTGAACATGCCCGTGTCGCTCAAACACAGGAACATATGTTGGTGTACAAGTATAACAAAACAAGTGCACTTTTTTTCTAGACTATAAGTGAAGAAAAAATAAAGCAAGTTACTATAGGCGGTTGATACGACAGGTTGCATGGAGCAATTCTAAGAACTGCTGATTTCCGATCTGTGCTATATAAAATCATCACATTCAAATATTAACAATTCCCACACACCCTTCCTACATTTACAACATGTGTACTTGTTGCAGTGTTCACATCTCTCTGTGCTATGGTTCCTATTACACTGAATGAGCACCTGACACTGCACCTTCTTCCCTATATAAATAACATTCGAGCTATAGAGCGTCTCCAAATAAATCACATTTGAGCTATAGCGCATCTTTATCTGAAAACAGCAGTGTCAGATGGGGGGGGGGGGATCGTGAACGCGACTGAGAGAATGGAACTGAATTAAAAAAAAAAAGCTAACCTTTACAATTATCATGCATTTACACTGGCTCTTACAGACTGACTGAAATCAAATGTATGTTTTTATTCTAAAATAGTACAGTACATGCAATATTATTTGAAAACGAACAGCGTCAGATTGGATTTGAATACACGCTGACGCTGTTACAGAAGGCATCAGCTTATTCAGTGCAGCAGTTTCAACTCACGAACAGCGTCAGATCGGGCGCATATTCAAACCCGATCTGACGCTCTCCGTTTTCAAATAATATTGCATTAGTGCGATGATGTTTTTACATATATTGTATCTTTCATTCATCTTGCGGTTTGTAATCAGTGACCATGTGTTTTTTTCCCCGATCTTGCCAGTTCGCACATGTTGCTGTATGGTGGTGTTTCTTTTGTACTCCAGGACACGCAGAGGACAGAATAGTACAGAACAGTAAGTATAGAGCTATATGCAATCAGACAGACAGACAGGCAGAGAAGGCACTAGATATATAAATAAACAGGGAAGGCACTGTATAATAGATATATAAAAAACAGCTAAGGGGATAGATATATAGATAGATAGGAAGGAAAGGCACTATATGATAGGCAGACAGGGAAGCTCCTATATAATAATAAAATTACTGTTACTACTATATAGATAGACAGGGAGTTCAGGCAGGCAGAAAAATAAGGTTAAAAATAAATAAATAAATTTTCTTCCCAGCAGGGAATCGAACTCGTCTCTGGAGGTACACCAAGTCTGCTGCATTCTAAGTGACAAAATCTTACCAGTATGCCACAGAAGCTGTTGTAAATCTTTTGAACCTTTTATAAAAGTGTTTATTTGATCTTCGGCCTTCAGGCTTCACACATTTTATAGTTTATACCTACATTTTGTAACATTTATTACTAAAATATGAAAAAGTTTCTGTTTTAACATTGTGTTTACACAGATTACATGAAATGCGTGTGTTCCAAATAACAGTCTATTATTTCCACTCTAAAACTCCACTTCACTCCCAGATAATCGAAGCATGTGCTGGGAGAAGTTTGTGCACATTCTAAGTCGGTGGGGGGATGGAATAGCCGGCTGCTTGCAGTTTGTTTTTATCGGCACATTTACAGGACAAAGGAGGCTGGCGGAGAGGTGAGAACGGTTTTAAGAAGCGATTTAAGGTGGGACGGATCTACGAGTTTTTTCATAGACTCTGGTACTTCTAGTGTTAAAGATAGGGTGAGAAGTTCAGTCATCCAGGAGGGACTCAGAGTAGAGCCGCTGCTCCTCCGCATCGAGAGGAGTCAGATGAGGTGGCTCGGACATCTGATCAGGATGCCTCCTGGACGCCTCCCTGGCGAGGTGTTCCGGGCACGTCCAACCGGGAGGAGACCCCGGGGAAGATCCAGGACAGGCTTGGAGGGATTATGTCTCCCGGCTGGCCTAGGAACACCTCAGGATTCCCCTGGAAGAGCTAGAAGAAGTGGCTGGGAAGAGGGAAGACAGGACATCTCTGCTCAAGTTGCTGCCCCCACAACCCGACCTCGGAGAAGCGGAAGAGGATGGATGGACGGATGGACTATTACTTCAACTCCTGCTTGACAGTTCTTTTACTACTAAAATACTGAAAGAATATGTTTGGGTCAGCTTTCTCTTTATGTGATATATTTCTCTCCAACTACCTTTTAGCCTGCCTAATAACCTTCTTAATCATTACCCTCTTGCGCTCTACGATTCACAATGGAGTTATTATTTTTATATGCCTTATGCATTTTCCTTTGCAGCTTCTTTTTCAACTCTTTATTAATCCACTGTGGAGTTTTTTTTTTATTTCCTACTAATTCCAAATTTAGGTGTGTACCTGTCCTGCATTATATGCAATAACGCCTCTACACTTAAAATCTTATCCCAGTCTATCCACCTTAGACACTGTTCAAAATTTGCCCTCCCAAAGTTAATCTTAACAGGTTTAGCCTTAGCATCCACATTCTTCCAAAGCACTGAGAACTGTGTTATATTATGGTCACTTGACCGTAGTGATTCAATTATCTCTACACCAGGGGTCCTCAACTCAGGTCCTGGAGGACCGCAGTGGCTGCAGGTTTTCATTCTAACCCTTTTTTAATTAGTGACCTGTTTCTGCTGCTAATTAACTTATTTTAAATTAATTTTAATTAACTTGTTTTACAATAAAAAATAATTTTTTGTTTAAATGTTCTTATCTCTGTTGGACTGCATGAAAATACACAGGAAGGTTCATCCCCTAGCTTTTGTGATAATATGTAAAGAGATTCAGAACTCAAGAGTTAAAGAAGGTGACTAAACATACACACTATCTATAACAGTGGTTCTGGCTGTAAGAGATGAGAAACTGCAGAAGTCCTGTTTAACAAGTGCAAACACAGTAAGGCTGTGTAACAACTTAAATTAGCTGGAATGCCACCATTAGAATTTTATAGAATTCTATAAATACTAGAGGGCTCTGCCCCCTGCTCACTTTGCTCACACACCCTCGGGTTTGGTTTACCAGATTTACAATTAAAAGAGGTTGTTATTTTCATGGGAATTATTACATATGCATTATTTTCACTTTTACTTTAATACTTTTGTAAAAACAATACTTGTCCTTTATTTCCGGCCCCGGGCGTGGTTATATCTCTTTCTTGCAGGACATATAATGCTGCTTGCGTTGTGAAGGGGGTGCGGCTGAACGCACACTAAGGAGATGCCGTTGGATCATCTGCTGTCTTTCTGCTGCTGGCGAGCTGCGTGTTTTGCTTGTTACTTGTTGTTGTTTTAAGAGCTGGGAGCACATGAAGTGTGTCTGCCAAAAGCAATCCAACAACTGCTAGGTTAGATGTTCGTGGACTTGTTTTAAATGACGTCTCACTGCCTTGTCTCACGTGACATTGTAAAAACAATACTTGTCCTTTATTTTCAGACCCGGGCGTGGTTAAATCTCTTTCTCCTAGGACGTATAACGCTGCTCGTGTTGTGAAGGGGGGGCAGCTGAACGCATGCTAAGGAGATGCCGTCGGATCATCTGTTGTCTTTCTGCTGCCGCTGCCATGCTGCCCGTTGATCATTTTAAAGCTTTAACCTCAGGTGTCCTTTTGCCACTTCACGTCTCTTTCACTTGTTGCGTTGGGGCTGGGGGGTTAGGGTGGCTGAATGCACGCAAGGAGAAGCGGTTGGATCATTTGCTGGCTTTTTACTGCTGATGAGCTGTGTGTTTTGCTTGTTGCTTGTCATTGTTTTAAGAGCTGGGTGCAAGTTAAAGTGTCTCTCACAGGACTTCAAATTGTTTTCTGAGAAGATCACGTCTCGTCTCCCCAGTCTCCCTCCCCAACATTTTGTTTTATAATAGAGAGATATCTTTAATTGTTTATTTATAGTTTTATTGTTTAATTAAATTGTCTTTCAAAATAAAATATTTAAAAGTTTTCATAAAGTACAAGTCATGGTACCTGTCAAAGAGAGGTAATAGAACAATTTAAAACTATTTGCTATCTCTTGTTCTACATGTACCTTCTGTGCCTTTCCTCTTTATTTGCATGTGCGTGAATATCTCTTCACTGGCACTCACTCTCTAAAGTGCACTCCCATAAAGCATACTTCTCAGACTCTTATTATTTTTAAGTCTCCTTTCTCACTTCCTATCTGGTTTTATGCTTTCAGTCTGTAAAGGTGACTCTGTCAACGTGTGTCTTACGCCTTTACTAATGTCTCTTCACTGGTGCTCGCTCTCTCGAATGTGTTCCCTCAAAGCCTTCTTCTCATGCTCTATAATTATTTTCACAGCACCTTTCTCAGCTCCTGTTTGCTTTTATACTTGTCATCTTTGAAGTGCCTTGTATGTCTTTACTCCACCTTGTGCATCTCACTCTTGCACTTCCTCTTTTGATTGCATCACTAAAGCCAAACTGACCAATCAGATTGCTCAGAGGTACTGGACACACAGAACATAGTGTTTTATTAATAAATATGCAGTACAATTAATAATCAGAACAAGCATATTGAAACTTTTACAAACAAGCACAGCAAATGACTAAGTAGTTGCAAAATTCCATATTATGTGTATTTAAACACTTACAGTAATGGGATTAAATTAAACAATCACTTAATTTCAGATTGATATATTACAGACAGCATCTTTAGGTTATTTATATTTGCATTACTACAGCAGTATAGATAGATATATATTGTTTGTCTCTAGGGGAATACTTGGCTTTTTATAGATATTCTTTAAATAAACAAATAAATAAATATACACAGACATACACACACCAGAATGACTAAAAAAAGTTTTTTATGTATGTATTTCAAACTTAAAAAGAATGAAAACTTCTGACTGATATACTATAACTAAACAACAGGCATTGTTACATCTGTATTGTTTTAATGAATTACAATTACTGTCAAATGCATTGCTTTATCTTATTTAAGTAAGATTCTCTGTCCTCTAGAAAGAGATAAAAAAGGAATATTAATGTGAAATGATTAGTGATGTGAAAATATTTTAATTGCTCAATCAATTAATAATGAATGCCAGCCAAAACTAATACTATTTTGGAGAATTCTTAAAAAGAATTAATTTTTTTCTAATTTCAAATAAAATAAATCCTTTTCCAATCCTTTTAGAACTCTTTTAGTTGAGTAAAATGGGGTGACATACTAGCAATGTAGTGCACATTTGCAAAATAAATGGATCATTAAGCAGCGATGTCCTTTATTTGTTACACCAAAGAGTCCTTCTGGATATTTACTGTAGGTATTACTGTGAGTCTTAAACGGTGCTAGAAATAAGAGGAAATTTAATCTCATTAAATTTTAATCTAGCATTTTAATCTATTGACTAACTTGTCTTGTGTCAACTGAAGAAGCTAGCTACAGTTCCTCAGAACTAAAGAAATTTAAGATTAACTGGAAACTACCTGACCTTTACAATTATTCCCTGTTTATGATAGTTAACAGTAAACATCAATAATCTTCTATTAAGTAATAATTTCCTAGAAAGAATAAAAGTCAGGCAAGATACATTATGGAACAAAGTAACTGAAGCATCTATTAAGGGTGCCTTATGTACATGGCTTGAAAATTATTGGTAGTTTTCATAACTTGCTTCTGGTCATTAAAGTTCACATACTAAGAGGTGTATGATAAATTGAGATTTGCTTGATATAAAAGAAACAGCTACAACCCATGAGCCTTTCAAGCCTCACTCATTGATAAACATTATCAAGGAAGAAAATAATTCACTGACCTTCCAGTATTTTATTTTGTTTATCATAACAACATGTAGTTTTTAAGCATTTCAAATGAGATCATCTTCAAAATTTTAAACAAAGGTGAAAAAAGCACTAATATTTACTCAAGTAGAAGTATTACTACATATACAAACATTTGCTTAAGTAAAAGTATCCTAAATGGAAGATACTCAAGTAAAAGTAAAAAAGTGGTCTATGAAAAAAAATACTCAAGTTCAGGTACAATTTAGTTACTTTTCATACATACTTAACTATGTATGTGCATATACAGTACTTTATATATAAATATTGTGAAATAAATATCTTTGTCACACAGAAAAAAGGTTTGTGGCAGCCACCGTATACTTGAAGTTTGGCTGCAAAAAGGCAAAATAAGTTGCACAGATATGTGCAGAGTTGTGTCCAGAACAGAACTGAAGTTACAGAGGAAGTTGTCTTGTATTTAAGGTAGGCACTTGGAAGTGATGTCATTGAAGCCCAAAACCAGAAGTGACGTCCTGAAATTACCTATTTTCTGGTCCATTTAGCTGCCTCCCATGTGCATGTGCATGTGTGGATTGATTCTGAACGCGAATGAGAGAATGAAAAGTGAATTAAAAAAAAAAAAAAAACAAAGCTAACCTTTACAAGGATCATAAATTACACCGGCTGTTACAGACTGAAATCAAATGTATGCTTTTACTCTAAAATAGTAAGAATAAGAGCAGTTTACTTCTCAAAACAGAGAGGTGCAGGATCGAACTCGCAACCTTTTGCTTCCCAGTCAGAAACTCATTGTATTGCACCATGGAGGTAGTCTTAGTAAGTGGGTGTCAATGTCACATGTTAAGGCGGCTTTTTTTTCTGCAGCTATATTTTTGAATAAAAGCGCAATTGTTGTGTTATATTTGTACCTTTTGTGAAAATGTTTCTTTGATATTTGGACTTCAGGCGTCATACATTATACAGTTTATGCCTACATTTTGTCATCTACTACTAGAATATAAAAAACGTTTCTGTTTTAACAATGTGTTTATACAGATTACTATAGAAACGGAATTCACATGAAATGCATGTGTTTCAAACAACAATCTATTATTTCCACTCTAAAACTCTACTTCACTCCCAGATACTCAATCAAGGCATGAGCTGGGAGAAGTTCATGCACGTTCTAAATTGGTGGGGGGATGGAATAGCCGGCTGCTTCTAGCTTCTCTTTATCAGCATATTTAGAGGACAAAGGACGCTGGCGGAGAGGTGTGAAGGGATTTAAGAAGCGATTTAAGGTGGGACGTATCTACGAGTTTTTTCTTAGGCTCTGGTAATTCTAGTGTTAAAAGAAGCCAGTGTTTGTTTGAACTGAAAGTAAATGTCGTAGAGAGGGTCCGGTCTGACCTCAAGGGGAGGGGATTCCTCCCAAATTGCAGAGGCGCGGGTGGATGACGTATTCGCCTGCGACGGACCAGGAATCTCCCCGTCCTCCTCGTGGGTTTCCGTATCTCTCTCCGCCGGCTGTGTACACGGCGTGGAGACAGCTTGAGACGAGTTATCCCCATCTACAACAAGACCTAAGTTTTTATCAGGAGTAGTCAATAGTTTACCGCATTTATTTTCTGACCAGTCCCATCCTAGAATCGCTGAGAAGGGAAGATTAGGGTATATCACCATGGGATGTTTTTTTAGCTATCCTCCCTGACTCACGAAACATAGGGCGGTGTTGTACATCCAGATGTCTCTGTGAATACATTTAATACTGGTCTTTTTTTAATTCTCTGTCGCGGTAAAACATATCGGCAATCAACAATGGAAATGTTGCTGCCGGAATCAAACAGGGCAAGGAGTTTATAACCATTAATGACTACTGATCCTGTATTTGAACACGTCAGGGGGTTGGCAAGAGCACACAAACTATCTCCCCCCTTCCACCCACATCCCGCCTCGCTCCCGGGTAGGTTTCACGCCCGGTGGCCCGGGAACTCAGAAACAGGCTCCGATGTATGTGTAAGAGACTTATTTAGTAGGACGTGATCTCTAGGAAATCCACTAGAGGGCCGTTCTGCTCTCCCAGATTTTGAGACTGGCTCGGGTGTTTTCAAGAGCTTTATAAGCTCCTCCATAGAATGGAATTCACCCCAGTCCGGCTGGGCAAAGTTTTTAGGGAGGCCTTTTAAAAAGAGGAGACAGGCTACCTGTTGAACTATTTGGCAGGTGGTTAATTCGAATGGCCTTAGCCACACAGCCACCTTCTACCAGAGGGCCATAGCCTGCTCCTGGACTGATCTCTCTGGATCAAGTGTCCAGTTTTTTATTATTTTTACCTGCTGGACTGGGGCTAGCCCATATTTATCTGGGACCTCAGTCCCAATGGGCGGCTCAGCTCTCTCCTCCGAGAGAACATAATAAGCCCTTTTTGTTTCATCCCCAGAAACCAGCCTACGCCTGTATGTCTGTCCCCTTCACATTCTCCATTTGGTAAGTTATAAGCCCGGGGTTGTATTTGAGGAGCGGAGTCTGTACCGCGTCCTTCCTGACCCCCAAACGCACTTCTCCCCCAGAAACTCGGCCCTGGTACTTTCCTACCTGTTTCATTACATGTCCGAGTCCCGGTTTCTTCTGGGACTTCACCCTGCCGGCTACGCCACTGTCATAAAAACGAGTCCAAGACAGTATAAAGGTTTGGGGCAGCCACCCGTATATTGTTTTTCCCAGCTGCAAAAGGGTTTTCTTTATCAAACAAACGATGTGCATATCACAGAGTCCAAAACAGAACTGCTATAGTAGCCTAAGATGGAGGCTTTAAAGGTCTTGAGAGGAACTGATGTCATCAAAGGGGCCGGCTTTGGAAGTGACGTCATCAAAGGGGCCGGCTTTGGAAGTGACGTCATCAAAGGGGCCGGCTTCGGAAGTGACGTCTTCAGAGGTGCCGGAACCTTGCAGGATTTCCTGGGAAAGGTCTGTAGGGAACTGAGAAAGACAGTCAGCGCACTCCGCCGTCCCCTGGCCGGATGTTTTATTACAATTACTCAAGCCCTTTAGCTGCCTCCTACTCGCACGTGTGTGACACATCCCATATCACATGATTCGGTTTCCCCTTCCTTGTAAGATCAGTCAAGGTGCGCCGCTCAGCCCACCAGTTTGAGAAAGGCTTGGACCTGCCTCTTGGTCATTGGACAGGACCAATTCAATATGGCTTTCACTTTGGAACACTGTGGTTGCACTGCACTCTGGCCCACTCGGTAGCTCAAATATTTAGCTTCGATTAATCAAAGGAAGCATTTATTTGCATTAATGTGAAGGCTGGCTTCTCCCAATGACTGCAACACAGCTTGTACCTGCTGTAGGTGTTCCCTCCAGGTGCTGGAATAGATGATAACATCATCTGAGTAGGTAGCACTATAGGAGTTATGGAGACAAAGCACTTTGTCCAGCAGATTCTAGAAAGTTGCAGGTGCCATATGTAATCCAAATGGAAGGACACAATACTGCCAGTGCCCACTAGGAGTACTAAACACAGTCTTTTCCTTCACAGAGTCCATTAAAGGAACCTGCCAGGACCCCTTCATCATGTTAAGGGTAGTCAAGAATTTGGCTTGTCCTAGCCACTCAAGGAGGTTGTCCACTCGCAGCATCGGATATGTGTTGAATTGGGAGACTTGGTTAAGCCGATGGAAGTTATTGTAAAACCTCCAACTCCCATCAGGCTTAGAGACCAATACAATAGGACTAGACCAGGGACTATAACTCTCCTCTATTACACCTAAATCCAGCATTCGCTTGATCTCCAGTTTTACTTCTGCCTTTTTTGCCTCGGTAAGCTGAAATGGACATTCTCAGATTATCACTCCAGGCCTTGTCACAATATCATGCGCAATCAGGGAGATCCATCCAGGTTTCTCACTCACTACCTCAGGGACAAACAGGATAAATGTTTCAAGCTCCCGTCATTGATAGGCAGTCAAATTAGTACTGAAGTTAAGATCTAATTTATGAGTGAAGAGAGAGCAGGGCTGTCCAGAGGAGGGATTGGAGTCCCTTTCCTTCCACAGTTTCAGCAGATTTACATGACAAACTTGCTTGCTTGGTTGACGATTTGGTTGTTTAATCAAATTATTGACCAGCCCTTTCCTTTCCTTATCTTCATAAGGGCCTTGCCAATGTACCAGTAGTTTGGAATGTGAGGTAGGAACCAGGACCATGACCCAATCTCCTGGGTAGAATTCCCATAGAGACGTATCATGGTCATAGCAACGGACCTGAGCTTCTTGCGCCTTCTCCATGTGAGATTTGAGAATGGGACTAATTTTATCAAATCTATTGCTTAATTGTGTGATATATTCTAATATATTGGTGGAGGGGAGAGCCTCCTCCTCCCAACCCTCTTTTAGAATATCCAATATTTCCCGGGGTTGTCGTTCATATAATAATTCAAATGATGAAAACACCGTGGAGGCTTGTGGGACTTGCCAATATGCAAAAAGAATGAGGGGGAGGAGCAGATCCCAGTTCCTTCCATCCTCATTGACTACCTTATGCAGCATCTGTTTGATGGTCTGATTAAACCGCTCCACTAGACCATCAGTTTGAGGATGATATATCAAGGTCTTTAAATGTTTTATTCTCAGTAACTTGGCCGTCTCCTTGACCATCTCTGAGGTAAAAGGTGTCCTTTGATCTGTTAGGATTTCTTTACGGATTCCAACTCGCGTAAAGACCCCTACTAACTCCTGTGCAATAGCTTTCGGTGTTACTGAGTGCAATGGAACAGCTTTGGAATATCGGGTAGCATAATCTACCAGGACCATTATATATTTACTAGGTGTGTAAGATCATGCTGAAAAAAGCATGGGGTCCTAGAAACTATTGAAATCGTCAGAAAAAAAATTTAAATTTAGAGATGTTAGGTAATTGAAAGGAACTACTCTGGGCATCTCTCTCCTATGAGGTTTAGTTTTGCCGACGTGCTCACCTAGCTTGTGTATTAGTGGCGGCTAAGGATAACGTATGACCGTGCGACATCCCAGGCATTTCCACATCGTTGCTAGAGGCTGAGCTCTGTCACTCCTCCGGCTGAGAACATGGCATGGAGGTAGCTGAGGATGTGGTTTTAGCGTCCATGACTAGACCCACTGTTTGTTTTGGAGTAGCAAGTGTTATACCGCTTTTACTGCCTGACCAATCTCTACCAAGTATTACCGGGAATGGAGGAGTTTTAAGTACTGCCACCATCAGCTTTTTTACAGACCCATTGTTGCTGATATAGCAGGCAGTGGACCTATAATGACAGACATCATCATGTATACAGGTTTGGTTGGTCTTAATTTTAAGCCACTGTCATGGAAACACCAGTTGGTGAGCAACAACAGAGATGTTACTGCCAGAATCAAATAAGGCTGAAATCTTGTAGCCATTTACTATTGCTGCTTCTGTATGAGGGAAGGCCAGAGGATTAACTAGAGCACACCGCCCCCTCCCTCCATGTCTCTAAGCAGACCCCTGTGTCCCCGTGCGGAGATCTTCGCCGTTTATCAGGAGTCTCCGGCATTTGCTCAGCAACATGAAGATTGGACTAAAAGATAGGGACACAAGTCCGTCTGGGTTCACATGGGTCCCGTTTTGGTTCTTCTGAGTGGGTTTCCGCTCTTAAATTGTCCACGATCTCTATTAAAGAGATCATGTTTTTAACTAGCCGTCCCCAGGCCAGCTGGGCAAGATCAACGGGAACGGCCTGGAATAATAATGTGCAGGCTACCTGCTCCGCTATCTGTCGGGTGTTATTTTATTCTGACCTTAGCCAACACCGACTTTGGCCTGTAAACTAAATGCTTGGGGAGCAATAAGTATTTGTGGGTCAAACTCCCATGTTATTGTTTTATTCGCCTGCCAACCCGGGGCAACCCCACCTTTAACAAATAAATGTTCCTTTGTGGGGTTTTCCTGAGAGCCCATAATAAGTCCCTGATTTATTCTCTTCTGAGCCTGGCTCTAATCTGTAGGCCCTTTGCCCACATGCCCAATTGTCTATGCTAGGCTCCTGGGTCAAAGCACCCCCCCCAGATTCCCCTTACCCACACTGACTGACTACAACCTGGTAACGCGGGAATGATACTCTCCTACCTGACCCCCTCTGGGTTGCTGGTCTTCAGGGTGTGTCGAGGCTTCTTTCTGGTTCGGCTCCTGGTTCAAAAAAGAGGCCATTATATGCCAATGTGAAATGAATAGCCTCGACACACAGAAAAAGGGTTTGGGGCACCCACCTGTATACTTAAAGCCTGGCTAAAAAAAGGCAAAATAAGTTGCACAGACGTGTACAGAGTTGATTCCAAAACAAAACTGAAGTTACAGAGGAAATTGTCTTGTATTTAAGGCAGGCAGGTGTAAGTGATGTCATTGAGACCTGGAACCGGAACCAGAAGTGATGTTCTTGGGGGAGTGATGTCGTTTGGGCTGGAACCGGAAGTGATGTTTTTGGGGCTGGAACCGGGAGTGAATTCCTTGGGGAGTCAGAACCGGAAGTGATGTTCTTGGAGGCTGGAACCGGAAGTGACATCTTCAGGCCTGATTCAGGTAGAATTTTCCATGTCTGGTCTGCAGAGATAAAAGAGGAGGGTTTAATGCACCCTTCCACCACCTGTCCTGCCATGGAATTACCTTCTTTTGGTCTATTTATCTACCTCCCATTCGCACATATGTGACAATATATAAATATAGTCTTAAGCCCGGTAAACGCTGACTTTTTGGTGGATGATGGTTTCTGCATCAGGTGGCGAGTTGTCTTCTGGGTTTTCCTCTTCCACTCCATGGAAACAACAACTGCAACAATATATTTCTTGTATAGCCTAAAATCACACAATAAAGGCCACAATGGGCTTTAGCAGGCCCTGTTTTTGATAGCCACCCACCGTTGACTCCTTGTGAAGACAAGAAAAAATCTGCCAAAAACACTCTTCTAGGAAAAAAAAATGGAAAGTAATCTTGGGAAAGGCAATTCATAACGAGGCCACCTTCCAGGTAGGTTGGGAATGCAATGGTTGTCAAAAAATTGGGTCAATGCAATACACAGAACAGAATACAAGTAATCCTCTTCACAGAGCTAGAAGGCCACCTACATCACTTTATTATGACTTAAAATAATGAAAAGGTAAGCAGTAAACTCCCAGAGGTTTAAACTTAAAGTTTATGCTAGCAAAAACTGAAAAAAGGAAATTTCAGATTACTAACTAAAAGGTGTGAGGGATTGCTGGCCGCATATCCCGGCCAACAACCCCAAACCGCCAGATGGAGCCATCCCTGCAACATGGAAGGGCCCCAAATTCCATCAGGGCATGATGGAACTTGGAGTCTTTCATCACAACCCTGCTGGATACCATGGGGGCCGCCAGGAGTTGCTGCAGGGAGGCCCAGGGATTTATATTTTCCGTATAGCCCAGAAGTATTTCCAAGTCATAGGAACGGAAAAAATGATGTACTTCCAGGCTGAAGAAAAAGAGAAGTTTTTACCTGAAGTGCTGGATAATCACATGGACTGAGGGCTCAGAAGCACTTCTCGGTCGAGGACTATAAAGGACTGTGGGAGATCCCAGAAAGATGAGCTGAGTTGGGAGGCAGGGTGGTTAAGCGTCTGGGAGTGGAGGATTGTGATTGGATTAGAGAGAATTGTATTGTTTATTGAGTATTGGGGAGTGGAGGGTGCTTTGTGCACATTATTATTGTAATAAATAATTATTGGACTTTTTATCTGGTGTCTGACGTGGTGTCTGAGGGTTCAAGGGAGCGAGAGAGTCCTTAAACTGTCACAGTTGGCGTAGTCGGCAGGATTCTCTGGCCATCAGTTGGCAGAGGACCTGGAAAAAATTTACTGTGGACAGAATACCCCGAGAAGTCATCAGCAAACAGAAGGCCAAGCACAGCTGCAGTACCAGCGGAAGTCCAGCGCCTAATATTGTCGGCACTCAAAACGAGCCACGGAGCAACTATGTGTACCGGGAGATGTTTCCGGAAGACGACAACTGCTACGAGGTATGTAGCGAAAATGAAAACCTTTTTAAAGTAACACATCTTGTCCCATGCTCATACCTCATAGAGAAGCACTCGGAGACCCTGCGGGAGGCAGAAGATACTTCTGAAGGCGATAGTACGCTCTCGCTCGAACAGAAGCACCAGAAAGACTTCCGCATTACAGGTGCCGGTGAGGGACATGTGACCTACCATGAGGGATTCCAGGAAGGTGACAATCCGTGTCACACTGCAGGTGACTTCGCTCAAAAGAAGACGGACTTGGGTTTTCTGGAGGGGAAGGGGGAAGCGAGCGAAGCGCCGTTCACCCCACAAAAAGGTAAGGAGGGCCAGGAAATGACTGATCGATCCGCCGACAAATTAATACAGGCGGGTCGCAGTCCGCTAAAGATGCCGACCCGGTCCTCTGAAATAGAGAACTCCAATTCCTAGAAGCCTGTGCGCAGCCCAAAAGAACACGTGCCAGGAACGGGCGTGCTTATTGGCTCCCAGTCGGGAGGTAAGGCTATTGATGGCTTGAGCCTGCCTTCAGCTGAACTAATTAATATGGACGTGTGCGAGGTGGAGAAATTGCTTCAGCCCGTACACAGTTTTTTACAGGTGGTGCAAACAATCCAGACAATCGTTGCAGCTTGCGAGGAGCGGCTGAAAAGCCTATGAAGAAATTAAATGAGTACCTGCGCCAATTTTCTCGGGAGCCTCCTTTCTTAATTAATTCGGTGGTACAGGTAAGCAAGACCTGTACCGTATATAATGAAATAGGAATGAAGTGTGATCCGGGCCCGCTTTTAATAAGTAGTGGGTGCCAAGTCACTGCGTGCCCTACAAAAGAGCGTGGAATATTGACAGAGTGGTCAGGGGAAGGGCCGATCGAGCCGGAACAGCTGGATGGTGCTCTCTCGGAGCGATTCGGTCCTGAAGACCCTGACCCGTGTTGTAAATCAGTCAAAGGGGGTGCAGACAGTAAAGGGTCTCTATCTATCTCATAGAGAGATTCAGACTGTGGGAAAGCCCCAGAGTAAAAAGGAGATCCCAATTGAAACAAATGGGTCTCCTGACAAGATAAAAAAGGGAGTTGAAAGCTCAAGGGCGGCCGGGGAACCCTCCTCAGTGGAGAGAAGGACAGAGCCAGAGTTTCCAAGCTGTTTTCAGTCTCACAGGGGGAGACTAACAGGGGGACAACAGCTGTGTTATGCATGCCGCCGGTCGGGCCACATTTGGCGAAAATGTCCACAGAGAACCAAAGAAAAACTGTTTTACTCATGTGATGTTCCCCCTAGGTTCTCTAAGAGGTATTTTCCCCGACATAGCCAAGGACCGGCCACAGCCAGAGGCTTTTCCTGGAGGATGACGTCCCTCGCGGGGCTGGACGCTCCGCCCCACTGGGCTTCGCTGAGGGGAGGGAACTGTGAGGGATTGCTGGCCGTGTATCCCGGCCAACAACCCCAAACCGCCAGATGGAGCCATCCCTGCAACATGGAAGGGCCCCGAATTCCATCAGGGCATCATGGAACTTGGAGTCTTTCATCACAACCCTGCTGAATACCATGGGGGCCGCCAGGAGTCACTGCAGGGAGGCCCAAGGATTTATATTTTCCATATAGCCCGGAAGTATTTCCAAGTCATGGGAATGGAAGAAATGATATACTTCTGGGCTGAAGAAAAAGAGAAGTATTTACCTTACCCGGAAGTGCTGGATAATCACATGGACTGAGGGCTCAGAAGCACTTTCGGGTAAGGTAAATATAAAGGACTATAAAGGACTGTGGGAGATCCCAGACAGATGAGCTGAGTTGGGAGGCAGGGTGGTTAAGCGTCTGGGAGTGGAGGATTGTGATTGGATTAGAGAGAATTGTATTGTTTATTAAGTATTGGGGAGTGGAGGGTGCTTTGTACACATTATTATTGTAATAAATAATTATTGGACTTTTTATCTGGTGTCTGAAGTGGTGTCTGAGAGTTCAAGGGAGTGAGAGAGCCCTTAAATTGTCACAAAGGTTACAACCTACAGATGTTCTGCAGCAGTTAAAGTAAATTAAGCCTTGCAAGCTGAAGCAAACAATTTGCACAGGTGCCCCAACTTCTGTTGATTACTAAAAACCCTCTGTCTGTCTTAAAGCAGAATAGGTTGCCTGCCATTTGTGTTAGAGGTGGTGCCACACCTAATAGGATGCAGCCATTGTCAACAGCCATCAGTGTAACCAGTTCTTAGGTGTCATCTGTATTGCGAATAATGGATGCTATATGCACTTGTCATTACATTTCTCAGTATGGACCTTTTTGTTGTATATACTAGATGTTCCTCGCTTATTGTGAGTATTACACACTGAAGTGAAAGACTCTCTTCACACTAGATTAAAGGTGTGAACTTAAACAATGCATACTGAGTTTTTGTCCAATAAACTGGATCATTACACTGCAATATGCCGAGATGCATTCATTTACTGAGCCAGACTTTGCACGTTAAGTTTTTGCATACTTTTATTCTAATTACCATTGTGAAATTGGATTTTGAACACAGTCAATCAGAATTACTTTGTAATGACCTACTTTAAAAATGTAATGAGGAAAGATAATTACTACATAAATATAAATTTTAAAGAGTAAAAGTATTTGCACTTAAAAATATTTTTAAAAAGTACAATTCCCTACATAATCTACTTAAGTACAGTAATAAAAGTAAACATAGTTTATTACTTTCCACCACTCTCTTTAAACACTTAACATTGTACTGGAGAGTATTGAGCTCAGTCTGTTAGCTCAGTTGCTTTAAGTTGAGCATGCTTGTAAACTGATTTATTGTAAACTACTTCATATTTTCAAAAATTGTATCTAGATTTAACCTTCTAACTCATCTAGGCATTGCCACCAGTGCTATGCACAGATTTTTCCACAGTGCTAAAGACTTTAACGTGGTTCCATCTCAACATAAACTACATCTTTAAATTCCATAAAATAAGAGAGATATTCCTGGTTATTAACAGTGGGGAATAAACATGTTTTGAAAAGAGAAAGAAGGAAAAAGTAAGTGGCCTCAAAGGGCTACCACAGAATGCATACATTAACCCACAAAAGGTTGTGTCGACTCCCTTAAGTTTGTGAACTAAGTTAGAGAAAACAATCAAATCAAAATTTCACTATATACAGATTACATGGTACTTTATATATAAGACCCACAAAATACTGTGCCTGCACTCTTAACTTACAGAATTTCAAAAGATCTCTGGTCTCAGAATTCATTTGAATAAAAGTGTGCTCCTTCCAGTGAATTCTCAAGCATACAATATCAGATTGGACACCTTCCCTTTTATCATTGCAGATCAGTTTAAATACCTAGGGGTAAATATCACAAGTAAACATAAAGCTCTTTATCAACAAAATTTTGCTGTCTGTATGGATAAAATGAAGCAAGACTTGCATAGATGGTCAACCCTTCATCTCACTCTACCTGGAAGAATTAACGTTGTTAAGATGAATATCCTTCCTAAGCTTCTCTTTTTATTTCAAAACATTCCAATATACATCAATAAATCATTCTTTAAGCAATTAGATTCAACCATAACCTCATTTATTTGGAACTCAAAATATCCATGTATCCAAAGAGCGACCCTACAAAGACCTAAGGCAGAAGGTGGCATGGCTCTACCTAACTTTCAGTTTTATTTCTGGGCAGCAAACATACAAGCTATAAAAACCTGGACACAAATAGATGAACATACACAGGCTTGGTCAGCAATAGAAATAAAATCCTGCAATACTTCTTTATATTCCCTGCTTTGTGCCCCAATAAATGCAAGTTATCACCAATATACTAATAACCCAATTGTGCTTCACTCAATCAGAATATGGAACCAATGTAGAAAGATTTTTAAGATGGAGAATCTTTTATCTGTGGCACCTCTGCATGAGAACTACCTTTTTTAACCCTAGCAAACATATGCAGTTTTTAATATCTGGAAAACATTTGGGATTAAATTGATTAGAGATCTTTATATAGACAACGTCTTTGCATCCTATGAACAATTACATCCCAAATTTAACATTCCAGCTACACATTTCTTTCACTATCTTCAAATTAGGAACTTTGTTAAACAGAACCTGCCTGATTTTCCTCATCTTGCACCCTCGTCCATGCTGGAAAAAATATTGCTCAATCTCAAGGACTCAGACACCATCTTTGCAATATATAAAATTATTTTACAGTCCCTCCGTTTCAAAGATCCAAGAGGACAATGGGAAAAAGATCTATAACTCAACATATCGGAAAAGGAGTGGAAAGTAGCAATGCAGATAATTCACTCAAGCTCCATATGCGCAAAGCATACAATTATTCAACTCAAAATTATATATCGAGCACACCTATCTCGCTTAAAACTGTCCAAAATGTTTCCAGGGCAAGATCCAACCTGCGAATGCTGCAATCAAGTTCCAGCCTCACTGGGTCACATGTTTTGGGCCTGCACCAAATTAACATCATTCTGGACAAAACATTTTAAGCACTTTTCAGACAGCCTTGGTGTCATAATCCCTTCTAACCCATTAACAGCTGTGTTTGGTGTTCTTCCAGATGGGCTTAAAGCGGAGAAGGACAAACAAACTGTGATTACCTTCACTACACTATTGGCACACAGACTTATTTTGCTAAACTGGAAGAATCCTAACTCTCCTCTTTTAAGTCAGTGGGTAACTGATGTTTTATACTATTTGAAATTAGAAAAAATCAGATTCTCAGTTAGAGGATCTGTGCAGAACTTTTTCAAAACCTGGCAGGATCTAATCAATAATATTTTAGAATAAGCTCTTAAAGCACTGAGGAAGCAGATTCTCTTCCCATTTCTTTTTCTTCTCCATTTATCTTTATCTGCCTATGTATTAAACCAATCAATTTATGTATTTTTACAAGCTTTAAGTTTTACTCCGTTGGCCATGCTCTCTTTCTCAGGGGTGGGGGTTAATTTGTTTTCAATCCTATGTTTTGTAAAATTGTATCTATCTGTATGGAATGATTACAATAAAATCAATAAAATAAAAAACAAAGAAAACAATCAAATGGAAGCTGATATACGAGGTTTTTCGCAGGAAATAATACAATCTAATCCATGCAGAATTGGTGAGATTTTATCGGTGTTGTGAAGTATAATGTCATATATTGTAGGTCCTTACCTTCCCTGAATTTATGGATGCTTCCAAAAATATGTGTGCATAGGTTCAACGAGGTTGTCTAATAAAATTAATGACCATGGACAGTCCTATGAAGCTTCATGTTAAAAAGCAAAATAACAGTATTTATATCATTTACATATCTTAATGCTTCTGGGTTGAAGTTTAATCCATTCACTTGTGTTGACTTCCAGTCAAATTTCCCTAATGCTATGAATGAATAACCTTATGTTCTGTTCAAGTTCTTGACTTACCTGTTCAGCTTTAAAATGTTATTGTTGTAGAGTAATCATGAGAGGACCAGCAGTTCATCTGTGTCCCATTTATTAAATTGGGTATATGGAGAACACAGGGCACCATAGTGAATATATGCCTCCTTTACAGTATGATGTTTTTTATAAAAATAAGTCTAGAGGACAAGAACATATGATCTTACAAATGAACAAATAGATAACTCATAAATCTAAAAATGAAAACTATATATAAGAAAGATTACTTTTCTTCTTGGCATGACTGTTGGGCATTTCTATTTCTAGTTACTTATAAGGTTAAATGAATACTAAATAATACATAAAATAATAAATTATGTCACATCACAGATTCAGATTCAGAAGTTCAATTTAATTTTATTCCTATCTTAGAAAAGAAAAACAAAACATAAAATAAGGTCTCAATTCTGTACAGCTGAGACGGAAAAAAAGTGAACACTAAATATTTATGATTTATTTTTCTGTCTGTGAAGCAGTAGTTGTTTTTTTCAGTGGAGCAGAGTATACAGACTTTGAAAGCTTTATTAATAATTACTAGAGTAGTGATGTATTCCTAGGATTTCCTAGGTTTTCATTTGATTACATTTTTTTCAAATGCCTTAACATAAGCAGTAATAACTTGATTAATAGTTTGCCATCAAAAGTTCTTTTAACTTGATAATACTACAGTCCCATAAAATAAAGGAGTTATGTCCCATAGCTGAACATTCCTATGAACCTTTAAAGGATAAGCTCAGTATTTTTCAAGTCAAAGTTATTTCATCACAATCATAGTATACAGTGGCTTGCAAAAGTATTCGGCCCCATTGAACTTTTCCACATTTTGTCACATTACAGCCACAAACATGAATCAATTTCATTGGAATTCCACGTGAAAGACCAATACAAAGTGGTGTACACTTGAGAAGTGGAACGAAAATCATACATGATTCCAAACATTTTTTACAAATAAATAACTGCAAAGTGGGGTGTGCGTAATTATTCAGCCCCCTTTGGTCTGAGTGCAGTCAGTTACCCATAGACATTGCCTGATGAGTGCTAATGACTAAATAGAGTGCACCTGTGTGTAATCTAATGTCAGTACAAATACAGCTGCTCTGTGACGGCCTCAGAGGTTGTCTAAGAGAATATTGGGAGCAACAACACCATGAAGTCCAAAGAATACACCAGACAGGTCAGGGATAAAGTTATTGAGAAATTTAAAGCAGGCTTAGGCTACAAAAAGATTTCCAAAGCCTTGAACATCCCACGGAGCACTGTTCAAGCGATCATTCAGAAATGGAAGGAGTATGGCACAACTGTAAACCTACCAAGACAAGGCCGAACAAGGAGAGCGCTGATCAGAAATGCAGCCAAGAGGCCCATGGTGACTCTGGATGAGCTGCAGAGATCTACAGCTCAGGTGGGGGAATCTGTCCATAGGACAGCTATTAGTCGTGCACTGCACAAAGTTGGCCTTTATGGAAGAGTGGCAAGAAGAAAGCCATTGTTAACAGAAAACCATATGAAGTCCCGTTTGCAGTTTGCCACAAGCCATGTGGGGGACACAGCAAACATGTGGAAGAAGGTGCTCTGGTCAGATGAGACCAAAATGGAACTTTTTGGCCAAAATGCAAAACGCTATGTGTGGCGGAAAACTAACACTGCACATCACTCTGAACACACCATTCCCACTGTCAAATATGGTGGTGGCAGCATCATGCTCTGGGGGTGCTTCTCTTCAGCAGGGACAGGGAAGCTCGTCAGAGTTGATGGGAAGATGGATGGAGCCAAATACAGGGCAATCCTGGAAGAAAACCTCTTGGAGTCTGCAAAAGACTTGAGACTGGGGCGGAGGTTCACCTTCCAGCAGGACAACGACCCTAAACATAAAGCCAGGGCAACAATGGAATGGTTTAAAACAAAACATATCCATGTGTTAGAATGGCCCAGTCAAAGTCCAGATCTAAATCCAATCAAGAATCTGCGGCAAGATCTGAAAACTGCTGTTCACAAACGCTGTCCATCTAATCTGACTGAGCTGGAGCTGTTTTGCAAAGAAGAATGGGCAAGGATTTCAGTCTCTAGATGTGCAAAGCTGGTAGAGACATACCCTAAAAGACTGGCAGCTGTAATTGCAGCAAAAGGTGGTTCTACAAAGTATTGACTCAGGGGGCTGAATAATTACGCACACCCCACTTTTCAGTTATTTATTTGTAAAAAATGTTTGGAATCATGTATGATTTTCGTTCCACTTCTCACGTGTACACCACTTTGTATTGGTCTTTCACGTGGAATTCCAATAAAATTGATTCATGTTTGTGGCTGTAATGTGACAAAATGTGGAAAAGTTCAAGGGGGCCGAATACTTTTGCAAGCCACTGCATATTAATTTGTGACAAGAAATCGATATCTGAAATAAAGTATTTTTTATAAAAAAAATAAATAAAAGCCTGCTCTTGTCCTTTGAAATGGAATTGAACAAGTTGTCATCCAAACATGAAAACAAAAGCCTTAGAACTTACTGAATGTGGCCATTTTGAAGCTGCAAAAGTTCTAGTTAAGAAAATGTACCTTCCATGTTTCTGAGGAATGCTTGTGACAGTAAATGTAAACTGGAATTTACAAATATTATGAAGGATCCTTGGTACAGTTTTTCTTGACATATTACCAAATCAGATGCCACTGCAAAATCTATTGTCTGCTCTTATTCCCCATTTCTCTCCCCTACTCCCCACTCCTCATTTCTTTACTCTTTCCCAAATGCCGTTTAGATGACTACCAACAATTACCTTTGTTCCCTCTTGTACCACCCTAAGCTGTTCTTCCATTTGTGCCCAGAAGATGTCCTTCTCTTCTTCCTTTCAGCCCACATGAGGAAGAAATGCACAAATGGCATTAACTACCACCTAACCACGGCCGAGCTTGGCACTCATCACCTTATCATTACTCCTATTCACACTGACTAGACTATCTTGTAGTTATTCGGAATACTACTGCACCTACACCATTTCTCCTGCACATATTTACTCCACTGTACAACAAACTAAAGCATCCTCCCAATCCTCTTGGCTTATTCCCCTTCCATCTATTTTCCTGCACACACAACAATCCCACTTTCTTCCCTGCCTTCAAATCTGCCAACTCTCTTTACTTTTGTCCCAACATTCATTGTCCCCAGTCTTACCTTTAACTTACTTTTTTCTTTCTCCTCCAGTGTCTTCTTCATTTGCTTCTTCTTCACTAACTTCTTTAACACAGCCCATTCTTGGCAAGGCCTCTGCACGTCACCTATATGTTATGCCTTAACATAACAGAAATAAACAAAATCTGCAGGAGAGCCAAAGCCAAAAAGACTGGCCAGACCCCACTGAGTAAACTAGATCACACTGTTGAAAAATATCTCTAGCAAGTTGCTCAATTAAATCTAAATTGATACTTTATTTATAGGTTTCTGTTATTAGATTGAATGTAGCTAACCTCATCTTCCTGGCTGTTTAGTTGTGCCCTGCAAAGAACTAGCATAGAACATTTGCATTTTCCTTACTCTAAGTGCTGCTGCGATAATCACTGACTCCTTGTGACCTAGGCAGATTAAATGTATACATCAACACATGCTGGATTAAATGTATACCTGTAACATTTACTTAATATTTTGACTGGAATGTATCATTATCAGCCACAGGCCTAGGGAATTCTGGACCAGGTACAGGCTACTGTTGCTACTGAGTGTAGCTACAGCACCAAGTTTTTTGTTTTTGTTCTTTATTTCGCCTTATACAATTTCTTGTATTAGGAATTTGTTAGTGTTCGCATACCCCTTGGGGACAGAGCGCAGGGTCATCCATTGTACAGTGCCCCTGGAGCAATTACAGGTTAAGGGTCTTGCTCAAGCGCCCAGTAGAGTAGTATCTTTTTTGGCAGTGACAGGGATTCAAACCGGCAACCTTCTGGATACCAGCACATATCCTTAGCCTCAGAGCCACCACTTCGCCCATAGGTGCCTAAAGCGTAAAAGAAGCAGGCAGCGGTTAAGAATCTCTGACCATTCTTCATTTTGTTCTGATTTGCCCAGAGGTACTGTATATAACTGTTTCAATCTTTGCCTCAATCAACAAGATTTCCTATGCTTAACAATGGTGTAAACACATTTAAACTGGTTAAACAATAATATTGTTGCCAACTATTAAGAAATACATATACCGCTGTATGATGATTAGAGATTAATGTCCCATGTACTGTAAATGCCAGATGTGATTCCACTACGTTAGGCTCTTGAGCAAGGCCTTTAAGCTGCAATTGCTCCTTCCTGGGTATGACGTTAACCTCCATCCAGCCCTTAAAGCAGGTCCTGCAACTTGCAAGGAGAACTTGGGGGGTTAGTGGCAGGATTGGCACTCCAGCCACTGTAAAAAACCTCACACTATTCCATTCTAACTAGTGTGTTTCTGAGGTGT
>JANRMT010062821.1:786346-830517 GCA_026402145.1 Polypterus bichir lapradei | reverse complement strand
ACTTAGATCCTAATTTGGGATCCAGAGGTGGTTCATTGGGTGCTGTATCTGAACTTGCTCCCAATCTCTCTCCTAAGAGAAGAAGAAGAAGCTTTAATGCCATTTACATTTTACAATGTGTTGGAAATCTTACATGTTTTCTCTCCATCAGAATAATGAACTGATCTTATATATGATATAGACATACAAATCACATATACGTTACAACCTGTTCCTTCTCGTCTATGACACCTGGGACTGTATTGGATCTCTTGCCAGATAAACAGACTGTGACCTGGGTGATTAGGGTCTTCAAAAATAGTGCAGACCTTGCTCCTACAGTGATTAATGTCCACTTGCTCATTTGATGGAAGTTCTATTCCAATAATACACTCAGTTGTTCTGAAGGGTGCATTTTTAATTCTGTGTGGCATTCCCAAACCATATAGTAATACTGTATGCCAGAACACTTTCAAGAGTTCCACCTTATAAGCTGACCAGTGCTTTTTTCCAGATGCTGCTTTTCTTTAGGCACCTCAGAAAGCACGGACGCTGTTGTGCTTTTGTCACTACTTCTAGAGAAAAAATAGTCCTTCATTAACTGCAAGGGTCTTATACTCTCTCTCCCTGGAATAAGATTTACACAACATAACATAGTCAAGACAACATATTTCTATTACTACATTTGCACTGTACTAATTACAATTTGCAGCATCATTTTAAATTAACTGAAAGCTGTATAAAGAACAATTACAGCAGCCAGTGAACACCACATTGTAGTAGTCAGCACTATTGGAAAAAAATGCATTAATTAATTTCTCAGTATCCTGCATATTTGTAGAAAACTGTAAATTTTTAACATTTAAAAGATGGATGTTTTGGATAGTTTTATAGTGGGTGCTTTAAATTATATGTTACTGTGAAGATAACACCTAGATTGCGGGCTGATTTAGTAAAACACATGGTGATTTCAACTGAATTAAATAATGAAAAAAATACTGCTACGATCAGCATCATTACCTCAAATTAATAATATTTCTGTTTTATCTGTGTTCAGATACAAGTAGCTTTCATCCATTCACTCCTTTATCTCACTAACACATCTAAATAAGGAAAACATTGGAGAAATGTCATTTGATGTAAAAGGAAGGTATAACTGGGTGTCTTGTGCATGCAAGTGAAAATTAATGTTATGTTTTCTACTGATAATTTCTAGTGGACGCGTGTAAAATGAAAACAGTAAAGGTCCCAGTTCTGAGCTCTGTAGAACACCTTATCTCACTTCTGTGTATAACAATGGAGTACTGTCAGTAGACTTCTGTATGTACTGGATTTGATAAATATGAACTAAACCAGGCAAGGACTGTGCCTGTGAGCCCAATGTAATTTTGTAGCCTGTGTAGTAAAATAGAATGCTGTCAACTGCTGAGCTTAAATCTAGCAACATAATTACAGTGGAATTTCATTCATTAGAGGATACCAGAATGACAATTACAACACAAGTTAGTGCTGTATCTGTACTATTACTGGTGCAGAAACCAGACTGGAATTTCACAAATAAATTATGATGTATAAAGTGAGATTGAAGGTGTCTGGCAACTACTTTATCAAGTATTTTAGATAGAAAGGGTAAATTTGAAATGGGTCTATAATTATTCAGGTTTTGTGGGTCTAGCTCTGACTTTTAAACAATGGTTTGATAACTAACACTTTGAGAGCATCAGGAACTCATCATTCAGTAAATGAGCTATTGATAATGCAAAGAACTGGTGATGCCAGAACATGCATTGAGCTTTTTGATAGTTTTGTTGGCACTAGATCTAAAGAACAAGTAGCAGGTTTCATTTTTGAAGTTAAAGTTAAGACTTCCTGTTCTGTTACAAAATTAAAATTTATAAAGTAGTGTATTCAAAGTGAGGCAGGGTTTGCCAAACTAATATTAGGTTTGCACTGTGATGTTGAAAACTGGGATCTTATATTTTTTATTTTCTCTTTAAAAAAGTTCAGAAAGTCTGAACTGATAATGTCTGTTGGTATTTTGCACTGTAGTTCTGAATACCCATTTGTTAGATTAGCCACTGTTCTAAACAATACACAAGGATTATTATTATTGTTAAATACTTTTTTTTAATAGAAGTCCAAGCAGGTCTCTAAAAAGAGCTTTTTTATATTTTTCAACACTCTCTGTTCATGCAATTCGAAAAAACCTACAATTTTATTGCTCTCCATCTATGCCCCAGTTTTCAACTCTCCAATTTAAGAGCTCAAGTGATCTCATTAAACCAGGGTATGTTTCTATGTGTTTTAATCACTTTTGTTTTAAGGTGTGATACTATATCCAAAGTCTTTCCAAAGGTCATATTATATTTGATATTAGCTGATCTAAATTGTTTTCCATGATTACACGACGTACTCAAAATGTCTACAAGCAGAGTTGCAATCTAGATGTTGCACTGTCTTTACTTTAATCTATGAATATATTGTTAAAGGCAGACAAAAATCAAACATAATTTAGTGATGATTAGAAATAACTTCATTTAATTGAGTAGTATTTGAATTTGTAAATTCTAATTAGATCAAATGTGAGATCATAATTATGAGTTAGACCACTGACAATCTGACAAAATCCTACTGAATTTAACAAATAAGTAAAACATTTGCTAAAAAAGTCATTTTTTACATTATTGTGTATGTTAAAATCCCCACAACACTACACAATCATACTTTATAGCTAAATCAGATAAACGTTGAAAAATTAATTCATGAACAATGAATATGACTCTGGTGGTCTCTAGACTAGCATTACAATTGTCCTGGAATCTGTTGTAATATTTAAAATGAGTGTCTCAAATGATGTGAATTTGCCTAAATTTCTAGAAGCAGTTTACATTATGTCTCACTGAATTATTCCCAAGCCACCTCCAGTAGGTCTAGATTTATGATGGAATGTGTATCCATCTGGTGATTTATTAAGCTACAGTGAGAAGACACAAATCAGATTTTGTACTTAATATAACATCTTTTACCAAAGCAGCTTTAATCTGAAGAGTGTGAATGTTTATTAAGCTGCATTTAAAACTGCAAATATGTTTGTCAACTGGTGATATATTTTTTGTTTTTATTTTTAAGTTAATATTATAGGTACCCATGGTGGAGGATCTGGTTTTATATCTTGTTCTAATTATGCTCCTTATTTTTTGTTTAGCAAGTATTTTAAGGTTTGCATCAAGACTAAATATGTATGGTGCACTACAACAGGAATTGTGTGTAACAGCTATAGGATAGTAACAGGTGGGATAAACAATAGCCTGTGATTTAAGATCACAAGACTGCAGCCTCATTGGAGCTTTTATCAGTCATCCAGGTAGTTTTGTTGCCATATTTTAGGATAAAACAAAATATCCCCTCCAGTTAGGATGAAGACCATCTCTCTTGAAAAATCTAGGCCTTTTCCAAAAATCATCTGTATCCAGCAGGGGGCACTCTATCTCTCCTGGGACGTGTTTCTGGATGCAAAATTGTCTAGAACCAATACCATCCCTTTTAGTGAGTTATAATAGTTATAACACAAATCAGGTGCTATTGTAGTATTTCAGATCTATTGCTTTGATTATTAAAATCAGCCTTTACTAGTATTATTGCATATTTTTTTAGAGAAAAAACATTCCACTATACTCTGTCCTCCCCACTATGGGATGCTCTATTCCACTTTGGTTTACAATTAAGTATAACTGGTGTGAATTATGCATGTTCGCAGATCCTTGTGCCCCTTTTGTAATATTTTTCCTAAACTTACTATGCATGCCTTGTCCAACCCAGTAGCTTGCAGGTAGAGTCTTTTGCTTGGTGGCTTTGTAGATCCCTTCAAACAAACATGTGGCAGATACAGGAACTAAACAGTCTTTGCCATTACTGAAACAAAAACTAAACAGTCTGATTGCCATTACAGAGCAAAAAAAGATGCATGCATGATGACGTTTTCATTAAACAAAGGAACACTTCACGTCCTGCACTTGATATAGCAGTCAATCATGAGAGTCCTTGCATCCAAAAGCTGTTATCTCATCTGTTGACCTCAGTGGCATTTCACAGTCTGTTTGTGTCATAAACCCATAAACACTTTGCTTCTGCAATGAAAGTCTGCACAACCATATTATGCCATCAGGTTTACTTAGCTGGATTGCAATCTTGTTTTCTACTATTCTTTCACTCTGGGTAAGTGAGTTATTTCATCACCAGCTGTTATCAAGTATGTGCTGCAGACCAAGAGTCATTGGTACAGTGCAGTCACTTTGCTGATAAAGCACCACCGCTGAGTTGGAGAGGTTTGAACAACTACTAAATTGAATGAACAAACTAAATACTTGCTATACTAAATCAAGAAGGGTGAATGGTAGAGCACATACATATCATTAAACAATGCTTCATCAAAGATATGTATAATACAATACAGATCACCATTAATGGAAATCTTAGACCCTCAGTTCCCAGTTTCATATCATACATCATGAATGACAATTAGAGGTAAACTAATATTGCAAGTTGTTACATTTTAACCAGATTAGTGAAATTGTTTCTTCAGTAGTATAATACACTAAAATAAACCCTACATTACATTAGTTTTCCATCACAGATGTGTTAAATTAAAACAAGATGTGACGTATTTCAACTTATGGATGTATTCATTTTTATCTATAAAGCGACTATATAGAATATATATAGATATATATAGAAATATATAGAGTATATATATATATATATATATATATATATATATTGTGGAGGACTGCTGGCTTCCCATGCCGGTCCGCAACCCCAGGCCGCCAGGAGGAGCTCTCCCGACAGCAGGATCATGCCCCGAGTTCCAGCAGGGCCTTATGGACTATGTAGTGTTTTTACACAGCCCTGCTGGATACCTTGGGGACCACCAGGAGTCGCTGTAGGGGGGCTCATGGGCTCTTGTGTGCCCTATAACCTGGGAGTACGTCATGGTCATGTGACAGGAAGGAACGACGTGCTCCCGGGTTGAAGAAAAGGACTGTTTGCCCTGACCCGGAAGGAATAAGGAACTGTGGACTGTTGGGACAGGAACACCTCCGGGTCAGGGGCTATAAAAGGACGGTGCCTCAGTCCAGACACTGAGCTGTGCTGGGTGGGAGAGGAGCAAAGTGTCTGGCGAGGAGGAGAGAGTTATCGTGTTTATTGTAGTTTGTAGTGATTTATGAGTAGTGTGGAAGGTGCTTGGTGCACTGTGGGAAAAAATAAAAAGTCTTGGACTTTTACCTGGTGTTTGGAGTCATCCCTGAGGGTTCAAGGGAGCACTAGCGCCCCCTACTGCCACTATATATATATATATATATATATATATATATATATATATATATATATATGACTGAGGCGCTGCCATGAGTGGCAGGCTTTCAAGCAGCTCCGTGTATGACTTTATCTTTCTACTTTTTTCTCTATTTTTCTCTATTTCACTGATCAATTCTACCACTTTCTTTTATGTGGATTCATTCCCTGGACACTTTTTACTACTTGGACATGGATTTTTAAGCGCCAAGACTCGTCTATTCAGGTAATCAACTTAAAGAGCTGAGAACAAAGTCTCGTGCCGGTGTGGTTCCCTATTTTCCCGACGAGGTAAGAAGTTCATATCGTGGCAGCAGAGCCGGCGCAAAAATAAAAGCCAAGCGGCTAGCGAGAAAGTGGCGCTACAAACCTTCGGTGCCTTCCGTGATCCTGGAAAATGTGAACTCACTACCAAATAAGATCAACAAACTGGCTATGCTGGTGAAAAATGTCAGGACCTACAGAGAATGCAGTTTGTTGTATTTTTGTGAAACATGGCTAACAACTAACATCCCAGATGCTAATGTGGAGCTAGCTGGGTTTAGCACAGTTAGATCAGACAGAGATGCAAGTACCTGAAGGAAGGGGAAAGGAGGAGGACTCGCTCTCTATGTGAATACAAGGTGGTGCAACTCTGGACATGTAAACATTAAAATCTTAACTTGCTGCAGGGACATTGAACTGTTGGCTGTAAGTCTGCGTCCCCATTACTTGCCCAGAGAGTTTGGACACGTCATTGTTGTTATTGTTTATATCCCTCCTCGGGCGGACGTGGAGATAGCAGGTGACATCATCCATTCTGCTGTTGCTAAACTACAAACACAGCACCTCGTGGCGCTTTTGCTAAGCTCTGGAGATTTTAACCATGTGAAGCTGGACAAAACATTATCTGCCTTCTCCCAGTATGTGGATTGTAACACCTGGGGAAATAGGACTATTGACCTACTGTATGCAAACAATAAAGACGCATACAGTGCCACACCGCTGCCTGCGCTTGGGAAAGCAGATCATAACCTGGTTCTGCTTCAGCCTCACTACAAACCAAGAGTGAGGGAGCTACCTACAACCACACGCTCATTCAGGAAGTGGTCCCCTGAGGAAGAGCAGACTCTAAGAGACTGCTTTGGAACTATGGACTGGGATATCCTGCAGGGATCTTATAGTGAGGACATTGAGGAGGTTGTTGACTGCACTACTGACTACATCAACTTCTGTATGGACATTGTAGTTCCAGTAAGAACAGTACGCTGCAATGCTAACAACAGCCATGGATTACAAGTGACATTAAGGGCATTTTGAAGCAGAAGAAAAGGTCTTTTAAAGGTGGTGATCAGCATGAGCTCAAGCGCGTGCAGATGGAACTCCGAGTCCAGCTCAGGGCGGTGAAGGAGCAGTACAGGAGAAAGCTGGAGCAGAAGTATCAGAATAGCAGCATGAAGGAAGTGTGGGATGGGATGAAGATCATCACTGGCTGCAGCTCGAAGCGGGGGGCCACCATTGAGAGAGACGTGGAGAGAGCAAACCAGATGAACAACTTCTTTAGGAGGTTTGACCACCCTAAGCCACTCTCACCTCGGAGTACTGCACCCTCCACCCATCCTTCTGCTGATACCAGCATAGGAGAGACATCCCCACCCACAATTACAGCAACCCAGGTAAGCAGAGAGCTGAGAAGACTTTGTGCCAGCAAAGTAGTGGGTCCAAATGGAATATCGCCACGACTGCTGAAGGCCTGTGCATTGGAGCTGGGGAGTCCTCTACAGCGCATCTTCAACCTGACCCTGGAACAGGGGAGAGTCCCGAGGTTTTGGAAAACATCTTGCATCACCCCATTCCCAAAGGTATCACGTCCTAGTGAGCTGAATGACTTCCGGCCTGTTGCTCTGACGTCACATGTGATGAAGACCATAATGCGGCTGCTGCTTCACCACCTGAAGCCACAGGTCCGCCACGCCCTCGACCCTCTGCAGTTCACATACCAGGAGAAGGTGGGAGCATAGGATGCCATCATCTATATGTTACACCGATCCCTCTCCCACTTGGACAGACGCAGTGGTGCTTAGTTTCTGGACTTCTCTAGTGCCTTTAACACCATCCAACCTCTGCTCCTTAGGGACAAGCTGACACAGATGGAAGTAGATTCATACCTGGTGGCATGGATCGTGGACTATCTTACAGATAAACCTGAATATGTGTGTCTCAGGAACTGTATGTCTGACATTGTGGTCAGCAACACAGGAGCACCACAGGGGACTGTAATTTCTCTGGTCCTGTTCAGCCTATATACATCGGACTTCCAATACAACTCAGAGTCCTGCCACGTGCAAAAGTTCGCTGATGACACTGCTATCGTGGGCTGCATCAGGAGTGGGCAGGAGGAGGAGTATAGGAGCCTAATCAAGGACTTTGTTAAATGGTGTGACTCAAACCACTTACACCTGAACACCAGCAAAACCAAGGAGCTGGTGGTGGATTTTAGGAGACCCAGGCCTCTCCTGGACCCCGTGATTATCAGAAGCGACTGTGTGCAGATGGTACAGACATATAAATACCTGGGAGTGCAGCTGAATGATAAATTGGACTGGACTGCCAATACTGATGCTCTGTGCAAGAGAGGACAGAGCCGACTATACTTCCTTAGAAGACTGGCATCCTTCAAAATCTGCAATAAGATGTGGCAGATGTTCTATCAGAGGGTTGTGGCGAGTGCCCTCTTCTACACGGTGGTGTGCTGGGGAGGCAGCATAAAGAAGAAGGACTCCTCACGCCAGGACAAACTGGTGAGGAAGGCAGGCTCTGTTGTAGGCATGGAGCTGGACAGTTTGACATCTCCTGTCAATCATGGGGAATCCACTGCATCCACTGAACAGTATCCAGACAGAGGAGAAGCTTCAACGACTGACTGCTGTCACTGTCCTGCTCCACTGACAGACTGAAGAGATCGTTTTTCCCCCAAACTATGCGACTCTTCAATTCCAACAGGGGGGGTGTGTTAGCGTTAACATTATACAAAGTTATTGTCTGTTATACCTGCATTTTTATCACTCTTTAATTTAATATTGTTCTTCATGTATGGTGCTGCTGGAGTATGTGAAATTCTTATTCTTAATTCTTAATAAAGTATCTATCTATCTATCTATCTATCTATCTATCTATCTATCTATCTATCTTATCTTATCAAGATTCAAATATCTTAAATTATTAGAAAAGCATTCTAACATCTGTATCTTTCCCATGTAACACATATATTTTCTGATGTATAACTGACTTGATGCTCAACCCATCTAAGTGCATTATCACTGAGCACTAACCTTATAATAAATTAATATACTGTATTAAGCTTCATAAAATTAAAATAAATGAATGAAGAAAATGCAGCTTGCAATGCTGGTATCCTGTGTGTTCCATCCATTGGTCACAGAGTGTTTGCTGAATCTGGAGAAAAAGAACATTTATAGTTTTGAAGTTACACATCTCTTAATACTTAATTGAAATTCACATCTTACAATTCCTAACCTACCTTCCCTTTTTACTGACTTCATTAAAACTCAGAAGTGTCAGTAGGGTGCATAATGCTCCACTGTATTAGCCTGGCGAATGCCTATTGGCAGGCTATTCCAGATTTTAGGTGCATAACAGTAGAAGGCCGCCTCACCACTTCTTTTAAGTTTTGCTTTTGGAATTGTAAGGAGACACTCATTTGAGGATCTAAGATTAAGATTTGGAATATAGGGTGTCAGACATTCCGATATATAAGATGGAGCGAGATTATTTAATGCTTTATAAACCATAAACAGAATTTTAAAGTCAATTCTGAAAGACACAGGTAACCATTGTAGTAACATCAAAACTGGAGAAATGTGTTCGGATTTTCTTTTCTTAGTTAGGATTCTAGCAGCTGCATTCTGCACTTGTTGCAAACGATTTATGTCTTTTTTGGGTAGTCCTGAGAGGAGTGCATTACAGTAATCTAGTTGACTGAAAACAAAAGTGTGAATTAATTTCTCAGCATCTTTCAATAATATAAGAGGTCTAACTTTTGCTATGTTTCTTAAGTGAAAAAATGCTGTCCTAGTGGTCTGATGAATATGCGATTTAAAATTCAGGTTACAGTCAACAGTTACCCCTAAGTTTTTTACTTCCATCTTAACTTTTAATCCTAATGCATCAAGTTTATTTCTGATAACCTCATTGAATCCATTTTTGCCAATCACTAAAATTTCAGTTTTCTCTTTATTTTGCTTGAGAAAATTACTATTCATCTATTTAGAAATACCAGTAAGACATTGTGTTAGTGAATGGAGACAGTCGGTGTCATCAGGTGCTATTGATAAGTACAGCTGTGTGTCATCAGCATAGATGTGGTAACTCACATTGTGCCCTGAGATAATCTGACCAAACGGAAGCATATAGATTGAGAAGAGCAGTGGACCCAGGATAGAGCCTTGTGGAACACCATATCAAATATCACGTGTCTGCCAGGTAGCATTCAAACCAATTTAAGACACTGCCAGAGAGACCCACCCATTGACTAAGGCGATTTCTAAGAATATTGTGATCAATGGTGTCAAATGCGGCACTCAGATCGAGGAGGATGAGAACAGATAAATGGCCTCTGTCTGCATTTACCCGCAAGTCATTTACTACTTTAACGAGTGCAGTTTCTGTGCTGTGATTTGTTCTAAAACCTGACTGAAATTTATCAAGAATAGCATGTTTTTTGAGGTGGTCATTTAGCTGCATAATGACTGCCTTCTCTATAATTTTACTTAATAAGGGCAGGTTAGAGATGGGTCTAAAATTTTCAAAAGCAGAGGGGTCAAGATTATTTTTCTTGAGTATGGGTTTAACTACAGCAGTCTTAAGACAGTCTGGGAAGACCCCCGTATTTAATGACGAATTTAATATATCAAGAATATTATCAATTAGCATGCTTGATACTTCCTTGAAAAACCTTGTTGGTACTGGGTCATGACGCAGGTGGAGGGTCTCAGTTAAGAGATTATTTTATGTAAATCAGGTAAATCTATCCTGGTGAAAAAATTTAATTTGTTTATAATGGAGTACTGGGGCTTAGGAGGATCCACAGTGTTGGGGAGATGTACTATGTTATTTCTAATATCATTAATTTTTTCATTGAAAAATACAGCAATAGCCTCACAGGTTACACTGGAAGTATTTTGGAGGCATTCCTTTGTGTTACCTGGGTTTAACAGATGATCAATCGTAGAAAATAAGACTCTGGGATTACTAGCATTGTTATCTATAATCTTAGAGAAATAACAGCGCCTCCTAAGACGGACTGTGTTATTGTATTCTGTTATTTTAACCTTCAATATCTCATAGTGGATAGTTAGTTTAGTTTTCCTCCATTTACGCTCAGCTCTACAACATGTTCTTTTTAAATCAGACACTCTAATCATCAACCAAAATAGTCTTTCATTTCTAACTACATTTTATCCCACTTCATTCCCCAGTAGCTTACTTAGCTAACATTATTTTTAAAAAAACATATTCTGATACTCACTTAAATTTCTTTTACAACTGCATCACTACTATAAACTCACTCGAGGTTGTGCTTGTTATTATTTTTTTTATAATTAACCACTGTTCAGAGGACTTACACACTCCTTGCCATTCATGCTTATTTATCCGAACTAACAAACGCTAAACAGCCTCCCAGGACACAAGCTGGTGTTACCTTTGTGAAATTGGAAGAACAACCAGCTCAGCTTCATACAGCGCTGGTCGTCACATCAAGGGGACTCTGTGGTGAACCGAGTCAGTGGCAACAAAGAAGAAGCTTCCTTGGCGATCCTATTCCGTGGCAGCAAGAATTATATTCAACCATCAGGAAACCACACAGCTCGAAACCACAATGAGAAAGCATTTCCAGAACAAAAACACGCAGTCAGAGAGAATATATCAACTAGACACACACAAAAAAACTATATAAACTTGAACTTTCACTTTACATAGCTGGGCAAGAGTGCTAACCACTGCACCACCACACACTCCACCATAATAATTCCTAAAACACACAATCTTCACACAGACACATTCTGATTCTTGCAGGAAATTGTCTCCTTTGTCTTTTACTATTATCAAAATAACAATTTTCCTTAAAACGTGATCAGGGTTTGAAAGGAAAGATGTTTTGCATGTTTATGACTAGTTTTAAACAAAAGTGGAGACATTTTCATTTCAGCAAATACTTTAACCAAGAATTTCTTTATAAGATCAGATTTCTTTCTGTCATGTGAGAAGTTGCCTCATTTTAAATCCAAACTTATCCAATAGATTCCTTCCTAAAGTATGACCAGTACTCACAGGAAGGTCACTTAGAAACATGCTACTCATTGCAAATAATAACCAATTGTTATTATTTGTTCATTTTCCAATTTAAGTTAGAGCTCTTTATATTTTAGCTTTATTTGTGTACACAACCTGCTATTTCTTTTTTAACAATTGCTTATAAAGACAGTGTTAACACAGCCTTGTAAGTTAAGCAATACTTACCAGATAACTTCAATAGCTTCTCAGTTTCTGTGTTTTGGATTTCATTCAGGATGGTATATTAACATTTTTAACACACGTTTCATGGCACATGTCAGTGTTGGAGTGGGCTGCGTTAACCTTTTTTCCTTTAAAGCTCCGAATTGCTACAGGAATGACAGAGTATGACAGCAACAGACCACGCTGACTATGCCATAGACATTCCTCACTGGATGGGACATCTGTGTGTCAACATTCTCCTACTTGGCTGGGATGTTCCTTTGCTTGTCTCTAGCCTGAATACAGTATGTATGTATATAGGAGTAGTAAATCAAATTTGAGTGATTACTTTTTGGCCCCACCCCTTTTAACTGATTGGTGGATTTAAACGATGGACCTGCCTCTCCACCCGATTGGTGGATTTAAATGATGCACCCTGCCTGCTATCGGTGGATTGATGAATGACAACCTGTCCCCACCCCTGACTCCACCTTAATCCCACCCCGCCACCTGATGGGTTAAGCAAACTGTCAAAAGAAGTTTTATGGACGTCGGTACCGCCCAGACTCTCGCCACTCCAACTGCTTGGTTATGGAATGTGTTGTGAGCATTTTTAATGGATGCTGCCTCTGCCATGGCCCCCAGTCTGGCAGCACCTGTTTGTTGGCCCCCCACTTCCTGGCCCCTTCTCCTGAGGACATACCCAGACATGCTCCTGCCGGCCCTATCGACATGTCCAGGCATGAATGGCCTGCCTCTGACAGGTAAAAGGAAACCATTCAAATAAGTCCCCTCCCTTCTGAAAGCCCTTCTGAAAGTTGTGTATAAAAAAGCGGCTCTGTGCTGAAAAAAGCCTTTTACTCACACAGCTGGGTGCTCAAAGCATACAGAAAGGAGATGACAGGGGCTCCGTGCGTGTGAGTATGAGCTGGCCAGGGCACATATGCTCTTTGCGGCTTCGAGCAGGCACGTGTCTGCAGCAGGAAGCTGCAAACTGTGTGAGCACTGTTAAGCGCATACGAGCCACCACAGGCCAGGAAACTGACAGGATCCATGCTGTGTGAGTCCCTGTGCCCTCATGCTTGCAAACAATGTGGTGTGTAATCTCCCACCCCTGCTGGCTGACCGACCGTGAGCGCATGTGCACGCAGCCCCTCAGTCCGTGAGAACAAGTTTTGTGCTTTTTAAGGATCACGTGTAAAGTACGAGATAAATTGCTCGATATATGCCTTTTAAAAATCACACAGACTTAAATAATATGCAACATGGCCCTTTTAAATCACGTTTCATACGTATAAAAAAATCTATCCTTTGCTGTATAATTTGTAATTATAATTTATATAAAAAAATCTCTCTAAAACAAACCCTTTTCTATCAAATACACCCCACATTTTAAATAAACATGTATTTTCAGCTGACCTAATGCTCCACATTGCGGAAGCAATGCACTTAGCTTTCTTAAAAGTCCAAGCATACGGCGGTCATTTTCAGCTTCTTCCAAAAAAAACGTGTCACCCCCAGCTCCGGAGGGGGGCGGGGAACCAGAAGGGTGATTCACACTTTAGTTGTGGGACGTGATTGAAGATGTTCACACATATAGGCCTTTAAACTCAGGGCATATCTTCCGGGGTCAGTTTAAAACGAGCTTAAAGTGAGGCCAGACATTTGCTAAAAGAAATCTTATTACAAAGGCGAGTTTTTAAAAAATACCTTCATCTCTTCGAAAGACAAAATGGTTCATCTTCATGATCTTCTTAGAACAATGTTTTCTATTTATTTATTATTTATGGATAGGATTAAATGAAATATAATTATTTTTAATACAGTCTATTCTCCCGAGAGTCACAGAAGTCAAGATCACGTATGGCATATTTTTGATTATTATATGCGCCAAACGAGTATGTTTTAAAAAATGGATGGCTGAATCCTTATATTTTTTCCTTAATATTAATATTTCCAAGTTGATTCTCTGGTAACTCCCTTTTTAAAAAAATATATCTGTTTAAAACAAAAGGGGTTGGGGCTTTAAATTCAAAAATGCTCATAGGTTACCGTTAATTATTATGTTCAGTACCATCTCTCTGTGTGTAGACGCGAGAGCTTGCTCGTGTGTGTGTGTGTACAAGTTGCAGCATTTTATTTCTAGCTATCTACGTGTATGATGATTAATATACAAATTCATATGATTGAAGTAAGCAATAGTAGTTTTTTTCTGTTACCGAAACAGGTAATCCATTCAATTAGTTTTTGTCTTGGTGTCTGGAAATTCAACCAGGGCCTCTCCTCTGAGAATATTCAAGAGTGGTTTAAAAGCGCAAGCAGGGATTGTGTGCATCAGCTCTGACATAATAAGATGTCAATATTCTGAACAATGTACAGAAGGGCCTGCTTGTGAAATGCGTACTCTTTCGAAATGGACTCTCGCTGTAGCCAGGTGTTCTCTGTAGGAGCCGCCTGTTTTATAAACTCTTATTTTATAAACATATTGGAGACAGACTCCAGGGCTGAACAGGGACCAGGAGCTTACTGCAACTGTGTTTTCATTCATTCCGCTAAATGAAATGTAATTATTTTAATACAGACTAGTAGCCCAAAAGTCCGGATGATTTTTAGATGTATCAAGTGTATTGTTGAATAATTAGGTAAATTAATATTATAATATGTTCCTGTATTTATGAGATTATATCTTAATACACAGGGAACCTGAGATCAGGCTGTCTGTTTTTATTTATGTCTTTAGATTTTAATACGTTTGTATCTATACATTTTTCTGTGGTACCTGTTTCTTTATCCACTTTTTTCACAAAGGTAAGGTATCCTTGCAAGATGGACATATAAAGTTTTACTTTTGCATCGACGCTCAAGTGACCGCGTTCAAGTATGAATTTTAATTGTTTATCCAGTTCACTTTCAAAGGTCGCTGGAAGCCGGAGCTTTCTGTTGCAATTGAACCGTTTGTTTTCGTGGTACTAGGTACATCTTGTGCGTGTATTCATATTTATACTCTCGAACCAATTAAACTAGAATGAAAGGAATGGCTGCGCTTAACAGGGCTCCGAGAAACCCTCCTTTTTGATTTAAAAGGGTTTTTTTCTTTTTAACGGTAATTTTCTATCGCTGAGTTTTTTAACGACGCAACGAGGCTTCTTCAGCAGAGGTTTGAGTTCATGTGTTACAGGGGTATGTTTTATGCTGCTTCACCAGGCACAGAGTATCCATTACATTAACATTGTAATAGTCAGGGTATATTAAGGATCAGGATTTTTCATTCCTTGTTTTTTTTTTTAATCTGATACCTTCTTTTTCCATCTTGTGCATTGTTTAGTAAACCTTATTTTTAGGTGGATCAAAATATTTTGCTTACACTTCACTCATTATTCTCTTTAGGTTTCTAACTATTATACCTACATTTGTAAGTTTCAGCAGTCCTTTGAAAATGTTTCTGTGACATTTTCCAATAAAGTACCATTTGATTTTTAAACCATTGACATTTTTCTTTCACCATCGAGGATGGAGGGTTGTTGAAAAAAGTTTTTTATATCCCGGCAAATCCTGGCAGCTTTGGGAGCAAAGACTCATTGAAAAGAGACTCCCACCCCATCCACCTGATTGGCCTTCCTTTCTGTCAAGAGCATTTTGATGGATGTCTCTTATTCAAGTCTGTGAAATGTACTTCTGCATATAAAAGCCTAAGGTCTCAGGAGTATGGTAATTGTGAATAGTTAATACAGAAAAGAGAATTCAGAACACACACTGCACTTGTTCTATCTCTTCTAAAAAACAATAGGTGAATTTTGAACAAAATGTACTATGATTGGTTAACACTGTGGGCACATGTGCTATATCTCCGTCATATGGACCTTTAAAGAATAAATATTATAGAATCTTTTGCACTCTCCATTACAATATCCATAACACCTGCAGAAAGTTTGACAATTAAGTGGAGACCCTTTAGGTTGTCAGAATCATGTGGGTAGCACACAGGTCCATATTCTAAAATATCTTAGATTATATCTATTTAGTTAGCATGTCAGCTCTATTCATTTTCAATATATGTGGTATATTTCACTGTCCAGGGGTTTCTTGTCAAAAGGTTAAAACAAAACAGAGATCCAAGATAGCCCTATTGAAACAGCAACATTTGTTATTAAGTGTATAGGTTTGTCTTGCATTCTAATTCTTAAAGCTGTATTAAACTATTGTTAATTTCAAAGCAAAATGCAGCCAATCATTTTGCTTTTAACTAAATCAAATAACCCTTATAAATAGAACCCAGTGCTTGATAATACTTAACACTAATTGATATCATTAAATGGCACTTCTGTGTTTTATTCAGTTTTAATATGCCTTTTGCAAGTTTTATTTAAAAATTAACTCTTTAAGACATATTCAGACTATTCCAGACTGCACATGTCAAAAAAGCTTATTATTTATTTCAAAAGGTTTATTTTCATGCTGGTTTTGTCACCTATCAATGTTTTTTATACATCATGGCAGATTTTTCAAATTGCAATAACTTCTTTATAACTCCACCTTTTCATGTGATTATTTACTTCATAATTAACTTTATTTATTTAATTATTTTGGCACAAATGTCCATACAATCAAGACTACCATTCTAGTTAATATTCTAAACTCTAATATTTAATGTTCTTCCTGAATCAGGAAGAACACAAACCCAACGTTTAGTGCCAGATAAGATTCTAACAATAACAGGCTAATGTTAATTAGCATAATACTAGCAGATGTTAAATAATGTTTTCCCCAACTCTTTGCAACCCCGTGGAACTGGTTAAATAGATGAAAGTTTAGCTAATATACCGCAGAACATGTAGGTTCAGTTGCAGTATGCTGTGAGCTTGGGGTGATCCCTTGTTGATTCGGTCTTAATATGTTTTTAATTTCCTCTGTGACTTAGTATTTGTAAATTTAGTTTTTTACTATCTTATATTTGTGATACTTCCTTGATATGGATATGGGTGAGTAAATATTTCATTTTGGAATAATAATGTCTAGCTTAACTCTGCCCTTAAACATGATCACTGCACAAACCCTGATCCTTTGACTTGTATTCAAGAAGATTGCACACATTTGTTGACTCTTGGAATCACAGTTCAAACTTACATCCCCTTCACCCTGAATGCTACTAAAACAAAGGGTGCTTTTTCACAAACAGAGGGGAAAAGCAGTTTTCAATGAAAGATGTCATATGTAACCTGGACTATCTAAAAGAAAGAATAAACCTCACAGTTTTAGTAAAATTTTAATCATTGTGCTAATACATATAATAGATATTATGTAACTATTCACTAAAACATTTTCTATCCTGATTTGCCTAACGTGTCCAAAATAAGCCTAATCATCAGCCCTGTAGTGTATATGCTCATATAACATACTATAACCATTCTTATTTTCAGGGGTTTATAACTGATGTAAAATGGAATGCTATTACCAATCATTAACAGAATTTCTAAAACTTTGTATTATACAAAGCACCCTGAGTACCAAAGTGGTTATAGCATGTTGATGAAAATGCTGTTTTAAATTAAAGCCTGAACAAGAGAACTGTTTTCTATTCAACATATAAAATGTTTAATAAATAAAGAGAGACTAAATACAATTTACAGGTATAACAAAAATGGAACACCAATGGACAGCTGAATAACCAAGGAAATCTAATTTACCTTGAAGTGACACAGAGTGTTTTTCAAATAAAACCCTACAATCTAAATCTACAAAGAGGAAGGGCCAGTTGCAGTGATGAGATGGATCCAAAGCTGACATATTGGTTTAACTGGTAAATTCAGAGCAGAGCTTTTAAAACTGAGTAGTCTGGATATTTACACAATATGTTTAAGTTACTACTTACTACTGTCACAGAAACATTTTCAGAGAACTGCTGAAACTTACAAATGTAGGTATAACAGTTAAAAACCTAAAGAGAATAATGAGTGGAGTGTAAGCAAACTGTTCTGATCCACCAAAAAATAAGGTTTACTGAACAATGCACAAGATGGAAAAAGAAGGTACCAGATTTAAAAAAAAAAAAAAGAAAGTGAAATCCTGATCCTCAATAGACCCTGACTAGTACAATATTAATATATTGGATACTCTGTGCCTGGTGAAGTAGCTTAAAACATACCCCTGTAACACACAAACTCAAACCTCTGCTGAAGAAGCCTCGTTGCGCCGTTAAAAAACTCAGCAATAGAAAATTACCATTGAAAAGAAAAAGACCCTTTTAACTCTTTTAGGGCTAATTTTTTTTTTGTTTCTTATCTCCCAGTGCTTAATATTTTTCCAAAAACTAACATTTTTAAAAAAAGAACACAAAGCAATTGTTTAACATATCAAATCAACAAAAAATATTTACTTTTGACAAATGTTACTGTCTTGCATGTTGTATGAGCCTGCATACTCTATGATTTCACATACATATCACATACATTTTACACAGCAAAGTCCTGCAAAGTCTGATCTCGCTCAAAGCAGCCAATTTCAGTCATTGCCACATTGCACTGCTTACAATACATGTTGCTTTGGTGCCTACTTTTCAATTGTCTGTTGCTGCACTTTCTTACATATATTGTTAGTGTGTACTGTAGAGAGACAAGTCACCCTTTTGCCATCGTGCCATTCCACTGCCACCAAGTTTTCTGCCTGCATGAAAACCGTATTGTCACCTCTTTTCATCTTCTGAAACTTTATGAACTTTATGCATGGCATTATAGCCTGGCTCACCCCATGGGATTTGCTTCTGTTTATTACAGAAGTGAATAAAACTTTGCAGCAGCAGGTACCTATCACCATGCTGCATAACCTGTCCAAAGCAACCAGGGGACAAAGCACGTTTGGACCAATGCTCCCTGAAGTTATATCACCAGTTCTGTCCCATCTCTATTTGTAATACCACAGCATGCTTCATCTCGTCTTTTGTTGTGGGTTTACACTTTGAAAAACAAGAATGCGATGCAAACGCAGCCCGCGATTCAAAAAATTTCTCTGCCTACCTGTTTATCTCGTCTGATGGTAGCTGAAAAGCAGCATCAGGAGAGAGCAGCCTGAAGTACAACAGCTGGTGATCTGTCGTGTCCAACAGCAAGCCATGCCGTCTTGTGAAGTCCAGCAGCCAGATCGGCTCTCAACAGATTAATGTCTGTGTATTTATCCCACGCGAACCTTGCCGTAGATGCATCGGCTGCGCGAAGCGCTCAACTGGCAGCAGATCCGCTAGCGCGGCATCGGCTGGTGTTTAATCAGCTGATGCTGGCGTCTCACTCTCTTGCTCGATCTCCTGATCACTGTCAATAAAATCCGATTCTGAAAAATCAGAGTCCGACTCCGTGATAATGCGTAAAACATTGTCTGCCGAGTGTTTTCTTTTCTGCACTCGCTTCGCTCCCTCGTCACATGTGGATGCCATCTTGCCATTGTTTACATTTCGCAACTCACACACACGCAAGGATTAGTTGCCGAGTCAACGAGTCTAGCATTCCTCCAAGCACAGAGGGAATGCCTGTGACGTGACAGTGAGATTTGTCGCCATTAACAGCTGATTATCGCCCTCTATCCCTGGATGTCGACTTTAGTCGACATTCGCCCTCAACCCCTCCTGTCGACAAAAGTCGACATCCGCCCTAAAAGAGTTAAATCAGAAAGGAGGGTTTCTCGGAGCCCTATGAAGCGCGGCCATTCCTTTCATTACTAGTTTAATAGGTTCGAGAATATAAATATGAATACATGCACAAGATGTACCTAGTACCTCGAAAACAGCTAAACGGCTAAATTGCGACAGAAAGCTTCGACTTCCAGCGACCTTTTAAACGCTACAGAAAGTGAACTGGATAAACAATTAAAATTCATACTTGAATGCGGTGACTTGAGCATCAATGCAAAAGTAAAACTTTATACGTCCATCTTGCAAGGATACCTTACCTTTGTGAAAAAAGTGGATAAAGAAACAGGTACCACAGTAAAATGTATAGATAAAAACTTTTTAAAATCTAAAGATGTAAATAAAAACAGCCTGATCTCAGGTTCCCTGTGTATTAAGATATAATCTCATAAATACAGGAACATATTATAATATTCATTTACCCAATTATTCAACAATACATTTGATACAGCTAAAAATCATCCGGACTTTGGGGCTACTAGTCTGTATTAAAATAGTTACATTTCATTTAGCGGAATAAATGAAAACACAGTTGCAGTAAGCTCCTGGTCCCTGTTCAGCCCTGGAGTCTGTCTCCAACCGGCTGTCCAAATGAGAGTTTATAAAGCAAAAAATGTTTTGTTATCTCAGACTTTTAATAACAGGCGGCTCTGTACAGCGAACACCTGGCTACAGCGAGAGTCCTTTTCGAAAGAGTATGCATTTCACAAGCAGGCCCTTCTGTACGTAGTTCAGAATACTGACATTTCATTATGTCAGAGATAATGCACACAATCCCTGCCTGAGCTTTTAAACCACTCCTGAATATTCTCAGAGGAGAGGCCCTGGTTGAATTTCCAGATGCCGAGACAAAAACTAATTGAATGGATTACCCGTTTCGGTAACAGAAAAAACTACTATTGCTTACTTACGTCATATGAATTTGTACATTAATCATCGTACACGTAGATAGCTAGAAATAAAATGCTGCAACTTGTACACACACACACGAGCGCGCTCACTCGCCTACACACAGAGAGATGGTACTGAACATAATAATTAACGGTAACCTATGAGCATTTTTGAATTTAAAGCCCCAACCCCTCTCATTATAAACAGATATAATTTTTTAAAAAGGGAGTTACCAGAGAATCAACTTGGAAATATTAATATTAAGGATAAAATATAAGGAGTCAGCTATCCGTTTTTTAAAACATACTCGTTTGGCGCATATAATAATCAAAAATATGCCATACCGTGATCTTGACTGCCGTGACTCTCGGGAGAATAGAATGTATTAAAAATAATTATATTTCATTTAGTCCTATCCATAAATAATAAATAAATAGAAAACATTGTTCTAAGAAGATCATGAAGATGAACCATTTTGTCTTTCGAAGAGATGAAGGTATTTTTTAAAAACTCACCTTTGTAATAAGATTTCTTTTAGCAAATGTCTGGCCTCACTTTAAGCTTGTTTTAAACTGATCCCGGAAGATACTCCCTGAGTTTAAAGGCCTCTATGTGTGAACATCTTGAATCACGTCCCACAACTGAAGTGTGAATCGCCCTTCTGGTACTGGGGCTGGGGGCGACACGTTTTTTTTGGAAAAAGCTGAAAATGACCGCCGTATGCTTGGACTTTTAAGAAAGCTAAGCACATTGCTTCTGCAATGTGGAGCATTAGGTCAGCTAAAAATACATGTACTTGATTATTTAAAATATGGGGTGTATTTGATAGAAAAGGGTTTGTTTTAGAGTGATTTTTTTATATAAATTATAATTACAAATTATACAGCAAAGGATAGATTTTTTTTATACGTATCAGGGCCATGTTGCATATTATTTAACTATGTGTGATTTTTAAAAGGCTTATATCGAGCTATTTATCTCGTACTTTACACGTGATCCTTAAATAGTACAAAACTTGTTCTCACGGACTGAGGGGCTGCCTCACGGTCGGTCAGCCAGCAGGGGTGGGAGATTACACACAGCTGTTTGCAAGCATGCGCGCGCAGGGACTTACACAGCATGGGTCCTGTCATTTTCCTGGCCTGTGGTGGCTCGTACGCGCTTAGCAGTGTTCACACAGTTTGCAGTTTCTAGCTGCAGACACGTGCCTGCTCGCAGCCTCATAGAGCACATGCCCTGGCCAGCTCGTGCTCGCAGGCACGCACAGCCCCTGTCATCTCCTTTCTGTGTGCTTCGAGCACCCAGCTGTGTGAAGAAAAGGCTTTTTTCCGCGCAGAGCCAGTCACTGAGAAACCTGTCTTTTGGTATTTCTGCGAAAGGATTTTCTGTGAGATGGGAAGCTGTTTCATTTCGAACTGCGGCTTCCAGAGAACAATTAAAAACGGTTTACAAATGATAAAGCAAAGATTAGATAGATATTTTAATCTCGTGATAATATTAAAATCATAGATAGAGCCGAAGAAGATGATCTGCTTTTTTATACACAACTTTCAGAAGGGAGGGGACTTATTTGAATGGTTTCCTTTCACTTGTCAGAGGCAGGCCATTCATGCCTGGACAAGTCAATCGGGCCGGCAGGTGCATGTTTGGGCATGTCCTCGGGAGAAGAGGCTGGGAAGTGGGGGGCCAACAAACAGGTGCTGCCAGACCGGGGGCTATGGCAGAGGCAGCATCCATCAAAAATGCTCATGACACATTGCATAACCAAGCAGGTGGAGGGGCGGGCCATAAAGTCATCAATCAGATTTGATTGACAGTTTGACAGAAGGTGTCTGGCTTAAACTTCTTACAGGATTGTGCATTATTTTCTAGGAATGAATGTCATCTTTTAAAGCAAGTTAAACACATATATCTCGTTTTGTACAATATCTCTCTATTTCTCTTGTAATTATTTTCCACCATGGGTACAAAAGGGACAATATTGGTTCTAGTCAATTCTGCATCAAGAAACACATCCCAGTGGAGAAAAAGCGATCCTGCTGGATACATCATCCCAGTTGTTCATAAAAGCAATGATTTTATTTGCACACCAGGGGGCTCATGCATAACACCATGCAAAGAATTCACAGTAAAACATGGCTTACAGACAAAAGCAAAATTGTGCGTATGTACAAAAAAATTCAGATGCATAAAACTGTACATAAGCAAACTTTCATGCATTCCCCCTTCATAAATTCTAATCAATGTCAATTTTAACACACAAATTGCATGTGCCTTCAGCCTCAACCTGACTCCTTTCAGAATTTTGCATATTTCAATCTGCAAATCAATATAAATAGCCCCTTCCAGTCAGTGTTTTGTTAAAATACAATGGCAAAAGCTCATATAAAAAAGAATTTCAAAAAAGAAATGGTCAAATGTCAAAATTGACATTGAAAAGGCGTGTATCTGAGTGTCATATGGTAGAGAATTAGCGCCACAGAGAAGAAAAAAAAATAGTGACACAGTGAAGAAAAAAAGGTGTATGTCGAGATTGTTCAAAGTGTTGACTTTAATCTCAAATTTTCCATTTTAATCTTGTAATTTATTTTGTCATTAAACTAGAACACCATATTCTTCTTCTTAAAATTGATTTGCTATTTAATTACTTTGCTTAATTAATTTACTGTTTAATTTACTAGAGTTTCTCAAATCCAATAGTAACTAAAGTAGCACGTTAAATACTTTTTATTCTGTGTGTTCCCCAACTCAGCTGTTAATTGCTATGTGCTTCTTAAACGGGCTTTCTCTTATATCGATAGGAGCGTGCAGGCAGTGATTACCCCACACAATACATTGCATTCATGATATTCCAGCTCTGTTAGCATTTTAGAATACTAAGACGTATACTTGATACCATTTTCATGAAAAAATGCACTAAATCGTGTATTTAACATGTGGGGGCATGGTGGCACAGTAGTATTGATGAGCTGGTGCCCCTTCCAAGGACTGATCCTGCCTCCCGCAAGATACTTGCTGGGATGTGCGTGACACTGGATGGAATAATTTACAAGTATTGCTGCATACTGTCTGTCAAACCCCCAATTCCTGTCCTTCTGTTCTATTTCTCTACATAACCAATTGCCACACAATAAGTGTCTATAATAAATGAAAAACCAGCTGCAAGCTTGGAATACCATTTCTTCAAAACTTTTAAGGAACATTGAAAAATCTTTGTTATGCTTGTTTATCCTTCCAGGGTCATGCCAGTCCCAGCAAGCATAGAGCACAAGGCAGAAACAAGCCCTGGAAGGGCAGTTGGCTCATTGCTATTGCTGTGCCAACGTGCCCTCAGATGTTTAATTATTAAGAGTATCTATTATTTAAATGAAGTTAACTATTTATTTGTAAAATTTCATATACATATTTTAATGCATTTTATCAATAGAATGATATCAAGTATACATCCAAATATTCGAACAGCACACAGCTCCAAGATGCTCTTGGAAATTTAAATCAACTTAGAAGCCAGACATAATCATTTGTAAATATGCGTTCTTTCCTATTGAATTGAATTGAAATAATTTATTGTCATTGTGTGGCACAGTGAGATTCAATATGCAACTTTTCCATTAATTGATTTTCCTATAAAATAATAATAATAATAATAATAATAATAATAATAATAATAATAATAAAGAAATACAAAAATAATGAAAAATATACAATATGAAAGCATAAGTACAATATATATGTACATATAATGCAGATAATGCAAATGGTTTATAAAGTTGCTCAGGTTGTGCAATATTACAGTTGTAGTGGAAATTTACAGAGAGGTAGTTGTAATTATAAATACAAACAGTTCTACAGGAGCACTTGATGGACTGATTGAATGCGTTAATAGCTCTTGGGATGAAACTATTTCTGAGCCTCGAGGTCAATGCAAGAAAGGCTCTGAAGCATGCAATTAATTTTAGTGTATTTGATATAGCCCCTGTCATGGATATGAATCTAAAAAAGAAATACCACAGAACCAGTAGTACTGCTTTGATGCTGAGTGCTCCCAATTTGCAAAACCGAGTCTGCAGTGAAGGTGTGTGTGGTTTTACACCAAGTTTATGGAAACAGGCGTATGCAACATTTTTGTGTGTACCCTCTATTTATACATGAAGCTTCTGGTCTCTAAGCAGCTGTGAAGGGAACACAATCTGCTATAAATCTCCTTTATATAATCTTGATAAGGGGCCAGACACAAGAAAATTTTGGTGTTTTATTTTTGCTTTGTTGCATAGAAAGATGAAGTTCCATATTAATACCCCAGATTGCTGTAAATAAATATCATTATTACCAACATGCAGCAATTAGGTTGATATTTCATTGTTGGCCAGAAGGTCCAGTTTAGCCTCAATGTCAGATATCTTCGCCCTCGGAAGCATTTAACATTAACTACTGAATTGATGAAGGGGTTCAGTAATGTTGACAATGTTGCTGAGCTATTTTTGACAATCCTGGAGCAAACCAAATCTGCTTCACTAGTTCACACATTCCTCTGTTTGAGAGAATGGGAGACCCCATGAGCAGTCAGGGTCAACCGTGGAAACAGAGCTTTGAGTGCAAAAGTGTGGCCATCTGGCGACAACCACATTTTGTCTAGAGCCAAGGGAGTGCAGCACTGCCTAGACCAGCGAGCATGTTCCTCAGCCAGAGCTTGTGCCTTCAAGGTTGGTAAATCAAATGTTACAGAGGTGGATTGAAATGTGGGCACTAAAAGGACAGGACCTGTCTCAAAGGAGGCTACAACTTTAGTGTGGAGCTACATCATCAGAAGCACCCGTATATTCGCTGATAACAATCACAGAAGATGAATAGGAGAACAGGTTTTAAGAAGGTGTGGTAGCCGGCCCAGACACAGAAAGGCGGACACGTCAATGTCACCCAACACACGTTTATTAATCATATTTACACAAGTGCACTAACCCCAAAGTCCTGGCCACAACTCAAATGCATTTCTCTTCAGGCAGCTTCCTTGTCTCTCCTCCTGAGCTCCGTCACTCCCGACTCTTGCCATTGTCTGAAGGGAGGTGGCCCCTTTTATAAGCACCCGGATGTGCTCCAGGTGTGTTCCGGCAACCTCCCACCGACATGCCCCAGTGTGGCGGAAGTGCCGGCTGCATCCCCGGAAGCACTCCAGGTGTCACTGCTCTTCTTCCCCCCAGCACTTCCAGGTGTGGCGGAAGTGCTGAGGTCCAGGGTCTCCAAGGCATTGGGGCGCCCCCTGGCGGTGACCACAGGCCCCTATAGGGTGGAGCTTCAAAGCCCTGTACCTGTTGCCCCCAAAGATACCAGGATGGTTGCCCTCACATGGTCTGGGGAAGGCGCAAGCCCTCCTCCGGTCCTCCTGGGCGTCCTGGCCGGGTCGCCACCCCAGCCATCTCTGACAAAGGTTAGCAACTAGGGATTCATGCTTTAGGAGGTGTTCCCTCAGAAGTAAGAAATATAATGTCCCAAAGTCGTGCATCACTCCAAACACATATTTTGAATTAATTTAAAGAGTCACAGAGCCAAAATATAAGCATGGGTTAAGGCTGTGGTGCTGATAAAATCGGTTGGACTCAGTCGTCTGACAATGCTCGAGATGGCCCATTCAGAATGTGTCCCGAGTACTTAACTCCTGTGTGGTAAAACTACAACTTAGAAAGAGACTCCTTGTGCCCTCTTTCAACCAATGCACATAGCCATGTTACAGATTCCTGAACACATACTTCATCTAAAATGGAAGCAAGTAACCAATCGTGCACATATTGAATCAAAACAGAACCCTAAAACCGAACAGACAGGTCTGCCTTCAATGCTTGACTAAAAAGAGTTGGCGATTCATAATCACCTTGAGGCAAAAAAGTATATTTTTGCCCTTCAAAACTGAAGGCAAACAAATACTAGCAGTTCAGATGTATCAGAACTGACAAAAAGGCACTGCACAGATCAACCACTGTATAATGGGTGGTGTCTGGTGGAATCAAATACAAAATAGTGTAAGGATCAGGAAAAACAGGAGTCTAAGATATAACACATGCATTAACAGTTCACAAGTCTTGGATGAATCACCAAGCATCAGATTTTGGCTTCTTAAACAGTAAGATAGGACTATTACAAGAACTTTTCACCCATCTGAGTCCCTTTGTTCTTGTTGAACTCATTCTAAAGTAGTAACCTCTATTCACTATACTATTTTTTTCTTAATTTTGAAAACATCAATCATGTCACCTTTTAATCTTTGTTTGCTTAAACTGAAAGGTTTGATGCCTTTATTCATCTTTTCTCAAAACTCTTATCCTGCAGTCCTGAAATCAGCCTAGTCACTCTTTCCAGACTTGTCATAGTGCTGCTATGCCCTTTTTAAAGTCCAGATACTATAACTACACACAACACTCCAGGGGCCTCATACATAACGCCATGCGTAGAATTCACACTATAATATGACGTAAGCGCAAAAGCGGAAATGTACTTACACACAGAAAAATCCAGATACATAAATCTGTGCGTTCGCCTACTTTCACGTTCTTCCGCTACATAAATCTCGGTCAGCGTGAAAAGTAACACACGTGCATGCGCCTGCTGTCCCGCCCCGTCTCCTCCCAGAATTACACCTCTTTGAATATGCAAATCAATATAAATAGCCCTTAAGCTCAGTGTTCTGTGAAAAAACAATGGCAAAAGTACGAGGAAAAATAGAAGAATTTCAGCGAATACCAAGTAGAGGCAAAGAAAAACATACTATTTCTTGGTTTAAACAGTGGTATAAACAACAAAAGGAAGTTGATCAAGTGACATAGAGTGTCGGAGAAACTCGAAAGCTCAAGTTCACAAAGTCGCACAGTGCCCGAAATAAAAAAGAAGTTGTCAGATATCAAAGTCACCATGAAAAGGCGAGTCGTAGCCCACCGTCTGAGTGTCATATGAAAGCTTATTAGGGTACAGAGAAAAAAAGGCACACAGTGTGAAAAAAGCACGAAATGTCAACTTTAATCTCGAAATTTCCACTTTAATCATGTAGTTTATTTTGTCATTAAAGTAGAATATCATAAACTTCATCTTAAAATTGTTTAATTTACTAGTTTCTCAAATCCCATCATAACTAAAGTAGCACGTTAAATGCTTTGTTTTGTATTTCATCTTCTGTGTGTTATATGTGTGTAAATCACTACGTGATTCTTAAACGGGCTTTCTCTTCCTCCGTCAGGACACAGAATCCATTACATTTGTGATATTACAGCTCTCTAAATAATTAAAATACTGAGAAGTATATGTGATATTTTCATGATGATAGGAGTTAAAGCATGTTATTAAACATGGGAATATGATGGCACAGTGATTGTTCATGTCTTATGCAAGATGCTTGCTGTGCCATGCGGGACCTTCGATGAAATGCTTACAGAAGACAAACGTACTAACCCCCAATTCCTGTCTTTACTTTTCTTCTTCCAAATACCCAATTGCTACACAATCAGCTCTGTAACAGACGTTAAGCCATCTGTAAGCTTAGAATGCCGATTCTTCAAAACTTTTTAGGAACATTGAAATATATTCGTAATGTTTAATTTTTCTATCCATTTATCCTTCCAGTGTCGCACCAGCCACAGCAAGAGTACAGCGCGAGGCAGGAACAATCCGTGAACGAAGCTCAAGCTCACTAGCACTGTGGCACCGTGTAGTTAAAGTAAAATTTTATCTGTATAATATAATAAATATATTTTGCTGCATTTCATCTTAAAAATTATATCGTCATCATATGTAAATGTGCACTTTATAAAGTGGCTAAGGTTGTGCAATATTATAACTGTATCATAAGTACAATTACCTCACTGTAAACCTGCAAGTACTGTACAGACAGTTCCACAAGGAGCACTTGATGGACTGATGGAGTGCGTGTATAGTTCTTGGGATGAAACTGTTTGTGAACCGCATGGTCCGAACAGGAAAGGCTCTGAAGCGTTGGTCGGATGAGACCAATTCAAATAGCTAATGGCTGAGGCAGCGTGTGCTTGATGCTGTATACCGATAATTCTCTTTCTGATCAGCTGCTGCTGTGATTCACACTCAGTGATATAAATACTTTGAGTGGTGCAGTGAGAGTAATATTGAAAAAGGTGGTCCGATGTGGCAACCCCTAAAGGGAGCAGCTAAAAGAAGAAGAAGGTGCGGTGAGAGTAACAACGCTAAACCAGCTATTGTATTTAGAATAGTTTGACCATTCTGTGGACCATTATATTGTTACAGATTAATTACAATCAGATGCCTTAAATTAATTAACAATATGCTGTTAATTTCAGTGTATTTATAAAGCCACGTCAGGGATGTGGATCTGAAAAAGAAAAGGAAACCACACAGGAACAGTAGCATTGCTTTGACGCTGGGTGCTGTCAGTCTGCAAAACCAAGCCTAGAATTTGCGTATGACAGGGTATGAATTACCGTGGAAGTGTGCGTGGCTTTATGCCAAGTTTAGGTTTTATAAATCGCGATTTGAATGTGGAAACGTTCTTACGCAACATTTCTGTACGTACGCACCATTTTTACATGAGGCCCCAGGTAAGGTCTCACCAGTGAAAAAAAAAAAATCTTCAGTATAACCTCCTTTGACTTGTACTCTACACATCTTGCTATATATCTTAACATTCTGTTAGCTTTCTTAACCTTCTTTGAATTATGGCAAAGAGCCTATCCACCCTTCCAGAGAGATCTCCAACCTGTGCACTTATAACTTCATACTGTGTGAAACTCTGTCTCTGGAACAAACCTGTGTCTCAGTCCCCCTAATGATTCCCTTATTATCAAAACCTCTGTCTTTGTGGGGAATGGTTTTGAGGTAGCCTGGTGGGGCTCTTCATACCTGTCCATCACCAGTTTTTAAAGTCACCATCCAGCTGCACAAGGTCCTGAAAAAGGTGTGGTACCTCTAATTATGGGTACAATGCAGTGTGACTCTTTTACCTTGTGCCTATGTCCAACTATGACCCACTATGTCTACCTGTCTAGTCTGGAGTTTCCATTCCACTTTAATTGTGCACACCATCTCCATAAAGGACATTTGGGACAGATCTGCCAATTCTGTACTACAACACAGGCCAGCTAACTCCTCTTTAAGTTAATTATCCCTGAGCTCAAGGTGCAGGATTAGCTGATATCTCCTTCAGGAATAACGTTAAAGGAGGCCTGACTCATCCAAGCCACCCTCCAAAAAGTCCAACATCAAACAGGACTAATTCTTTTTCCCTCTTTCTACTTTCTTACTTTTAAGCTGTGTGCCCCTCTCTACACCTTTTGTGTTCCCTTCTACTAATGTACACTTATGCTGCCACCCTCATATAGAGCTACTTTCTTGAATGCTAAGAACTGTTTTATCAAGTAAACCTTTTTACACCCTAATTCCTTCTTGGTTAAAAGCTTACCGAATACTATGTACTATTACTACTGCATGCATCTAATAAGGAATTACAGTTACTGTTAAGTATTCGTCGGTTATTTACTCACTGACTTGCCAGGTTCTTCAGTTGTTTTCTCTGCTGTGAACCCAGCACTGCTCCACACAAACACTACAGATTTGAAAACAAGTGTCTTCAATCTGCTTTGCTCCTGTCTGGGTAAAAAAAAAGGAGTAAACCCACCTGAAAGAAAAAAAAATCTATAAAAATTTCTGTAACAACAACCAAAAAAAACAAAAGTTTTTATGAGCAAACATTGTTGGATTTTAATTAACTTTCATACAGCAATAATATTGAGCAGATCTTCCATGTCAGTTCTCATGTCAGTATGTCAGTATGTCGGTTTTTATGTCACTTGTAGTGTCTTGCATTTTCTAACTTTTCCTATGTTTTGCTTCACTGTAATCAGATATCTGCATTCTTTACATTGCTATTTACTTTTGAAGGTCTCTGCTATACAGTATAACCTTACAAACAAATGTGTAGTTATTTACACATTCCTTTGAAGCATGTTATCCATTGATTCCCTCAAAACTTGAAGTCCATCATATTATGTGACATTTTAGGTAATTTATTTTATTTGAGCAATTTTATGCAAAAGTGAATGTTTCAGTTGGTTAACTTACATTTTTTATTTAGTTTTTTCACTTAAATGTGATGTGATATGCTGTACTTTGTTAATCATTCCTACTTTCATCTATTTCATATACAAATCTAGGACAACAACAAATACCGTATATACTCGCATTTAAGTTCTCCCATGAATAAGTTGGGGCTTGATTTTACCATATACTTTCCGGTATTTTATAATGTTGGTCATATAAGTCGAATGCGGAAAACTTACGCTATTGGTCCAAGAGATTATGATATGCTAATGCCCACCTGACAGAGTAACCATGGAATACATTTTTCTATGTATTGTGTCTACATGACCACACAGTAATACCTGAACTATTCTGAAGCGACGTTTGCATTGTTTTGTGTTTTTTTGTGTCTCATACTCTCATACACCTTTATTGTAGGAGCATCCCTTACCTACGATGAAGTGTTTGATCAAAAGAAAATATGAACCTGGTTTTAAATTAAAAGTCGTTGAAGTGGCGAAAGAAATTTGTAACTGTGCTGCTGCAACAAAATTCGATGTGTCTGAGAAACTGGTGTAAGATTGGCAGAAGCAAGAAGATATTTAAAAAAAAAAATTAAATGTCATATTTTTGAACAGGTGTATAAGTCGGGATCTGATTTTTTGGGTTTCAAGACCCGACTTATACACAAGTATATACGGTAAATAAAAATTTTAGAATTGTGTAAATAACCTTACAATTTAAGGAAAAATAATTTAAATAAGGTGTTTATGGTGTTTATTCAGTATTATTTGCTATTTACTTTGCTTTTTCAATTATCTCTTTAGCAGTCTGAAGAAAACTTCAACCCAAACTGCTCATACTGGAACTACTCAAGACGGACAATGACTGGATACTGGTCAACTCAAGGATGCCGTCTGCTTGGAACTAATAAGACTCATACGACATGTTCTTGTACTCATCTTACCAATTTTGCAGTTCTAATGGCACATGTGGAGATTAAGGTAAAAAAGACATTTTTAAAAAAAATCTGAATTTACTTTTTTATGAATGAAGACATGGCATTTAATTCAGTCCTAGGTAACACAGTCGTAACCACTGCCATCCTAATGTACTGTATATCGAATCAATAAACTTACACCAGGATGACTTCATAAAAATTAAATAGGGAATTTTAGGGAGGATTAACATTAACACAGGATAGGAATGCAAAATTTAACATGGATAGGGAGATTAGAATTTTATTGATGTGTTATAAGTCACTTTTTGTATCCATATTTAAAAATAAGCACACTATAGGTTTCACCTTTAGTATGTACCTCTCATTTATTTGTATGTCTGTTGTTTCATGTCTTTCTAGATCTTGTGTTTTGTATTAATATGTATACTGTATGTTCATTATTATAAAGAGATTTTATGCATTTTTTCCTACATTTTTCTTTGTGCTAGTATATATTTAACTATGGTTTTCAAATACAGATAATTCATCTGCATGCTCATTTATGTATTGTAACTTCATTTTAGACTTGTTTATTTTATTTACCATTATGTTTGAATCTCCTATGACACTATTTTGCCTTCATGTGTGTGCCACCATTCTGGATAGCAATTGCTATGATAGATGCTCCTGTTGCTGGGAGGTGTGTCACTGGATGTTGCAACACATGATATCAAATGATGTTATGGTCATGGTGATATAAAAATCAAAAATCAAACTTGTTGTTAAAGTTTATGAGTACCTTGTAAAAGATCTGTTCAAGTTTAGATTGAATTTCTGGTAAACAAAATCTAGCTCTTTCTTCGATTTTTGGTTCTCCTCTTTAGCCTTTCATTAGATAGTTTTGTTTTTCTAGTTCCTGGTCCTCATGCTCCAAATCGGTGTACACCATTTCTCAGAGTTGAATCAATGTTAAATTAATGGAAGTGGTACTGCTTTTTCTTATCTGGTCCGAATATATTCAGACATCATAGCCATCTGTAATCAGTTTGTATTTTTTTCCTTAAATTCTTGTTGCTAGTTGTCTGAATCTAAACTCAGGCAAAAGCAAACAAAGCAGATTGTTTCACTTGTCTTTCAGCAATTCAGTTCCATTATGTTTCAAAGTAATTAACTTACCATGCAGATTTACTGCTGCATTGACCATGTTTCCTCATCTTTTTCTAGTTTTGAAGTTTGCTTACTAACTGCTGATGCAATCCAACATTCTTAAACTCACGTAATCTAATTCAGTGTTACTGAAGACCCATCTCAGCAGTACTGGCTTCAAGACATTATGAGAATTCCCTCCTCATATCTTCATAAGCTGAGCTGTACAAACCAAAGTAAAATGTAAAGATCTAGTGTTGACTCACTAACCACTAAAGGTTTTATTCACACTAATAACTCAATCCATAAGCAGTAAAAGTAATGTACTTGAAATCAAAGGAGATATGGCACTAAGGGTACTGCCACAAGAGGAATTTTGGTCAGAAAGTAATAAAGCACAAATTTAAATTGATGAAATTGATGTGAGAAATAAAGAGAAACAAAAAAGGTGTTGTAACCAAATGATCAAATCATAGTTCATCAGAGCCAAATCGCAAAGCAAATGTCAAACTAAAAAATCAGAGCCAAACTCTTCGTAAACAGAATTGCTTAACAAAGCTATTGAAAAAAATGGTTTGAGAGAAAATATACATAATATGCACAGATATGAAGTACATCATTGCCACACTGCCTTAAATGCAGTTGTGAATGGACACACCCCCTAGCAGCTGCCTGTTGTGTCATGGTAACATTACCAGAAAATTGTGTTGCGCAGGGAGGAAAGAGAAAGAGAGAGAGAAAGCAGGTGGACAGGAGTAGAGCCACAAAGAGAAACTTGTGGCCATTGCTCAGTAGGGGACTGTGGGTCGCTCCTGTCGAGAGACTTGGGAACAGGAGTGACCATTACTCTCTGTACATGCTCTTGATGGGTGAAGCTAAGGGCAGTGGTGGGATTACAGAGCACCAGTGCTGGGTGGAGCCAGGATCACCAGCAGTCTGGGTGGAGCAGGGCTTGGTTGTTGCACGTGGATGCTGTGGGATTGGTGGCAGGGACATGCGCTGGATGAAATGGGTGTCTGTAACTGTTGCTTGACATCTCTCTGGCCTGCAAAATCCAAATGACATAAGATGGAGAGGCAACAGTGTTAAACAAAGGCACCAGAACTTATGGATTTTAAATGAATTTCCTGCATTTCGTTTTTTTAAATCTTGTTTTAATGGGTTTTCTATTTATTGGTTTTTAACCTCCACAGCAAACTTCATTTTATTGGTTACTTATTTACTGGCATTTTGAGCTCTGCACCTTTTGAACACTTTGATTTTTAAACTGTTTATAACAAAAGCACTAAGCACTTTTTCACCATCCTCTTGCTTTGTGTGTGTTTGTCCTCATCTGGCAAGCTCTACTGGTTACTTTTTCAAAGGTGTAGGGATCAAGAGGCTCCTAGACCACAGTGGGAGCAAAGAGCCGATCCTCACCACATTTGGTGTCAGCAGTGGGATAAAGAACTGGAGACAAAGCAGCAATTGGGATAGGTTTCTGACTATTGCAAAAGAACCCATGGGACTCAAACCTGAAGAGGACATTTTAAGAACTTTCACCTTTGTAATAGACATTTATTAATCGATGGTTTTAATTGTCATTCTAGATTTCTTGCTTCTTTTAATATTCAGATTTTACAGAGGGGTTGGGTTTTCATTTTAAGGGGTTTGTTTTATTGCTCTTATTATTAATTGTTTGGTTTTAGTGCAGTTTAGGGAGACATTGCGGACCTGCGCCACTAATTGCACTGGGTTATGTGAGACATGGCTTTAAGAGGGAAGTGAGATGTTAAGTGAGGTCTGCAGCTGGTTGGTGTGTTTTAAACAAATTCCCCTTTTTGTGGGGGCATTGTAGTATGGCAAAAGCGGTTCTCATGCACAATGTGGGAGCGGAGAGCCCTGCACGTAGTGCATACATGCAGGATCATCCATAACCCTAACTTTTATAAAGGTAGCGCGAGTGAAGACGAGAAAAAAGAAGAAAAAGGCCAATTGGAAAGGGAAAAAACAGAGAGACAGAGAGAGAGCTGTGACAAAAGCATTGGGTAGAGTGGCAGAACATCCAGTAAGGGTGAGAGGCAACATGGCAACATGGTTATTGGCCCACGAAAGATTGGTGCTCTTGGGTCCTCCCCATGAGTGCAATCAAGGTGCTGTCCTCCTCAGGGAACCAAGGGATAACTGTGATAGAATAAAGGAAGACAGGAGGACAACCGACCCCGATTGATCTGGCTGATGCCACTTGAGGCGGCTAAGATGGGCATCAGGAGGTGAGGACTGTGGCTGCAAGTGTCTCCACCAGCTGAGCGAGCAATAGGTGAGCAGGGGAGACGGAATTGGAGAGGTGCAGGGCTTGTCAGGCAAGACTTCAAGGACCCGATGGCTGTTTGTCTTTAACTCATTTTAATGTGGATTTTAAACTCTGGAACTGTTTTCATGGATTATTTATTTATTATGGAAGAAGCACTTGCACTTTTGAATACTTGTTTCTTTGAACTGTATCGAATAAAAACACTAGAGGACTTTTTCGCCATCCCCTTCACCTTCTGTGGGTGTTTTTCCTCATCTGCCAAGCTCATCTGGTATTGGCTATCAATGGTGTTGGTTTCAAGGGGCTCCCAAAGTAGAAATGGGAGCAAGGAACTGACCCGTACTGTAATAGCCATGCGTTCCAGAGTAGCATGAAAGCAACAGTGATGAACCAAAAAGCATTTTGGAATGGAAAAGAACTAGAAATTCACTAGATGGGATGAAGACAGCCTAGGATGGGTGTGATTCCTGTGAGAAAGCTCTAGATATTATCAGGAAACAGCTGACATTGAGACTTCTCTTTAAAGGAAAGTAGTATTTCCTAAGGCAGGAATTAGACAGAGTCTCCATCACAAAAAAGTTAAAAAACCATCCTAAAAGTAATTAACTGCTGATGTCTGTTTATTGGTCCATCCTCTTTGACACCTGTGAGGAAGAAAATATGCTGCCTGAAGACAACAAATTGAGCAGCTTCATATATTTATACCAAAGGGTGACAATTGAGTATGTATGGAAGAAGCAGGCTGTGAATGACTAATATACAGGAATAAACTAAAACAAGTTTCTCTTCAACTCTGCTGTCAGACTCTAATGCCAATTCTTTTTTGTCATAAATTATTGAAAATCTTTTAATATTCATAGCATTTACTGAGCTTAAAATGTGATATTTAATCTTCTCATCTTTTTAGAAGCCTGATGTCCACAGCCTATTCATAATCAAAATCCATGGATCTGTTCCCTTTAAAAAATCAGGACTAGATTTTGACACAAGAAACTCCAGATTTTCATTCACAGAAATTATCAGTTCTACAGCAACTACTTTTGTTAAATATAAAAAAGACTCGTTTAGCTCAGATGTTGCCATTAATTTTAGCAGTGTTTGTTCTGGGTTTAGATTTTTATATGACAGTACTTTAATAATATTTTCTTCAATTTACCATTTTATATTATAACTACAGGACTGCCATTTTAAGAAAAACAAAAACAGTTTCAGCAGTCTCACCTTGATTATGATTTTCAGCATTTAGAAATCTTGAAAAGCAGGAAATGATCGTTATATGAAATGTTCCATCTAGACTGGTAGTCTAAACTGACTTTACAGAGCCTGCACTAGGTTAATATAGCTCCTTCTCCCAGAAGGTTGACTTCACTACACTGGGTCACCATGCTCTTACCTGCATTTTACAAGGTAGGCCTTCCATGGCCTGGTCCTGCTTTTTTCAAATTCCAGGCTGTAACATCACTATGCTGTGTTTTTTGGTGAACAGTCTCTTTTCAATATCACACAAATGGCACACTATGAGGACCGCCACTCACAATATATGGGTGAGGCCCTTCAGAGTCAGAATCTAAATCTGATCCACTTTTATTCACCAGTACTTAATGTACAGGAATTTGACTTGGTAGATTTGGAGCTGCTTATAACGGTACATAATATCACATACAAATAACATAAATAGCTTAAGATAAAAAGAAAAAAAATTAAAAAGTTGCAGAATAGTACAATTATAAAGAAAATATGCAACTTATGATGTACAAGTGAAAGTGTGAGTATGTAGTATGTATGCACATGCACACACATACATGTAAATGCACTGTAAACACACACACCTTCATAAGTATTTGACAGAATGCATACAGTGGTGTGAAAAACTATTTGCCCCCTTCCTGATTTCTTATTCTTTTGTATGTTTGTCACACAAAATGTTTCTGATCATCAAACACATTTAACCATTAGTCAAATATAACACAAGTAAACACAAAATGCAGTTTTTAAATGATGGTTTTTATTATTTAGGGAGAAAAAAAAATCCAAACCTACATGGCCCTGTGTGAAAAAGTAATTGCCCCCTGAACCTAATAACTGGTTGGGCCACCCTTAGCAGCAATAACTGCAATCAAGCATTTGCGATAACTTGCAATGAGTCTTTTACAGTGCTCTGGAGGAATTTTGGCCCACTCATCTTTGCAGAATTGTTGTAATTCAGCTTTATTTGAGGGTTTTCTAGCATGAACCACCTTTTTAAGGTCATGCCATAGCATCTCAATTGGATTCAGGTCAGGACTTTGACTAGGCCACTCCAAAGTCTTCATTTTGTTTTTCTTCAGCCATTCAGAGGTGGATTTGCTGGTGTGTTTTGGGTCATTGTCCTGTTGCAGCACCCAAGATCGCTTCAGCTTGAGTTGACGAACAGATGGCCGGACATTCTCCTTCAGGATTTTTTGGTAGACAGTAGAATTCATGGTTCCATCTATCACAGCAAGCCTTCCAGGTCCTGAAGCAGCAAAACAACCCCAGACCATCACACTACCACCACCATATTTTACTGTTGGTATGATGTTCTTTTTCTGAAATGCTGTGTTCCTTTTACGCCAGATGTAACGGGACATTTGCCTTCCAAAAAGTTCAACTTTTGTCTCATCAGTCCACAAGGTATTTTCCCAAAAGTCTTGGCAATCATTGAGATGTTTCTTAGCAAAATTGAGACGAGCCCTAATGTTCTTTTTGCTTAACAGTGGTTTGCGTCTTGGAAATCTGCCATGCAGGCCGTTTTTGACCAGTCTCTTTCTTATGGTGGAGTCGTAAACACTGACCTTAATTGAGGCAAGTGAGGCCTGCAGTTCTTTAGACGTTGTCCTGGGGTCTTTTGTGACCTCTCGGATGAGTTGTCTCTGCGCTCTTGGGGTAATTTTGGTCGGCCGGCCACTCCTGGGAAGGTTCACCACTGTTCCATGTTTTTGCCATTTGTGGATAATGGCTCTCACTGTGGTTCGCTGGAGTCCCAAAGCTTTAGAAATGGCTTTATAACCTTTACCAGACTGATAGATCTCAATTACTTCTGTTCTCATTTGTTCCTGAATTTCTTTGGATCTTGGCATGATGTCTAGCTTTTGAGGTGTTTTTGGTCTACTTCTCTGTGTCAGGCAGCTCCTATTTAAGTGATTTCTTGATTGAAACAGGTGTGGCAGTAATCAGGCCTGGGGGTGGCTACGGAAATTGAACTCAGGTGTGATACACCACAGTTAGGTTATTTTTTAACAAGGGGGCAATTACTTTTTCACACAGGGCCATGTAGGTTTGGATTTTTTTTTCTCCCTAAATAATAAAAACCATCATTTAAAAACTGCATTTTGTGTTTACTTGTGTTATATTTGACTAATGGTTACATGTGTTTGATGATCAGAAACATTTTGTGTGACAAACATGCAAAAGAATAAGAAATCAGGAAGGGGGCAAATAGTTTTTCACACCACTGTAAATATACAAAGAAGACAGGCGAAGTTAATGGTTTGATAGGGCCATGGCTTTAGGAAAGAAACTGTTGAGGTATTTATTAGTTTTATTTTTAATTGACCTGAAGCATTTACCAGAGAAGAGTTTTTGGAATAAATGATGAGCTGGGTAAGATGAGTCCATGGTGATTGTTTTGACCCAGTTAGCGACACAAGATGTATACGGGTCTGCCACAGATGGAAGGGCACAGCCAATTATTTTCTCAGCAGACCTCATAACACACTGTAATTTAGATCTGGAGTGAGCCATTGTTGATCCAAACAATACAACATTGGAGAATGTGATTACACTTCCAGTTATGGTTTTGTAAACCTGAACTAGGATTGGCTGGGAAATATTTGGCTTCTTTAGTTGGCGTAAGAAGTTCAATCAATGCTGTTCCTTTTGTAGCGATGTAGGTGGTGTTAATGTCCTAGCTGAGATTTGAAGATTTGAAGGATCCCACCATACTGACTGCAGAATCATTAATTTCTAGTGGGAGAGGTTGTAACTGCTTTTTATGAAAGTCAATGACCATTTCCACTGTTTTGGTGGTGTTGAGCACTAGGTTATTGGAAACACACCAAGACAAATGCCGAGATACCTCTTTTCTATAAGGTGTTTCATTGCCATTAGTAATTAGATCAACAATGATGGTGTCATCAGCAAACATTTTAGTGGAACTGCAGTCATTGGTGTACAAGGAATAAAGTAGGGTGGAAAGTACACAGCCTTGCGGGGAATCTGTAGTAATACAGATAGATAGATAGATAGATAGATAGATAGATACTTTATTAATCCCAAGAGGAAATTCACATACTCCAGCAGCAGCATACTGATTAAAAATTAAAAACAAAAAAAAACAGTATTAAATTAGAGAGTGATAAAAATGCAGGTAAAACAGACAATAACTTTGTATAATGTTAACGTTTACCCCCCACGGTGGAACTGAAGAGTCGCATAGTGTGGGGGAGGAACGATCTCTTCAGTCTGTCAGTGGAGCAGGACATTGACAGGAGCCTGCTCTGCGATCGTTGCTCTTCCACGGATGTCAAACTGTCCAGCTCCATGCCTACAATAGAGCCTGTCTTCCTCACCAGTTTGTCCAGGCATGAGGCGTCCTTCTTCTTTATGCTGCCTCCCCAGCACACCACCGCGTAGAAGAGGGCACTCGCCACAACCCTCCGATAGAACATCTGCCAAATCTTATTGCAAATTTTGAAGGATGCCAGTCTTCTAAGGAAGTATAGTCAGCTCTGTCCTCTCTTGCACAGAGCATCAGTATTGGCAGTCCAGTCCAATTTATCATCCAGGTGCACTCCCAGGTATTTATAGGTCTGTACCATCTGCACACAGTCACCTCTGATAATCACGGGGTTCAGGAGAGGCCTGGGTCTCCTAAAATCCACCACCAGCTCCTTGGTTTTGCTGGTGTTCAGGTGTAAGTGGTTTGAGTCACACCATTTAACAAAGACCTTGATTAGGTTCCTATACTCCTCCTTCTGCCCACTCCTGATGCAGCCCACAATAACAGTGTCATCAGCAAACTTTTGCATGTGGCAGGACTCCGAGTTGTACTGGAAGTCCGATGTATATAGGTTGAACAGGACCGGTGAAAGTACAGTCCCCTGCGGCGCTCCTGTGTTGCTGACCACAATGTCAGACCTGCAGATTCCGAGACGCACATACTGAGGTCTGTCTGTAAGACAGTCCATGATCCATACCAGCAGGTTTGAATCTACTCCAATCTCTGTCAGCTTGTCCCTAAGGAGAAGAGGTTGCATGGTGTTGAAGGCACTAGAGAAGTCCAGAAACATAATTCTTACAGCACCACTGCCTCTGTCCAAGTGGGAGAGGGATCGGTATAGCATATAGATGATGGCATCCTCCGCTCCCACCTTCTCCTGGTATGCGAACTGCAGAGGGTCAAGGGCATGTTGGACCTGTGGCTTCAGGTGGTGAAGCAGCAGCCACTCTATGGTCTTCATCACATGTGACGTCAGAGCAACAGGCTGGAAGTCATTCAGCTCACTAGGACGTGATACCTTTGGGACTGGTGTGATGCACGATGTTTTCCATAGCCTCGGGACTCTCCCCTGTTCCATGCTCAGGTTGAAGATGCACTGTAGAGGACTCCCCAGCTCCAGCGCACAGGCCTTCAGCAGTCGTAGCGATACTCCATCTGGACCCACTGCTTTGCTGGCAGGAAGTCTCCTCAGCTCTCTTCTCACCTGGGCTGCTGTAATTGTGGGTGGGGATGTCTCTCCTATGGTGGTATCAGCAGAAGGATGGGTGGAGGGTGCAGTACTCCAAGGTGAGAGTGGGTTAGGGTGGTCAAACTTGTTAAAGAAGTTGTTCATCTGGTTTGCTCTCTCCACGTCTCTCTCGATGGTGGCACCCTGCTTCGAGCTGCAGCCAGTGATGATCTTCATCTCATCCCACACTTCCTTCGTGCTGTTATTCTGCACCATCTGCTCCAGCTTTCTCCTGTACTGGTCCTTAGCCGCCCTGAGCTGGACTCAGAGTTCCTTCTGCACTGGCTTGAGCTCATGCTGATCACTGCCTTTAAAAGCCCTTTTCTTCTGGTTCAAAAGGCCCTTGATGTCACTTGTAATCCATGGCTTGTTGTTAGCATAGCAGTGTACTGTTCTTACTGGAACTACAATGTCCATACAGAAGTTGATGTAGTCAGTAGTGCAGTCAACAACCTCCTCAATGTTCTCACTATGTGACTATATAGAGACAGTCTGAGAGGTGGGAGCCCACATGATTGTATTGTTTCTTGTTTAGCAAAAAACTGTAAATCCATTGGCTGATGGAAGGATTCAGAACGGACTGTAGACTTTTAATTAACAATAGCTCCTGGACAATGGTGTTAAAAGCTGAACTAATGACAACAAACAGTATTCTGGTATTCTGCAGCATAAGGCTCTTCACAGTCCAGATGTTGCAGCACAAAGTGAAAGATCTGTTTGTTCGATATGCAAACTGAAGAGTGTCAAGATCAGTAGCAGTAACAGACTTTAGAACAAGTCTTTCAAATATTTTCATTAAAACTGATGTAAGAGGAATAGGCCTGTGATCATTGAGACAGCTTATTTTATCACTTCGAAGATATTCTCAACATGAATGCAGGTAAGGCTGGCCCTTTTTCCATTATACTGTTGCCATGGGATATATTGGCATGTTATAAGGGCAATGTTGATTGCAGAGTCAAAAATCATACTGACAGTGGTCCATCTACTTTAGCTGCCCCTGAAAAAGAGACAGAGATAGGGTTAGCAATGGCTACTTCAGCCTGTCTTTTTCTCATAACCCATCTGCAGTTCATGGGTTCCTTGAGTTGTGGGATGTTGGACATGAGGTGGCCTACATCTGTAGCAGTAAAAAAGTTTGAGTGGAGTGGTCTTTTTGCTGTGCATAGAGTCCTGTTTTTTCGGCCTTAGGTTCTGGCTTTGCTGTCTTTAGTGGGAGGGCCCAATATTTCTCACCCAGCCTCTCGCAATATGGGGAATCAATGCTGCCTCATGAACTTGACCAACAACCCTATCAACATCCTATGCTCTAAACTAACATTTTTCTAAAGTCTTCACATGTGAGGATTTGGATAATCTCCCAGCAGTAAAAGGGACTACTTAGGAGTATTAAGTGATGTGAAAATTGTAGAGGGAGAGGTACTGTTTAGATTAAATAGGCTTTAATAAAACACATCACCAGGACCAGATAATATTTATCCTCAAGTTCTTAAGAAGGTTAGCAAGTACAAATATAAACCCTTGATGTATATTTTTTAGAAAGCCACTGTGCACTGGGGACATTCCAAAGGACTGGAAATTGGCAAATATCCATCCATCCATTATCCAACCTGCTATATCCTAACTGCAGGGTCACGAGGGTCTGCTGGAGCCAATCCCAGCCAACACAGGGCGCAAGGCAGGAAAAAAACCCAGGCAGGGTGCCAGCTCACACACACACACCAAGCACAATTTAGAATTGCCAATGCACCTCACCTGCATGTCTTTGGACTGTGGGAGGAAACCGGAGTACCTGGAGGAAACCCACACAGACATGGGGAGAACATGCAAACTCCACGCAGGGAGGACCCAGGAAGCGAACCTGGGTCTCCTAACTGCGAGGCAGCAGCACCACCACTGCGCCACCATGCCACCCCGGCAAATATCCTGTTATATAAAAAGGGTGATCATGCAGATCCAAGCAGCTATAGCCCAGTAAGTTTAACTTACATCACAGATAAATTAATGGAAGGAATAATTAAGGAAAAGATAAGAACAGTTTTACTAAACATGGGTTCAGAAGAGGGAGACCACGTTTTACTAAAATGCTGAAATTCAACAAAGTGGAGCATGTGAAATTATATATCCTAACTTTCAAAAAGCTTTTGATAGGGTGCCACTTGATAGGTTGGGCATCAAACTAAAAAAAATGAGAGTTCAGTGTGTATTATGTAGATGGGTGCAAAATTGGCTCAGACAGAGGAAGCAGAGGGTTATGGTGCAAGGAACTCTATCAGAATTGGCCAATTTTAAGAGTGCTGTCTCACAGAGGTGCGTGATAGGGCAGCTGCTATTTTTAATGTATGTAAATGTTTTGGATAGTAATAATGCAAATGATTTAGGAGTTCTATTTGACTTGACACTCTCAGCTGTTATGTAGTGTTCATAAGCCATTAAGAAGGCTACAGAATGTTAGGTTATATAGCACCATGTGTAGAGTACAAGTCCAAAGAGGTTATGCTCAAGCTTTATAACGCACTGGTTAGACCTCATCTGGAATACTTGTGTAGGTTTGGTATCCAAGCTATAAAAAGGAAATAGCAGCACTGGAAAAAGTCCAGAGAGGAGTGATTAGGCTGATTCCACAGCTACAGGTGATTATGAGGATAGATTAAAAGAGATGTGCCTTTTCAGTTTAAGTAAAATAAGATTAAGGGGGGACATGACTGAAATATTTTACAGTATGAAGGGATTACTGCTCCCAAAGTACTATTATAACTGAAAGGGTTTTTTTTTTTTTTTTTTTTTTTTTTTTACCGATCATCTTTTGTTCCAGTAAGTTTGTTGTTTATGAGGTTTTGAAGGATGACATTATGTGTGTTACCAAGTACAATATTTATTATGTTTTAAAATAACTTGAAACAGCCCTGGTACATTGTGCTTTTATTTTACTACCCTGCTTACTTTTGTGCTTTTTGCAAATCTAGAAACCATGTTGATTAACAACTGGTCTTCTTCTTTCGGCTGCTCCCGTTAGGGGTCGCCACAGCGGATCATCTTCTTCCATATCTTTCTGTCCTCTGCATCTTGTTCTGTTACACACATCATCTGCATGTCCTCTCTCACCACATCCATAAACCTTCGCTTAGGCCTTCCTCTTTTCCTCTTCCCTGGCAGCTCTATCTCTAATCTTGTCAGTCAACCTGTCCATCATCATTGCTAATAAAAAAAGGGGACAGATTTGATCTCTAATGTAATCCCACCTCCATGTTGAATGTATCCATCAGTCCTACCGCAGACCTCACCACTGTCACACTTCCCTTGTACATATCCTGTACAACTCTTATGTACTTCTCTGCCACTCCCAGCTTCCTCATGCAACACCACCCTGTCATATGCTTTCTCCAAGTCCACAAAGATGCAATGCAACTCCTTCTGGTCTTCTCTTTATTTCTCCAGCAACACAGAGCAAACTCCACATCAGTAGTGCTCTTTTTTGGCATGAAACCACACTACTGCTCACTAATTATCACCTCCCTTCTTAACCAAACTTCTACTACTCTTTCCCATAACTTCATGCTGTGGCTCATCAATTTAATCCACCTGTAGTTACTATGACTCTACCGC
>JANRMT010062821.1:740017-769086 GCA_026402145.1 Polypterus bichir lapradei | reverse complement strand
ACTTCATGCTGTGGCTCATCAGTTTTATCCCCCTGTAGTTACTACATCTCTGTACATCCCCCTTATTCTGAAAAATTGGTACCAGTACACTTCTTTTCCACTCCTCAGGCATCCTCTCACTTTCCAAGATTTCATTAAACAATCTGGTTAAAAACTCCACTGCCATCTCTCCTAAACACCTCCATGCTTCCACAAGTATGTCATCTGGACCAACAGCCTTTCCATTCTTCATCCTCTTTATAGATGTCCTTACTTCCTCCTTGCTAATGTGGTGTACTTCCTCCAACCTTTTCTCTCTCTCTCATTCTCTTCATTCATCAGCTTCTCGAAGTACACTTTCCATCTGCTCAACACAGTCTTCTCTCTTGTGAGTAAGTTTCTATCTTTATCCTTTATCACCCTAACCTGCTGCACATCTTTTTCATCTTGGTTCCTCTGTCAAGCCAATCGGTACAGGTTCTTTTCTCCCTTCTTAGTGTCCAGCCTCTCATACAACTCATCATACGTATTTTCTTTAGCTTTTGCCACCTCTCTCTTCACCTTATGCATTATCTCCTTGTACTCTTTTCTCCTTTCTGCATCTCTCTGACTATCCCACTTTTTCTTTGACATTCTCTTCCTCTGTATACTCTCCTCTTCTTCCCTATTCCATCAACAGGTTTCCTTTTCCTCCTTCATCTGTCCATATGTCACACCAAGCACCCTTCTTGCTGTCACCCTTACTACTTCTGCTGTAGTTGCCCAACTTTCTGGTAACTCTTCACTGCCACCCAGTGCCTGTCTTACCTCCTCCCTAAACTCAATCTTGCAGTCTTCCTTTTTCAACTTCCACCATTTAATCCTTGGCTCTGCCCACACTCTCCTCCTCTTCTTGATCTCCAACTTCATCCTACAGACCACCATCCTATGCTGCCTAACAACACTTTCCCCTGCCACCACTTTACAGTCTTCAATCTCCTTCAGATTGACTCTTCAGCATAGGATATAATCTACCTGAATGAATCTTCCTCCACTTTTGTGCGTCACCGTAGGTTCCTCCCCCTTCTTAAAATATGTATTCACCACAGCCATTTCCATCCTTTTCGCAAAATCCACTATCATCTGATCTTCTTCATTTCTCTCCTTGACACCATACCTACCCATCACCTCTTCGTCACTGTCCATCACTTCATCCAACTCACTCCAGAAATCTTTCTCATTCATCACACTAACAACATTCATCATCACACCTCCAATTTCCAGCTTCATAATCATTACTCTGTCTGACAATCTTTTCACTCCCAAAACACTCTTGACACACTGTTCCTTCAGAATAACCCCTACCCCATTTCTCCTCCCATCCACACCATGATAGAGCAATTTGAATCTACCTCCAATCAACCTGGCCTTACTCCCCTTCCATTTAGTCTCTTGCATGCACAATATATCAGCCTTCTTTCTCTCCATCATATCTGCTAACTCTCTCCCCTTACCAGTCATACTGCCAACATTCAAAGTTCCTATCCTCAATTCCACTCTCTTTACTTCCCACCTCTCCTCCTGCCTCCGGACAGGTCTCCCTCCTCTTCTTCTCCTTCTTCAGCCAACAGTAGCCCAATTTCCACAAGCACCCTGTTGGATAACAGTACTGGTGGGGACCGTTGTTGACCCGGGCTTTGACCGATTCGGTTTGGAAATTCGTATTGTTGTCCGCATATTGATCTGGCAAACCTTTACACCGGATGCCCTTCCTGACATATCCTTCCCCATTTATCCTGGCTTGGGACCGGCATAAAGAAACACTGGATTTTGCATCCCCTGTGGCTGGGTTACCAGTGTGACAGATAGGGGGCGCTCTCATCCCCTTGAACCCTCAGAACAGACGCTAGACACCAGGTAAAAGTCCAATAATTAATTTTATTTAGACTACACAGTGCACAAAGCACCATCCTCCCCACAATAATCATTAAATACTCCACAATACAATAATCAATAATCCTCCACTCCCAGACGGGTTGCCACCCTGCCACCCAGCTCAGCTCAACTCTGGGATCTCCCACAGTCCTTTATATAGTCTGTGACCCGGAAGTGTTTTCTCTCTCTGTCCATGTGACTGGTAACACTTCCGGGTCAGATAAAAACTCCTCTTCTTCAACCTGGAAGCACGTCATTTCCTCTGTCCATGTGACTAGGACGCACTTCCGGGTTGTAGGGAAAACCATTGTTGTTCCTCCCTGCAGCGCCTTCTAGAGGCCCCCAAGGTATCCAGCAGAGCTGTGGATAAAAATCCCATTGTCCTTAATTCCCTGCCTGCATTCAGGGCACCTCCATGCTGCAGGGAGGGCTCCACCTGGCGGCCTGGGGGTATTGGCCTGGATGAATGGCCGCCCATAGTCCACGCCAGTCAATAGCTGATACCGTTGCGCCACCAAAGCTGTCGGAGCAAATGCATGTCAATGTCGCAGATAAACGCGGGTTGTTTTTCTGCAGTTATATTTTTAAATAAAAGTGCATTTGTTCTGTTATATTTGTACCTTTTGTGAAAGTGTTTGTTTGATATTTGGAATTCAGGCTTCACACATTATATACTTAATGTCTACATTTTGTCAATTATTACCAAAATATGAAAAACGTTTCTGTTTTAACGATGTGTTTACTGTACATAGATTGTTGTAGACACGGAACACACATGAAATGCAAGTGTTCCAAATAATGATATAGTATTTATAAAAGGTGTCATTTTTCTTGACTTCTCACTTTATACAACTCTAAGCAACTGACACGCAGGTAAACAGACTTGAGCTGAGACAACTGTCTCAGGGGTTGGGAGTGGGGGAGGGGGGGTGTGATAGTAGGCTGCTTGCTGTTTGCTGCTTATCCACACATTTAGAAGACAAAAGACGCTGACGGAGAGGTGCAAAGCGTTTTAAGGTGGGATAGATCTACGAGTTTTTTCGTAGGCTCTGGTAATTCTAGTGTTAAGGATATCTCAGCCATCTCTCTGTCATGCCTGCCGTGCTGGAAGTCATAAACTGACTGACTAAGCTCTACATACAGTTTCCATATTGTGTGGGTGTACAGAGCAAAATAAAAAGGCAATTTTCATTAGTGCCTGGATTTTGTAAAGCAATCAGAATTGACTGAACTCTCATTGCAATAAAGGCACCTAGCCAGAACAAAGCTGCTTTTGTTAACCATAAGAAGGGGTAGACAAATCAGTAGTCCAGTCACCTGAGACTATGAGTTTTTAATTCCAGACAACTAAACTATAGATATGCAAAGCCTGGGAGACTATCAGATGTCTAGGATTTTTGGTGCATGCAATACTTTCCTAATCAAAAACAAATTGATAAAAACAAAAGACCCAATTCTTCAAGTACATTGGTGACTAAAATGTATTTATACTTGCATATTAAAATGCTTGATTGGCCTGTTGACATTTTCCTAGTCAGTAAGTGACAGTGTTTGGTTAATGTTGCATTCCTAACAATTTCACAGTAGAAGAAGTGGGACTCTTTTGATGGAGAAGTGTTGTGCCAATTATTGCTGGTTATAAGAGGATAAAAAAGAAGAAGGTGGCAAGTTATAACCTTATAACCAAATGTGTTGAAGAGAAGGCAAATATAATGTTCTTGTAATTGGGTGAACTACATGATGAACAAATGTACTATAAATATTTCTGCATGTATTCCATGTGCCTTGACAACCTGTTGCATCATATTCAGCTCTCCATTCATCATTCTGGCACCAACATAATCGGCTTCTGATTTACATTTTTCCATACTGCTTGTGTGAGCAGGACCAATATGTCAGGTATTAACCTGGCTTTACCATGCACACACCCACTAATGGGTAATAATGCAAAATTGTGCAGATAGTCTGTAAAGTATGGAAGGTAAACAATAAAGTTGACTGTAAAGCAACTGAGCACTGAAGGCAGGAATACCAAAAAGTTAATCATTTTTTCTTGTTGTTTACCATGGCTTATAAGGTAATAAATAATTAATGCATACATTATTGGCTTAAAAAAAGGTGAGCACAAGGTAAACCATTCCACTACCTCTGTAATCAACTAAAGATATATGACACTGCAAAGGATATACTGCACTTCAGAATAACCCTGAAGGTCAAATTGATGATGTTTTTGACAGACAAGACAAACTTATTGGTGGGGTCTAAACTGAATGTGAAATAAAATTTCAGAATACAATATTAATTCAGCATTTCAATATATTTTTTATATTTTTGTGCACATTGGAAAAACTTAACTTCCATGATGCTTGTTGTGTCTATATTGTATAAGAAAAGTGGTATGCACTTGTGTACAACAAACTTTTACAAAAAAAATTGATGTAAAAAGTTGCAGGTAACCCTCCACCCCGTTTATGTAAAGCATGGGATACCAGAAGGTTTACCTGGACTATCAGCCTTGCAAAGTTGGCAACCTGGCAGACTATCAAATGCATTCACAATTTGTCCACCTCAATAAGCATTTTTCATTCCATTAACCTACAAGTAGTCTGTGAAACCAAGATGAGAATGACAAAAACTCTGGCTCAATGGCTTGGTCAAACCATGATTCATTTATTTTGTGTTAAAGTAGCGTTGGGAGACATTTTGCTAATGGTGCTGTATGTAATGGCTAGTTTTTGGGTAAAGTTATTAGCTGAGCCCTTAGTTATCATATTCACACTTCCTTTTGATCATGAATTATAATGGTGCAATGAGGTTTCAATTGTTCCTGAAGAACAAGAAGGCATCTACCAGCTATGCTGGACCAATTATTGTGGACAGAAAAGTGATCTGAGCTGTAAGGCAGCAGTGCTAACCACTGAGCCTAAACCACTGAGTGCTAACCACTGTGCCTTAAACAACAAAAGATGCAGGTAAAGCGATAACCACAAAGAAAATACAATAAATGGCCACAAACTAGTAACAAGTAAAAAAGAAAGCTATTTATCTTTGCACTTTCAGAATTTCAATCTCGGTGACTGTCTCGTTCCACTGTTTGAAGTTGTGGCTGTAGGCACAGCTGGAATAACTTGTTTCCAATCTGTGCAAATGCTTTGCACTTTTTTGTCCATGAAGATGATATATAAACTTATGAACAGTAATAAATCTTTCATTATTATTATTATTATTATGTTACAGGGTCACGTGTTTTCTTTTTCAAGGAGGACGAGGTCTCCTTTAAGGCATATTTTGGATTGTATGTCCAGCACATAGCTAATTATGTATGCACATTAACCACGTGGCACTGCCCCTGCACAATGATTTTTTTTACCCATGTAGACTGGAAAATAGAAGTACTAATCAGGTTGTGATGTAACACGTGCCCGAAGCAGATCTGCAATAGTACAGTACGCAAACTGAAACGTCTGTGCATGGCCACTAAACCTTTGTGATGTTATGGTAGTCTCACAAAGCATCATGGAGCACTGAGAAAAATGTTTGTCTAAGCATGCCACACAGCAAATTTCCAAGATAATATTTGACAAACAAGGTCACTGGCTAATACATTGTATCCACTGCCAAATGTGCTTTGCTGAATTATGCCAATCAACACTAATTATAACATAGTCTTTATGGCATCTTGTTAGCCCTGGGGCACATCAAGTGCACAAGGAGATTAATGAGTGGCCTTTCACAGAGAAACAGCACTATGCTGATGATGTTGTCATTGTAAGTGTAAATGTAGTTGAAACTGATGATCCCAGTTTATTTCACACATATTAAAGTTATTTTTTAATTAAATATTTTCATAACTATTTTCACATGGCCCACACTGCCCAGAGTTATGACATATTGTCTCTGGTGTTATTTATTGTGAAATGGTACCATTAAGAAGGATATTAGGGAGGCTAAAATACAGTTATAGAGGAAGTTAGCAGATAAGGTGAAAGACAACCCCTAGAGATTTTTTTCAGTATTTTAGTAGTAAAAGAACAGTCAAGGAGATGGTGAAGTGCATCGGGAATAGTAAGGGGGAATTAAAAATACAGTGAAATAGCAGATGCTTTAAATTCACATTTTTCTGATGTCTTCACAATTGAGGAAGTTGGCAACCACCCACTGGTAAAATTGACTAATAAGGATGTACTGATTGATTTAGGAATTGTAGAGGGAGAAGTACTGATTAGATTAAATAGGCTGAAATCAAACAAATCACCAGCACCAGATAATATTTACCCTCGAGTTCTTAAGGAGGTTAGCAAGTACATATATAAATCCTTGACACATATTTTTAGGAAGTCATTGTGCACTGGGTAATTCCGAAGGACTGGGAAATAGCAAATATTATCCCGTTATATAAAAAGGGTGATCGGGCAGATCCAAGCAACTATAGAGTAAGCTTAATGTGCATCACAGGAAAATTAATGGAAGGAATTAATAAGGATAAGATTAAGCAATACATGGAGTTTTACTGAACAGTCAGCATAGGTTCAGAAGAGGGAGGTCATGTTTTACTAACATGCTGGAATTTTATGAGGGAGCAAGAAAAGGGTATGATCAAAGGGGAGCATCTGATATGATTTATCTGGACTTTCAGAACGCATTTGATATGGTGCCACATCAGATGTTGGGCATCAAACTAGAAGAAGTAGGAGTTCAGGGTGATGTTTGTAAATGGCTGCAAAATTGGCTCAGACACAGGAAGTAGACAGTTATGGTGCGAGAAACCTTATTAGAATTGGCTGATGTTAAGAGTGGTGTTAGGGGTCAGTGCTAGGGCTGCTTCTATTTTTAATAGATACAAATGATTTGGATAGGAATATAAGTAAAAAACTGGTTAAGGTTGTAGAAGATACCAAGATAGATGAATTTGCAGATCTGAAATCCATTGAATCACTACAGAGGGACTTGGACAGCATACAGGGTTGAGCAGATTTGTGGCAGATGAAATTTAATGTCAGTAAATGTAAAGTATTACATGTAGGAAGTAAAAATGTTAGGCTTGAATGCACTCTGGGAGGTCAGAAAATCGAAAGTACACCTTATGAGAAGGATTTAGCAGTTGTAGTGGACTCTGTGCCATCAACTTCAGACAGTGTTCAGAAGCCATTAAGAAGGCTAACAGAATGTAGAGTACAAGTCCAAGGAGGTTATACTCAAGCTTTATAATTCACAGCTGTGGCCTCATGTAGAGTACTATGCACAGTTTTGGTCTTCAGGCTACAAAAATGATATAGCAGTGCTAGAAAAGCTCCTGAAAAGAGCGAGTAGGATCATTCCAGGGCTACAGGTTATGAATTATGAAGAAAGATTAAAAGAGCTGAGCCTTTTCACTTTAAGTAAAAGAAGATTAAGAGGTGAAACAATTATAAATTATGAAGGGAATTAGTACAGTTGATCAAGAGGAAATTTTTCTTTACACCAAGAATCACAGACACTTGGAATAAGCTACCAAGTAGTATTGTAGACAATAGGACTTTAGGGACTTTCAAAACTCAGCTTGATGCTTTTTTAAAAGAACTAAGTGGATATGACTGGCAAGCTTTGTTAGACTGATTGTCCTGTTCTTGTCTAGATTGTTCTAATGTTCTGATTTTTTTAATGCTTCTTGATAAATTTTTAAGTGGTATTGAAATTAATTGAGTAAAAAGTATCTTATTTATTAGTTGATCTAAAAACAAACATGTAGCACCATGATAGGTCTTTATGTTCAGCATCTTATTCCTCAATCAAATGAAAAGAATGCTGGTATTCTAATCCAAAGTTGTGTTGTTACAGCCAGTTTTGAGTTTTCTTCTTCTTTTGCTTCTTTTCATATTTCTGTGTATCATATACTAGCTGGGTTATTCTTACTTCACACTGGCTTTATTCTTTTGACAACTCCTAACAATACAAAACAATTAAGTATAGTACACATTATATTTATTAACCTAATCAGACAGGTGTAAAGTAAAATTTACAGTGAAGCTTTTACGTAATCCCAGGGCAATGCTAGTTAACACAGATTGTATTAGTTAAAGGTGACATTAGTAAAAAATAGCACTTATTTAACTTCATAAATATCATTTATCAACTGGCACTGTGTAAAATCAATCGATTAAATGGATAATTTTAGTCAGAAAATCAAACACAATTAAGCTCATTTATATCCAATGCTTAATGTAAACTTTACTTAATTTGACCCTCATCATCAGAGTTAAGTTGCAAGCATAAAGATTAAAGAAGCATATAATGCCATGATGAAAGGAAATTCAGTATGTCCTTGAATTGATGCTTAGAAATTTTAAAATTAAAATTGTACTTTACATAGGAGGGTGAGACGGTGGTTCAATGGAAGTGCTGCTGCCTCGCAGTAAGGAGACTACAGTTCATGTATTGGGTCCTCCCTGTGTGGAATTTGCATGTTCTTCCTGTGTCTGTGTGGGTTTCCTCTCGTTGCTCCAATTTCCTTTCATAGACCAAAGACATGCAGGTTAGGTGGAGTGGCAGTACTAAATTGTCTGTAGCGTGTGGTTGGGGAGTGTGTGTGTGTTTACCCTGCAGTTGACTGGTGCCCTGTCCAAGTTGTGTTCCTACCTTGCGTCCTATGTTTTTTGCGATAGGCTCCAGCACACCCTGTGACCCTTTACGGGACTAAACAAGTTTGACACTGACTGTCTGAATTTACAGAGGCAAGGTCAGAAACTGGAAGTTGGATAGACTTATGTTTGTGGCAACTACTTTGAATTTGGGGATGCTATTTAGAAGGAGAGCTTTAACCACTATGCCTGGTATCTTTAACTATATGAGCATGTGGTGTACACTACTTATTTTGTTCCCCTTTGGTGTCTTTAGTAGATTCTGAATGTAAAATGTACAGGTAGAGTGAAATGACATATGCCACAGGAATAAAGGGAGTGTTTGATGACTTTTATAGATGGGAGTTTGTTAAACCTTCAATGTTTTGCAATGTAAATTTGCATTATTTTAATTTTAGTGTTACACAGTTTAATATAATTTATTATTTTTCCACACCCTCTTCCCTCAGTAGTCTATATCATAAGTCTTGTTTAGTTTTTCAACAAGAAAAATACTTTTTAAAGTTTTTATTAAATGAAATATATTTTTAAATTGTTAGTACTTTCTCAATGAGTGTGTATATTGTTTGATTAAAAAAGGCTTGTCACTATATTAAGCCCTTTTGAATATTAGACATACATATTTGAAGTGGAATTCATAAAGTGGAATTGTCTTATATGTTTTTAAAAAAGGCTTGTTACTATATTAAGCCCTTTTGCATATTAGACAAACTTATTTGAAGTGGAATTCATGGAAGTGGAATTATGTCTTACATGTACTCTGTTTTTCTGTTCACAGAATATGGATCCTGTCCATGATCTTCTCTTGGATGTTATTACTTGGGTGGGAATCCTGCTTTCACTTGTCTGCCTGCTGTTGTGCATTTTTACTTTTAGCTTTTTCCAAGGCCTTCAGAGCGATCGAAATACTATTCACAAGAATCTGTGTATAAGTCTGTTCATGGCTGAACTATTGTTCCTCATTGGCATCAATCGTGCTGATCAACCGGTAAGACAAGCTGAATAACCAGGAGAGGTGTTTTATTAAATTTAATAAAAAAAGAAATTCAAAAACCTTTTTTAATACTCGCCAAAATTATCATATTCTGCAAGTAATATTAGTATATGTATTATTTACTTCTTGGTTTTGCATAGAATTAATCCTTATTTTAATTGTAATATTGCATTATAATTGTTCATTTTAAATAACGAAATTTGTTCTTGTAGACAATATGGTCTTATTCTGTGTTGAATAACTATATACTAAAACTCTCAGGGCTGTGTAGTATAATGTAATAATCAGTATTATCAAAAAATTCATACAAAACTAAAAAAATTATGATGATGGCATTTCTCTGCATTGGAAAAATTTGAATATCAATTATACAGTTGTGGCTATTACCATGCTGCAAATGGACAAAAAAAGAAAACTATTGGCCAATTTGAAACCTGCCCTTAATTCGTAAGAACAAGTATGTCTATGTCTTATTTCTTTAACTTTAGACCTAATAGTGGTCATTTTGAAACAATTAAGGACAATAACATCCAATAAATATGTTTAAATTATATCTATGGGCAAAGCATACGTGGTTGCAGATGTCTCATTAATTCAGATTTGTTTTCAAAACTGGTCCAGTCACTGTTTGTATTTTCATGTTTTCCTCATGGATTTATTTGTGTTGTTTATCTTTCTTTTTTTTTTGTTTATGTTAACTAATGATTCTAAATTAGCCAGGTATAAGTAAGTGTGCATTTTCTGTGGCCAGTATCACCAAATGATTACAGTCATTAGCAAACCTATGATTAAACTTAGCTGTTTTGAGACTGTAGCTGCCAATGTGTAAGGCGAAGTTAGGCACGGGTAAGACGCGTGTCAAAGAAATCTCAAAGTCCAAAAGTTCGTTTAAAAATATTTAGTGAAAGTTAAAATCAAATAATCCACACAAGAATAAAAAGAAAAATAGTTACACACATAGAATAAAGGCAAAAAAAAGGAAAAAAATGTATCTTCTATTGACTTAGTTTTTCTTAAGAAGCTTTGGTTATTTCTGTACTTAAAAGTTCTTAATTTCTTCTTCTGTATGCCTTAAACATACGGTTCAACACTTAAATCTTTTATTTTAAGAGTTACTTCACACTCAAAAGGCCCGTAGACCGTTGGCACATTGACATGCACCGAGGCACGTTCACGTGCGCAAGCACGAACGTGAGCGCAAACAAGGACACGGTTAAAAAACCGTATGCCTCTATACCTTACACAAGGCAAGGCTAGACTCTAACTAAAGAACATTGTTTACTCAAAAACTGTTAAGAAATGACAGGAAAATACCAACTAAATTCTATTCACGGGGGTTATAGGAACCTCCCATATTTTATGCATTATCATCTAATAAATATTCATATATTTTATAGAACTTACAGAGACAATGAACGGATGATATACTTGATGGTTAAAATGTTGTGGTTACTCCGTATACAATCTAACATCATGCTAAGATTTTGGGGTTTCCTAATATGAAATCTTTTGATAGACTACTGTTTAGATGATTGTGAATTCTGGTGGCTAATTAACTATTTACCTGCAAAGTTAGTAACAAAAGATGATGAAATATTATTCAACTAATGTTCTGAAGGTGTTTACTTAAAAGAAGAATTGCATTTTCAATTTCTATATCTAAATGACAATTAAATGTAATTAATTATTAAGAAAGTGAGTTTTGTAACATTTTTATTTCTCCTTGTTGACAAATATAGTGTAATCTAGTCTAATCTAAGTAGGGTTTTTCAAAATTTGAAAAAAGAAACAGTGCTATATCACTCAAAGAAGATACTTACTGAAGGTTTACTTTTTCACATGTCTAGAAATATTAAGGTCAACCATCAACATTACTTTACAGTATCATAATTTATAGGAAAATCAGAGAAGGCTTCTACACTCTGTTAAGAATGGTGAATATGGTCCTGCAATTCTGTAAATTAATGAATATATGTCTATATGTTAATAATAAGAACTGTTTTTATATCTGTGGCTTTTACGTTATATGTAAAATATGAATAAAACCTACTGTCTGTGGTGTAATGCAGTAAGTGCTAATGAGGCATTGCCCCACCAGATGTGTAATATAAGCAACAAGTAGTTTAACTTAACACTAAAATGGTTATGGCAACCTTAAGCTTTTTCATCTCAAGCATTTTCTTATACCAGTTTTCTATCATATGCACAATGTAATTACTGAAGAAGGAAAATATTGGTTCTTGTAGCATGTGAAATTTTCTTTCTGTCGATGTTGTGTTGAATTCAGTATGCCTAACAGTGTACACATCTGTTATTCACTTGTCATCCATCCATCCATTATCCAATCCGCTATATCCTAACTACATGGTCACGGGGGTCTGCTGGAGCCAATCCCAGCCAACACAGGGTGCAAGGCAGGAAACAAACCCTGGGCAGGGCTCCAGCCCTCCAGCACACACACACACACACACACACACACACACAAACCAAGCACACAGTAGGGACAATTTAGAATCGTTAATGCACCTAACCTGCATGTCTTTGGATTGTGGGAGGAAACCGGAGCACCCGGAGTAAACCCACGCAGGGAGGACCTGGAAAGCGAACCCGGGTCTCCTAACTGCGAGGCACAGCGCTACCCACAGCGCCACCGTGCTGCCCATATGCCAATATTCTATTTTCAAACTAATCTGACAGTCCCTGTTTCTAGAAGTGAGACTATTTCCAAACTGGCTTAATTAACACTCTGATAAACAGGTCTAGCTGAAGTTCTATTTAATATTAACTTACAGGGGTAAAGACTATACCAAAATATATGTAAACTATTAGAAAATGATATTCTATTGAAATTAAGCAGAGACTTAACAGTATGTGAATTTAACATTAACAATAACTTTCTAAGATTGCTTCTTACATTTCCAGCCCCTAATTGTTTAGGGGGAGTAGCGATAATTACTGTATTTCATTTGAAAGAGAGTCATAAACTATTCTTATACTCTAAATATTGTTTTCAAATAAATAACAATTTAACTGCAGACAAACATTTAAAAATTTCTTATTTCAATTATTAGCTGTTTCTTGAAGTTTATTTATGGATCTGAATAGGGTGCTGGTTTTGGTCTACACGTAAAATCTTCTGACTGCATCTGGCATTGTCTTAATTATTTGACCCATTACTCAAGAGCTGCAGGATGCAGCATCATCTGCTATTAAAACAATGTTTCCTGGTTCAACATTATTTTTGGTGTAAGCCATTTTTGACATTCTTGCAGTATTGGCAAATACTCTTTAGACCATTGTCGGGCAACTGGTGCGCGCCATGGGTGCCACGAAAACGTTTGTAAAATATTTAAAATTGCTAGTGTTTTTGAACTTTTGGTTGATTAAAAAGATAATGTTTAAAAAAAAATATTTTATGTTGGAAAAACAGATAACGGAACACTTACGGAAATGAAGTCTAAGAAACGCGAGAGACTTCAAATGATCGACAAGGAAATGCGCGCCTGTCTTTCGAAAATTGATCCTCGCATCAATCTCATATGTGCTGAAAAACAATCTCAACATTCACATTAATTAAATTTAAGATTTATCCTTTGATTCCTTTATTAATAAAATGTCTTTCAAACTTGTAAAATTAACTGTTTTTATTGGCGATTGTCCATAGATTATGTCGTCACGACTTTATTTATGGGCAGTCCCTCAGGTGTGCCGCGAAAGAAAATGTTTGGACTTAGTGCGCCGCAACTCGAAAAAGGTTGCCTTTCACTGCTTTAGACCATCTTTTCCAAAACAAATCTGTCATGCATTGAACTTGCTACTAGTGTCTTCAAATGTACTGGTCATTTTTAGAAAAGAGTCCAGGAGGCATTTTTGATTGTGTCTTCAGTAACAATAAGTGATTGGGTGTTGCAGCTTCTAAATTGATTCTACTTCACACATTACTGTTTCTATATTTTCATCAGTAAGTGTTTTGTTGCTTGAGTATCAAGTTGAAAATCTTTCTTATACTTTTAATTTGTCTTTCCCATAAACAGCCTTGATGAGAGGTTATTGGTGGATTGAAAATCAATTTTATCCATTTCTTCATAATAGCATTGCAATTTTTTCTTGATTGAAGTTTTTAATGTTTCTCGTAGCTGTATTTCTGCTCCAATAAAGTTTGTTCCATTATGTGAGCGCATAATTTTAACTTGTCCTCTTCTGCAAATAAATCGGCATATGGTATTGATACAAGAATCAGTGTCCAAGCTGTGTGCAACTTCTGTGTGTACAGCTCTGATTGTTAGACGGCTGAAAATTACTCCATACCTCTTGATTAGACTTTTCCTCTTTTAACCTGAAAAGTTCCAAAATAGTCAACTCCAACATTGGAGAAAGGCAGTTGATCAGGTAACAAATAATCTTCTGCTCATCAGCTTTTGCATTGTATGTTCTGCATGTAGCACACTTTGAAATGAATTTTATGGTAGTTGTGTTTGTTTGAGGTATCCAATATTTCTGGCACAGCTGTGCAAGCATATATTTGTGTCCACAATGTCTGATTTTTCTCTGGATGTGCTGCAATATAAGAGAAACAATATGTGAGAGTTTGTGGAGAACTGCAGGATGATTAGCTTCTTCTAGTATAGCAGCTTTGTTGAGTCTGCCTCTGACTATCAGTATTTCATATTGTGAGATCAGGTCCAGTTTAAAGATTTGACTGTTCCTATTTACATGGGTATTTTTCTATAAAATCATTATTTTTTCTCGATAGTCTTATAGCTGACTGATTTACTTTTAGCCAAGTCTTCTGAAGAAATCGGGTTTGGTTTTAATGTCAGTTTGTACCTTTTCATGTGCTCTGAGATGAGTGTTTTTTGTTTTTCTGGGTTACTGACTTCAAATTTAAATGTCTTCCTTTCATTTTTTTAGGTGCAGCAGTATGTCTTTAACTCAAGAAAGCTTGCCACTGCTTTATTTTATTTATTGTCCCATTTTGAGAAGTATGTGAAGAGTTTATTTACAAGTTCAGTAATCTCATTTGTAGATTTGTGCTAAGAGGCAGAGAAAAGGTTTAAGTGCAAGTTTTTAATAGGAACACCTTCTTAAGTTACAGGAACATCCTGAGGCCTTTATAACAATTAACAAGACCTCCCAACAGCACCCACGCTTCAGCTTTCATGCAGGACTCTACAGAAAGTGTGGTGGGACAAACTTAGTTATAAGTAACATTATAATATCGGAGGAACCGGCATGCACCCCTCGGTTCCTCCCTCTTCTCTTGGACACCCTGACGGTCTGGGTCTGAGCATGGTGAAAGCTCAAATCCAGCCCTGTCTGCGTCCCTGCAGAGCGACAGGAGACTGTTGCGGGCTTGGAGTGCAGGGCGCTAGGACTCAGGGCACTCATCAGCCCCTGTCCTGCCAGCCCCTGCGTACTCGCTCTCCTCACTTCACAAGCAGTCTGCACCGCCGCGTCCGCTGTTGGGGAATTGCCTACTCGATGCCGGTCCTCCTTAGCAAAGTCACGGCCGTTTTCTGCGAATCCCCCCTCATGCTTTACGGGGACGGCAAAACCTACCTTCCCCGCGGTACTCCGTTGGCCAAAGGCTCCAGCGTCGCGCCGATCCTCCGCATCACACGGCGTCTCTCCCGACACGACCGCCTTCCCCTTCAGCTGCTCCAGCCGGACGACGAGAGCACCCAGCAACTGCAATAGAGGCGACTCTGCAGGCCGAAGGGACTCCTCCGGCTCGCGTAGAGCCGCCGGCGAAAACAAGTAGACAGACGTCGGTGGGCTTACCTGTCAATCAGCCACACTTGTCATCTGCCTCCTGTGGGCCACTCCCTCTGGCCCAATCGAGTCTCTTCCCGGCACGAGACTGGCATTCCTTGGTCCCGCCTCTGTACCGTCATTGGCGGGCACACAAGACACACCGGACAATCCTGTGCCTGTCAGCGGGCGGGACATCCGACCCGCGGCCATCTTGTCTCCCCTTCTCTGGGTGCAGTGGCGTGCCTCCTGGCAGCCTCGCAGCTGCTGCGATTCCTCAAGCTGCAGCGGCTCTGATTTCACAGCCTCCTCCGCTGCCGCCCTCGGCTGGGTCGTCCTTCGCGACAGCACGACTCTCAGAGCCCGCTGCACTCTGGCAACGCCCGTTCTCCTTCCTCTGCACCCGGGGATGGCCATTCTGCGGTCTGGCGGCAGTCCCTGGGGTAAACCGCTCCCGCGGGGTTGTGCACGGGCCGCTCCTACGGCGAGTGTGTGGGGTCCGCTGCTGCGCCAGGCCGTCCACAAAATATTTATTGTCTTGCACCAGACGGATCGCCCCACGTTGGGCGCCATTGTGGACTTGAACCCGGACACAGACAGACGGACATTGTTGGATCCACCATACACTGTTTATTTACAATTATATTTACAATCACGTGCACTCCCCAGTGCCTCCTGCACCGTTTCCCCAATGTCCAGGCCTCGCAGTCTCAATGCCTCTCTTTCCTGGCCGCCTCCAGTCCTCTCTCCATCTCCGTCTCTCTTCCACCTGACTTCCGCTATCGACTGAAGGGAGGCGGCCCCTTAAATAGGAACCCGGATGGGCTCCAGCTGCTTCCCGGCACTCCTCCGTGGCCACGCCCCAGTGTAGCGGAAGTGCCGGCTGCGCACCCGGAAGCCGTCCGGGTGTCCCCTGTCGTCTTCCCCCCGGCACTTCCTGGTGTGGCGGAAGTGCTGGGCTCCAGGGTTGTTCAGGCACCAGGGCGCCGCCTGGCGGTGGCCACGGGTCCCTACAGGGCTGGGCTTCCAAGCCCTTTACCCGTGGCCCCCAACATAACCAGGGAGGACGCCCCCTTGCGGTCTGGAGGAGGTACAAGCCACAATAGATAGATAGATAGAGAAAGACCAAACCTGTCAAATTTATATCAGTCCTGTTGCTTCTTGTCATATCTCATGGAGCAATGTGGCATCGTGCTGCAGAATGACTCCCCTGATTCCATGACCAAGCCTGTTTAGTGAGAAAGAAAAAAATAAAACATTATTAGCTTACATTCCTTTCTGAGAAAAGGCTGGCTTCTGATACTATCAGAAGACCCTGTGAAGAATGTAAGATCTTTATAACTAATGTAATGAACTGTAAGAATGTTTAAATTGATTCTAAGTGTAGAAGGGTGTATTCCTTAGGAATGCAAATGGCTGTTTGTTCCATGTTTTAGGATACTCCAGTATGTCATAAATTAAGATTTAACCTTAAGCTATGTATAACCTCAGAATGAACTGCTAGGGTTTTTTTTCTTTTCTAGGATATAAAAGAGAGAACGTTTTTACTTTAGATATTCTGCTTAAACTCAGATCAGTTGACTGAGTTGGGAAGAGGCAGTCTCACAATCTCTCTAGCTCACTAAGAATTAAGAATAAAGAAATTATTTTTTAATTGGGTTTAAGTTCTTCCGTTGTCTTCCGACTTCAGCGCTGACATTAGTCATAGCTCAGTCCCTGTGACCAGCCCCCAGCCAAATAACCTGCTTTTTTTCCTCTACAGTGTCAGCCAAGAAATGTGTGAACTGCTTTGTTGAGCTTGACTAGCAAAAATGACAAAATGGCAGTGCTTTATGATAAACAATTTGTTCGTAATTTATAGCATAATTTAATCTCACATGGTATGTGATTAAATCCATTTAGTTGGAAATTTTATAGCTTTTACAGTAGCTATGATGTTAAACTGCATCCGGCCCTGTAAGCTGTCCTTCAACTTGCAGGGAAATCACTGGGGTTGGTGGCAGGATTGGCACTCCAGCTACCGTAAAAAAACTTCAAAAAGCTCCGAGACTACAGAAAGGACTCCTTTTTGCTCTCCGTGGGAGTAGCTCTGCTGCAGCCGCCCATTGGAAGGCTGCTCACATCATGAAGGGGATGGGGAAAAGCCCTCGGGAACCCCATCCCCAAAAGAGTCGAAACCGTTGGAGAGCCAATAGGGTCAGGTATGTTGGGGATCGGAACTGGTGTGGTGCTGAAGCTTCGCCCGCTGCACGGCAGCACTCGGGTCCCAATTTAAGGAGGCCCATACGGGTGGGTGCATTGAATGTCTTGTATCTCCGGCAAGATGATCATCTTCCTCTGCTGTCGGAGGAGCTGCGTAAACTCCGCATTTCAGTGGCGGCGCTCTCTGAAGACGCTCTCTCTAGATGAACTGTTGAATTATATTTAGTTATATGAACCTTTAGGATTGCATAATGGACTATTAGTTTAGTCTTTCTACATTGATGTTCTACCCTATGGCACTCCCTGTTAAGTTTATTGACTGCCTCAGCTTTCCATGGTACTAGGACTGTAAATATCTTCTTAACATGTTTTTCAGGTGCTACCAGGTCTGCCACAACCTGTATCTTCTCATTAAAATGCTCTACCATATTATTTACATCACTGCCTGCATTGGAGAAGCCAGTGAATTCAGGCTATTAATTATATTAAAACATTTGGCAGCAGCTGTGGTGTCAAAATAATGCTGCTTAACAACACATTCCTCTTTGGTTCTAGTCACAGATTGTGTTACTGCATAAAATGCTGTAATGAGCAGATATGCTAATGTCCAGAATCTATGTTACGTTAATATTAAGACCCATTGATATGACTAAATCCAGCGTATGGCCCCCTATATACGTTGGCTAAGTGATATGCTGAGTAAAATCAAATGAGATCAGAAGGTTCATAAATTCTCTTGCCTTGGTGTCACCCAGATTATCTATATGAAGATTACAATCACCCAGTATTATAAACCTATTATAATCCATTATTATTATAGATAATACATTCATCAGTAAATTATGTGTTATATTTTGGCAGATAACAAATGGTAAGTAAGAGTAGTAGAGAATGTGAAACTCCTTGAAAAACTTGTGCAAGATATTCAAAATATGTGAATTACCAACAATGATAACACTACACTTTAACTGGCTAAAAAAAATATTTGCTAGGTGGCCCCCCTTCTTCCCTTGGCGAACAGAATAAAGGAAATTATAACCCAGAGGAGCATCTCTTAAAAGGACACTTGCACCCTTTACATTTAACCATGTTTCACATAGCATTAAACAATCTGTTTTCCTTTCCATGATAAAGTCATTTACATTAAATGTTTTACTAATTAAATCCTTAATATTAAATTAGACCATATTAAAAGTTCTGTTAGCACATGGCTTTACAGAAGCCTTGGGTTGACTAGGGATACATATGAAATTGTTTGTATTTACACGAGGCACCCAGTACTTCCTAGTAGATCTATATTTTATTATACTAGGTTTAATGCAATGTATTTCTTTAGATAAAACCCCTATGCATTCATTATATTTTAATACATATTTATGTCTATAATTAAATGTATTATTCAATAGTCAAGAGTGCTGTATTACCTTAGTGATGTTTTCGGAGAGGACCCGGGCTCCAAGTCTACTGGGATGTAGTCCATTCCAACTCCCAGAACAGATCCCAATTATCTACGAAGCAGAAACAATTCTCTTTTATAGAAAGTCTTCAGCCAGTTGTTCTGAGAGTGAAGTCTGTTGAATGTTTGTCCAATCTTCTCATTATCTGAAATAGTTCTGAGATAATGATCCTTGCAGCCGGGGTCCTCTCCTCGATAGCATGAACAAGCAATGAGAAATCCTTCTTCTGTATCTCTGACTTACAGTGACGAATGTCATTTACACTCACGTGAAGAATAACACTTCCAAATTGCCTGTGCTTGTGCTTCTCAAAGATCAGTGGTGCTTTCTTTTCGATATCCGAAACATGGGTTCCATGGCAGCAGGATACAAAAGTCTTGTGGTCAGATGACAGAAAGTTGCGGAGTCGATGATGCAGAGATTTTTTTAGACTGCTTTTAAGGGAGCCTTCTTGTAGTCCTTGTAGTCAGACTTTCTGTTTCTGCAGTGTGGACTGGCTTGGGAGGAGTTGTCAAATCTATTTATCCGGGATCCTGAGTTCTTCTGTCACACACTGAAGTTCAAGATCCACCATCTTGGTTGTGGCTTCAAAATCTGAAAGACAGAGGAAAGACAGAGAAAGACAATTACCCAAAAAACAATATTCAATAAAAATACAGACAGACCAAAAATATAATTTATAACACAATGTAGTAAATAAAAAGAAATGTTAAGGCAAATTTCAGGAGAGTAAGTAAGCCTAGATTGAGAGCAGAGATTCTTGACCTAGGTAAGGAAATCGTGAACTTTCCTTCTTTTCCTAGCTCTTAGCTAGTTTATTCCAGTGTGGGAGTTTAACTTACTACTGCTTAGAGATCTGTACCTATTCCAGGACTCTGTTTTATTTATTCCAGCCTACAATTATGCTGTGTTCACACATTTATTTTCTTTCAGTTCACTATGCATTCAGATCTGAGCATTTTAAATGTTTATTTTAATCAATTGCTCTTTCTTTCAAATCAACCCCCATACATACCGATTTTAAAGTGCTGCTACAATAAACTTCTCTTTATTTTCTCAATCTGTGTAAATTGTTAAAGAAAACATACAAATACTACCCAGCACTGTATGTTACAACATAGAAAGAAACAAAGAAAAAATTAACTCTAGCATAGAATGAGTGAAATGCCTTTACTTCTGCTCTCATTTACTTTGCTGATTAGGAAAAAAGAAACACCGGACTTCCTCTGATGATGCAACCTCTGATTGCTGCTTTTAGCTCCAACAAAGAGCAGAACCGCAGCATCTACTCAGCCACTGAGATAACACATAATCACTACACAGAAAACATAATCCTTACAAACAATACCAATGACAAAAATCTTCCCTTTTAATTTAAGCAGATTGTTTTTCTTGCCAGTTACATTTTCCACTTAATGTGTAAATTGTTCACTCTTCAATTATTATAGTTATCTTATCTTATTTTTTAACCTTATTCTGTCTGTGTAATTCTCCCCTCCAACGAGTACAACCTCTTAACAGATTTCATGTGGGTAGCAGTAACTCTCAGTAGGACTGTCAGTAGCATGCAGCAAACCCTATTCTAATGATGATTCTTATTCAAAAAAGGTCTTTCACCTAGCTATTTTATAGCATTACTCTCTACTGAGACATTTTCCCAATCCTAGAATGAGATCTGGCTGACTTCCCCACACAAGAGTGGGTGACTTCCTCAGGATGGCAACACAAAATTATCTTCCATGCAATGTGGAGCCACTCTGTGCTATTCTTTACTCACCAGCAATTTCCGATGCCCTTGGTGAATCCCTGAGACAGCGTATGGACTCTGGAGGGCAAAAGGCACTGACAGAAATCTTATTACTCTCTCTTCCTTTGGCCTTACCTATTCTAACACCTCTAGTGAACTAATCAAGTGACAGTTTCCAATCCCTAACCTAACTACACTAAAACTAAACTTAACTCTGGACATAAAACACTCCTCATGGCTTGGGTCTAACTCAGCATTTTATCCTCAAAAGAACAAGTTTCCTTCTACTGTTCATGTTTGACGGTCATGACCGCCATAGGTTGGTCCCTCTCACATGGGAATAAGCCATTCCTAATTTTGCATGCAGTTACACCGGCTTCGTATCTTTTGACATTGCAATCTGCTGGCTGTTCCTCCTTTAGGGTACTGAACGCCTTAAAGTTTGGCACCAAATCTGTTGTAGAAATCGACATCTTAATTAAAGAAAGAAAATTATTCTCTGGAATGAGCAAAGCTGTCCATCTCGTCATTTAATTACTCCTCAGCAAATGCCTTAGGCCAGGTTTATACTTCATGCGACATGAAGCCATGCTCCAGTGGACGCTACTGCGACGCAAGTGTTTTACTGTTTATACTTAAGCACGTGCTTTACGTAAATTTGGAAGATTCCGCCAGGTGGCAGTGCGAGATATCATCACGGTGAGAAAACGTTTGGCTTCGCTGTGTTGTGAATTGCCTGAAACATCCATTAAATTCTGAGGATACCTTGCCACAATATCTCTGAAAAGGCTATTTAATGATTACATCCATCAATCTGGTGAGAAAGAAAGAAAATCCCTGGACAGGGAATCAGCTCATTTCAAGATGAACACAAGCATACACATACACTAGCGTCATTTTAGCGTCACCAAATCCCCAAAACTTCATGTCTATGGAAGGAAACTGACCAGAAAACTGACCAGGAAACCATGCAAATTCCAGGCAGGGAACACAAGGGACGTGACTCCCTGTGAGGCAGCAGCACTAATGCCCTGTCACCATGCCCCACAACATGTGTGATTATTATCAGTATTCATTTTTTAAACAAAGTTAACAATTTATCTGTAAAATGTAGCGTTGAGCAGATGGAAAGAGTACTTCGAGAGGCTGATGAATGAAGAGAATTAGAGAGAGAAAGTTGGATGATGTGGAGATAGTTAATAAATAAATAAATAAATAAATACATAAATAAATCAATAAATAAATAAATAGAAATTCTATTTCAGACCATTCAGTTGTGTTGGAGGCAATATGAGGGATTTATTAGAAATAACAAATTTTTGTTTTACATCTCATTTTAACAAAACATATGTAAAAAATTCTGCACTTGAAAGAAAACTGACAGCTTTGGAACAATCATACTCTACTGCATGATTGTAAACTGGAATTACAAATCTCAGGAGATAAGGCGCAAGGTGAAGAGATAGGTGGCGAAGGCTAAAGAAAAGGCGTATGATGAGTTGTATGAGAGGTTGGACACTAAAGAGGGAGAAAAGGACCTGTACCAATTGGCTAGACAGAGGGACCAAGCTGGGAAATTGTGCAGCAGGTTAGGGTGATAAAGGATACAGATGGACATGTACTCACAAGCGAGGAGAGTGTGTTGAGCAGATGGAAAAAGTACTTTGAGAGGATTATGAATGAAGAGAACGAGAGAGAAAAGAGGTTGGATGATGTGGAGATAGTGAATCAGGAAGTGCAACGGATTAGCAAGGAGTAAGTAAGAACAGCTATGAAGAGGATGAAAAATGGAAAGGTTGTTGGTCCAGATGACATACCTATGGAAGCATGGAGGTGTCTATGAGAGATAGCAATGGAGTTTTCAGCCAGATTGTTTAATGGAATCTTGGAAAGTGAGAGGATGCCTGAGGAGCGGAGATGAAGTGTACTGGTACCGATTTTTAAGAATATGGGGGATGTGCAGAACTGTAGTAACTACAGGGGGATAAAATTAATGAGCCACAGCATAAAGTTATGGGAAAGAGTAGTGGAAGCTAGGTTAAGAACGGAGGTAATGATTAGTGAGTAGCAGTATGGTTTCATGCCAGGAAAGAGCACCACAGATTCAATGTTTGGTCTGAGGATGTTGATGGAGAAGTATAGAGAAGCCCAGAAGGAGTTGCATTGGGTCTTTGTGGACCTGGAGAAAGCATATAACAGGGTACCTCGAGAGGAGTTGTATGAGGAAGTCGGAAGTGGCAGAGAAGTATGTAAGAGTTGTACAGGATATGTACAAGGAAAGTGTGACAGCGGTGAGAACTGCAGTAGGAATGAGGGATGCATTCAACGTGGAGGTGGGATTACATCAGGAATCGGGTGTGAGCCCTTTCTAATTTGCAATGGTGATGAATAGGTTGACGGACGATATTAAACAGGAGTCCCCTGGACTATGATGTTTGCTTATGACATTGTGATATGTAGCAAGAGTAGGGAGCTAGTTGAGGAGGCCCTGGAGAGTTGGAGGTTTGCTCTGGAGAGGGGAGGAATGAAGGTCAATAGGAACAAGACAAAATACATTTGTGTGAATGAGAGGGAGGTCAGAGGAATGGTGAGGATGCAGGGAGTAGAGTTGGTGAAGGTGGATGAGTTTAAATACTTGGAATCAACAATTCAGAGTAATGGGGATTGTTGCAGAGAGGTGAAAAAGACAGTGCAGGCAAGGTGGAATGGGTGGAGAAGAGTGTCAGGAGTGATTTGTGACAGAAGGATTTCATCAAGAGTGAAAGGGAAGGTCTACAGGACAGTAGTGAGACCAGCTATGTCAATTCAGGCTGGAAGTTTGGGAGACAAAGTCAGAGACGTGAGATTGCGTTGGTTTGGACATGTACAGAGGAGAGATGCTGGGTATATTGGGAGAAGGATGTTAATGATAGAGCTGCCAGGAAAGAGGAAAAGAGGAAGGCCTAAGAAAAGGTTTATGGATGTGGTGAAAGAGGACATGCAGGTGGTGGGCGTAAGAGCAAGATGCAGAAGACAGGATGATATGGAAGAAGATGATCTGCTGTGGCAAACCCTAACGGGAGCAGTTGAAAGAAGAAGAAGAATGCATTTCATCATGAAAGTGATATTATAAAAAGCAGAAATTTCGACTTTAATCACAAAATAGACGTTTTCACCATGACCTTATTTTTTTTTCTCTAATTAAGATATAATTTCCTGATATATGTTGACTTCCTGAATACATAAAATAACTTACAATAAAGACATAATTATTAGCACTACTCTTTATGTAAGTATTACATCAGTATCTAACAGCACTACTGCTGTGTTTACAATACAGAAACAGAGAAAAACATAAGCACGTGAAAATTAGTTGACACAGGAAGATTGCCTTGTATATAACACAAAAGTCATATCCATATCTTTATTGTACATTGTAGTTCAGGACTGCCAAATAAAAATTTATTTCAGAATAACACAGTACAACTTTCTAATAGAATGAAGAAAAGGGAACCTGGAATTCACAAATCAACAGTTACTGGCAAAGAGAGCAACAATAATATTTTGCATGAAAATTTCTCAAAGTGTGGCTTACTAGAATTTGACTAGGTTTTTATGGCATAAAAAACTGCAACCCTTTGAGCATCAACTGCAAAATATTATAACTTTAAACAACTTCAATTTGACTTTCATTTAGGCCTATCATGCTGCATAACTAACTATAAAATAAGTTTGAATAAAATATGTATGACAAATTTTACCCTCATCGTGCATATGTGGAGGCTTCAGGATCTTCTTCATTACACCATAAAACTGTGCTTTTCCATAAAAACTGGTCCATCTGCTCTTAACCGCTGTGATGTAGTTAAGATTATTCCAACTAAGAATACAACACATTTGATCCATCACCTATAAAATAAGCACACTCTTCAAAGTCAGCACATATTTTGTTTTAAGAAACCATTTTCAAAAATATTTCAGTCAAAGTTTTGTGTTTTATGTACTTACATGATCCAGTTCTTTAAAGCATGGGTAAGCCTCCCATATAATCTATATTCAAGTTTAGGTGACTCCTAAGCTTTGATATTACATACTAGCTTTCTCAGAATTTCCTCAGAACATTTAGGTGGGGCCCAGACAATGGTTCAAGCAGAGAAGCTCCCCTCTTTCATAAGTCTGGCCCTGTTTACTTGATTAATGATACTCTTTACAGTAGTTCAGTTCAATCCAAGTTAGTTTATTTTTGTGTAACACACTTCACTGAGTACAAGCACAGAGCACTGTGACAATTTTTCAGGTAAAATGCAATTATATATTTTAAAAATTATTAAATACAGAATTAATACACATTGTGACACAGATTTGTTTAAATATATACAAGAATCTCCATAGTTAAAAAAAAAGTAAATGTCATGCTTTGATTGGATAGTGATATTGTCTTACATTCATAAATTGCAGATTACACAGTAAGCAGAAATCATGTTTAGATGCTTAAAGATAATTTTTATACTTCAATTTCATTGCATTTTGTAATTATGTTAGGCCAGTCAATTTATTGCAGGTACCTAAATTAAATGTATATGTTTATGATCATAGGACTGTCTTGATACGCGTGTAATTACATTGTTACCATCACCATAAGGGTTTTTGTGTTTGTATAAGGGTTTGATTGTTTTCTTTCAATTATTTAACACATTGATGATGGGAATAACAGAATATTTAAAAAGTGAATGTTTTTGTGTTTTTTATCTTGTGCTTTCTAAATGAAATTTATTTATTACAAAAATACAAAAAACACAGATTTGATATTTTTAGAGAAATATGAAATACAAAAGAAAAATCATTTGTTCAGATATTTGTATTCTACAGTTTTTGTCTTCCAAAAGAGTTCAGTTTCTATGTGTTTTCTGAAATGTATTTCCTCAAGAACACATTTTTCCATGAGAGACAAATAGACATTATAATAATTGATTGAACCCATTTCAAATACTTTAAGACAAGACTGATAATTAAACCCAGTATCTGTATAAAGTAATGTGATATATAAGTACTGTGGTGGGCTGGCACCCTGCCTGGGGTTTTATTTCCTGCCTGTGTTGGCTGGGATTGGCCCCCTTGACCATGTAGTTAGGATATAGCGGGTTGGATAATGGATGGATGGATATAAGTAACTTTTTCTAGTTGTAGTTTTTTTTCTTGTCAGTATAATTAGTGCCAATAAAACTTCAAATTCATGTCCATGTCATTGTTTGAATAGTGTAAAAAGACAGTCCATGCTAAGACTGTATATAGTGACAATTAGCCACTGTTTATAAAATAAAATCAACGTGGTCTATTTTCTTTACAATGAAGAAAATAATTCTGTCTCTTCTTCAGTATGTTCTAAACATTATGGCATATCAATATGTCTCACTGAAGCTTTACAAAATGAAGAAAATACATAGACTAGAGTAACATGACAGACTTTTCCACATATACATGCAAAGGCATATAGTAAATCAATGTTACCTATTACAGTGCCTTTCCCATAGTCAAATTGCATAGAATAATATAAAAATAGGTGCTTAAAATATGTACAGGAGGTTTTATATAATACTAAGAATAATGTAATTGTGCATTCTTCTTGCACTTCACAGAGAATAAACAAAATGGAAAAAATTGGCATTTGTCTGTGAGTTAGTGGACAAGAGCATTTATCAGCTGTAGTTGGTGTAAACATGTAACAGTAACATGTAAATTGTATGGTGCAGACTGTGCACATTGTACTCTGCTTACACAAGGTGTGCTCTGTAGACCTGATCTATTTCTTGTCATGGACCTGTGTATCCAGCAGGGGGCGTTAGCTCCCTTGTTGGAATGAGTTCTTTTGTAATTGTGACGTGTTACATAACCCGAATCAATATAGACATGATATTAAAAGATGATTCTCCTCACTTAGTGATACAGCGGTAAGAATCACATAGGAGAAATAACTTTCTTTACTGATGGCTTACACTGCATAACAGATGAAGGAAGCCAATGGCAAGAACCCAGTTTGGGAGTGGGGCCCCGATGTGTAGCATTCAAAATATGTAGCAGTTGCACCTAACTGTGACATTTGGATACCTTTTTGCAAACATTTTTGCTTTTTTGTAAACTAATGTCAATTTGGGAAAAACTTAAAGCAAGTAGTGAATCAAAACTGACCCAAAGAACATGACAGTGTCCAAAATTGTTTTCTCACCCCCACTTCATTTTTATTTAAACCACTTCACTCGCCCACCCCCGGGTTTGGTTTACCGGATATACAATTTAAAGAGATTGTTATTTTCATGGGAATTGTTACATATGCATTATTTTCACTTTTACTTTAAAACTTTTGTAAAAAGCATACTTGTCCTTTATTTCCAGCCCCTGGCGTGGTTAAATCTCTTTTTCGCAGTATGTATAACACTGTTTGTGTTGTGAAGGGGGGTCGGCTGAATGCACACTAAGGAGATGCCGTTGCATCAGCTGCTGTCTTTCTGCTGCTGCTGCTGGCGAGCTGCGTGTTTTGTTTGTTGCGCTGCGCATCGATCTTTTAAAAGCCTGTACAGCAGCTGTTCTTTTGCCACTTCGTGTCTCTGCCACTCGCATTTGGGGGGTGGGGGGATAAACACACACTAAGTAGAAGCAGTCGGAACATCTGCTGGCTTGTTGCTGCTGGAGAGTTCAATTTTTTGCTTGTTGTGCTGCGTGTCGATCATTTTAAAGCCTGAACTCTTGCCATTTCGCGTCTCTGCCGCTTGCGTTGTGTGGGTTGAGCTGAATGCATGCTAAGGAGAAGTGGTCGGATCATCTGCTGGTTTGTTGCTGCTGCAGCTGGCGAGCTGCGTTTTTTGCTTGTCGCGCAGTGCATCGATCATTTAAAAGCCTGTACAGTAGCTGTCCATTTGCCACTTTGCATCTCTGCCACTTGCGGTGTCAAGGGGGGGAGGGGGGCTGAAATCACACTAAGGAGAAGCCGTTGGATCATATGCTGGCTTGCTACTGTTGGCGAGCTGTATGTTCTGCTTGTCATTGTTTTAAGAGCTGGGAGCACATGAAGTGTGTATGCCAAAAGCATTCCAACAACTACTAGGTTAGATGTCCGTGAACTTGTTTTAAATGTTGTCTCACTACCTTGTCTCACGTGATGTTAAAGTTTCTCTTGTGGGACGTCAAATTGTCTTCCAAGAAGATCACGTCTCGCCTCCCTAGTCTGCCTCCGAAGACTTTTTTTTATAATAAAGAGATTTCTGTAAGTGAATTCAAAACCACCTTTTTTGATGCATAAAAAACAGATCAGTTCAGCCTGTGAATAATTAAAAATAACTGTCTTTCATTTAGACTTAACCATGTTTAAATTTACTGTATATTTCATGTTTTACAGTATATTTCATGTTTCTTACCCTGTATACTGGGTAAAATGTATTTTTATACACATTTCTGTATATGGAGCTGAACTATGATTACATTATTTCTGTGCCATTGTGATGATGACCACATGCTCTCAGAAGAGATTACATGAATAATGCGGTGTAGACTGAAAAGCTTAAGTAACAGTCTGGAATGCTGATCCAGTTTTAACGCCAAACCTTTGCCAGTGGACTAGGGTGGTCTGGTTTCTTGCTACTACAGAGGCACTGTAATTAAGGAATTTAAGACCTGTACAGAAAATGAACAGCATCTTTAAACTGATGCAGCTAAAAGAGTCCATATTGTATCATTTATTTAATACTTACGCTAATGCTTCTGCTTATGGTATTATACTGGATTATATTGAAGAACAGTTTGCCTTCACTGCCATACAGCTTTCAGTTATACCAGTCAGAGAATTAAGAGCTCATTATTAATTCCAGATCAGTAAAGGTAAGAGGAAATAAAGAGAAAAGGCAAAATTATGCAGTCTTTAGACTGTTTGTCTGTGCACATAAACCTGATGTCTTCTTGTGACAATTCTTCTTTCGTCTCACAACAGAGATCTGGAAAATTTGTACTCTACTGCTGATGCAACATCTCTTCAATTTCCATTACTGACACATGAATAACTGAATGATTTTGTAGCTTACCACTGTCTGTTCCAAGGTTGTCCCCTTTACTTCAGAGTCCCACTGATTTTTCCATCCATGTACAGTAATTAAAACATGAGGATCCTCTACTTTAACTGTGAATGACTTGACATGGTTTAAAGGCTTTAGGAACATTGACACTAATTAATACCGCAACCTCTGTATTTATAAATAGTAGATGTACCTCCTCAAGATATGTCTAATTCTCAATATACCACTGCTGTGGAATTTTTTCTTTCATTGCTGGGATATACTTCAGCATAATTAAATCAATGTATACAGTATGCCATTAGATAGATAGATAGATAGATAGATAGATAGATAGATAGATAGATAGATAGATAGATAGATAGATAGATA
>JANRMT010062821.1:725709-740007 GCA_026402145.1 Polypterus bichir lapradei | reverse complement strand
ATAGATAGATAGATAGATAGATAGATAGATAGATAGATAGATAGATACTTTATTAATCCCAAGGGGAATTTCACATACTCCAGCAGCAGCATACTGATAAGAAATAATATTAAATTAAAGAGTGATAAAAATGCAGGTATAACAGACGATAACTTTGTATAATGTTAACATTTACCCCCCCGGGTGGAACTGAAGAGTCGCATAGTGTGGGAGAGGAACAGTCTCCTCAGTCTGTCAGTGGAGCAGGACAGTGACAGCAGTCTGTCGCTGAAGCTACTCCTCTGTGTGGAGATGATACTGTTTAGTGGATGCAGTGGATTCTCCATGATTGACAGGAGCCTGCTCAGCGCACGTTGCTCTGCCACAGATGTCAAACTGTCCAGCTCCGTGCCTACAATAGAGCCTGCCTTTCTCACCAGTTTGTCCAGGCGTGAGGCATCCCTCTTCTTTATACTGCCTCCCCAGCACACTACCTCGTAGATGAGGACGCTCGCAACAAACTGTCTGATAGAACATCTGCAGCATCTTATTGCCTTCTAAGGTAGTATAGTCTTTAGTCTTATAGTGCATTATTGAGAACCCAGACTTGCAAAAATAAAGAGAAAATGATATCATCAGTTTTGAATCAGCATTAACTTTACCCTCTCTTCTGAGAAGAACTTTACTGATGATGAAGGTTTTCAGTGTAAAATGTTACTGTACTACCAGGCTCTGATTTTTTTTTCTACATTCATCTCTCTCTTCTTAGAGTTTACCTTACCAGGTATTGCATATAATGCACATTTTCCTCTGGCCCTGGTGAATGCACAGTTTCCTTTCTTAATTTCCTCTTTAGCTGAGGCACCTCCATCCTCTTTGATAATATGCAGAGTGTCTGTGTGCTGCAGAGAAAATATCTGTCATTTTGTTCTGTCTTTACAATTTTTACTAAGGTTCCCCTGACTGAAGTACTGAAACCATAAACCTTTAGATTTCAAAAAGTCAATTCTGCCTTTGGGGTGGCACAGTAGTAGCGCTGCTGCCTCACAGTAACGGGACCTGGGTTTGCTTCCTGGGTGCTCCCTGCGTTGAGCTTTTATATGTTCACCTCATGTCTGCATGGATTTCCTTCGGGTGTTCCGGTTTTTCTGCCACGGTCCAAAGACATGCAGGTTAGGTGCACTGGCAACCCTATATTGTCCCTAGTGTATGCTTGATATGTGTTTGTGTGTGTGTGTGTGTGAGCCCTGCGGTGTGCTGGTGCCCTGCCCTGGGTTTGTTCCTGCCTTGTGCCCTGTGCTGGCTGGGATTGGCTCCAGCAGACCCCCGTGACCCTGTGTTAGGATATAGCGGGTTGGACAATGACTGACTGAATTCTGCCTTTGTTTGGTAATTTTCAGTGAAAGTGTGTTTGTAACTACACAATACACAGGTTTCTTAACATGCACAAAAAGCTGTAATAGTCTTTTTGACTGTGGTTTCCCGAATCCCCTTCTCAGCAGTGTATTTATTGCTTGTAGACAAACTGTTTCTATTCTGGCCACTTTTCAAGGAAATTAGTTTCGCTTGTTGGTCTTTTCTTTTCTCTCTATTGATGTATAGTTTTGCAGAATGCTTTCATTTACAGAGAGTAAGGTGGTAAATAACCAAATCCTGTTGGTCTTACTTTGGTTTCCTCAATACTACAGGCTTTAGCTCTCCACTTACATATATAGTGTCTCGCATGTGAGAGTAGGAGGACGTTGTATGGACCAATTCCGCGCCAGGCCAGGGGGGTGGCGGGGTGCACTAAACCTTCACCCATTACCTCTGCATACCAGCTGCGGGAAAACCTGTCTGACTCATCGTTGAAGACGTCATTTCCTGTTCTGACGCTCAGGCTGATGTCACTTCCATTTCCGGTGCCCAGGCTGATGTCACTTCCAGTTCCAGCAGCTACTCAGTTAAAATCTTCCCAAACCTCAAGCGGTTCATGTTTGGACTCCAACAGAGACACTTCTGTCAACATAAAGCAAGCCCATTGCAGCCAGGGAAAATGTACAGGTGGCTGCCCCAAACCTTAAGTTTGTCAAGTCTGATCATTTCAGAATGGCGTAGTCGGCAGGATCAACCAGGTATGCAGCAGTGGAGCAGGACTTTGGCTATTAGATGGGTGATTACTCAGCTGAGGGGCATGAGTTCACTCTTGCGACGGACCATGCACCTTTACAGTGGATGGCCTTGCACAGGGATTCAAATCCACGTGTCACGAGGTGGTTTTTAGACCTACAGCCATACAAGTATTTGGTCGTTTATCACCATGGTGTAATGCATGCCAATGCCGATGCCCTTTCCCGGTGCCATGACTTCTCAAACAGGTTCGCCCGACCCAAAGGGTCTGGGCTGGTGGGGGAGGGTAGGGGTGCCATGTCACACATGTGCAAGTAGGAGGACGTTGTATGGACCAAGCAAAGGTAATTCCACACCAGGCCAGGGAGTGGAGGGGTGCACTAAACCTTCTCCTGTTATCTCTGCAGACCAGCTGCAGGAAAACCTGTCTGACTCATTGCTGAAGATGTCACTTCTGGAGCCTAAACTGAAATCACTTCCGGTTCCTGCGCCCAGGCTGTTGTCACTTTTGGTTCCGGAGCCTACGATGACATAAGAAGAAGGCCACTTCCGATTCCCCTACGTCGCTTCCGGTCTTCTCAGTTAAAACCATTATCTTTACAAACTTCAAGAAGTTCATGTCAGGACTCCAACAGAGACACTTCTGTCTACAATAAATAAACCCATTGCAGACAGGGATAATATACGGGTGGCTGGCCCAAACCTTTTTAAATGTGTCAAGTCTGATCTTTTCACAATAGGTAATGATATATCATTGTTTAACATACTGTAAATTTAAAACAATGATATACTGTATTATTATCCATATATTTCCTTACAAGTCTTTGCTATATAAAATCTTCAACGCAGAGTTGAGCTGCAAGGGACATGTTTTGGGGTGGAAGTCATAAACACACAGTGTAAGTGTCAGAAGGGCCAGATAGTTGGCTGAATGGGGGATGGATGACTGCCGCTAACTGACACACTTACAGAACAAAGGTGGCTATCAGAAGGCAGTTGGTGCACTGATAAGGGCAAGAAGAGTTGTCTCTCAAGACGGAATCTAACTTTGGACTGCTGGTAACTACTGTAGAAGCAGGGAGTTAATACTAGAGCTCAAACTGGAAGACCCGGGTCTGAGGGGCAGAAATGATGTCAGGTAGAGAAGTTAATGGGAGGATCTTCAGGAGGAACCGGAAAGAGGTTGATGGTAAAAAGAACCGGTAGTGAGGTATCAGGATGTTTTCTTTTCTGAGAATCTGTAGACGAAGAAGAGCAGGCATTAGTGCACTTTGCCAACCCCTCTCTGGACACACCCCTTTGCTCAGTTAAGTCTTTTGACTGCCTCCCAATCGTACATGTGTGTGACACTGTTTAATATTTTTATGACTAATAGGATTCATCCAGTGGCTACTGTTGTTTGAGAAAGGTTCAGACCTGTAGGGATTTGATTTAGCCTTAGAAAACATAGCTGGACAGCAGGAATTCTGAAAATGGCTACTACATAGCTAAACAGAAAGCTTTACAGTTTATCACCCACATAATATGTTTTAGAGGAAAATTAAAGCTCCTCTGACTGCAGTTATGTACTGTTCAAAGATATCAAAGATATTATTATCATTATTATTAGAGGTACTTCTACTTTTATACTAGAGTGCTTTTGAAAGCAGATACTTTTTTACTTTTACTGAAATACTTTTTACTTCAGTGAAACTAAAGATTTGATCAAGTACTTCTACTTTTATTTTGTATCATTTTGAGTACTTTTAAATAAACTTGACACCTTGTCCAGAACAAGTTTCTGGAAGTTTAGCCTTTTCTATGCACTCTGTTTCTGTGCATATGGCATAAACAAAGAATCACAGGAGGAATCGTCCACAAATAACTGTTAGTCAGTATTTGGCACTGATGTGTCCTGGGGCCTCATGTATAAACGGTGCATACGCACAGAAAGGTTACATAAGAACGTTTCCACGTTCAAATCGTGATGTATAAAACCTAAACTTGGCATAAAGCCTCGCACATTTTCACGGTACCTCATACCCTGTCGTACGCAAGTTCTCCACTCGGTTTTGCAGACTGGCGGCACCCAGCATCAAAGCAGTGCTACTGTTCCTGTGTGGTTATTCTTTCTTTTTCAGATCAACATCCCTGACGCGGCTTTATAAATACACTGAAATTAACCGCTGTCAGGGATGCCAGGGGCAAAGACCCGGCCGGGAAACCTTGAGGGACCGGAAGAGGGTCTACGCCCACCCTGGATCACGTGGGGCCGCCATCCTGGTTGCATTGGGGGCCACGGGTAGAGGGCTTGGAAGCCCAACTCTATAGGGGCCCGTGGTCACAGCCAGGGGGTGCCCCAATGCCTTGGGAACCCTGGACCTCAGCACTTCCACCACACCAGGAAGTGCTTGGGGGAAGAGAAGCAGGGGCACCCGGAGAGCTTCCGGGAGAACGGCCGGCACTTCCGCCACACTGGGGCGTGTCGGCGGGAGATTGCCGGGGAACACCTGTAGCTCATCCGGGTGCGGATAAAAGGGGCTGCCTCCCTTCATTCGGAGCGAGAGTCGGGAGCGGAGTGGACTGAGCTGGAAGAAAGGAGGCAAGGAGGCGGCCTGAAGGAAGTAAGGCATTGTGGCCAGGACTTTGGGGGTTTGTGTGGCACTGAACTGTACATAGCTTGTAAATAAACGTGTTTGTGGGTGACATGAACGTGTCCGCCTGTCTGTGTCTGGGCCAGTCTCCACACCGCATATTGTTTATTAGTGTAATGGATCTGATTGTAATTACTTGTAACAATATAATTGTCCAGGGAATAGCCATTGTATTCCAAATACCATAACTGCTTTAGCGTTGTTACTGCACCTTGTTTTTGTTCTTCCAGCTGCTCTCGTTAAGGGTTGCCACAGTGGATCATCTTTTTCCATATTACTCTCACTGCACCACTCAGAGTATTTATATCACTGTATCTGAGTGGGCGAATTACAGCAGCAGCTGATCGGAAAGATAATTATCGGGATACAGCATCAAGCACACGCTGCCTTAGCCACGGCAAAATTCTTCCGAGACTTTCCTGTACGAACCTCGCAGTTCAGAAACAGTTTCATCCCAAGAACTTTAAACACAGTCAATCAGTCCATCAAGTGCTCCTTGTAGAACTGTCTGTACTTATAAGTACAATTACCTCACTGTAAACTTGCACTACAGTTATAATATTGCACAACCTGCACCACTTTATAAAGTGTGTATTTACATATGATGACGATTTCATTTTTAAGATGAAATGCAGCAATATGTTGATTATATTATACAGCTAAAACTTTAACTTCATTTAAATAATCTGTAAAGTTAATAATTAAACATGTGAGGACACAGTGGCGCAGTGCTAGCTAGTTCACGGATTGATTCTTCCTCGTGTTGTATGCTTGGTGGGCTGGAGTGACACTGGAAGGATAGATGGATAGAATAATTAAACACGTACTACGAAGATATTTCAATGTTCCTTAAAAGTTTTGAAGAATCGTCGTTGTAAGCTTACAGATGGCTTAACGTCTATTAAAGAGCTGAATTTGGGCGATTGGGTATTTGGAGAAAGAAAAGTAAGGAAAGGCGAAGGAGGTTAGTACGTTTGAAAGATTCAGTACTGCTGCAATAATTTCATCCAAGGTCGTGCACAATCACTGCGCCACCGTGTTCCCATGTTTAATAACATGCTTTCATTCTTATCATCATGAAAAAGATATCACTTTTACATCTCAGTATTTTAATTATTCAGAGAGCTGTAATATCACGAATGTAATGGATTCTGTGTCCTGTTGGAAGAAGAGAAAGCCGGTTTAAGAACCACGTAGTGATTCACACACAGAGCACAAAGAAGAACAAATACAAAACAAAACATTTAACGTGTTACTTTAGTTACGATGGGATTTGAGAAACTAGTAAATTAATTGATTTTAAAATGAAGTTTATGATGTTCTACTTTATTGAAAAAATAAACTATGTGATTAAAGTGGACATTTTGAGATTAAAGTAGACATTTCCTGCTTTTTTCCCCACTGTGTGCCTATTTTTTTCTCTATACCCTAATAAGCTTTCATATGACACTCAGACGGTGAGCTACGACTCACCTTTTCATGGCAACTTGGAAATGTGACATCTTCTTTTTTTTTTTGTGAACTTGAGCTTTCAAGTTTCTCCAACACACTGTCACTCGATCAACTTCCTTTTGTTGATTATACCACTGTTTAAACCAACAAATAGTACGTTTTTCCTTGCCTCCACTTGGTATTTGCTGAAATTCTTATATTTTCCCCGTGCTTTTCCCATTGTCTTTTCACAGAAGGCTGAGCTTAAGGGTTATTTATATTGATTTTCATATTCAAAGGGACGTAATTCTGGGAGGAGTTGGGGCGGGACAGCAGGCGCGTGCACGAGCGTTACTTTTCATGCTGATCGGGATTTGTGTAGCAGAAGAACGTGGAAGTTTGCGTACACACAGATTCCTTCATCTGGATTTTTCTGTGCCTAAGTACATTTCGGATTTTGTGCTTACATCATGTTATATTGTGAGTTCTATGCACGGTGTTATGCATGAGGCCCCTGGAGATCTGCATGATGATTACTAATGTGAGAAATCTCTAGCTTACAATAATGAGATTCTTTATCCAATTCCTCATCAAATGGTGAGGGTAAAAGTATGGCAGAATATACCTGAGAACAGTGTTGAACTTTTAAGAACACCTAAAATAAACAATTCATATTTGCTCAGTCTGAAGGAAACTGCAAAGTGCTGATTAGCTTCTTTAGTAAGAATAATAGCTACTATATGTGGGACACCATGCACTAGCAGTAAATGGTGTGCAGCCTCTAAAGCCAGGTGGAGACAGGTCCAGGTGCAGCCACTGACTCTAAAGTTTTGGAATTATAAGCAAATGTACAATATTTGGAATTATGTTCCTGAACCTGTGAATATTCATATGTCTCATGAAAAAAGACAATGATTTTTTTAGAAAGTTAAGGAAACTCTCCTCTTTTAAGTCAGTGGGAAACCGATGTGTTATATTATTTGAAATTGGAAAAAATCAAATACTCAGTTAGAGGATCCATACAGACTTTTTTCAAAACATGGCAGGATCTAATCAGTAACATTTTAAAATAAGGTCATGAAGCACAGAGAATTTATTAATTTAGGTATGTTTACAAGCCTTAAATTTTACGCCGTTTGGCTTGCTCTCTCTCTCAGTGGTGGGGATCGAACTGTTCTTAACTCAGTTTTTCTTTTTGATTGCTTTGTATGGATTGCAATAAAATTAATAAAAAATAAAAAAAAAAAAATTAAGGAGAAGTAAGGCTTGAACTTGAGGCAGAAGCTATTTAGTTGGATGAAAGGTTTCCATAATGTTTACAAAGTTGAACTGAAGTGTAGCGAGAGTAAGAAAAATGCACTACATAAATCTACAACTGCATAAAACATTGTCACTGGTGGTATAGATGCTCAAAGAGTGAATGGATCTGAAACCACTAAGAACCATGGGATAACACATATATTAACGTAAATCTTGCAGAAACCTCCATGCGTCTCTCTGTGCTTTCTGGACAGATAGGAGTATTACAAGGACTTGTGTATGGAACTATAATACCTTGCTTTAATAAAGCTCTTATGACAGAATGTATGAATTCTTTTGTTTTAGGTTTCAAAGTTTGCTGGGGAACATGAGATTGAGGTTTAGAAGAATCTACTCTTATGTGGACAAGATCCACGGACAGTATACGACCTGTCTGATTTTTTATCTTGTTCCCATAAACTCCCACACTGGAGTCCATGTTGGAGTACCTTCACCCCTTTTACTGTGAAATGCTTATCAGACAAATGAAACACTTTTAAAATCAGTAGTAGATTTTGTGGCAAGGCTGCTTCTTTTCTTTATGTCGCAGTGAATCCTTTCCAATCTACATAGTGTTGTATAGCTATGGGAGGTATTTTCGACAAAAAACAAAATGAAAATTAAAATTATAAAATGAAAATGCAGGCTCTGTTTTGCCATTTATTTATCAAAGTCTATGCACAAGAATGCTACAAAAATGAAAAATAAAATGAAATAACACAATCTGCAATTTCATTTTCAGCCTGAACAGCAATGAAGCTACAAAAATTAAAAGTAATATGCAAATAAGCACTGCTGCCACTTGCTGTTCATTGAATTTTTATTTCATTATCAAGTTCTCAGCATACAAATATATTTAAACTGGCGTGGGTCAATGGGTGGGACTTTGCACCTTGATTTCCCACAATTCTTTGTCCTTCATAGCTGTAGCCACTTCACAGAATATTTATTACTTTGACTGTGCATAAGTCACGTGATTTTCATCTTTCCACTTTAGTACTGCGAGCTTCCTAGTGAAACTGTTGCACAAAATCCAAAAACCACATATAATTGTAGTTCTGAAGTAACTACTATGCTATTTAATTACAATGTTTAACATGACAAAAAATACCATTTATTACATTATAATTTACATTTATTTACACTGATGTGGAAACGGGATGCTTTGTATTTTTGTTTTTTGTAGTGTAACAAACTTACCCCCTACAGTTCTCACTACCTTCTCCTATAGTTATTTCCCATTCCTCTGTAGTTGATCAAAGACTGGATCAGACTCCTTGTTGTTATAACTTTTTAAAATAAGGTGATATAGTAGTACATTTTTTTTAACTTTTATTTCAGTACTTTTCAAAATAAGGTGATGTGGCAGTAATTATTTTATTCACAGTGAAGACCTTCCATAATCCATAATTTTTATTTAATTCATGCTTCTTTTTCCATTTCCATTTATAAGATTTTTGTTTTAATCCACCACATTAATAAATATATTAGTAACTAATATGAACTGTATTAGCTATCAATTAATTTCACATTTATGAACAAAAATAATGAAATTTAATTAAACCAGAATCAATTTTCTGACCTTTCTAGAAATTCTTGATCATATTATTCCAAAAATATAATTAGAAAATATGCCTGAATAGGTGAACAATATTGTTGAATTGCATTATTTTTATATTGTTTTATCATATTATCTTTATATTTGTATGGCTATAGTAACCTTCTAATGCATCCTGGTGGATTGTAAGAATAGATTAATGCAAAGAACATACATGTGGCATCATAACCAAGTACTGAGGTGCTTGGCTTCAGAACTAGAGGATAAGAGAGCCTCAACTAACGCCTTCCCCCTAAATGCCCAGGTTACCTTCCCAAAACTAATATCCTTCATGTGGGAAGGGGAGAAACAGTGAACCAACCCCTCACCTTCTGACTCATGCCCGCTAAGTACAGCTAGGGACTGGGAAATTTGTGTCAACCTAAATCAGAGACTCACCTTCCCACCTGAATTCGCAGCCACCAATTTGTGCCCAGACTTGGTTCTTGGTCTAACTCCTGCCGATGTGTCTTCATTGTTGAGCTAAAAGTCCCTTGGGAGGATGCCATTGATGAGTAATATAAAAGTGAAAAGATGCAGTATGCCAGTCTTGCAGCTGAGGCAAAAGAGTGAGGCTGGAAGGTGAAGGTGCATCCATTAGAGGTGGGCTGCAAGGGCTTTGTAGCTAGTGGGCATTAGAGGGCAGGCCCAGCAGAAGGTAATTAAGGAACTTGCCACTGCCACTGAAAGAAGCAGCCACTGATTGTGGGCTGCCAAATGACCACTTAATAACCATTCGACACACACCCAGGTCTGATCAGTCTGTGGTTGGCCTGCCTTGGCTGACAGTGTTTTGTGGTAAAAGGCCAAAAAATCCTATGAGGCTGGGGTACGCAACTGATGATATGTTGTATTGGTGGAAACATCACTAAATGGTCAGTATCAATGTCATGCTCACAAAGGACATCTCCAAACCTGCACAAGGAAAGTGCTGTGCTGAATCATCAGGGATTGTAATATCTAGTCCTTTTAAACAAACTGTTTCTATGTGTATGTGATCAGATAATTGTTTCTTTAATTACTTTAATTTTGACTAGAATCCCATTTTAATGTCTGTAGCTCATTATTATTATTATTAGTAGTAGTAGTAGTAGTAGTAGTAGTAATAGTAGTAGTAGTAGCAATTGTATTATTATTAGAATATTAAGAGCTGTACACAGTATATGAAATTATAGCAGAATTGTTTTAGAAGTGTAACTTTGCATATATAATGATTAAAGTCATATTTCATCATGGAATCATCTGTTTTTTTGGTGACTTGATTGTTTAGGTGAGTTAGGCAAGAATGAAGACTGTATAATGTGTTTAAACTTTAAGTTGAAAGTAAAGTTCCAGTCATGATGAAGACCTGATTGATGTCCTTCCTCTGATGTTTGCATACAACCTTTTATTTTACTCTATTTAGTCTTAGTTGGATACTTTTCCCAGTTTTTCTAATAATTCTGTAAACCCCGCATTAGTAAACAATTCTCACAATCTCCCTCTGCTACCCATCTAATTATTCTAGCTATTCTAACATTAGAAGCACCACAACCGACACCAACTGTTTTTAAATGTCTATTTATTTACCCAGTGTTCACGTCACACTCCGATCCCTTCTTAACTTTTCCTAATTTGCAGCAATGCAAATGTCCATGTTGTTGAAATTTAAGTTGTAAATCAATTCTATGTCTTCGCTAGCAAGGAATAAGCAGAAAAGGAATTAAGAAAGCTGATCCCGGGACTATTCTGATACATAATAGTGAGTCATGGCCGTTAATGATATAGCAAGGATTAATGATCTACTTGTTTAAAATACGGGTTTTTATCATCATATATTCTCATTATTACTTAGTATTACTAGGGCGCTGTTTATGTTTTATTGTGCTTAATTACTTTTTCTTTTTTCTCTTTTTTTTTTTTATTTTTTTTATCAGCTAATTATTTCATCTCTACCCTAAACGAGACTGTTCAACATCATACCCTTGGTTTATTGTTATTGCTATTATTGTATTAAGACTTATGCTTATTCTGGACAAATTTTTAACACCATACCCCGGGTTTATTATCTGGGTGTATTATCTTAATGCACTAAGATCGCTGAAGACTATATATATTTTAAGTGCACAATTTTTTTTTTTTTAGACTATATTGGTAATTGATATCTCTATCTTTTAACCCTAAAACGCCTCTGCGTGGGGGCTTGTTTTGCTTTGGACGTGCTCTGTCTCTGGGTATGTCAGAGAACTGGGACTGTGTGAAGTGGGTTCTAGCCTCACTTGGGGAGGCAAAAAGGGAGGGTGAGGGGTTAAGGGGGAAGAGAAAGAGAGCAGGCTTGATCTATACCTAATCTATCCTCTTAATCTTTATAATTATAACTACCAACATAATAATAAGCTGCATGGCAACAACTCTAGGGGAAATAGGAAATTAAGGCCGAAGCTGTCTCACTTCCAGTTAAGACTATAAAATGACATCAAAAACTCAGAATCAATGTCTCCATGATGGGACAGTTAACTTCGTGAGCTGGAATGTTAAAGGCCTGAATCACGAATTAAAGAGAAAGTACTCTCTCACCTAACAGGTCTAAACGCTAAAATAGTATTTTTACAGGAGGCCCACTTACTAAGCAAGGATCAGTTCCGGCTGCAAAAAGACTGGACTGGCCAAATGTTCCATTCTAGTTTTACAAAGAAAACTAGAGGTGTGGGAATTCTCATACATAGAACAGTACCATTTGTAGTATCAGATGTAGTATTGGATGCTGAAGGGAGATATGTAATGGTCATGGGAGACTTATCTAACTGTAAAATGATCTTGATAAATGTTTATGCACCTAATGTTGATGATAAGGAATTTATAAAAAATTTATTTGCATCCATTCCCAATCTGAACACTCATAAAGTTATAATGGCTGGGGACTTTAATTGTGTTCTAAATCCACTTTTAGATAGGACTTCTTCCACAGGGGGAACGGCATCTAATACCGCAAAGATAATTACAAAGTTTATAACTGATCACAACTTATCAGACCCCTGGAGGTTTTTAAACCCAAATTCAAGAACATATTCTTTCTACTCACCAGTACATCATTGCTACTCAAGGATTGATTACTTCTTTATAGACAATAACTTCTTGCCTATGATTAAATCTTGCAAATACCTTGCTATTGTTATTTCTGACCATGCACCTATGATCTTGGAGCTAAAATTACTAAGCCCCATACACTCACCCTGCAGATGGCGCCTCAACCTGCTTCTATTAGCTGACGAGAATTGTACGGAATATATATCCAAACAAATCAAATTCTTTCTAGAGACAAATACATCCCCCGAGATCTCTGCAGGAATACTCTGGGAAACTCTTAAGGCCTTCTTAAGAGGACAGATTATCTCATATCTTTCCCACAGAAATAAATCCGAAGCCAAGAAAGTAGCAGAGATAAAAAGCGAAATTACTAGAATAGATGAAGAACACGCCAGACTACCAAGTGAGACTCTACAAAGGAAAAGGCAGGCTCTACATTTAGAACTATACCTCTTGACAACTAAAGAAACTGAACAACTAATTTATAAATCCAGACATCATTACTTTGAACATGGAGAGAAAGCTAATAAGCTTTTAGCTCAACAAATTCACAAGCAAGAAGTGCGCAACGCAATCACAGTAATCACCAACGCAAACGGAGATAAAATCGTCGACCACAAAAATATAATGCACACTTTCAGAGACTACTATAAATCCCTATATACTACTGAGTTTAAAGAAGACAATACACAATCTAATGCATTTCTGGATACATTACAGATACCACAAATAGACGCTTTTAGTGCGGAGGAACTTGATAAACCTCTGGCGTTATCAGAATTACTAGATGCTATAAAGTCACTCCAAGGCGGGAAAGCAGCAGGCCCTGATGGTTACCCTGCAGAATTTTATAAGAAATTCTCCGCTCAGCTAGCTCCCCTCCTATTAGCAACATTTACAGAAGCCAGAGATAACCAATCTGTTCCTCAAACCTTTCGCCAAGCACTAATCACCGTTTTTCCAAAACAAAATAAGGACTTATTACAATGTGCATCATACAGACCAATTTCACTTCTGAATAACGACGTTAAAATACTCTCTAAAATCATAGCTAGAAGGATGGAGAAAGTGCTCCCCTCGGTAATATCACAAGACCAAACTGGATTTATTAGGGGCCGACACTTATCTTCAAATCTTCGACGCCTGTTTAATGTAATATATTCACCAACTAAATCAAACACCCCAGAAATATTATTATCATTGGATGCAGAAAAAGCATTTTTACTACATTGGAGAAGTTTGGGTTTGGCCCGAACATTTGTGCATGGATTAAATTACTGTATACTAACCCAGAAGCTTCAGTTTGCATTAACAACATTTGCTCAGACTACTTTAAACTAGAACATTGTACTAGAAAAGGATGCCCCTTGTCACCGCTGCTGTTTGCAATTGCCATTAAACCACTGGCAATACATTGTCGAAATACTGATCAGATAAAGGGGATTAGCAGAGAAGGACTGGAACAGAAAATTTCATTATATGCAGATGATATTGTACTGTATATATTGGACCCAGAAAATTCTGTGCCTGCAGTCTTAACAGCACTCACAGAATTTCAAAAGATCTCTGGTCTCAGAATTAATCTGAATAAAAGTGTACTCTTTCCAGTGAATTCTCAAGCATATAATATTAGATTAGATACCCTACCTTTCATCATTGCAGAACAGTTTAAATACCTACGGGTAAACATCACAAGTAAACATAAAGCTCTTTATCAGCAAAATTTCGCCGTCAGCATGGAAAAAATTAAACAAGACTTGCATAGATGGTCAACCCTTCATCTCACACTAGCTGGAAGAATTAACACTGTTAAGATGAATATTCTTCCTAAGCTCCTTTTTTTATTTCAAAACATTCCAATATACATTAATAAATCATTCTTTAGGCAATTAGATTCAACAATAACCTCATTTATTTGGAATTCAAAACATCCGCGCATCAAAAGAGTGACCCTACAAAGACAAAAGGCAGAAGGCGGCATGGCTCTACCTAACTTCCAGTTTTATTACTGGGCAGCAAATATACAGGCGATAAGAACCTGGACACAAATAGAAGAACATACACAAGCTTGGCCCGCAATAGAAGTAAAATCCTGCAGTACTTCTTTGTATTCCTTGCTCTGTGCTCCAATAAACACACGTTATCAGCAATATACTAATAACCCAATTGTGCTCCACTCACTTA
>JANRMT010062821.1:710611-720827 GCA_026402145.1 Polypterus bichir lapradei | reverse complement strand
TCACACAAAGGTCTTCATGATGTGAGACATAAGTGCCGCTGGTCTGTAGTCATTAAATGAAGAGGTGCTTGCCTTCTTTGAAAATGGAACAATGTAGGATGTTTTCTACATCAGTGGCAATTTCTGCAGCCATTGGGACAGACTGAACAGGTGACAGGGAACACCACAAATTTGGTCAGCACAGTCCTTAAGAACTCAAGGACTGACTGCATCTGGTGCTGCATCTTTTGCTGCTGTAGTCATTTTGTCACTATATTGTTTGTAGCAACAATCCACACTTCTAGTCAGGTGCCTTGTGAACCACATTTGTTATTATTGCACTAGTCCAACATTAGATAGCAATTTACATAATGTGAAACTTTATTACTGCTAAATGAAAAAACTTTTAAAATTGAATCAACGCACTTCACAACTATTTAAGTCGAACATGCTTGTTTTGACACAGATTTCTGGTTTAATTTTGGGCTTTAGTGTTTCAATTTCTCACATTATTGACTTTGTTTGTTGTTCTTACAGCTTATCATTATAACTTATTTGCATCTTGGTGCTCCCAATTAAACAGATTCTTGCTAGATTGGGGGGCTGTTCTTCATTGGCTTAAGACTATATCACCAGGCATTTTACTCTTCAGTGGATTTGGATCTGGTTGGATCCATCTGTTAATCCAATGTCCTGGTTTCCCATTTGATTTAATATTAACTCTTCTAGATCCCTGTCTATTCATCCCTTTATTTCATTGAAATTAAAGTACTGCTTTCCAAATTTAGTTCCCTCTATTTCATATGCACTAAATCTGTCCAACACTTGTCCATCTTCTGTAAGGTTTTTGTATTGGTATTGCACACCAGGCATGGTGACATGTTTTCGGAATTTTCCAATTACTGAGGTCCAGGTTTTATATTTCCTCATATTCCTTTTTCTCCCGCTCTTGTCTTAGCTTTCCTTCCGACCTTTTTTATATTTCTTTCTGTTTGCTGTCTACAAAGTTAAAGCCATTGGCAGCCATATACTGTATGCATCTCCATCTAAGACACCTTCTAGGCTCTTACCAAAACTTTCAGTCAGATAGCATCACCTCTGTTCTTCTTCTCCATTTTATGGAAAGTTCTCTTTACTAACATCTGTTTATCCCTTAAAAATGAAAATTATCAACCATTAGTTTATTTAGATTAAATTTGTGCTCTCTTTTTACCTTGATCATTGTACATTTTATGTTATATGTTATACTGCTGACCTCTGTCCTCATCTGTGTTCCTTTAATATTCTTGGCATGTTTCTTTAAATGCTTTGGGATTAACCCCATTCCCAATTGTTTCTGCTTTCAGGAGAGCATGAACTTTTTAGAAGGGGAAGACTACTTGTTTCTGAGAAAATGCAGACTTCATTTAAAAATCAAAAAACATCAAGATCTTTACCTTGGACCCACTGAGTGTTTTTTCCCCTCATTTATGATTAAACTGACTCTTGCGTGTAAAACAGAAAATGCACTTGATTAATAAGTAAACAAGTGTTTTTCATCCTGTTCATCTATGGATAGATTGAGACATGCACTGAAGCATTTCACAGCAGTTGTGCTTCTCCTTTTGCAATAGAGTACTCCCTAATGTCTGGATTTGTTATTTCTAACTTCTAGTTACTGTATAGACAATGTATCTTCCAGGTGCTTTTCTGCTAATGCATTTGTAAATTTCAATGTGTTAAAACTGGCATTTGTTTCAGAAAATTTGAAATTTTTACAAATAGGTCTGCTAAGTTGCTGTTAATCTTTGCAAGGTGAATGTGAAAACACAAAGACAAAACTGTTCTCAAAAAAGGAAACAGTACTTCGATTCTTGTCTCCTTTTATAGATGCTGTAAACTCACAAAAAGCCACAAATTAAACTGTAGTCACATTTAAATAAATGAGAGTCCATCAAGTTAGATGATCTGACCCTTGTTCTTAAGTGGTATTTACTAAAAGCCAATGATCAGACTTAAAAAAAATGCACTTCTACATGTCTAATCTACAGATACTGCTGTGCCATACTAACTTAACTTTAAATGTTTAATGATATTAGAACATTAGGAAATGTTTGACAAGAACAAAACATTCAGTAAAACAAAGCTCACTGGTTCTATCTACATGATTTCTGCAAAATAAAATCAAATCAAGTTTTGAATGCCCCTAAACTTACAATCTCTATCACACTACCTGATAGTTAATTCCATGTGTCTATGGTTCTCTGTGTGAAGGAATCTACTCATCTGCTCCAGGCACTGAGTGTATTTCACAACAGTAAGTAGTAATTTCACAACAACAAATTCTGGAAGAAGCTATAATTTTTCTAAAGTAACACTCCCAGTACCTCAGGTCCAGGCCCAGTAATTACTGCTCTAGGCAGTTCTTTGGAATTAGCTGATGTCGCTGCAATACATAACCGTAGAATAAGTAAACTTTGCATGCTTAGAGCTTGACTAGTATGGTTGTATTACACTTTGTGAAAAATAGAAAATGATCTATCCCCTAACCCAGAATAAATACCAAGTGGAAAAAATAATAAAAAGGGAGGTTATTAACTAAATCAATTAAGCAAGGCAGACATTAAAAATAAATCAATGTATAATAACAGGATTAAAACATAAACATTTGGGCCAGACTAACAGATCTTGAGCCATTTTATATAGAGTAGTATGATTTTGTAGTTAATCATCTCAGTACCACCAACAGGTACTTTTTCTTTTGTTTTATTCAGACATCTATTCCTACCAAAAGACAAGACCTTGCATTTTACTCTACTACTAGTTCCTAGCCCACTGACTTTATGAAAGCCTTTTAGAAACATCCCAAAACTAGTTCTGAGGTTTGGGGAAGATAATATTTTTACCTTTTAAATGCTCCTATAACTAAAAATGTACCAACTTGCAAGATATGACATTCTGGATAAATCTTAGATATTTAATCAGCAAAGCAATTTACATTTTGCAGTACCTCCCAATTCTTGTAGTATTGGCCCTGATTGAACACGTCTTTACATACTTGCTGTATTTTTCAAAATGAAAATATTTCAGAGTATATTCTTGTATCTATCCATGTTTAGTCATACTGTATGTATTCAATTTTGTTTAACAAAATTAGTCAGATGGCCAATTACCACTGACATGTAATTCCGCGATCCTTGTAATTATCTTTCTGTTATTGTGTGCTAAAATAATAAGTTTAGAAAAAATATATTAGCCATATACTTTATTTTTGTTGTGAGGTGATTTTGTCATTTTTAGATTAGTATTTGATAAGTGCTTATCATGCAACTGCAGAAATCTGAACCCTTTTTTTTGCAGTCATTCAAGATCATGCTGAGAGGTTCCTGACAGGGTCACAATACTAAAAGAGTGACCAATGAAGAAAAAAGTAGAATATGTAATTAATTACTGATATTTTTCAGGCTGTATAGTCTCAGTTCCATATTGCTGGCAGTTTCTTTTTTTTTTCTTTCCTCCCATATTGGTCATTTTCTGGTAAACTTAAAAGCCAAAATAAAATTATAAGCACTGGTCAATTAATTAATATGTTCTGGCATATGCTAGCCTAATAATTATCTTGCTATGTCAAACATTTTAGGGTGTGTATATTTTCATTTACGTTATCAATATTCTTTGACAAAAAAAGTAATCTACTATATCACAAAATAGGCTGGACTTGCAAATATGGGTATGGATAATATATCAAATTAAATTTGAGAGACTGTTACAGTTGAATTAAATGAGTGTTGAGCTACTTTTTTGCTGATGAAGCAGAAAAGTATTTTATAGCTTTTAATTTCATACAGTATGTGACAAACTATGTAAAGATAAAAGTGGTGAATATTATAGTCTTTAAATGCTCATTGCCAATACATATTTTAAATGTTTAAAAAAGTTATCAATTATTTATTTGTTTATATTTTTTCAGATTATTTGTGCAGTGTTTGCTGCACTGCTTCATTTTTTCTTCTTGGCTGCATTCACATGGATGTTCTTGGAAGGAGTACAGCTCTACATTATGCTTGTGGAAGTGTTTGAAAGTGAACAATCACGGAAAAAGTACTTTTACCTGGTTGGCTATGGTATTCCTGCTTTGATAGTGGCTGTGTCAGCAGCAGTTGACTATAGAAGCTATGGAACAGACAGTGTGTAAGTATAACCAAATTATTCAGTAAATATAATCTTTCATGTATATACCTTTAAGAGAATTGCTGATGAGCAGTCAGGACACTACATCATTGTATAAGAGAGCAAACCACTTAACCCAATAAAGCTTGTCAATCCTATCCACTTAATGTTATCAAAATAACATCAAGCCTTTAATGTCCCTTGAGTCCTACTGTCTGCAATGCTGCTTGATAATTTTTTTGATGTATAAATGGTTTTCTGTGCGATTAAAAATTTTGTTTTGTTTGTGTGCAATATACCCATAAAGGAATACTCCCCAAAAAAATTATACTTTTTGTATGTTAATTATCGCATGCAGTTTGTAGTGATGACCAAGAAATTTAAATCTCAAGTTTTCATACAGAATTGTAATAAAAGTTTGATATAGTATAAATCAGTGGTTACCAGTGTTTGACAATAGCAAATGATATCAAAACATCCATGAAAAATCTTACACTACTCAACACATGGCAAGAACAGGAGTTTTACTGAACAATCAGCATGGGTTCAGAAAAGGGAGGTTGTTTTTTACTAACATTCTAGAATTCTGTTAATGAAGCAACAAAAGGATAGGATAAAAGTGGTGCATATAATATTTATCATGACTTTCAGAAAGTATTTGATAAGATCCCACATGAGAGGTTGGGCATTAAACTAAAAGAAGTGAGAGTTCAGGATATAGTGTGTAGATGGGTGTGGAATTGGCTCAAACACAGAAAGCAGAGGGTTATGGTTTGAGCAACCTTATCTGAAACGGTTGGAGTCCCTCAGTGGTCAGTGCTAGAGTCTCTACTATTTTTAGCAAATATTGCAATGAGGATGGACAAGTTACACCAGCCAGGGATAAGTCACCAAAAGAAAAAATTGGCATTACATTATTAATAGCACAAGTGCCTATAAAAAATGGCAACTTCACACATTCGCACATGCATTTTCCAGCTAGTGTGACAAAAGGCAAAAAGTCCTTTTCAGGATAGCGAGCCACCTCAAAGAGCAATGTAAAGAGCAGAGAATCCATCCATTGTGGTGCTCGGCACCAACGCTACATTAAGGTCAGAAACGGGACATGGAGAGGACCTACGTTCCGACTCAGCAAAGTGCCAAGTGCTTTAGAGACCTAAAATGAACCTGCTTGGTTCTTCAGAGGAGGTGGTGGAGCGTCTCAAAGGCTCAGATCCATAATCTGGAGTGCCATTCACACCAGCAGTACAGGGATGGAATCAGCTTAGAGACTGACACCTCTGCAGCTCCTGCACCACTTCTCCATCTGCTAAAGTCCATTAGTCCATGTGCACGGACACCAGAAGAGCTTCAGGCTGATGGAGCTGGGGAAAAGTATGACAGAGCGAGTTGCCACTGACTCCCAAGTGAGCTGTGAGAAGCGGAGTCAGTGGCAAAAATACACAGGCATAGGACAAGGCAGATTGTAGAGGGGCTGTGAAGTGGCAGTGAAGGGAGAGTCTAAAAGTTAAGATTCAGACCTGGAATGAGGTTTGTAGCACCAGTTCAGTAAAGGAAAGCAGCAAAAAGACCAGAACATCTGCATCCCCACACAAGGAGGTTCACCTTGTTGTCCACAACTGACCAGCATTGAACACCTCTGTTGCACTGCATGACAGCACAGCACTTAACATCCTGGTTGTGCCACCTGCCAGTGCAGCACGCAATAACCCTGCTGTGCCAGCTGACAACAAAGAGCTGAAAAGCCCTGCTGACGTGCCCTAAAGGCTGGCTGCATGACCAAAACAGGAGAAGAGACCAAACCGCCACTTTGTTGAATTTGTGTGCTGTTGCAAACAGTTTGGAAGTGGCCGTTGTGGACAGCAACTTTGAAGGGAGGACTATGCAGTGGTGCTGGACAAGTTACGTCAGGCAGGGATGAATCAACATAAGAATAAGTTGGCATTATATTATCAATAGCAGCAGTGCCTATAAAAATTATCAACTCCACACAATCGCATTTTCCAACTACTGTGGCAAAACGGTAGGATTCCTTTTAAGGATAGCGAGCCACCTCAAAGGTTCATGTAAAGAACAGAGAATCCATGCTTTGCTGTGCCCAGCACTGCCGTTACAATATAAATGATTGGATAGGAATATAAATAACCAGCTGGTTAAGGTTTAATAATATTAAGTTAGGCGGATTGGCATATATTCTAGTATCCATTCAATCATTACAGAGGGACTAGGAAAGCACACAGGCTTGGGCAGAGTTGTAGCAAAAATGTAATGTAAGTAAATATAAGGTACTACAATAAATATCTTAGATTTAAATACACAATGGGAGGTCTAAAAACTGAAAGAACACCTTATGACAAGGATTTAGGACTTGTAGTGGACTCATCAATATCAACTTCCAAACAGTGTTCAGAAGCAGCCAGCTGTTTTTTAAAAGCTTTTCAAAGTTTATACATTTTAGGATTTGCTACTTCTGCTCAAAACTTGTCTTACTAAAGTTAAATTTAACAGTTTTAGTCTTGGCATTTGTTCTCTGACGAACAGCTGTGAAATGTTTTATATTTTTGTCACGTGATTCTAATAGTTCAGTCAATTCTACACCCTGATTCCTCTCCTAATTATTACAAAATACTAAATCCAGACAGGCTTCCCCTGTCATTGGTGATTTAACATACTAATTATGTCTTAAAACTCCTGTTCCTGTATTTTATGTATAAGGTTATCCCAGTTAATATTTGTGTAGTTAATATGCCCCATGACTACAATATCCCCATTAAAGTTGCCTTTTTAATGCTAGAAAAACAATGCACATTGAATGTATTGCCTTCATTGGGTGGTCTATAGCACACTCCTAAAAAAAATGCCTCTAGTCTATCTCCAATGTTTTCTAGCTGAATCCAAATGTATTGACTGAAATGTGGCTAATCATCATTCTGTTTTACATAAACTCCCCTCCCTTTCCTTTGTGTTTATCCATCCTAAAAATGAGTAACCATCAATGCTATATTCATCACCTACTCTGCTATTTAGTCTGATATCTGTTATGTTATATTGTCATAATTATGATCAACTCCAACACACTTATTTTATTTTTGAAGCTCCAAGCATTTAAGCCAGAAATTCTTAAAGTGCACTACACTTTAACTTTGGGCTAGATATTAAGTTTCTATTTGTATTTTATACCACACTGCTGTCCTTACCTTCACATGAATTTTTAAACATGACTTGTCCTAAAATTTCTGCCCCCTGCATTCTGGTTTAAACAATCCTTGACTCACCTACTCATATGCTTCCTCAAAACATTGGTGCCCGTCTGTTCAAATGTAACCTGTCAAGGCGAAATAGGAGCCATCTGTTTCAAGAGTCCCAATGCCCCAAAAATGTATGCACCTCTATCCTTCACCAAGATATGAGCCTCATGTTAAGTCTTCTGATCTTCTTAATTTTACCTGGACTGGCACACGGCACTGGCAGAATTCAGAGGAGATCATCTTGCCAATTCTACTTATCTGCCTGGCACCTCTTTAAATTTGGATTGCAGAACTGACATCCTGCCCTTATGTATGCTACTTGTTTAAACATTGGCAGTGATTACTGGATATGGCCAGCAGCCTATGTACCCTTTTTCTCCCACCTGTGCACCCAGAAGGCAACACACTGTATGAGACTCTCTGGAGCAAACCTGCATGCTATTCTCCCTAATAATTAAGCCCCCACTATCACAACCTTTCTTTTTTTGAGGGGATGGTTTTGAGGTGACCTTTTGAGACTCCTCATGCCTGCCTACCACCTCAAACAGGACTTACATTGTATTGGCTTCATTTTAAGAGTTTGAATTAAGATTACTGAACTGCTCAACCCCTTTTTATTAAAATTGTATTTTTACTTAAATTATTAAAATGAAGAAATTAAATATCAGTTTAAACAAACTACTGCAGTTATTTAATACCTGCTAGCTCCTGTAATACTTTCACACCTTAATTACCTACTCTGTATCTTTATTTGAAATTACTAAACTTTACTTTTTCCCTTATTACTTCCCTAGCTGATTGTTTTCCAATCTCTGCATCCTATTTTTTGCTTCTTTACTTTTAAGCTCAGTGCTTTTGCCTACACTGCTTGTACTTAAAATGTGTTCCTCTCCATTGAAGAACCCTAATGCCACTGCCCTCGTATTAGCACTAACTCTCCCTGATATGGGCCCTGGTAATCCTATTTATACCTTGATTCCTTCTTATTTAGAAAACATAATTAGTAAATACTATCCATCACTACAATACTGGTTATTAACTTACTTACCTGCAGGTTTCTACCACTGCTTACCCTGTTCTGTGACCTCTGATTAGATGACTTCTTTTGTAATGTGAAGCCTCAGCACACCACCTACACCTTAATTAAAATACATTATTTTTTCCTTATGAATAACTGCTTATGCCCTCACTCATTACTAGCACTAAAACTTTCTGATGTGAGCACAATGTACTGCTCTGTTATATTTTTTTCTTCCACTTAACACTAGAACCCATGAAACCCACGAAAAAATTACCCACGTAATTCCGGGCCATCATAAATTCCTTCACACCTCTCCATTACCGTCTTTTGCTTTGCAAATGTGTCAATCAGCACAAGCAACAAGCAGCCTGCTATCCCATCCACCCACTACCGCTACTCAAGTCGGTCTAAATGTTCTCCCAGATCAAGTTTGTTTATCTGGGTGTGAGGTACTTGGAGTTGTATAGGGTAAATAATATATTGTTATTTGTAACACGTGTTCCATGTGTACAACAGTCTATGTAAATGTAGGATGACAGGAAATGTGAGGCAAATAATGTTGAACACATAGCTAAAACAGAAACTTCTCTCATGTTATAGTAATAATGACAAAATTTTGACATGAAGTGTATTGGTTGCAGGTTCGAGTCTGGGCGCTTCCTAGATTTACTATTTTGAATAGTGAGCTGCTCTTATTGTTACTATTATAGAATAAAAACTTACATTTAATTTGAATCTGTAACAGCTGGTATAACTTTATTGTTCTTGTAAAGGTTGTTTAAATCATAAAACCAATGAATGCTACTCAGTACAGGCCTTTTTATATAGTATTATGTAACTAGTATATTAGAGGATAAAATTGTATGCAGAGATTGCTGAGATATAGATTAAATTATAAAACAGGGTAGTCTTTTTTTTCTTTTCATCAGTGAAGTAACTAATTATATATATCCCTTTAATAGTTCTCTTTTTAATTGCTACATAGAAATAAAATGTCTAAGCACTGGAGACATAGCCAGTACTTTATTTGTCTATATGTGTAATTAATAACACTGTAGTGAGTGAGACATTCTAATGTACTGCACATCATTTTTGCCTTAGCTTTTACAAGCAATTTCACAGAGAAATGGGGCATGTCAGTTAAAGCAAATGAAGACCATCTTCAGAAGATAAGTGAAAGTAGGAAAGTCTGGCAGAGCTCAGAGAAGACTTGATTAGCAAGCATGCTATAAATCTCAAGTGTATGCATGCCGGGCATTGTGGCTGAGGGTTTAACTGTAAAGAGAGAGAGAGAGAAGTGGAGGATGAAGTGTTGTAATTGGGTGGAATTGAACCAGTAAGAAAAATATTTATTAGATATGTACACTTCACCCCCTTCATGTTATCTGCAACCTTGTGGCACTGCCAAATTACGGACAACAATTTCCATCACCCAGTGCGCTGCGCCAGACAATTTGATCAACACTCACACAATTTAAACAAGTGCATCGACAAAAGTGGCATGTCATTAACGGTAGCAACTGATGCATATATTTTTACTAGCAAAATACCCGTGCTTCGCAGCGGCGAAGTACTGCCTTAAAATTTTTATTAAGAAGACAATTAAACCTTTTTAAAACTGAGGGAAAATATACCAATAATTATTTGTTAAGGATCTCTTTGTATGCCACGTTGTCAGTTCGGCCCTCCAGTTGTAATATGACCAAGCTGTAGCTGTGCGCTGAGCTTACTCTTGAGCATGCAACGTACAGTTGGCCATGTGAACAGTAATCTTGTTTCAAATCTCACAGCTTGGATTGCTGCTGTCATAATCGGTTTG
>JANRMT010062821.1:685456-700611 GCA_026402145.1 Polypterus bichir lapradei | reverse complement strand
TGCTATTTTGTGAGCTATACAAGCGTACTGAGCTGTTGGCTCCCATTTATGAGGTCACTAGCACGAGCTAAAGCTGCTGATTTTAAAAACATGATTTTAGTTTGATGAACTTCGGAGGTGCAAAAAGGGCTTCTTACATCCCCTGCCTCTAGTTACACCAGCGCACCTCACTATGGCCTCCTGTGCATTCTTATAAATCTCCGTTTAAATGCACAAGTATATTTACAGAGTTTTCCTTTGTCAAAAGGCTCCTAGGTGATAGAAATGAGCTAAGCAAAAAATTGAAAATCACTGACCGCAGCAAATCCTAAAACACACGTGGAATCTGTCTCTCTTGTGCGGTGTGGGGTTACTTTTCAAAATAACCATTATATTACTCACACGTCTAAAATCACCCAGATTTTGGGCTACTATTCTGTATTAAAATAATTACATTTTGCGAAATGAATGAAAGCACCGTTACAGTAAGCTCCTGGAGTCTTGTCCAAATGAGAGTTTATAAAGCAGAAATGTTACGTTATCTCAGCCTCTTAAAAACAGGCGGCTCTGTACAGAGAGAGGCCGTTTCGAAAGAGTAGGCATTTCACAAGCGGGTCCCTTCTGCAAGTAGTTCAGAATACTTTTATGTCAGAGTTAATGCACCACCGGCCTGCGCTTTAAAGCCACTCCTGATTATTCTCAGAGGAGAGACCCCTGTTTGAATTTTCAGACGCTGAGACAAAAACTACTTCATTGATTACCCGTTTCGGTATGAAAAACTACAATTGTTTGCTTCAGTCCTATGAATTTGTACATTAATCGTCGTACACGTAGATAGAAAAAAAATGCTGCATCTTATATTATCTGCACACACGAGCGCCCTTACGCACGCACTTCAGAATCATCTTGGAAATATTAAGGATTCAGCCATCCGTTTTTTTAAAAACATACTCGTTTGGCGCCTATAATAATCATGAATAGTCTGCATGAAGAATAGTTATATTTCATTTAATCCTATACAAAGATAAAAGAAATAATTTTTCTAAGAAGTTCATATAGACGCTGGGGGGCTATGTGCCTTGGAAACAGTTGAAAAAATGACCGACGTATTCGTGGCTTGCCAAAGGGTGTTTTAAAGGCCTCTAGTTAAACCAGCACATTAGGTGATAGAAATGAGCTAAGCAAAAAATTAAAAAAATCACTGACCACAGCAAATCCAAAAACACACATGGAATCTGTCTCTCTTGAGCGGTGTGGTGTTACTTTTAAAAATAACTTCATTATATTATACTTACAAAATGAGAAACCAAACATGTTATACTGTATAGTGTAAGGGATGACAGGCATGGGCTGGCATCTCGACACGTACAGGACGTGGTTCATTACTCAGCCTGGAGGACAATGTAATTAAGGAAATTAGGGTTTTGCTCATTTGTCTGATTTTAGACAGCCCCCGGAAAATAAACCCTAAAGTTAAGCTGTGTATATATGTGAACATTTTTGGTATCAGCCACCAATCAGCCCAGGCTAGACTTTTTATACGTCTCAAACATGATTTAAAAGGGAACTGCGGCATACGTCTGTGTGATTTTTACAAGGCTGATATCAAACTAGTTATCTCATGCATCACCTTGAAAAGTGAAGTACATTCCATGGACAGACGTTCTGGGCGCTCACGAACAGGCTGGGGCCGGAGGAAGGGAACTTGCTGATAGCAAGTTGATAGTTGAGAAATCGGTCTAAAATAATTGGAGTGGAGATGGCTCTCTGAAAAATAATCTCCGGGTGCTTCAAAGGACCTCAAAGAATTCCTCAGCAGCGTGGGGGTCATCCTATGAGTTGCACAGCTGAAGTGAGAAGCTATGGGGGATGGATGCTCGAAACGGGCGGGCTCAGTTGTTTGCAAGCAAACTCACAGAGTCCTCCCATACCTGACTTTACTTTCTGTGTGTAGAGAGAGAGAGCAGGGGCTGCTCGCATGGGCTGCCGGCTAAAAGCTGGGGCTGAGAAATGCTACTTGGTCTTTCTCTCTCTGGCAAGCCTGCTGCTTGAGGATTTTCTGTGAGATGGAAGATACATGTATTTGATTATTTAAAATCTGGGGTGAGTTTGAATCCAGGAAAATAAGCCCTAAGGTTAAGCTCTGTATATATGTGTAATCGGCCCCTGCTGAAACCATCACCCGCTCCCTGAGCCATGCGGGTCGCTTGCTTCTACAAGATGTTTCCTTAGGGTCAGCTGAAGATACCTGTATTTAAAATGTGGGGTGAGTTTGAATAGAAAAAGGGCTTGTTTTAGATCGATTTTTATACAAATTATAATTATATTAATTAATATAATTACAAATTATACAGCCCAGGCTAGATTTTTTAGACATCTCAAACGTGATTTAAAAGGGAACTACTGCATATTATTTAACTATGTGTGATTTTTAAAGGGCTGAACTAGTAGTTATCTCAAGCTTTACAAGCTAATCTTTAAAAATCCCTTAACTTTAAAAGATCCATCCGTCATAGACAGAGGGTCTGCGTGGTCTCGAGCCCGCTGACGTATGGGGTTAGGGGAGTTTACAGACAGCTGTTGACAAGCGGGCGATCTCTCAGGGGCTCACCCAGCGGGGAATGTGTGCTCGAAGCAAACAACTTTGTGAAGGCGATTGCGCTCCACGCTGCAGCAGGGGCTGTCTCAGCCCGTGTCTGCGCTCTGAGAGAGAGAGAGAGACAGAGCACACAGGCCTGCTGGCAAGGGGGTCTGCTAAAAGCAGGGGCTGCCTCATTTCTTTCTCTCTGGATGTGCCTATTGCTTTGGCAAGATGACAAAAGAATCTGTCTGCGAGATGGAAAAAAAGCAGCTTGACTTAGTTTGAAGCAAAAATGAGATGTTTTAATTGCGTGCTCATCTTAAAATCGTAGATCGAACAAAATGCTTTGCTTTTTATATCGGCCTTTCAGAACTGGCTGGGAAGTGTGGGAAGGCCGGCCGTCAGATGCTGCCTCACCGGGGCCGAGGCAGGCCCTTCAGGCCGACAGGGTACGGACGGGAACGTGGCCGGACTGGTCCAGGGACGAACTTGGGCATGTCTGATCTTGTCAGGACATGCCCTGGGCATGTCTGTGCTTGTCGAGGTAAAGGCTGTAACCTGCCAGGGCTTGTTTTTCGGGAGACTGGGGCTAGGAAGTGGGTGGGGGCCGGTGGGGAGTTCAAGGAGGGGGTAGACATCCATCAAACTGCCCTTGACAGTTTCCTGAACCAATCAGGTGTCGGGGTGAGTTTCAAGGAGGGGACAGACATCCATCAAACGGCCCTTGACAGTTTGTTTAACCAATCAGGTGCAGGGATGGGTTCAAGCAGAGGCAGACATCCATTAAACTGCCCTTGACAGTTTCCTGAACCAATCAGGTGCTGTGGTAAGTTCAAGCAGGGGGCAGACATCCATCAAACAGCCCTTGACAGTTTGGTGAACCAATCAGGGGCGGGGGCGGGTTCAAGCAGGGGGCAGACATCCTTCAAACGGCCCTTGACAGTTTCCTGAACCAATCAGGGGCCGGGGTGGGATCAAGGAGTGGTCAGACATCCATCAAATTCCCCTTGACAGTTTCCTGAGCCAATCAGGGGCCGGGGGAGGGTTCAAGGCAGAGTCTGGATGGGGATTGGGGGCCCTTCACCCATCCACCGCCAGGGGGCGATGCGAAAGGGGCGGAGATAGGTCACGTGGAGGGGCCGGGGAATTCCGGAGTGACGTCATCAGGGAGCGACGGGGTGGGACTTACGGTATTGCGTCACGCGGGGGCGGGACTTCCGGTATGACGTCATGGGGCGGGGCTTAAAGGTCATTAATCATTATGATTGACAGCTCTAATTGCGATTTTGAAATTATGTGACTGCCTATAACTACTGTTTAGTTTTCTTGAAGGATTACAGCTTTTATCTTAGAGTGCATCTTTTTGTCTCATCTTGGATTGTGTTTCGACATGCTACATTTACAAAAGACACTTTTCACAGTAGAAAAAGCACACATCATCAGGAATGTTTTACTCAGGTGCAGTTGTATGTAGCATGTTTAAGAGTAAGCAACTCCAATGAACTAATAATGTTATCCCCTGGTAAAATATATTAATATATATATATAGTGAAAAACCTGCCTCCAAACACAGCCAAATAGAGACACCAGAATGTCCAAAAACAAACACGTTTATTATTCACCAGCACCACAATGCCTTAATACTAACAACTGCCGATTTTCTCTTTCTCTCTCTCCGTCACCTCTACTCCCCTCCTCACAAGCTTCATCTTCTTCCTCCCAACTTCGGCTCCCCTATTGGAGGTAGGTGACCCCTTTTATAATTACCCAGAAGGGCTCCAGGTGCTCTGTCCAACGACACTTCTTGGTGTGGTGGAAGCGTCTGGTGAGCATCCGTAAGCACTCCGGGTGCCCCTGGGATTTCTTCCAGCAGCACTTCCTGGTGTGGCGGAAGTGCTGCCATCCAGGGTTCCAGTAACATTCAGGCGCCCCCGGTGGTGGCCCCATCCTCCCACAGGGTTGAGCTTCCCACTCCATGACCCTCATGCAGTCCAGGGAGGCTGCTCTCCTGCACTCCGAGGAAGGTATTGTCCCATTTCCGGTCCCCTGCTTCTTCGGCGTCCCGGTGGGGCAACATCCCTGGGTGTCTGTGACTATATATATATATATATATAAATATTGCATAGAGAAAAGTACTTAGTTACATAACAGGAGCAGCAGTGGACAGCATGAGTGCCAATATAAGGGGCAACAAATAATCCAAGAATAATAAACAACAGCAACAACATTAATAATAATAATAATAATAATCCTCAAACTAGCATAGCATATATGACACAGACATGGTAAAATAATATTAAGAAATCAACATGACAATAAGACTGTAGCTATACACTTAAACTGTAATACTAGAGTCTGATTTATTTAAAAATATAATCATCTTTCAAATGGGCTTGTTTTAAAACTCTGAAAATATCTGTTGTTAACAACTTGATTGATTAAACTCCTCATATTCATTAGTGGCATGCTACAGATGTTTTCCGTAATTGGGTTGTCACTGGGAAAAGGCTGAAAATATGCAATGATTGCATAGTTAAGCACATGTTACTCCCTTTAAAATCCCTGTAAAGTTATTTTACCAGCACTATAAAGTGATTGGAATCTGCCTAAAACAGTGATGGTGAACCTCTTGGGCTTGGCGTGTCAATATTTCTGAAAATGCCTAAGCTGGTATGTCATTCCTGCTAAACAAAAGAGAAATAATTATTTACATATTCATTTATTTAAAAAAATACATTAATTTATTTAAAAAAATACAGCTCAATCATGTGTGGTGCTATGTATTATAAAAGTAAAAGAAAAATCAGTGAGTTACAATGGAGAATATTACATGTGCACTGATAATTGGGCTTAAAATAGTGCACTAAAAAATTACCCTACATTTAATAGTAATTTTGAATTGAACTGAGAAAATATGGAACACATTGCATTGATTTGACATCAATAAATTGCTTTTTGTTGCTGAGTTTTAATAGATAAGTCTGAAATTGAAAGTATGTACTTTGTGCACTTCAAGTCTTAGCAAGCAGCACTAACTTCATCTGTCAGTCGGTTTCTTTTGTCCGTTTTAATGTTGTTTAACATTGAGAATAGAGTCTTGCAAAAGTATAATGTGGAAAATAAGCTAGTTTTAGGAGGGAATAAGAGGGACAGTTGTAAAACAGCACATGCTTAGAAATGCAGACTACTTGAACTTTGTAGAAGTGTAACCACGGAGAGAAAACAATGTCAGCACTGCCCTTTGCAGATTCTATGGAGACAGTATACCAAAAGAGTTTTTGAAATTAATAACTTCCTTACCTCTGCACCAGTGTTGTTTAGGGAAGCTCTGAACTGCACAATGAAATAAAAAATGGGATAACCTTTATCTTGTACGTATCCCGTATGTATGTATGTATGTATGTATGTATGTATGTATGTATGTATGTATGTATGTATGTATGTGAAATATCACGAGATAAGGGTTTTCCCAAAATTAATATAAAAGCAGATTTCACACAAATGCTGATAGTGCGCTCATTTTGGAAACTGCAGTTGTAGATATCACACTTGTCCCATGAAAATGAGCATCCAGTGCAGCAGTTAGAAGTCAGATTAACTGTTCGGCTGCTGTGATGGCAGATAATGTGCTGATACGGATGGTGAGAATCCATTTCAAGCTCTGGGTAGTGCAGTGCCTTGTATTTTTGCTGTTTTTTATATTTTTGTTTGTTCAGTTTCTTTGGTAACTTGGGTTCTGGTGAATGCTGCCGTGTCACCTTTCACGCATGTCATAGGCTCGCCATCACTGGCCTAGAAATTTTTCACCCCACCTCTACTCCTAAAGTACAGTATATGTGATCTACTTAACACATGGCCACATGCACACAATCAGAGTTTAATAATCCAGTCAGTCATTGTCCAACCCGCTATATCCTAACACAGGGTCATGGGGGTCTGCTGGAGCCAATCCCAGCCAGAACAGGGCCACAACACAGGCACAATTAAGCTTTCTTAAGACAATATTTGAAGCACAACTGGGCCAGAGTACAACTAAAGCTCAACCATATTATGACCATATATGAAACATGATTTGGGACAGAGTACAGCCACAAATCAACCTTCACAATGCCTCATTTAAAGCATGACTTGGGCTGGAGCACATCCAGAAAAATACACTACACTACATTTTCAAAAAAAGGACAAAGACTAGATGTAACCATTCATTAAATTATTTTATTTATCATTAAGACAACAAATGACTTGCATGAACTTAGAAAACAGAAGACAAACAAATAACAGAATACTGGAGTCTTCGCTTCAGCCAATATTTTATTTCTTGATTATTGGTGCTTGAAGTCAGCCAGTTTTGATGGATAGGACCTTAAGAAATAAATTTGACCATAAACTTACAGGCAATTACTATTAACATGAAAATTAAAAACAGAGAGTTACACAACTGCTTCAGCAATGCTATTATGATATTATAATGATACTTTTGATTGAATTTGACAATTTTACTTTATGTACTGTATAGGTATATACACAATTAGCCAATTTGTCTCACACACACACACACATACACAAATGCACACACACACAAATCACAAAACTTTTCCATTAGAACATCAAAACCATCTAGACAAGAACAGGCCATTCAGCCCAACAAAGCTCGCCAGTCCTATCCACTTAATTCTTCTAATAAAAACATCAAGTCTAGTTCTGAAAGTCTCTAAAGTCTTACTGTAAACCATGCTACTTGGTAACTTATTCCAAGTGTCTATGGTTTCCTGTGTAAGGAAAAATTTCTTAATGTTTGTGTGAAATTTACCCCTAACAAGATTCCAACCGTGTTCCTGTATTCTTGATGAACGCCTTGTAAAATAACAGTCTCGATCCACTGTACTAATTCCCTTCATAATTTTAAACACTTGAATCATGTCACCTCTTAATCTTCTTTTGCTTAAAATGAAAACACTAAAAACTCTTTTAATCTTTGTTCATAATGCATCCCCTGTAGCCCTGGAATGAGCCTAGTTGCTCTCCTCTGGACCTTTTCTACCACTGCTGTTTCCCCTTTGTAGCCTGGAGACCACAACTGCACACAGCACTCCAGATGAAGCCTCACCATTGCATTATAAAGCATGAGCATAACCTCCTTGGACTTGTACTCCACACATTGTGATTTATAACCTAACATTCTTTTTGCCTTTGTAATGTCTTCTCAACACTGGAAGTTGATAACATAGAGTTACAACACCTAAATCCTTCTCATAAGGTGTACTTTCAGTTTTCAGACCTCCCATTGTGTATTCAAACTTAACACATAAATACACAAATAAACAGCTCTTCAGACTGACAATGCCAGTAAACAAAACAAATTGTTATTTCATGCACATTTTTAAATACAAATGTCTGAGTAGTATGTGTTCTGTTGCAAGGTTTATTTGCTAATTAAATTTAAGGTATGTACATGTGTACTTTTAAACATGTCATACTTGGTACAGTGGAACTTCGGCATCGGGTTATGACTAAAACGTTCACCAAACTTTTGCATCTGTTCACAACCACACACTCAGGTGATGAACAAGCCAGTTTCCCTTCCGGTTCATACGCGCCAGTGATTTCCGCACATGTTCAGTCTCTCCCTGTACATTGTTCTCGGTCAGACGTGTGTGCATGCAAGGTTAGTTTTCTAGGTTGTTTATGGTTAGTTTTTGCATAAATTAAGGATTTTTCAAATTTTCATTTTTTTCCTTGTGCTTAAAACTCATTAAAAAAAAGTGTTTACAGCGAGCGGTTCGTAAGGCTGTAGCATGAACTCTTGCAATGTTAGTTTTTTTGGTTGTCTATGGTTAGTTTTTGTATAAATTAAGGATTTTTCAAATTTTCATTTTTTTCCCTGTGCTTAAAACTCATTAAAAAAAAGTGTTTACAGTGAGCGGGTTTGTAAGGCATACATTGCGTGAACTCTTGCAATGTTAGTTTTTTCTGTTCAAGGTTTTCTCAGTGTTATTCAATGTTTTTACATTTAGTTTACTATTACACTGTGCATTCTATGGTATAATTAACTATTTTTGTACTTAAAAATCTTTACAAAAAATATATTTACATATAGTACAGTTTGTACGGTCTAGAATGGATTCATTGTATTTACATACAATCCTATGGGGGAAATTAGTTCGGGTCACGACCAAATCGGGTTGCGACCAGAGTTTTGGAATGAATCACGGTCGTGACCCGAGGTTTCACTGTATTTTCAAGCATTTGGAGTTTATTTTATTATAACAATAGTCACTATATTTGGGGTATATAAAATTAACACAATAATTTTTCAAATTATTTAAATTGTGTATCTGTCTGGGTGAAAGCTGACAATATACTGTAATTCTAAGTTTTTAATCAAAAGTAGACTAAAAAGGTTAACAACATCACTCAGACCCACTGTAGCCAATCAAAATAAAAATGACAGACAATAGTCAGTACACTGGCAAACACATATATCCAAGATAGGAAACTCTGGTTGGCAATGGTAATCTAGAGTATAGTTTAGAAATGTTTTACTATGGCAGTTAACTTCCTAAATGTCAGTATACTATCTATTTCTGTTTTTCACTATTTATTCTTTTAGTATTCTATTTCATTCTTTACTATTTTAATTCATTTCCATTTCTTTACTATTTCTATATTATTTCTTTTTCATAAATTTTATTTGATTTTCTGTTCTTCACTATTTCTATTCTATTACTATTTCTATCTGTTATATAGTGCCTTTTACCTATATATCTATCTTTTATATAGTGCCTTTGACCAATGGTATAGCTAGCTTGCTGAAGGCCCCTGTGCAGCACCCTGAGGTGGGCCCCTCCTGCCTAGCTAGCATAACTGTTAGTAATTTATTCGCAATCACACACTGGTGACAAACAAACCAGCTCTCTAAACGGAGTTTGTAATATCTTTTGAAATGTCTTTATTATAGCTGGTGTTAGTTAGCAAAAATAAAATAAATTGTAGGAATGGAATGTGGGAGATGTGGACATCTGTGCTATAAAATGAAGCAATTTCAATTTGTAACAAATGTAAATGACAACGCCAGCTAACAGGATACTACTATACAAATTGACCTGTTTTACACAAATTCTGAGAAAATGGACATCATAAAGTGGTCACGCTTACAAATCCTCACAGTAGTGACACTAATGTGCAGTAAGCCATACTAAGGTACACAATAAAACTGATTACTGATATGTTAAACTGTTAAAACTTACAAAGATGGAACTTATTGACAAGTCACAAATAATAATAATAATAATAATAATAATAATAATAATAATAATAATATCTCTAGTACCTTAAAATACTCGCCTGTGTGCCTTATGCTGTGCAAAAATCTCAACAGTGTTTGACATGTTAAGTTATCTGGCACATTCGTTTATGATTGAGAGTACAGCCAATCCAGAGTGTGTTTTGCAACAAGTGCTTCTGAGGTAATTTTTGAGGAGTTTTAACTTGAGGAATAATCATTCACATGCAGCAACAGTCACTGGTATAGTCAGCAGTAACATGTAAGCAGTGCAAATGTCACTGAAAGTAGATGATAGTGCACAGTGACCTATCAGTAACAGTTCAGCCAATTTGAAAACAGCCGACTTGGTTAACAGGATGGACAGAAAACATGCACGAAATGACAGCAATTGAGCGGAAAACGCCAGTGAAATGTCGGTGCTATAGTATTCAACGAGAATATTAGCAGCAGCATACAATTCGTTGTCAGGCATCGAGGTCAGAGTTGATGATAACAAAATATTGCACATTGAAGCCAGTGCATCGAGACTGTGAAACTGCTGTTTTAGTTAAGTTATTAAAGATTTTTAAAAAATCTATATGGCCCCAAGTGAGCCCCCCAAGCTCATAGGCCCTTGTGCATTGCACAATCTGCACAATTCATTGCTACACCATAGCCTTTGACCTGTTTATCTGTTAGATGGATGGATGGATCAATTGATTGATCGATGAAGTAATTCACCAGACAAGCCTCTACAGGAGGTTGTCCACTCAAGGCATTGGATAAACATCAAATTGATTAAGCCAATGGAAGTCATTGCAAAACCTTCAACTCCCATAAGGCTTACTAACCAAGATGATCAGGCTGAACCAAGAACTATAACTTTCCTCTATAATTCCTAGTTCCAGCATGCACTTGATTTCCAGCTCCACCTCTGCTTTCTTTGCCTCAGGAAGATGATAGGGGCGGTCTCGAATGATAACCCAAGCTCTGCACAATGTTGTGCACAATCAGAGAGGTCCTTTCTGGTTTTTCGCTCACTACCTCCGGGACTGACAGGATGGCTACTCAGGATAGTTAAGGGTATTTTTCATAATAATGGGCCTGTGCTGCTTGCTCCTCTTCCATGCAAGTTTTTAAAATATGTCTGATTTTGCCAAATTGATTGCGTAACTGCATGATGTATTCTAATATATTGGTAGAGGGAACAGCCTCTCCTTTGCAACCTTCTTTTAAAATATCCAATATTCTCAGAGGTTGTCATCCATATAGTAATTCGAAAGGCGAGAACCCCGTAGAGGCTTATGGAACTTCATGATAGGCAAAGAGTACAAGGGGGAGGAGCTGATCCCAGTTCCTCCCATCCCCACTGACCACCTGCGAATCATTTGTTTGAGAGTCTGGTTAAACCTCTCGATCAGACCGTCGGTTTGAGGATGATACACATTGGTCTTTAACTGCTTTAAGTAACTTGGCCGTTTCCCTGAATGTCTCCGAGGTGAATGGCGTCCCTTGATCCATGAGGATTTCCTTAGAGATGCCAGCTTGCGCAAAGACCCCTACAAGTTCCCGTGCAATCACTGTTGACGTGGCTGAGCGCAAAGGAACAGCCTCTGGATATTGGGTCGTTTAATCCACAAGGACTAATATATATTTGTGTCCTCGGGTTGAGGGCTCGAGAGGAGCTCGGTCCCTCCTAGGAATTTGCCGTAATTGACTCTGGGCAAGAGACACAAAAACGGCGAACCTTCTCATGAATCCCCGGCCAATAGAATCAGATTTTAATATGCTGTAACGTTTTTTCGGTGCCCAAATGGCCTCCTAGGAGGCGGGCGTGTGCCAATTCACAGACCTGCCTCCGGTAAGTTTGTGATATTAAGAACAGCTTCCACAGCTCATCCTCATGCTCTGCTACCCGATATAACAAATAATTTTCAATCACAAAGTGATGTCTTTGTGGCATGGGCTAATTGTGCATTGGCCATTGACTAGTACAACTGCATGCTTAGGAAATTTCAGGGAGTCATCATTGTACTGCTCCCTTTTGAAAGAAGCTGGAGTTTCTTTAAATTGGAATTGAATCTCTGAGACAGGGTCCGGTCTGACCTCAAGGAGCAGGGATTCCTCCTGGCTTGTCGAGGCCCTGGGAGATGACATTTAGCCTGCGACGATCCAGGAACCTTCAAATCCACCAATTGGGGCACCTGTTTCTCTCTCTGCCATCTGATTACACGGTGTAGAAACAGCTTGAGATGGGTCATTCCTGTCTATAACCAGGCCTAAATTGTAATTGGGAATAGATACAGTAGTACTATACCGCATTTATTGTTAGACCAGTCCCACCCCAGAATCACAGGAAAGGGTGAATTCGGGAGGACCGCTATGGGTAATTTCTTCAGTGATCCTCTATGGCAATTTTATACTTTCGGATTTCTCCATGTATACAAGTAATACTTGTCTTTACTTTTACCCATTGTCATGGTAGTACATATCGCCAGTCAACAGTGGAAATGTTGCTGCTGGAATCAAAAAGTGCTTCGACCTTAAATCCATTAAGTATCATTACTCCCATATGCAACATCGTCATGGGGTTTATAAGAGCACACAGAACCAAAGCTGCATTCAACCTCATTCCCGAGTGGTTTGTTTGCCTGTGGGCATGGGGATCTCGGAACAGACTCCAGTTCATCAAGGAGAGGCAAATTTTGTGGGACGTAATTCCTATAGCATCCGCTAAAGGACCGTTCTGCTCTCCCAGATTGCGAGGCTGTCCTAGATGTTTCGATGAGCTCATAAATGTTCTGAAAGTCTCCCCAGACTGGGTGGGTGAAATGCTCAGGGAGTTTAGTGAGCAAGAGAAAGCAGGTGACCTGCTGCACTGTCTGGACGGGGGTGCAATCAAATGGTCTTAGCCAAAGTGACACCTTTTTCCAGAGAGTAAAGGCTTGCTCCTGGATTGGCCACTCTGGATCGAATGTCCAGTTTTTTTATCCATCTCACCTGCTGGTCTGGGGATGCCCCACATTTATCTAGAGTCTTAACCCTTTGGGGGGGACAGCTCTGGTCACCAAGAGAGCATAATAAGCCCTTTTTGCTTCCCTCACAGGAACCAGCCTAGTTCTGTGTGTCTCTGCCAGTCACTCCCTTTGTTTTTCCACCAGCCCAGACATTTCTAATGGGAGTGGAGCCTGCACCGGGTCTTTCCGAACCATGAGACGAACCCTTCACCTGGAAACTCGACCTTGGTACTCTCCCACCTGGTTATTCTTCAGGTCCTGTCCTGGTTTCTTCTGGGCTTGCATCCTGCCGACTACGCCACCTTGATAAGAACGACACAGATACATCAAAAAGGTTTGGGGCAGCCACCCACATATTATATACCCTGGCTGCAAAAAGTTGATTTTTAATTGAGTTGTGTTCAGGTTGAATTCCAAAACAAAACTGATTTGGGTTTGACAAGATGGCGGATTTAAAGGCCATGGCAGGAAGTGGTGTCATTAAGGCTGGAACTGGAAGCGACGTCCTTGGGACTGGAACTGATGTCATCCATGGCGCCAGGACCGGAAGTGGCGTCATTAATGGTGCCAGTGCCGAAAGTGGCATCATCAAAAGCGCTGACACCTAGTGGGATTTCCCAAGGATAGTCTGCATAGGATGGAGAAAGAGAGAGACAGTTAGTACAACTTACCACCCCCTGCTCTGGTGTGGTATTACTATTATTTAAGCCTTCTTGCTGCTTCCATTGTGCCTGTGTGTGACACTATCTAACAACAGAAGACAAGCTAAGGAACAGCAACATGACAATGACATGTAACATGCAGCAAAGAGTACATTCCAAACTATGAAGAATTTTCCAATTGAACCTAGATCAACAGCAAAGCAACAGTTCCAAACAACATCGGACATCGTCCATAAAGACTTGCCATCATAACACTATCTTATTAGTTTGTTTCTTAAAACGAATGGGCTTCAGGTACCTTGACAGAAGTCTAAATTCTGGACACCTGCCTCCTAAAACAGAGAAAGGTAATGTAAATAAAGTAGGAGCCTTACTGAATTATTTGAGTTATTAGTGGTACTGCAAAACTGATCATTAATTAACCAAATTAAAATGCTTTTTCAAACCGCACGTTATTATGGCATCCTCCTAGATGCACGTCTTACTGATTATTAATCATCAAAATTCCTACACCTCAAAGCAGCACATACAGCTGAATCTCCACTAAGTGTACAGCAGCTTGATTAGAAATTTAAATGCCATAATTCCAGCAACAAAATAAAATAAAACAGTGCAAAGAGTACCTTAAAAAACAGTATAAACAATGTCACTGATGACCGGATGGTGCCTTTTTATTGGCATAGTTTTTTTTTTTTTTTTTAATCTGTTTACCGGTCTTGTTTGCTTTAATGTAGCGACAGAGTTAAATGTAAAAAGTTAATTTTGTTATTATTGCTTCTATTAGGTTGTGTTGTGTACAGTTTTATTTTGAGAGAAACAGGTTGTCTTCCTCTTTAGAACAGTAGTTAGTTCCGTCCAGCTGCAGGGTAGTCATGCAGTTTATGATGTACAAAATGATTCTTTTTAGTGATTTGATTCATTTTATTCAGTTCACCAAAATGACTTGAATCTCTGAATCACTGATTTGTTAACTTCAGAAATAACAACAAGCTATACTGTAGTTTAAAATATAGAATAGTATCATCATTGTGTAACAACTTTAACCACCAAACAAAACAAAAAACATAAAATGCAAGCAACAAAATAAGTAATTGTCACAATAATTCTCTTTGTTGAATTTTGACAATAAATACAATTTCAACAATAATAGATAAAAAATAAATCTTACAAATAGAACTTTAGAATAGTAGACACATCACGATAATACTGTGAGATCATTGACATATGACTAAATAAAAATATTTTCAGCTTTGAATTAGTCTGCCACAATTTCCCTCTTTTATATCCCATTCTTTCTATTGCAATCTGCCATACATATTTAATCAGTGAACTGTTTTGCGATTCATTGTACTGCAAGTGTCTTGTCTGCAGTGCAGTACATAAACTAATTCTTTTGCTGAATTAGTTCAGTGTGCTGTGAGTCAATTGTCTACAGTTTGTTCCTCAGTTCAACATATGTACTGATTCCTTTGGTGAACTAGTTCAGTGTACTGTACTGTGAGTCTCTTTTCTGCAGTTCGTGAATGAGCTTACAATGGTTCTACAGATCAGTAGGGGGCATACTGGTTTATTCAATAAGTCCGTGTACTGAGACGGTCATAGTCAGTCAGAGTGAACCGATCAATGGGAAGTGCTTTATGTCATCTACCAAA
>JANRMT010062821.1:656357-675456 GCA_026402145.1 Polypterus bichir lapradei | reverse complement strand
AGCTGTCCCAGAGATTTAAGCTGTCTGTTTCCACAGTTAGGAACATATTGAGGAAATGGAAGACCACAGGCTCAGTTCAAGTTAAGGCTCGAAGTGGCAGACCAAGAAAGATTTCGGATAGACAGAAGCGACGAATGGTGAGAACAGTCAGAGTCAACCCACAGACCAGCACCAAAGACCTACAACATCATCTTGCAGCAGATGGTCACTGTGCATCGTTCAACCATTCGGCTCACTTTACACAAGGAGATGCTGTATGCGAGAGTGATGCAGAGGAAGCCTTTTCTCCGCCCACAGCACAAACAGAGCCTCTTGAGGTATGCTCAAGCACATTTGGACAAGCCAGCTTCATTTTGGAGTAAGGTGCTGTGGACTGATGAAACTAAAATTGAGTTATTTGGGCATAACAAGGGGCGTTATGCATGGAGGAAAAAGAACACAGCATTCCAAGAAAAACACCTGCTACCTACAGTAAAATATGGTGGTGGTTCCATCATGCTGTGGGGCTGTGTGGCCAGTGCAGGGACTGGGAATCTTGTCAAAGTTGAGGGACGCATGGATTCCACTCAGTATCAGCAGATTCTGGAGACCAATGTCCAGGAATCAGTGACAAAGCTGAAGCTGCGCCGGGGCTGGATCTTTCAACAAGACAACGAAACACTGCTCAAAATCCACTAAGGCATTCATGCAGAGGAACAAGTACAACGTTCAGGAATGGCCATCTCAGTCCCCAGACCTGAATATAATTGAAAATCTGTGGTGTGAGTTAAAGAGAGCTGTCCATGCTCAGAAGCCATCAAACCTGAATGAACTAGAGATGTTTTGTAAAGAGGAATTGTCCAAAATACCTTCAACCACAATCCAGACTCTCATTGGAACCTACAGGAAGCGTTTCGAGGCTGTAATTTCTGCAAAAGGCGGATCTACTAAATATTGATTTCATTTCTTTTTTGTGGTGCCCAAATTTATGCACCTGCCTGATTTTGTTTGAACAATTATTGCACACTTTCTTTTTTTTTTTTTGCCTGTCAGTAACACAGATGACACATGTGTATGTCATGTATGTGTAGCTGTGCTGTCATCATTCATGGCTTTTCTTTTTTTTTTTTTTTTTTTTTTTTTAAATATATATATATTCTTTTAAATAGGTTTGTTATAGTCACAGACCGGGGGAAAACAAAAACAAAAGAAAAAGGAAGAGAGTGGGGAAAGAATCAGATGGTGGACAATGGAAGAAAAGATAAAAAGGAGGATAGAGAGAGAGGGGGAGACTAAACAAAACACCGACAATCTGCTTCAATACCTGTTGAGAAAAAGGGAAATAAAAAAAAAAACAAAAAAACAACAGCAGACAAAACCACAGCAACCAACATCTATATCAATCACAGTGAATAATAAATATTAAATGCTATTGAACAGCACATAGTACTAATATTACAAGATAGGATTAGAGGGAGCCGCTAAGCAAGACAGTGTGTATCTGTGATTACCTGATTATACACACATGTGTTCACCTGTGTGCACACCTGTGTATGTGAGCGCGCTTGTATTCATTGGGTTCTTCCATGTAACTGTCTAATAGTGTAATAGTGTGTGTGGGGAACTGCAGCCCCACTCCTCAGGACCCGAAGCAGATATGTAGGAGACCCGTGCCCCAGACATCCAGAGAAACCCCCGGACACAGGAGTCCTAGGTGGATCCACGCAGGGATGACTGCAGCCCCCACTCAGAAAAGAGCAGAGGAGAGCCCAGGAGGAAGGTCATCCAGCAGCCACTGTGCCAAAGCCCTTGGGGGCCATGGTGGCGAGCCCGCAGGCCCCGTCGGCAGTCGGCAGTTCTGTAAATCCAATAAACGTCATTTCACTTCTCAAATATCACTGTGTGTGTCTCCTATATGATATATTTAACTGACATTTTTTATCATAAAAACCAACGATTTATACAGGAAAATAATGACTATTAACAAGGTTGCCCAAACTTTTGCATCCCACTTTTGCCCGGTGCTGCATTGACATCATGCACCAGAAGGCGTGAGCTTATTCAGTGTGAACAGGATCACGCAGGTGGCCGGTTTCTGTATGCTATAACACGCTTGACTTGGCAGCGATCAATGCACATGTACTGTACAAGGTATGCACGGGAGCCAATGAGAAAAGAAGAGCGTTCATGCCTCACCTTTCAGAGGAGCTTCATCATTGCTTCTTACAAGAAAAGGTGATGGATAAAGCAAAAGATGGTGCAACATCGACAAGCTTCTGTTCCAAGACCGCCACTTCCCCAGCCCCTTCAGTGTAATAGTAACCACAGCACAGAGAGAAGTGTGTACATTGCAACAGGTACACATGTCATAAATGTAGAAAGGATGGTCCTTGGGTGTGTGGGAACTGTTAACATTTGAATCTGATGATTGCATATAGTGTGGAACAGACCTCTCTGTACTATTCTTTCCTCTGCATGTCCTGGAGTACAAAATAAACAGCACTGTGCACCAAAATGTGGAGACTGCATGGGCAAGATCGAAAAAAAAAATGCGGTCACTGATTACAAGCGCAAGAAGTCATGCAAATGAATATGAATAATACGAATAATGTTGCATCAGTGCCACAATGTTTTCTGAAATGTACTATACAGGTCTTTCCTGTATATTGGAATAATGAGTTATTCCAAATATCATATATACCTATGTCTTTGTTTTTTTGTCAGTGCGGCTTTGACATCATGGACCATAAGGTGCATACTAATTCAGCGTGAGCAGGAACACTCAATAAAACTGAATAAAAAAAAATTAAATTGACGGTGAGATACAAAGAAGGCAGATTCACCAGCGTTTGTGTGTCAGCTTTTATTCCTCCAGATCAGAGAATTTCCAGTTCCACTGCCTCAAAATACCACTCACATCTACAGCTATTCCTAGTTTCAGATAAAAAGTAACAGCGTCATATCTGGGACAGGGGGTGGGTGTTGTATCGTGATCATGACTGAGAGAATAAAAGTGAAAAAAAAATGCTAACTTTTACAAGTACTATAAATTTACACCGGCTGTTACAGACACAAATCAAATGTATGTTTTTATTGTATAATATTAACAATAAGAGTAGCTCACTACTCAAAACAGTAAATTTGCAGGGGAGATGGTTTCAAACTCACAACCTCTGGATTATAAATCGTCAGTTCTAACCGTTGCACCACGGAAGCTGTTGTATTGTACTTGCACCTTTTGTGAAAGTATTTATTTGATATTTGGCCATCAGCCTTCACACATTATACAGTTCATGTCTACATTTTGTTGTTTGTTACTAAAACATGAAAGTAGTTATAGGCAGGCGGTTTGTGTCAAAATTGCAATTAGAGCTGTCAATCAAAATGATTAATGACTTTTAAGCCCCGCTCCCCCCTATGACGTCATACCGGAGGTCCCGCCCCGATGACGCAAGACCGGAAGTCCCGCCCCGTCGCTCCCTGATGACGTCACGCCGGAATTCCCCAGCACCTGATTGGTTCAGGGTCCCCTGTCCCCGCCCAGACTCCTCCTTGAACCCGCCCCTTGTCCCTGATTGGTCGAACAAACTGTCAAGGGTCCGTTTGACGGATGTCTGCCCCCTGGTTGAACCCGCCCCGCACCTGCTGGGTGAAATAAACTGTCAACGGTCCGTTTGATGGATGTCTGACTGCTGTTTGAACCCGCTCCGCACCTGCTGGGTGAAATAAACTGTCAAGGGCCGTGTGATGGATGTCTGCCCCCTGTTTGAACTCACCACCGCCCCCCTCTCCCGAAAGACAAGCCCGAGCGTGTTACAGCCTTTACCTCGACAAGCTCAGACATGCCTGGGGTCTGCCTCGGACCCCCGCCCTTTCTCTAGCACAAGCCCAGACATGCCCGTGGCGTGTCCTGACCAGATCAGACAAGCCCAAAGTCGTCCTGTACCGGTCCGAGGACGTTCCCATCCGTACCCAGCACCTGACGGTCGGCGTTCCCAGTCACCCACACTTCCCTGCCGAAAGCCTAAAAAGCGAAGCATTTTGTTCTCATCTTTGCTTCAAACTAAATCAAGCTGCTTTTTTTTCCATCTCACACACAGATAACAAACTGTGAGATCAAAGACACAGTCTGAGTCAGGCCGCATTTAACCACAGGCTCCCCACACTTCCCGGCCACTTCTGAAACGGGCGGAATAAAACAGCCAAGCATTTTCTAAAGACTCTGGCCGGGAAAAATGGAATCTAGAACCGAGGTCCCAGCCAAGCGTCGGATCCGCGGGGTGAAAAGATGTTTGTTGCCCGAGTTTCTTAAAGCTGAAGTGGCTGACCCGGGTCGGACCAAGTCGTGTGAAATCAAGGTAGAACCAGACGGCAACGATAAGGGAAACCCAACGTTAGTTTACGCCAAGCCCCTCCCTTTTACCCTAAATACTCCACCTGTTAGTCCCAGGATCCAGACGGATGATCAGACCTCAGCATTCTTTGAAGCTTTTAGCACTCTCCGCATTTCCACAGCTACAGACTCTGAAATGACGGAGGTCGGCGTAACATCCTCAGGGTTTCCGCCTGAGGCTTCAAAGCCTGAATCTTACCAATTCTATAACTCGGACGGGACGGACGGCTTTCAGGACCACCAAGAACGTGACCTGCGTTATTTTACTGTACGACCTGATTACACTCTCTGGGCTACAGACCTTGAGACCGACGGTGGATTTCAGTCTCCAGGGTCGGTGAGTTCTTACCCCGTCTTCGCTAATGGTGATCAGACGGAATCCTCTTACCTAGCTCCGGGACAACCTTGGGTGAACAAACAAGTTCCAGAGGAACCGATGTCGATCGGACTTTCTGAGACAGATCTGGACTGCCCTGATGGGGTGTTGTCTGAAACCTGGGAAAAGGCCCTGCAGCTTATTAAAGGACTGATGACGTCTCTGCTGGACATTATTGTCTACTACGACCAGAAAAAAGAATGTCAAGGGTGTGTTATAAAACATCCCAGACAGTCTAGGCATACCTGCCTCTTTGAACCTGAAATCGGATACCGACAAGGTCGTTTTCAGAAGATTCTGAAGATTTTCCGTAAGTCTTGGCTGAAGCGATTGGCGGTGAAAGTTCTGGGGTATTATAATATTCTATTGCCGATCCCCAAAATAGACACAGTGGTTGAAAAGACTGTAGATGAATTTAAAAATATCAGCTCTATTTATGACACTGTAATGCAGTCATTTTATGAAAATGAATACTCTTACTGTGTTACCCGCCGTGTGGCAAATGAGTTTTTTAAACGTAATATTAATCATGAGGGTTATATGAAACTGTGGACTAAACATGACCTGGAATTTGATGATATGATAGAACTGATGGGGCTTTCTGAACCTGAAACCGCAGCAGTCTGAACAATTCAGAATCCTAAATAAATGTTTTCTAAGTTCTTAAGTGTTGTCAGTGTCTGTGTCATCACCGGCGATGGAGCAGGTCTTGGAAAAAACGTATTATAACTCTGAGAACCCGGGGGCCTTAGGGGGTAAAGAATCCTTGAAAAGAGCTCTCCTGCACGCCGGACACCGTATTGGGGACCAAGAGGTATCCGACTGGTTATCCGGGCAGTACGCCTACACCATCCATAAACTGGCCAGAATCCATTTTAAAAGGAATAAAGTGTATGTTTCTAATATAGACGGGCAATGGCAGATCGATCTGACGGATATGACAAACCTGTCCGAGTATAACCGAGGCTACAAGTATCTGCTGACTTGTATAGATATTCTTTCTAAATACGCCTGGGTCAGGACTCTGAAAAACAAAACGGGTAAAGAAGTAACCAGGGGTTTTCGAGATATTGTGGAGGAAGGCAGAGTTCCCGTCAAACTTCAGACCAATAGCGGTAAAGAGTTCCTCAATCGGGAATTTCAAAGCCTGCTCCGTAAACATGGGATAAAACATTTCACCACCGCTAGTGAATTAAAGGCTTCGGTGGTGGAGAGGTTCAATTGAACTCTGAAAACCAAAATGTGGCGCTATTTCAGCTCCAGCAATACCCGGTCCTATCAGCCGAGGTTACAGGACTTGGTGAAATCTTATAATCTGAGCTATCACCGAGGCATAAAAATGGCCCCTGCCGAGGTGAACAGTTCCAATTCTTGGAAAGTCTTTAAAAACTTATACGGTCTAACTAAACCCAAAACAAGTGTAAAATATAAATTCAAAGTCGGAGATACGATGAGAGTGTCGAAAGCCCGCAATCCTTTTACCAAGGGCTACGAACAATCATTTTCAGACGAGGTATTTACCGTTTCTGAACTAGTTCCTAGGGATCCGCCCGTCTACAAGCTCAAAGATTATGACGGCGAAGACATTATAGGTTCCTTTTACGACGTGGAGTTACAAAAGATTTGAGGGCCGGACGTCTTCAGGATCAAAAAGATTTTGCCGAAAAAAAATATCCGTAGAAAAAAGCATATTTTGGTGAAATGGCTCGGATGGCCCGAAAAGTTTAACAGTTGGATCCCCGAAAGCTACGCGCAAGACATTAAATACTGAGAATGAAAAATAGTATTTCATTCACCGGCTGTTCACAATGGAGAGAAAAAGCTTTTACGTCGTTCTTCCCAGCAATTCTTCCCGGGATGTTTTCCCTAATAATACCATCACTGAATTTACCGTCAAATTAGCCGCCCGATCAAACTACAGGGTCCCTGGGAAGTCGCCTTGGCCGAAATTCAGTATCCGCACACCTGGAATACCCTGGATAAACCGGATAATAACTTTATCGTGGTGTCCCCGTGAATAGTTAAATTATTACTATTAATAAGTACTATTCCAGCGGGATATTACTCTAGCCTGGAGAAAGGTAACCTCGAAGATGAATGAAGCGTTGGCGAAAGAACCCAAAGTCGTCCAGGGCGGCTCAGACAACACTCCAATACCTTAAAACACCATGAGATTCCGCTACAGCGCTATCGAGCGAAGATTCTACGTCGTAAGCACCGTCAAGGATGAATCTTTGCATGTCAAGGGACAGTTGGGTAGGCTTTTAGGAGCTCATGCGGACATGAACATAGGTCTGGTGAATGAAGCTCCTTAACCCGCGGATATTAGAGCGGGGTTTTATACCTTGTACGTCTACAGCGACATTGTGTCTCACCAAAGAGTCGGAGACAGCTACGTCCCTCTCTTGAGATGCGTACATATTGAGGATGAGATGAATAAGATTACCACAATCACCTACGACAGGCCGCACTACGCTCCGGTCAGCAAGAGTCAGTTTGATACTTTGACCGTTGAAATAAAGACGGATCAGAACAAACCGGTTCCATTTCAGTTTGGTAAAGTCATTGTCAAGTTACATTTCAGACCCTAGAAAAGTTATATACACGACTAATACAGAGATGAGATCTTACCTGGACCCTAGCCCCTACGTGCAGTATTATGAAGCCCAAGCCGGCAACGGTCTCCCCGGGTTTTCCGGGGCCCCGGTGATGTACGGTTCCAGGATCGGCGGAATATTTCACGGATTGTTTAGACGGGCGTTGCCTCTCTTAAAAAGAGGATTCGAAATTGTCAAACCCCACATTAAATCAGCCGCTAAGAATATTGTCAAAGACGTGGTGGCAGGGGCCATGTCAGGAGCGATGTCTCGAGGAAGCGAAGAAAATCAATCGGGGTCGGGTCTGATGGTGATGAGGAAAACTAAGCGTAAGAGACTGCCTGGATCACGAGCTGCCCCGATCAACAAAAAGACACGCCGTTCAGCTTTTATATCATTTTCTTCTCTCCGACACAAGGATAAGTCCCGCGCCCGCAGGAAAAAGAAATTGAAAAACATTTTTTAACTCAAGATGTCTTTCGTTCATCGAATGTCTCAAGAGTGTGTGAAATCTGAACTGGACTTGTTTACGATACCCTATACTCAGACTAGCGTAGAGAAGAGCATCTACTTCGAGTTCCCCCCTCTCTCAGCTCTATTGGAAGTCGCCCCATTGGAGTTTCTGATTACTGGGAACGTGGAAGACTACTTGGACCTGAATAACACGCTTCTACACGTCCGATGAAAAATCGTCAATGCCGACAGAACTAATCCAGGCCAAGGGGCCCAGGTAGCCTTTGTTAATTATTCGATAGCCGCCTTATTTTCACAAGTGGATGTCACATTGGGAGATCGCTTAATATCCCAGAGTTCCAGCCTTTACCCGTACAGGGCCCTTTTTGAGGAATTGTTAAATTACAGCAACGAAACTCTCAACTTCCAATTTGCTTCGGGTCTTTTCTACAAAGACACGGCCAACGAACATGAAAACACCATCTTGGACGGACCGAATGAGGGTTTCAAAAAAAGAAGCGGATATACGGCCTAGGGTAAAACGGTAGAACTCCTCAGACCTATTCATTCCGACCTATTTTTTCAAGAAAAATGAATTCTAAACGGGGTGGACGTCAGAATAAAAATGGTGCGGAGCAAAAATGAATTCTGTCTGATGTCCGGAGATGCCGAGCGTTACAAAGTAAACATTTTATCCGCCGCTCTTTTTGTCAAGAAAGTTAAAGTTTCGCCGCCGGTGAAAATAGGGCACGCCCACGCTCTCACCACCACTAATGCCAAGTACCCCGTGGAAAGAGTGAATATGAAAGTTCTCAGTATGCCAGCCGGGATACGAGTGAGCAATCAGGAGAACCTGTTCTTGGGACAAATACCCAAGTACAAATACCCAAGTAGGCCTGGTGGATAATGATGCCTTTTCAGGGGATTACGCCAGAAACCCCTTCAATTTCAAGCATAACCAGGTGGAATTCCTGGCCTTGTATTTGGACGGAGATCAGATTCCGGCCAAACCATTTCAACCTGATTTTGCTAATGACATCACCGCTCGAGAATATTACAACCTCGTGTTGGCCTCCGGAAAGCATTTGAAAGACCAGCCTCTAGCCATCAACCGTTCTGAATTCTCCCAGGGATACACCCTTTTTGCCTTTGATTTGACGCCCGATCAAGAATGCGGAGACCATTTCTCCTTGATGAAAACCGGGAACATGAGATTTGAAATCCGCTTTCGACAACCCCTACCCCATACTGTGAATCTAATAGTGTACGCCGTCTTTGACAACATCATTGAAATAAACCAGAGAAAAAACATACTTTATGATTACTAAAAAAAAAGCAAGAACACCCTGCAGATCGACGAACTCCTGTCCGGTAACCTGTACACAGAAAATCTGTTTTACGGAGTGCTGGCATGCGACCAACTGCCGGAAAAGATACTCACGGATCTCCTGACCATGATCGTCATCAATACTCACCGTCAAAATCAATCCGGAGAACACTGGTTGGCGATACATCTCAGAGAAGACGGAACTGGAGAATTTTTTGATTCCTACGGTGCCCCACCAGACTTTATCTATTTTCCTGAGGAAATATACAGCTTTTTAAACAGAAACTGTAAAGACATTATTTACCATTCCCGGCAGCTTCAAAGCTGGTTTTCTAACGTCTGCGGACAATATTGCATTTTTTTCCTGCATCACAGAGGGAAAGGACGTTCTTATCAAGAGATTATGAACCTGTATTTTAACGAAGTCACCAAGAATGATGATATGGTTCAAAAGTTTGTCAACACTTTGTCTAAGAACGCTCCCAGAGGTTTTCAGGATCATCCCTGCCTGCAAAGTTCTATGCCCTGTCATCATCATCTTAATAAAGAATAGACCGCCTGTGTAATCCAATGTAATATTTTATTAAAAACAAAAATATAATTACATTTCAATAAGGAATCCATTCATTTTTTCTGCGAGATCTGGTTTTCTTGCCCACAGGTGTATCGGGAGCAACGGCAGCAGGGACCGAGTTTTGAAACTCTCCAGAAGCTCTCTCGTGTCGATGTTCGGCACGGCAGAGGTCGGAATGTTCAATCCAGCCAGGGCCTTAATAAATTCTTTCCAACCCCTGGGTCTCCGATAGGACGGTATGTTGTGACGGGCGGTTAAGTTTCGCATTAGATCAACCATATTCGTACCGGGTAAAGGCTCTCCGCGAAACACAAACTCTCCCAACTCATTCCAGTAGGTTGTATTAGGGTGATGCGACATTTTCTGTAAAATAATTTCGGTATATTTCTTTGATTTATCCGGAGCACTTTTCAAAATCTCGTCGTACACCCTTTCTTCTGGGGTACTAGAAGCCTGTTTGAGAGCTCCCGACGGTTCCTCCTGGCTCTCGTCAGGCAGCAATAACGTCAGAGAACCGGATGTTTTATCCGCTTTTTTCACAAAGGTCAGGTATCTTTGTAAGGTGGTCGTATAAAGTTTTACTTTTGCATCGGCGCTTAAGTCACCGCGTTCAAGTATGAGTTTCATTTGTTTATCCAGTTCACTTTCCGTAGCGCTTAAAAGGTCGGTGGAAGTTGGGGCTTTCTGATGCCATTGAGCCATTTGTTGTTGAGGGACCAGGTACATCTTGCACGTGTATTCCATATTTATAATCTCGAACCTATTAAACTAGTAATGAAAGGAATGGCGGCGCTTAATAGGGCTCCGAGAAACCCTCCTTTCTGATTTAAAAGGGCTTTTTTCTTTTTAACGGTAAGTTTTTTATCACCGAGTTTTTTAACAGAGCAACGATGCTTCTTCAGCAACTTGAACTGTCTGGAAGTCAGGGGTACGTGGCCTTTTAAAGTATTGAGAGCTATTTCAGCCAGAGCGTAAATGAAATCGTCCGGAGCCTCGCTCAACAGCGCTTTTCTTCGGCGACAGGAGACCCTGTGCAGGGTCTTGAGCATAGGGAGATTTCTTTTTATTCTGATCGACATGCCGGCTCTTTCTCAAATACTCGGGAAATCGCCCGTCTTTATCTTTTCACGACATAGGCCGCAGGCCATTCGGGAGGAAACAATCCGGTACGTAAACGAAATTCGTCAGGCGTCTGGGCTTTCAGATCCACCAACAGATAACCATAAGGGGTTCGCGTAGCGTCCTCAAAGGCCTCCAAGAAAAATTTCACCCTACCGGGGTACATTTGACGCGCTAAATTCGTAATTTGCAGCTTATCTCTCGGGTTTTTAAACAGGGTGATGTAATTGGCGTTCAGATTTATCGTTCTACTTTTCTTGCCTTGAAAAAATACATTTTTGACCAAGTAAATGATGGACAAATTCCTGTGATGAGTATATTTTGTGAAGGCCCTCTCTATCTCTTGGCTATGGCTCGCCTGTTCCATCAAATTGTCGACGATCGCAAAGTTCACTCGGTCAGGCGGTAGAAGTTCATCGTCGCTTAAGGATGCGGGTAACCCCTCCAAAAATCTGATATTGGGAAATTGGGCTAACAGTTCATCGCACAGAGTCTGCCAGCAACTATAAAATCAGACTAAATTGTCAGGTCGGCGAGAAAGGACACGGTCCGCGTGCTCTAAAAGCTTTTTCACATAATGCGATTTACCCGAACACAAGGGTCCCGAGACTATTTTTGAGAAAGGATGCTGAAGTCTAATGTCAAAGCCCTCTTTAGTATCCATAGGGGAGAGATGTGAAATCGGGCAAAAGAACCCTTTTGTTGTACACCACTCTGAATCTTTTTCTGAGTGGACGATTTTGCAACGTCAGGTTCTTTTTGTTCCTATGAATCTGCGTGCCGTGAACCGTTATTTCTTTCGTGACATTTTGTTCTACAAAATTATGCACTAGATCCATTAATGAGTATAGGTTTACCGCTTGAGCCGTTTCGTGATTGAGAGTAATGCCCTTGACCTTCATGCAGACCTTGCCTTTGAACGTTTTGTACGCGTACGTTTTCGGACCCCCGGAAACAAATTCTTCTATGAAGTCGTCAGGATCTAGTTCGCTGGTGAGTTCACCTAAATAGTCCCCGAGGAGTGGAGTGTACTGGCCGGGCAAAGCTGTGAAGATAATGGAATCTGTCATGATACAGAATCCTGGGCCCTAAACGATCCAACAATTCGTACAATTCTAGTCGGGCATAGGCCGTGGTGAAAGCGGCAATCACCACATTAACGGGCCCGGGTAGAACGTATTTATCATCGGCATACTTCCACTGGACTTGAGCGATTTTGTCGCTGATAAAGCCAAAATAAGAGACCCGATACACGTCTGAGAACAGGTAATCGAAGAATTCTTGGGTGTGTGTAACAAACGTCGTGGTCAGTTGGTTAGGCTTCTGACCGAATTTTCCCCAAAGAGAATTCAGAAATAGCTTGGAAATTTGTCTCTTAGCGGGGTTGGAAGCTATGTTTTCACTCTCCAATAATACGCCTTCTTTTAAGAAATAGTCGTCCACATAGCGCCGGCGGGATGCTATGGCAACCTGTTTGCCTTTCAGATGAATTTTGATGTACTCGGAAAATAAATCTGTGGTACTGTGTTCGTAATGTCATATCTCATGAATTTTTAAAACTCTGTACCCTTTATCTAAGGCCTTGAGTATCTCGACGCTGCACCAGGTTCCTGTTAAAGACCTTTCCCGATCGTTGTGACGGCAAAGGCCGGTGGACGTCTGGGTTTCTGCGCACGTACGACACAGAACGAACATCAATTTATCACAAATTCTTAAAGGGAGGACCGGAAAGTACAAATTGCGAGGGGCTAACACGGTGATTTTAATGAGCCCAAAGTATTTGTTAAGATCGCCAAAATCCTGGAAAACAAGGATCGGATGGCCGATCGGGTAGGTTTTTGTTTTGTTGACGTAAGGGTACAGACTCGTAAAATCGTAATAATGTATTTGCTCGTCGCCTTGAACCTTATGATATAATTTGATCGCGTTGGTGCGCCCTCCATACAGGGCGTCACGGGGATTGATAGGTTCAGGAAACTCAAAGCGTCTTAAGAAATCCTGAAGCTCTTTTTTCATGCGTTCCCATTGATGTTCCCAAAGGACTCTCACCGTCAGATTAAATGTTTCACGCAAATTCTTGAGTTTGTCGTCAAACGTTTGAAACAAATCGGCATAAGGAGCCGAGGATGTTTGGCTTGCGCCTCGTAGCATTCTGGACATCCGTGATAAAAGCAGCCGGCGAACTCAAAGGCCGTCGGGACTCCCTGAACTTCGGCGTAACCATCTAAATAAAAGGAACCCATCTTGACTTCGCCGTGATTCAGGGCGTGCCGAATGTTTATTTTTTCCTTTTCGGAAAGAAACATCAGCCATTGAATAGAAGCATTAGAATAAGCTTTGTGAGTGCTTTTGTAATGATCACTCGGAATGATTCCGATTGCATTATCGGGCATGCAGTTTTGTCTGTACATGGACAGGCAGAGAGAAGCAAGGGTAATACACTGAAAAGGATCGATATCGCCGATCCTGACCACTTCCTCTCTAAATTTCATGCACGCCGTTCTCAAAATAACCACGTCGTTTCGACAATAGTAGGCCATTTCTTGTTTAAAGTTGAAGGTACCGCTTTTAATCGATTTGTACCAAGACAAAAACTTCTGTCTTTCCTGGCTCATCATGTGCTCAAAACCGTAATATTTAGGCTCTGGGTACGGTCCGATGTAATTTTGATTTTCAGCGGTGTTAAAGAAATGGGGAAAGTACCCTTTTTGAGCCTGGAATCCCAGGGCTTTGGGCATACTGCTCAATTTCATAGGCAAGAAGTTCAACGAATTGATAAATCTCAAGTTATAATCTTCTTCTATAAAGCACGTTAGTTTACACCCCTGAGATGTAACAGACGGAATTTGTCCGCTCTCGACTAAATATTTCAAAAGGAAATAGCCGTCATACCCCTTAGAATTGTGAGCTATGAACGTGTAATCTTCATATTTCGGACATGGATATCTGTGGAAGAACTTTGGTACGCAGTCCTCACCGGCCCGACTCCAAGATTGACCGTTCCAATGCATGCAGTGGATGTAATTGGGGATGTGGGTTCCGTCATCTTGACGGCACTCAAAATCGTAGAACACATAGTTTTCTTGGAACGGTCTTTGCGGTAAGCTTTGAATAAAACACTGATGATTTTCATCCGACTCTTCCACGACCTCTCTACAAACGCGGCAGTGTTTGGGTCGACACTTGTGAGGTTTCGACTCGGCATTCACCACATATTTCTGGTTGCAGAGAGTGCAGACTTTCTGGGTATTGCAGAGGCTTTCAGACCGACGCATCTTTTCATTAAATTTACGCGTTTTGTGGAGTTCGAAGCAAAACCTTGATCAACAGAAATGATGGCAATCAGAACATCGAAAAGCTTCCCCGTCAACCGCTCGACAGTCTGTAGATAAACAGACGTTGCAGTGCTGCTTGAAGCGATGTCGTGATGGGTCAGAATATCCCGTGTAGCAGAAATCGCAGATGTAGGAAAACCCGAGAAAGCCTTTTAGATTCAAAATACCATAATAATGCTCACGGTGCAAAAACAAGAACGCCGTCTTTGGTTTTCGGCCCTGGGACGTTTCAAATTTTAATAGAGCGCTAGCGTTCGGTTCCCGGTACCAGACGATTATTTTAATACCCATGAGCCTCTCAAATTTTTCTACATCTGAAAACGTTACTTTCTGATCCGTAGATAACCCGACCCTGATGTACAGTCGACGAGCCTCTTGTTCACACAATTTCTGATTGTTTCTGAGCCTGTCATTTAATACAGCCAGCAAACCCCTGGCAAAACAGCACTGATCATCCGGACTGAAGGAGATCCATAGGTGCTTACGTTTCTTTTGAACGATTATATCGTTGAAAAGGGTACATGCTTTACGCCTAGGACCCGCTCCGCCAGCCGGAACCCTGACTACCTGAACGATTAGCGTCAGACTAGAATCGGCTAAAATAGTGGCGTGACTCTGGAGAAGTAACTCAATTTAATGAAAAAAGTCCTCGACAGAAAGCGTTCCCGCCGGGGTTAGGGAAAAAACACCCGGGTTGAGAGAATCGGCACGTAATTCTAGCTGCACTAGATCCTGAGGATTCAAAGTGCTTGTAAAACTGTCTAAAATGTGCTGAAGGGTCTCGTGCATATGATGAAATATTTCGGTGAATGAATCAAGTGCGTAGGCCTCAGAAAAACTGAAGCGATGTCTAATCTCGATATTGTTAAATTTTGGACGCTCCGTGATAGACAAATTATTTAATCGAGAGGTAGACGGTTGTGGAGAGCTTACTGGCGACTCTGGAGACGAAAGATTCTCCGTATGCGAGGTAGACAGATGTGGAGAGTTTACTGACGGCTCTGGAGACGAAGGATTCTCCGTATGTGAGGTAGAGGGTTGTGGAGAGTTGGTTTCGAGACTCGAGTTTACCCGGGACAAATTAGTCACTCCCGATCCCGTCTGAGGATGTTGGGGTGAATTACCCGACTCTGTTAAGGCCTCGACAGGCGAGTGATGAACAAGGGCGTTACTGGGCCCTGAGGTAGGTGATGTACACGTTGTACGTGAGGTAGAAGGTTGTGGGGATATTACATTCGTGTCTAGAGTATCAGGCGCTGGTGAAGAGGCTGAAGATGTTCTGGCCTCAGAAGAGGTATTCTTCAAAAGCTCCAGCAGAGCGTTAACTACAGCTATTTCATCAGAATTTAGAACCTGAAGCGTGTTGTCAATCAGGTCAAAATTGTCGATCGGATTTGTTACGGGGAATGGTGATTGAACAATTTCAGGAGATCGTGGAGGGGTGGGGATTTTAGGGGGCTTTATAGAATATTCGAGGTTATCAGACATCTCTTTTAATAGTCTTAGGTTTTCACTGGACGGTCTTTACGCCCGGCAGGATATTCACGTTCATTGTCTGTATCACCGACGTTGCGGTCACCGTCATTGCTGTCACTACTGTCACCGCTGCTGTTGTTGCTTTCGCTAGACCTGTTTTCAGGCATGACCTAAATTTAATCAAAGGTAACAGTTATAATCACAGAGTATAATAATAATATTGATTTGCAATCGATGTTATTTTCATTCAAAAAAAAAAGTAATATAATACCTATCCTTTACTTTCGGGTTAGAATCCTGTAAAAAGCATGCTCATCAAATATCTGCACATATCGGGTGCGGAATTGTACATAGGACCCTCTAATTCTACAAAATGATCTACTAACAGGCCAAGGATTTCAGTCAGCTCTTGCAGCCTTTCTCGATGCCTCTGCTCGTGTTCAGGCCTAAGGGAATAACGAGAAGCGAGGTCAGAGTGAGTCGTTGTGGGCGATTGGGACCCCCTGCGGGATAAATGCCGTCTGATGCTGTCATAGGGGCCGGGAGAAGGCCGTCGTCGGCTGTCGCAGGACCTGGACGAAGGCTGGTAGCTGATCTCAGATGGGGGCGGTGTTTGCGGAGTCTGCCAGTTACGGTACTCGGTTAGATTTTCTCATCCGTTCAACAACTGAGTTAAAATACCCGGGGAGCCTGAAAAAAAAAAGTTAAAGACCTATTTTTACAACATCTGGAGATACCTCTGAACCCCATGCGTTTCTTGGCTAAAACTGAAAATGACACTCACTGAGGCTGATTACCTCTGGGGAATCCCTTTGAGAAACTGTTTCGTTCTGTAATGGATTTTCCTCTAAAAAAAAGAAAATGTATACGCTCTTTAAAATAACAGGCCAGACACATACACACACAAAGCCAGAGGCGTGCATTCAAAATGCATAAGTTATTTTAAGTAACATTCCCGGAGCCCATGGCCTGGCGTAGCTCAAACAAAATGCATACACTTATTTTTAAAAAAAAAAAAAAAACAGGCCACACACACTGTCACACACAGACAAGCACACACACACACACATGCAGGCTGATGATAAACCGAGGAGGGTTTATTACGCGTCAACCCGGCTTTTCACTCCCAGTTCAGACCTATAGAAGCACGGCACTATAAAAAATTCTTTTATGGTAGCTAGACAGACTCTCGCAGATGCTAGGCTAATTGTAACAACCCAAAACATTTTAACAAACCGTACGTGCACTGCATACAGTAAAATGGACACAAACTTTTTCGGATTAGACAACCGACCCTGATAAATACATGAACATGTTATAATATTCATTTACCCTAGGATTCAACAATACACACGGCGCGTCTAAAAACCCTGGGGACTTTGGGCTCGACAAATCTGAATTAAAATAATTACATTTTAATTTACAATGAAAGCGCTCACACTTTGGAACTTTGTAAACACCAGGCATGAATGCGCACACATGCGCACACTTTGGAACTTTGTAAACACTAGGCATGAACGCGCAGACAACCGACGGTAGGAAATTTGTAAACAATTTATCGATTTTAAAAAAATATTCTTACCTGTATCATCATAATGACTGGAAGAATCTATTTGAATATAAATTTCTAGAAAAATAAATAAAGGATTCAGCTGTAAGTTATTTTTGAAATAAAACATGATTCATGTAGACCGGCACACTCGGCCTAAAGTATTCTCAATAGGTGCTGACACGTACACCTTATACGGATAATTAAGACCTATATATTTAAAGACTGTTAAATAATGGATTGAACTAATAGTTTGCATTAAAATAAACTACATTTTACTCGGCGATGGGTTAGGAGCGTTAGTCTAAGGTTGTACGCGCTATCCTCTAGCGCGTGCCCGACTGGAGTCAAAATCGCCCCATGAGCACTGGACTGTGCGCGCTATCCTCTAAGCGCGTGCCCGAGTCAATCTCGCCCATGCGCAGATAATCAAACCATTCGAAGATAATCAAACCATGCACATTTTAAACAAAATTGTAAAAAATGATTTACCATTTCCCGAATCAGTCTCGATATAGACATCTAAACGGAAAAAAAAACATAAGGAATCAGACTTTAAATTTTTAATACGCGCTCCTTTAGCGCGTATAATAGTTATGCATAGGGATTAATAATCATCAAAAATAAGTCTTACCGTGATCTCCAGGGACAATAGCTTCTGCAAAGATAGTCAGTATGAAGTATGTTAATATCGGATTTTATCCATTACAAAATATCACAGTAACGTTAAAATACAGACAAACCGTCTTTGATGTCCATCTCATATTTTCTGAGCGGTTTCCAAAATGGTGATAATGTGATCTAGTTTACGGGTTATTATATAGGACGGCGGTGCACTTTTTTCAAGTTTGAACGGTCATTTATAATCACAGATTTGCCCATCTGCCAGTCCATTTTCGCGGGCAGTTTATGCAACAGTCTGAAAAGGTATTCTGCGCATCTCAAGTAATTTTAAAACAGCTGTCTTTTCTCTGTTCAGAGAGAAATGTCATATTTTGCATCATATCTTAGGGATCTGTTTAGATCTGCCATCTTGTGAGTGACCCGGCTACAGGCTGCTCTTAAACCTTCGTGCGATGATCAAATTTTTCAAAAATGCCTGAAAATTTCCTGAGCTTTCTCGGTGCATTTTGTGTAGGAGATTACAACACAGAGCTCCAACCGGTCAGGGACTTGACAGATTATGCAACCGCCGGAGCTCTGTGTACCTGGGGCTATCGGGAGGGGCTGGGGGCCATCCCAATATGCCGGCGCTTATCAAGGCCTGAGGAACGAAGATCAAAAGACATGAAAAAGGACACCGCCGGTTTGAAAAGGGCCTGAAAAAATTCCTGAGCGGTCTCCGGCGTTGTGCAACTTAAGTGAGAAGATACAAAGCTGTAGTCAGTCAGCGAGTTGATACAGTAGCTTATACAAACGCTGGACTGCCGTATATCTGGGCTATCGGGAGGGGAAGGCAAAAGCTGATTTGACCTTTTCTCTGTACAGAGAGCACGGCCTGGTCGCAGGGGCTGCTAAAGCTGACTGAGTTATGCTCTTATTGGGCTGTCAGCGGGACTAAGAGCATGCCTCAACCTTATGCCAGTTTTTTTCTCTCTGTAAAATTCTCTATAAGATTTTCAGAACAGGCAGCTTGGTTTAGATGAATCAAAGTTGAGATAGATATTTTAAATAATAGATACAGGGTTCTTACCTAAAGCAGGACAGGCTATAAGGTAACTCGCCCAGGCTGGAACGTTGGGACCTCGGTCCTAGATTCCATTTTTCCCAAGCAGAGTCTTTAGAAAATGCTTGGCTGTTTTATTCCGTCCGTTTCAGAAGTGGCCGGGAAGTGTGGGGAGCCTATGGTTAAATGCGGCCTGACCCAGACCGTGTCTTTGATCTCACAGTTTGTTATCTGTGTGTGAGATGAAAAAAAAAA
>JANRMT010062821.1:613739-655957 GCA_026402145.1 Polypterus bichir lapradei | reverse complement strand
CAGACATCCATCAAACGGACCATTGACAGTTTATTTCACCCAGCAGGTGCGGGGCGGGTTCAACCAGGGGGCAGACATCCGTCAAATGGACCCTTGACAGTTTGTTCGACCAATCAGGGACAAGCGGCGGGTTCAAGGAGGAGTCTGGGTGGGGACAGGGGACCCTGAACCAATCAGGTGCCGGGGAATTCCGACGTGACGTCATCAGGAGGCGACGTGGCGGGACTTCCGGTCTTGCGTCATCGGGGCGGGACTTCCGGTATGACGTCATAGGGGCGGGGCTTAAAAGTCATTAATCATTATGATTGACAGCTCTAATTGCGATTTTGACACAACCCGCCTGCCTATAACTACTCATGAAAAACGTTTTAACGATGTGTTTACATAGATTGTTGTGGACACAAAACACACATCAAATTATTCCACTTTAAAATTCTGGGTAGCTCACTCCCAGATAATCAATCAAGGCAGGAACTGGGAGAACTTCTTGCCTGTTCTGAGGCGTTGGAGAGATGGTATAGCAGGCTGCTTGCTGCTTGGGCTTATCGACACATTTACAAGACAAAAGAGGCTGAAGGAGAGGTGCGAAGGGATTTAAGGTGGGCCGGATTTACGAGCTTTTTTGTTGACACTGGTAATTCTAGTGTTAATCCTTTGCTGTACCTGTTAAATATTGTAGTCATGTGCTGCCCATATGGAAACATGTCAGGTTAGCTAGTACTCATGTTATTTTGGTTACATTAATGTTCAGTTTAACACAGGAGTCTCTAATTAAGTGACCCGACACGATTCAGTCATTGAGTGCCTGAAGATCACAAGAGTCTGACTTGTGATCTAGGTATGACAGTGTGCACACTCTGCTAGGAAAAAATAATATTACCATTGTAGCCACAATTGGCAGGCAAAAAACTGAAGTTTAAAACTGCAATCTCTCTTGTCAAAAAACGTAAAATGAAATTGAATCAAAGTGATTTGACAATTTAGAGTGCCACTTCAATACTACAAACCACAAATGAGATGCCATTTATATGAAGACAGAGGTGTGTGAAATGTTCCACTGGATTTGACTATTCTACCAGTATTGGCCTAGGCAAAATTCAACTGCATTTAACAAAAGAATACCTCTTGTCACAGAACTTTGAAAATTAAACAGATCCAAACTGATTTAACTCTTTATAACACATAATAAATATCACAACTGAAAGGTGTCTTTTCTTTTTTGCATCACCATAAACATGGTACCTTGACAAGTTAGCCAATGAATTTCCCTAGTGTACCTACATTTGAGCTAAGAAACTATCAATTGCAGTATAACTTAGGGAGTCCATCTAGTCAAAACCTTGGTAAGAAAAATGGCAGCAATACAATTTAGTTCTCAGCTTTGTCCTTTAAATATCATAGTTTGTTTTGCACTGTGCAACAGATGATCCAGTGTGCCAGATTTGCCAGTGAATTTGTCCAGTGAAGTTTAGCCAGGCAAAAATCATCCATTTTAACAAAGACATAACTCTTGTCAGAAAATGGTGACAATTAAAGTGGCCCAATTAGATTTTACTCTTTAGAATACATATTAAATACCACAGGCCATTGGTGTAGATAAGCGAATGTGCCAAGTTTACCAGGTAATTAAATTTGTCTACCTGCATTCGGCTGCACAAACTTCACATACAATCAATATGTGAAATACGAATTGCTTTCATAAGTTGTGGGAATTAGAAGCTGGCTGTGAGATAGTAAGTAGCTGCAAGTAGTAAGCTAATGAATGTCATTTCCTTTAGACAGTAGTGCAGTACTTAGCACTGCTGCTTAGTGAATCCAACAGCCTGGGCTTGAATGTATAGCCTACTTTTATAAACTTTCCAACATCCATTTCTGTTTAGTGTAACTGTGTACGTAACATCAAACTGTTAAGCAATATGTCCTGTCTATAAAAAATGATGTACAGTTGTGCTAGATGGTATTTGGTAATCTGATTGTAAGCACATGGAATAATAGCTGGTGTGACCTTAGTAATTGCTGTGGAAGTTACTTGGTCAGGAAATATTTGATTGTCGCTGATAACATGTGTGATAAGCCAACCACTCTAGACATCATAAAGGTTTGGGGCAGCCACCCATATATAATAACCGGGCTGCAAAACTTTAAGTATTTGATCAAGGGTGTTCACAAGATCTAGTCCAAATCAGAACTGTCAGACTGGAGGTAGGCTGGTGGCTTTAAAGTCTCATAGAGGAAGTGACATCATCGGGGCCAGAACTGGAAGTGATGTTATCTCTGGTGCAGGAAGTTGGTGGGATTTCCTGGGACTGACCTGCAAGGAACTGAGAAAGACAGTCAGTACGCCCTGCCGCCCACTGGTCTGGTGTAGTATTAGCATTACTCAAGTCATCTAGCTGCCTCCTATTCGCACATGTGTGACAAGGCCCCCTCCCTCAGCTCAGATCCATCAGGTTGGGCGTCCTGCAGCGAGTGGTCATGTGCTTGAGAGAGAGCATCAGCGTTGGCATGGAGAGAGCCCTTACGATGAACAAGCACAAACTTATATGGTTGAAGTTCAAGAAACCATCTAGTGACCCGCAGGTTCGATTCCTTGTGGAGGGCCGTCCACTGTAGAGGTGCATGGTCAGTCACCAGTTTGAACTCGCGACACAGGAGGTAGTACCTCAACTACGTCATGACCCATTTAATTGGCTGAGCCACTCTTTCCACTGCTGCATACCTGGTCTCCCGATCCAGCAGTTTCTGGCTCAGAAACATAATGGCGTGTTCGGCACCATCGACATTCTGGCTCAGCACGGCACTCAGGCCTGTGTGTGAAGTATCTATCTGGAGAATGAACCGGAGAGAAAAATTAGGTGCTTTCAGAATAGATGCCGAAGTCAGAGTCTATTTTAAGTCACTGAATGCAGCGCCGTCTTATCAGTCCATACCACAGTGTTGGGAGCCCCTTTCTTTGTCAAATCTGTCAATCGCCGCTCTCTCTGAAAAGCGAGGTATGAATCGGCGGTAGTACCCAGCCAATTCGAGAAAGACTTCAACCTGCTGCTTGGTTTGCGGACGGGGCCATTTCAGGATTGCTTCTACCTTTGAACATTGTGGTTTGACAGTACCCTGACCCACCAGGTAGGCTAAATATTTAGCCTCCTTAAATCCAAAGAAGCATTTCTTCTGATTGATGCAGAGCCCGGCTTCACCTAGTGTCCACAATACCGCTTTCATCTGCTGTACGTGTTACTTCCATGTGCTGGAATAGATGATGACATCATCCAGGTAGGCAGCATTATACGCGTTATGTGGTTGGAGCACTTTGTCCACCAGACGTTAGTCCCAGGGGCCCCATGTAACCTGAATGGAAGGACACAATACTGCCAATGTCCGCTAGGGTTGCTAAACGCTTGACCTTCGCAGAGTCCTTTAAGGGAATCTGCCAGTACCCCTTTGGCATGTCAAGTGTGGTCAAAAACTGTGCTTGGCCAAGCCTATCAAGGAGGTCGTCCACTTGAGGCATTGGATAAGCGTCAAATAGGGAGACCTGATTAAATCGACGGAAGTCATTGCAAAACCTCCAGCTTCCATTTGGTGTACTAACCAAGACGATTGGACAGGACTAGGAATTATAACTCTCCTCTGTTACTCACAGTTCCAGCATATGCTTGCTTTCAAGCTCCACTTCTGCTTTCTTTGCCTCGGGAAGTCAATAGGGCCACTCTTTAATGATAACCCCGGGCTCAGTCACGATGTTGTGCGCAATCAGAGAGGTCCTTCCGGGTCTTTCACTCACCACCTCCGGGACGGACAGGATAGCTGGAACTTAAATTGGGGCCGAAATTAAGGTTGGTTGTATGAGCAAAGAATGAACGGGGCTGAGCAGAGGTGGGATCCGGGTACCTCTCCTTCCACGGCTACAGCAAGTTTACGTAATATATCCGCTTGCTTGGCCAACAATTGTGCTCTTTCATAAAACAGTTGATGAGCCCTTTCCTCTCCTTAATTTCATAAGGTCCTTGTCAATGAGCAAGTAATTTGGAATAGGAGGTGGGAACAAAAGCCATGACACGATCCCCGGACAGAACTCTCGGAGAGTTGTACCACGGTCATAATAGTAGGCCTGTGCTGCTTGCACCTTCTCCAAGTGACTTTTTAAAACAGGTCAAATTTTCTCAAATCGATCGTGTAACTGCATGATGTACTCTAATATATTTTTAGAAGGAAGTGCCTCTCCTTCCCTTCCTTCTTTTAAAATATCCAATAGTCCCCGAGGTTGCCGTCCGTATAATAATTCAAATGGTGAAAACCTCATTGAGGCTTGCGACTTCCCAATAGGCAAAGAGTACGTGGGAGAGGAGCTGATCCCAGTTCCTCCCGTCCTCACTGACCACCTTGCGAAGCATTTGCTTGAGAGTTTGATTGAACCTCTCCACTAGACCGTCGGTTTGAGGATGATACACCGCAACTTCCCTGAACGTCTCCGAGGTGAACGACTTCCCTTGGTCCATAAGGTCTTCTTTAGAGATACCGGCACGCGCAAAGACCCCTACAAGTTCCCGTGCGATTACCTTCGACGTGGCTGAGCACAGTGGAACAACCTTGGGATATTGAAATATTGAGTAGGATAATCCACGAGGACTAATATATATTTATTTCCTCTGGCTGAGGGTTCTAAAGGTCCTACAATATCGACCCCAGTTTGCTTGAAGGGAAGATTAATCAGGGGAAGGGGAATGAGAGGAGCTCGGTCCTTCCTAGGAATTTGCTATAGTTGACACTCTGGGCAAGAAATGCAAAAACGGCAAACCTCCTCATTAATTCCCGGCCAATAAAATCTGAGCTTAATCCACTCCAGTGTTTTCATGGTGCTCAGATGTCCTCCAAGGAAGTGGGCATGTGCTAACTCACATACTTGCCGCCGGTAAATCTGTGGGATTAACAACTTTCTCACCTCCCCCTCGTGCTCCACCACTCTATATAGTAAGTCGTTCTCCATCACAAAGTGAGGTCCCTGTGGCATGGGCTGCTGAGTGTGATGGCCATTGACAAGCACTACTGCATTTTATGCAAATTTTAGGGAGTCGTCGTTCCACTGCTCCCTTATAAAAGAAGCTGCCGTTTCTCTAAACTGAAACTGCAGCACCGAGAGAGAGTCTGATCTGACCTCAAGGGGCGGGGATTCCTCCCTGTCTGTAGAGACGCGGGTTGATGTCATGTCCGCCTGCGATGCTCCAGGAACCTCCCTGTCTTCCTCTTGGACTTCCGTATCTCCCTCAGCCAGCTGATTACATGGTGTGGAGACAGCTTGAATTGGGTTTCCCCCATCTATCGCTAGGCTTAGGTTTTGGTCGGGAGCAGTAATTAGTACATCGCTTTTACTTTTGGACCAGTCCAGCCCTAGAATCACAACGAAAGGTGGATTCAGGAGGACTGTCACTGGGAGCTGATGAAACATAGGGAGGTTTTGTATTTACAGACTTCGCCATGTATACATCTAACACTGGTCTTTACTTTCATCCACTGCTGTGGTAATACATATCGGCAAGCAACAATGGAAATGTTGCTGCCGGTGTCAAAGAATGCTTTCACGGTGAGTCCATTTATAAGTACTTCTCCCATATGCATTAGTCATAGGGGGTTAACAAGTGCACACAAACTGCCTCTCCCCATCCACCTGCAACCGTCCATGTTCCCGGGCATGGCGGGAACTCAGTAAGAGGCTCCAGTTTATATGAACGAGACCTGGTGGGTGCGACATAATCCCTACCGAATCCACTTGAGGACCATTCTATTCCATCAGATTGTGAGGCTGCCTTTGGTGTTTCGAGGAGCTGTATAAGCTTTTCCATGGTGTGGAAATCTCTCCAGACTAGCTGGGTAAAGTGTTTGGGGAGGCCTTTCAACAAAAACAGGCAGGCTACCTGCTGTACTATTTGAAAGGTAGTAAGCTCTAATGGCATTAGCCATTCTGCTATCTATTCCCATAAAGGTTTGGGGCAGCCACCCGTATATTATAACCCAGCTGCAAAACTTTAAGTATTTGAACAAGGGTGTTCACAAGATCAAGTCCAAATCAGAACTATCAGACTGGAGGTAGGCTGGCGGCTCTAAAGGCCTGTAGAGGAAGTGACGTCATCGGGGCCGGAACTGGAAGTGATGTCATCAATGGTGCCTGAAGTTGGTGGGATTTCCCAGGATTGACCTGCAAGGAACTAAGAAAGACAGTCAGTACACCCTGCCGCCCTGAGCTGGATACCTAATTGTGTATGCATAGGGCTTGCGCCTCCTCCTCTTATACTGACATGGAAATCAAAGATTGACCTGCATACTTGGCGACAAGTAGAGATAACTCATTATTTATGCCGTGTATGTTTCACTGACTTCGATGGTGGGGGAGGATGCCAGTTAGGCCTGGTAGGCCCAAACGTGTTGTGAGGGTCTGCTGGGAACGTCTGGCAGAGTCCCCTGTCAGAAGTAGCTTCAACTCCCACCTCCGGCAGAACTTCGACCACGCCCTGAGGGAAGTGAGGGGACATTGAGTCCGAATGGGCCATGTTCCGTGCCTCTATTGTTGAAGCGGCTGACCTGAGCTGTGGCCGTAAAGTGGTCGGTGCCTGTCATGGCGGCAATCCCCGAACCTGTTGTTGGACACTGGCGGTGAGGGATGTCGTCAAGCTGAAGAAGGAGTCCTACCGGACCCTTTTGTCCTGTGGGACTCTGGAGGCAGCTAATAGGTACCGACAGGCCAAGCGGAATGCGGCTTTGGTGGTTGCTGAGGCAAAAACTCGGGCATGGGAGGAGTTTAGGGAGGCCATGGAGAACGACTTTCGGATGGCTTCGAGGAGGTTCTGGTCCACCGTCTCAGGAGGGGAAAGCAGTGCAGTTTCAACACCATATATGGTGGGGATGGTGCGCTGCTGACCTCGACTTGGGGCGTTGTGGGTCGGTGGGGGGAGTACTTCGAAGACCTCCTCAATCCCACTAACATGCCTTCCAGCGAGGAAGCAGAGCCTGGGGACTCTGAGGTGGGCTCCCCCATCTCTGGGGCTGAGGTCACCGAGGTGGTTAAAAAACCTTTTTGGTGGCAGGGCCCCGGGGGTGGATGAGATACGCCCGGAGTTCCTTAAGGCTCTGGATGTTGTAGGACTGTTTTGGTTGACATGTCTCTACAACATCGCATGGACATTTGGGACAGTGCCTCTGGATTGGCAGACCGGGGTGGTGGTCCCCCTCTTTAAAAAGGGGGACTGGAGGGTTTATTCCACCTACAGAGGGATCACACTCCTCAGCCTCCCTGGAAAAGTCTATTCGGGAGTTCTGGAGAGAAGGGTCCGTTGGATAGTCGAACCTCCGATTCAGGAGGAACAGTGTGGTTTTTGTCCTGGTTGCGGAACAGTGGACCAGCTGTACACCCTTAGCAGAGTCCTGGAGGGTGCATGGGAGTTTGCCCAACCAGTCTACATGTGTTTTGTGGACTTGGAAAAGGCGTTCGACCGTGTCCCTCGGAGAATCTTGTGGGGGGTGCTCCGGGAGTATGGGGTACCAGACCCCCTGATAAGAGCTGTTCAGTCTCTGTACAACCGGTGTCAGAGCTTGGTCCGCATTGCCGGCAGTAAGTCAAACCCGTTTCCAGTGAGAGTTGGACTCCACCAAGGCTGCCTTTGTCACCGATTCTGTTCATAACTTTTATGGACAGAATTTCTAGGCGCAGCCAGGGTGTTGAGGGGGTCCGGTTTGGTGGACTCAGGATTGGGTCACTGCTTTTTGCAGATGATGTTGTCCTGTTTGCTTCATCAGGCCGTGATCTTCAGCTCTCTCTGAATCGGTTAGCAGCTGAGCGTGACGCGGCTGGGATGGGAATCAGCACCTCCAAATCCGAGACCATGGTCCTCAGCTGGAAAAGGGTGAAGTGCCCTCCATGTCACGGTGGCTTTTGTGTTCCTTCATGTTCTACCACGTAACTCTTGATATACCACCAGTGGTGCATGTACCATTGGTTGAGAACAACTGATCTAGGACACAGCTAGTGGTCTCAAAGTTAGAAATCTTTTCTTCTGCAGGTTCTGATAGTTCTCAATATACAAAAACCAAGCCAAATTCAGTATGTGTAACTTGTCATCTAAAGTTTTGCTTAGGAAAATTAATAGCCATAGCTTTTTGAGGAACAAAGAAGATAAAAGTTGCAAACAGTAAGTCATTAAGCAAACATTTATACTGTGCCTGAGACCTGCATTACATACATTACATCATGACATCTTTTAATTGTTCTTTCCACTTACTTACACTATTTGTACAAATGTCTTGTCCTAACAACTAAAATAACTGTACAATTAAGTGGAATTTGTGAGCTTTGTAGTAGAACATGTTTTATGTTCCCTAACACAGTGTGATTGAATATAGATTCATAGAAACCCTGTTTTCCACAGTTTTTCATACTCCACTTATTAGTTCCTAAAGGATGTTTTCTCAGACCCCATCACATCATACACACATCTCTGTAGTAAGTAAAACTTTCCTCAAAGACATATCTTTCATTACAGGCAAGATACAGATTTTCTTTAGTAAAGCATAACATAAGATAACATAAGATTCTCAAAACAGTAGGGGTCTTGGGACTGTCCTAGCATGCTTGCAGTGGGTGCCTAACCTGTCTAACCTGCATGTCTGTGTGAATATGAAATAAAACCTGAAGTACCTGAAGAAAACCCCAGACAGAAAAGGGAAGAACTGGCAGACTTTACACAGGTAATATCCTGATATGGGATTTAAACCCGGGATTTTTTGCAAGTAATGTGCACTAAGCTCTACATCACTATGCAGTCTATTTTTTATTAAATTATTAATTATTTTTTCTACACTACCTCATTTAATGTTCATAAAGTAACTTTTATTAATTAATGCTTGAAATAAAGAAGTAACCTTTAAATAATTCTAAATCAAATTACAAATTACAATGTTCAATTCAGTTTATATGTATATAGCACTCTTCACTGAGTACACAGGCAAAATGTAATTGCAAACTTTACAAAATACTAATTAAAATAATGCATACACATAAAAAAACAGATTACAACAGTTTTTCTCCACTCTTTTACTGTTAACTGGCCAGAAGTGAACAATAATGTTATTGAACATACAGTATATTGCTATTGTTCCATTTTTGAGTCAGTTTGGAACTACTTTGTTTTACTGAGTGTTTAAACAAATATGTATCCTAATATGCATGCATTATCTTCTTCTTTTGGCTGCTCCTGTTAAAGGTTGCCACCACGGATTATCTTTTTCCAAATATTCCTGTCCTCTGCATCTTGCTCTTTTACACCCATTACCTGCATGTCCTCTCTCACCACATCCATAAACCTTCTCTTAGGCCTTCCTCTTGCCTATCATGTCTATCCTTAACATCGTTTTTCTGAAATACTCAGCATCTCTCCTCTGCACATGTCCAAACTAAAACAATCTTGCCTCTCTCACTTTGTCTTCAAACCGTCCAACCTGAGCTGACCCTCTAATACACACAGAAAAAATCTCGTTCCTAATCCTATCCATCCTCGTCAAACCCAATGCAAATCTTAGCATCTTTAACTCTGCCACCTCCAGTTCTGTTTCCTGTTTTTGGTCAGTGCCACTATCTCTAACCCATATAACTTAGCTGGTCTCACTACCGTCCTGTAGACCTTCCCTTTCACTTTTGCTGATACCCATCTGTCACAAATTACTCCTGACACTCTTCTCCCTCATTCCACCCTGCCTGCACTCTCTTTTTCACCTCTCTCCCATAATCCCTGTAACTCTATACAGTTGATCCCAAGTATTTAAACTCATTCATCTTCGCCAACTCTACTCCCTACATCCTCACCATTCCTCTGACCTCCCTTTTATTCACACACATGTATTGTCTTGTTCCTACTGACCTTCATTCCTCTCCTGTCTAGAGCATATCTCCACCTCTCCAGGGTCTCCTCAACCTTCTCCCTACTATCGTTACAGATCACAATGCCATCAGCAAACATCATAGTCCACAGGTATTCTTGTCTAATCTTGTCTGTCAACCTGTCCATTGCCATTGCAAATAAGAGAGGGCTTGGGTCTGATCCCATGTAATCCCATCTGCACGTTGAATGCATCTGTCACTCCTACTGCAGACTTCACTACTGTCACACTTCCCTCGTACATATCCTGTACAGCTCTTACATACTTCTCTGTCACTCCTAACTTCCTCATACCATACCACAACTCCTCTCGAGCCACCCTGTCATATGCCATCTCCAGGTCTACAAAGATGTAAACATCGCCTCTGTGGTGCTCTTTCCTGGCATTAAACAATACTGCTGCACACTAATCATCACCTCCCTTCTTAACCAAAATTCCACTACTCTTTCTCATAACTTCATACTGTGGCTCATCAATTTTATTTCCCTGTAGTTACTACAGCTCTACACATCCACCTTATTCTTAAAAATTGGTACCAGTACATTTCTACACTCCTCAGGCATCTCTCACTTTCTTAGATTCCATTAAACAAGCTGGTTAAAAACTCCACTGCCATCTCTCCTAAACACCTTCATGCTTCCACAGGTATGTCATCTGGACCAACGGCCTTTCCATTCTTCATTCTTCTTCATAGCTGTCCTCACTTCCTCGCTACTAATTCATTGCACCACATCATCCAACCTTCTCTCTCTTTCTCATTCTCTTCATTCATCAGCCTGTCAAAGTACTGTTTCCATTCAATCAACACACCCTCCTCACTTGTGAGTACATTTCCATCTTTATCCTTTATCACCCTAACCTGCTGCACATCTTTCTCAGCTCGGTCCCTCTGTCTAGCCAATTGATACAGGTCCTTTTTCTCCCTCCTTAGTGAAGTTTTAGTGAAATACTTATTTTAATTATTATTTTATTTTAAGAAAATAACATTGCATACAATCAAAATGAAATTATACATAAAATGACTTGATAAAAGTAGGGAAACAAAAATGAAAAAAAAAAGATCAGAACAAAAAACTAAGAAAAATGTCCTTTCCCTCCAACATGAATGCTTATTCTAAAATTATGTTAATTAAATCTTGTCATATTTTAAGAAAGTTTTGAACAGAGAGAAATAGTTTTTTTTCAAATAGTATGGAACATCAGTTACCATCTAACTTATAAAAGGTGGGTTAAGATTCTTCCAGATAAGCAAAAAAAGTCTACATGCTAGTAGTGTGTTGTGCGCAGTTACAATCAATTTGTTCATCTCCATTTTAAACCATTCTGGGAGTAAACCAGGCACAACTGTTAATAGTTTAGGAATGATTGTGACACCAACCTGTCTGATAAGAATTGAAACATTTTTGTCCAAAATTATTCTAATTTGGTGCACTCCCAAAATATGTGGCCTAATGAGGGTGAGCTAGTTTGCAACACTCCCAGGCTGGATCTTGCCCTAGATACATTCTGGACAATTTTAAACAAGATAAATGTGATCAATGAAAGTTTTTAAGTGGAATGATTGAGTGCTTTGTGCATATGGAGCTAGAGTGTATTCCATGTATGGTTACCTTCCACTCTTTTTCTGAGATATTAATTGAAAGATCCTTTTCACACCATACCCTTGGGTTTTTGAAAGAAAGAGACTCTGATGTGTTTTTATATTTTGATAAGATGCCGTCTGAGTATTTCTTTTGGAACAGAGATAGGTGGGAGGTGTAGAAATATTTTAGTGAAATTCATAGCAAAAAAAAGTTCAAACAAAACTGGAAAGAAAAATGCTAATACACAGAAAAAAAAAATACTTCTTCTTTATGATGTTTCTGTTTGAAGCTTTTATCTCAGCTAAGATTCATGAACTTGCAATATAGTTTTCTATATCTGCACAAAATATGTTTAGAGAACTGTATGCCTCTAAACCTTTGCATTTGCAAACATTATGTCTTTCTATCTGACTGATATTATCTTCTTCTAATAATTAAATGATTACTGTCTGTATCCTCATCTGGCACCTGCCAAGATATTTTCTTGCCTATGGAAAAGTCATTTCAGACAAATGATTACTGGAATCATTGGGTAGAAAAGTCCTTTCATGAGTTTCACCAGCCCATCACTGACTCAGCTGTAGAATGGCCAGTAGGGAGGAGGCAGCTAGTTGGCCTAAGTCTCAAGGAATATGACTGTGACTGGCTTGTGTCTGACTCCTTTACTACAATCTGGCCATGGTTCTACAATTAACTGATTGACAGCTGCTGCTTCCAGTACAATGAAGGGAGAGCTAGATAGAGAGCAAAATGTTTGAACATTAAATTTACTAGTTATACACATGACACAAGTGGCAAATGAGCAAGGTGCGAGGCAATCAATGCTCAAATAACAAGTGCTGGAGAGAGACTGAGGATCGGTGAAATGCCAGGAGGCTACAGCAGGGTGTGCCATTGCCTACATATCACTTCTTTCTTGTTCATTCAGTGTGGGTCTCAGTGCAAGGTAATTTCAAATTTTGCTTTTTGAAACTTTCTGGAAATTGCTTTTAATATTTTCAGTAAGAAGCTAATTGAATCTGTGAATATGGAGATGCATTTTAAAAGCATTCAGTATCTAATTTCATAAAGTAATTGTATTTGTGAATAAATCTTTAAAAACGTACCTTAAGCTGAATTCAGTATATTTGCTTTTGTATTCCGAATGCTTAATACTGGTTCTTGTAACCATGGTTATAGGACAGGATCTGGAAGCACAAAGGATTTTAGTAAATTATATATTGGCCATACATTTTTCTTATTTTCTCAGGCTCAGTAAGTGGACACATCTCAGTATATCACCTCGTAATGCTTCAGTTTATTGGCTGCGGTGGCCTTTATCCCGCCTCTCATCTGCAGTGTCCAAAGGTGTAAGAGCCAATCTTAGAAAGTTAACGTTAAAGTTAAATTCACATACGTTTCTGCTTAATTTCAATAGAATATCAGTTTCCCATAGTTACTTAGATTATAGCATAGTCTTTTACTCCCTGTAAGTTAACATGAAATAGAACTTTCCTAGATGTATCTATGTAACAGAGTGTTAATTAAGCCAGATATGAAATAGTCTCACTGCTTGCATGAACCATTAGATTAGTTTATAAGTAGATTGTTGGAATACAGTTTTCTGACTGCTTACCATTATACACATGATATGACTGTATGACCAATATGACCAAACTCAGAGAAAAATGAAACAAGATAAATGAGCCTTAAACAAGAACTATTCTTTTCTTAGCAATATCATTTTTTTCTCTATTTTTGTGTGAACTATTTGTTTTGAATTTTACTAAAACTTTTAAAGATATTTGGATTGTGGATTTATATGAAAATGCATCACACTATTGCCTGAACAATTCTATAAAGTAAACTAAAAGCTGCAGAACTGTGGCAATTTTGGAAACATGCAGCTACAATACCATAGGTTTCTGCTGCATGTGGAGATAGCTGTGCAATGGAAGATGCTGCAGAAAGTTCCAGGTGTAGTGGTAGCAGCAACACTCTTTATAAAAAAACAGATGGTAATGTTCTTTACATCACTGGTCACATTTAAAAGTGGTGTTCTGTCTCAAGGCCATAAAACAAAACACTGTCATTATGTGGTGTAACCTGCAACCCAAAAGCTATTAAGTTTTTCTTTCTTCAAATTTACAAAAAACACATGGAAGTAAGCTAATTTTTTGAACTTGTGGGGTGTTCAAAAATACAGTATAAATGATTAAAAATGTCACAATTAATTGCAGTGAAAAATACCACAGTAAATTTCTGATAACTAGTTGTTCAAAATGATAAGCTAGTACTACAAGTGCCATCATTTTTAAAAAGATGTTCCCAGTAAAAAGTTTGAAATTTTTAGCAGTAATATTTTATCTAAGAATAAGGGCACTTGCAAAATGTTTGGCTTCAAAAATCTAGATACTGAGAATCATACCATGAGGTCAAGAATTCATGAATATGAGAGAGAGAGCATCGACACTGGCATGAGGAGAATCTTTACAATGGAAGACTTTGAACCAGAGAAGGCTGAAGGTCCAAGAACCACCTGGTCATGCATGAATTTGACTCCTTCTGCAGTGTTATTCACTAGAGGGGTGCATGGTCCTTCAGTAGAGTGAACTCACAGCCCAGGAGGTAGTATCTCAGTTTTTTAATAGCCCACTTTATCGCCAAGGCTTCTGTTTCACCCACTGCATACCTAGTCTCCCAATCCAGTAGTTTTCTGCTCAGGAATTTGATGGGGTGTTCCACACTGTTGACGCTTTGTCTCACCAAAGGCAAAGAAAAATCAGGAGTTATTAGCACAGGTGCTGATGTAAGGGCCTGTTTTATGTCACGGAATGCAGCTTCTGTTTTTGCATTTTCCTTGCAAGATTGGTCAAGGGTGCCACCCTCTCAAAGGAGCGAGGGACAAACCAGTGGTAGTACCTGCCGCTTGACTTAGACCTGCCACTTGGTCTTCAGACGGGGCCATTTCATGATGACATCAATTTTGGCTCTTTGTGGTTGGCCTATACGCCTGCCCACTAAGTAGCCTAAATACTTTGCCTCGGTCAATCCAAAATAACATTTCTTGGGATTGATCATGAGGTCTAATTTGCTCAGTATAGGGAGTATTCACTCTATCCATCCATCCATTATCCAACCTGCTATATCCTAACTACAGGTCCATTGGAGCCAATCCCAGCCAACACAGGGTGCAAGGCAGGAAACAAATCCCGGGCAGGGCGCCAGCCCACCGCAGGGCGCGCACACACTCACACACCCCTACACACCAAGCACACACTAGGGAAAAATTTAGAAACACCAATGCATCTAACCTGCATGTCTTTGGACTGTGGGAGAAAACCGGAGTACCCAGAGAAAACCCACGCAGACACGGGGAGAACATGCAGACTCGGAAGCAAACCCGGGTCTCCTTACTGTGAGGCAGCAGCGCTACCCACTGTGCCACCCGAGTATTCACTCCCGCTCATCAAATTAAAAGCAAACATGGCGATTGTAGATGCACTTGAAATAACAGAACCAACACTCATCATATCTGTCCTCTTTTAATTTCAGGTAAAGAAACAAACTTTATTTGCATAAGATGACTCAATGGAAACAGACAATTTGCATTTATGTTTTGTCGACTTTTCAGAAGTATTGCTTCTATTTTGCGCATAACTGCAATGAAATGTGGCTAGTGGCATGAGTGAGAAAAAAATTAAATGGGACAAAAAAGTAAGACTGTGAAAAAATAAGATGGGAGAAAAAAATTGATGGAACAAACAAAAAAAATAATGAGTGGAAAAAAGTTTAGATAAGAATTTTTTTTTTTCTCTTTTTTTTATTAATTTTATTACAATCCATACAAAGCAATCAAGTTTTTACAAAGAGAAAAATTAAGAACAGATCGATCCCCACCCCTGAGAGAGAGAGCAAGCCAAACGGCGTTAAATTTAAGGCTTGGAGACATACCTAAGTTAATAAATTCTCTGTGCCTTTTGAACTTATTTTAAAATATTACTGATTAGATCCTGCCATGTTTTGAAAAAAGTCTGTACGGATCCTCTGACTGAGTATTTGATTTTTTCCAACTTCAAATAATATAACACATCGGTTTCCCACTGACTTAAAAGAGGAGAGTTTGGGTTCTTCCAGTTTATGAGAATAAGTCTACGTGCCAAAAGTGTAGTGAATGCAATCACAATTTGTTTGTCTTCCTCCGCTTTAAACCCATCTGGAAGAACACCAAACACAGCTGTTAATGGGTTTGGAGGGATTGTAAGTCCAAGGCTATCTGAAAGGTAATTAAAAATGTTTGTCCAGAATAATGTTAATTTGGTGCAGGACCAGAACATGTGACCTAATGAGGCTGGGACTTGGTTACAACGTTCGCAGGTTGGATCATGCCCTGGGAACATTTTGGAGAGTTTTAGTCGAGACAGATGTGCTCGATATATAATTTTGAGTTGTATAATTGTATGCTTTGCACATATGGAGCTCGAGTGAATTCTCTGCATTGCTACTTTCCACTCCTTTTCTGATATATTAATTGAAAGATCTTTTTCCCAGTGTCCTCTTGGATCTTTAAAAGGGAGGGATTGTAAAATGATTTTATATATTGTAGAGATGGAGTCTAAGTCCTTGAGATTGAGCAATATTTTTTCCAGCATGGATGAGGGTGCAAGATGAGGAAAATCTGGAAGGTTTTGTTTAACAAAGTTTCTGATTTGAAGATAGTGAAAGAAATGTGTAGCTGGAATGTTAAATTTGGAATGTAATTGCTCATAGGATGCAAAGACGTTGTCTATATAAAGATCTCTAAGCAAGTTAATTCCAAATTTTTTCCAAATATTAAAAACTGCATATGTTTGTGAGGGTTGAAAGAGGTGGTTCTCTTGCAGGGGTGCCACAGATAGAAGCTTCTCCGTCTTAAAATACTTTCTACATTGGTTCCAGATTCTAAGTGAGTGGAGCACAATTGGGTTATTAGTGTATTGCCGATAACGTGTGTTTATTGGAGCACAGAGCAAGGAATACAAAGAAGTACTGCAGGAATTTAATTCTATTGCGGACCAAGCCTGTGTATGTTCTTCTATTTGTGTCCAGGTTCTTATCGCCTGTATATTTGCTGCCCAGTAATAAAACTGGAAGTTAGGTAGAGCCATGCCGCCTTCTGCCTTTTGTCTCTGTAGGGTCGCTCTTTTGATGCGTGGATGTTTTGAATTCCAAATAAATGAGGTTATTGTCGAATCTAATTGCCTAAAAAATGATTTATTAATGTATATTGGGATGTTTTGAAATAAAAAAAGGAGCTTAGGAAGAATATTCATCTTAACAGTGTTAATTCTTCCAGCTAGTGTGAGATGAAGGGTTGACCATCTGTGCAAGTCTTGTTTAATTTTTTCCATGCAAACGGCGAAATTTTGTTGATATAGAGCTTTATGTTTACTTGTGATGTTTACCCCTAGGTATTTAAACTGTTCTGCAATGATAAAAGGTAGGGTATCTAATCTAATATTATATGCTTGAGAGTTCACTGGAAAGAGTACACTTTTATTCAGATTAATTCTGAGACCAGAGATCTTTTGAAATTCTGTGAGTGCTGCTAAAACTGCAGGTACAGAATTTTCTGGGTCTGATATATACAGTACCATGTCATCTGCATATAATGAGATTTTCTGTTCCAGTCCTTCTCTGCTAATCCCCTTTATCTGATCAGTGTTTCGACAATGTATTGCCAGTGGTTCAATGGCAATCGCAAACAGCAGCGGTGACAAGGGGCATCCTTGTCTAGTGCCACGTTCTAGTTTAAAGTAGTCTGAGCAAATGTTGTTGATGCAAACTGAAGCTTCTGGGTTAGTATACAGTAATTTAATCCATGCACAGATGTTTGGGCCAAACCCAAACTTCTCCAATACAGTAAAAAGGTATTTCCATTCAATCATGTCAAATGCTTTTTCTGCATCTAATGATAATAATATTTCTGGGGTGTTTGATTTAGTTGGTGAGTATATTACATTAAACAGGTGTCGAAGATTGGAAGATAAGTGCCGGCCCCTAATAAATCCAGTTTGGTCTTGTGATATTACCGAGGGGAGCACTTTCTCCACCCTTCTGGCTAAGATTTTAGAGAGTATTTTAACGTCGTTATTCAGAAGTGAAATTGGTCTGTATGATGCACATTGTAATAAGTCCTTATTTTGTTTTGGAAAGACAGTGATTAGTGCTTGGCGAAAGGTTTGTGGAAGAGATTGGTTATCTCTGGCTTCTGTAAATGTTGCTAATAAGAGGGGGGCTAGCTGAGCGGAGAATTTCTTGTAAAATTCTGCAGGGTAACCATCAGGGCCTGCTGCTTTCCCGCCTTGGAGTGATTTTATAGCATCTAGTAATTCTGGTAGCATCAGAGGTTTATCAAGTTCATCCGCACTAAAAGCGTCTATTTGTGGTATCTGTAATGTATCCAGAAATGCATTAGATTGTGTATTGTCTTCCTTAAACTCAGTAGTATATAGGGATTTATAGTAGTCTCTGAAAGTGTGCATTATATTTTGGTGTTCGACGATTTTATCTCCGTTCGTACTAGTGATTACCGAGATTGCGTTGCGCACTTCTTGCTTGTGAATTTGTTGAGCTAAAAGCTTATTAGCTTTCTCCCCATGTTCATAGTAATGATGTCTGGATTTGTAAATTAGTTGTTCAGTTTCTTTAGTTGTCAAGAGGTTTAATTCCGAATGTAGAGCCTGCCTTCTCCTATGTAGAGTCTCGCTTGGTAGTCTGGCATGTTCTTCATCTATTTTAGTAATTTCGCTTTTTATATCTGCTACTTTCTTGGCCTCGGATTTATTTCTGTGGGAAAGATATGAGATAATCTGTCCTCTTAAGAAGGCCTTAAGAGTTTCCCAGAGTATCCCTGCAGAGATCTCGGGGGATGTATTTGTCTCTAGAAAGAATTTGATTTGTTTGGATATAAATTCAGTACAATTCTCATCAGCTAATAGAAGCGGGTTGAGGCGCCATCTGCGGGGTGAGTGCATGGGGCTTAGTAATTTTAGCTCCAAGATCATAGGTGCATGGTCAGAAATAACAATAGCATCGTATTTGCAAGATTTAATCTTAGGTAAGAAGTTATTGTCTATAAAGAAGTAATCGATCCTTGAGTAACAATGATGTACTGGTGAGTAGAAAGAATATGTTCTTGAATTTGGGTTTAAAAACCTCCAGGGGTCTGATAAGTTGTGATCAGTTATAAACTTTGTAATTATCTTTGCAGTGTTAGATGCCGTTCCCCCTGTGGAGGAGGTCCTATCTAAAAGTGGATTCATAACACAATTAAAATCCCCAGCCATTATAACTTTATAAGTGTTCAGATTGGGAATGGATGCCAACAAATTTTGTATAAATTCCTTATCATCAACATTAGGTGCATAAACATTTATCAAGATCATTTTACAGTTAGATAAGTCTCCCATAACCATTACATATCTCCCTTCAGGATCCAATACTACATCTGATGCTACAAATGGAACAGTTCTATGTATGAGAATTCCCACACCTCTAGTTTTCTTCGTAAAGCTAGAGTGGAATTTTTTTTTGATGGGGGAAAAACAGCATGACACACTTTTATGTCCTCCTGCTACATACTTCTGGTATAGTATTGAACACCTGATGTTTGAAGTGGGGCGGCATGGTGGCGCAGTGGTAGCGCTGCTGCCTCGCAGTTAGGAGACCTGGGTTAGCTTCCCGGGTCCTCCCTGCGTGGAGTTTGCATGTTCTCCCCGTGTCTGCATGGGTTTCCTCCGGGTGCTCCAGTTTCCTCCCACAGTCCAAAGACATGCAGGTTAGGTGGATTGGAGATTCTAAATTGGCCCTGGTGTGTGGGTGTGTTTGTGTGTGTCCTGCCCAGGATTAGTTCCTGCCTTGTGCCCTCTGTTGGCTGGGATTGCCCCCAGCAGACCCCCTGTGTTCGGATTCAGCGGGTTGGAAAATGGATGTTTGAAGTACTTTTAGTTGATCATTTCATGGTTATGCTCAGTTTTCTGATTCATGTATTTAATACCTTCAAGTTGGAGTAATTTTGTAGGTGTGGTGTTCACTGTTCAGTCCAATAGGTGTTAGTAAAGTGACTGTATCTGTTGAGATATACAAAGCTGTGTTATGGAGACAAAGCAAATGATAAGAGTTTTCTTTTGAGGCTGGTTTTAGATATACTGAGATTAAATTGGTCCTCTCTTATCTTGGCTTTCACATGAGTGAAAGAGAACCTAAAAGAATTACTTTGTGCAAAACATTGCCCTTGATGCAAACCACACTCAAACCTGCTACATTATGTATAAAACATTGTTTAACTTACATAGAAAAAATTGCTTATGCTTGAAAGGCAAAAATGGCTTGCACACACAATCAGATTTTTAAGACCATACATTAGAACATTAGAATATTAGAACAAAATTAGAACAATCTAGACGAAAACAAGCCATTCAGCCAAACAAAGCTTGCCAGTCCTATCCACTTATTTCTTCCAAAAAATCATCAAGTCAAGTTTTAAAAGTCCATTGCCATCTACAGTTTAATGAACCAATAGTCCGTTCTATCACCAGCCATGTACAGGGGTGCCTTTTGTTATATCTCTTCTCTTGTGGTGTTTGTGGGTTGGTGAGTGATGTGAGGAGCCAGGCTCTGAGGGGGTACCCACTATCAGTTGAAAAAAAGATTATACAAGTTGTCTGTAATTTTACAATTGCAATCCTATCACTGAGAAGTCAGCCATCACACAAAGAATGACTGTAAGGTTTGCTCCCCATACTGCTATTTAATGAAATTAAGGGACCAAGGGTTAAGCCAGTCCACCTTGCAACAACAATAGTTAGACACATTACAGCATAACATATTATTTGTGTATTAATTGAATGAAAGTGGTTTCTCTTTACAATATCAAGTCCCTTCTGTGATGGTGCATCTATTTCAACATGTGTGCATTCATTTGCAATTTCTACAAATTAACTTTTGATCTCAGCTTGCTCATCCTGACTTTAAGGAAAATGAATGCATCAAGGCATATCTTAATTATACCGTCTCATGCAAATAGCATGACATGGCTTAGAGATCACTGTGAGAATAATGACCAGTCAGCCAGTTCATACTGAAAAACATCTGTCGTCAAATACTTTACGATTGTTAAAACCTTTAATGGATCAGGGATCACATTATTTCTCTGTAATAGTCTCTGTAATGTAGATTACAATTCAGCACACAACTCAAAGAGGATGGCTGTAAGAAGTCTAATCTGGCTTATAAGACAGTCATTGTCATAAACCAATAAATCACTTACAACCCTTGATATACTGCCATTGGCGATATCCACCAAAAAAGCTTACACTGCCATTGAAAGTTTATGTACTAGAACACACAGCACTCTCTTTTTATAGACAAATTAGATAAGGCTGTACACTAATGCAATTAACATTAAGTAAATGCATTAGGCATTATTACTAACATTGAAGACAGCTATATCAAAAGAACATGATAGTTAACAATTAGTTCAAGAATATACGGCTGTGACTAGTACATCATTGATATGCACAATGAAATCAGATTTTCTGTTCACTTCATTGTCCTATTGCCAGGAGATCCTGGAATGCCAACACCAAAAACGTCTGCATTAGTCATATGGGTGGTGTAAATTTGCCATAATTTTAAGCCAATTTTCATGGATGCAAAAATTAATGCAAGTTATTGTTTTATAAATCCCAATTTTTGCATAAGAAATTGCATATGCACCTTTCTGAGCATAAGCACATTTTATACATGAGGTACTGTATGTTAATCAGGAAAGCAACACACGTCAGATAACACAACTAGGGACCAGACATTATTTGGCTATGTGAAGAACAATACAGCAGTGCATAAATAAAAGTATTTACATGAAATATAGGAGGCAAAATTCTTCAGGAATCCCTGCAACATTTTGGCATATGTATATTAAGTTATTTAGCTACTAGTTGCCAAAGTTAGTTAAATCAAAGATTCATGCAGTTCAATGGAAGTTAGTGGTAATAAAGTTCAATTACCCAGCTAAAATGGTGCACAGAGCCTCTAATTGTGTTCAGGTGTGAAAAAGACAAAGACTAAACTAATCTGTTGTGACTGTCTTTCCTGGCATATTGCCTAAGATATAGTCAGGGCTTACTTCAAATATGGTAACTTGTGATACCAAAACATCCTTGACAGCATCATCCTGAAGTTAATTGGACAAATTTGTTCATACTTAAGATAATATACATGATCCAAAAATTGAAAGTAGACATATCTCTTTCAGAATATTTACATGTGAAGAAGAAATTATGTTTTGTATTTAAATAACAGCAAAAAAGTTGCAAAATACAATCACATATTTACCAGAACACTTTTAATATTATTCTTTTTAGTATAAATGTTGGAATAAGTTTCCAAACACCATAACAATATATCAGCAATAACCAAGAAAGGGTAATGAAATGTCCACAGCTAACATATCTAGTTTTATTGTTTCCAAGTAGTAAAAAAGCAGAATTCTTTTTTTTTAGTTTTTACAGGTTTCAAATAAATAATTACATTATGAACATGCTTTACTAAAAGCACAAGTACTAGATATCCAAATGGTGAAGGAACTGTATTGTAAAAAGAAATTACAGTACACTAAGGTTGCAACTTGAACTATGCCTTTTCCAAAAAATGCACTTCAAGTGTTTCTTTCTTGACATATGTTTTGAAATATACTTCCAAACACAACAGAGACAACACAGAATGCATGTCTAGAGAGATGGAAACAACTGAAAAAAGGCAACCAAATGCTAGAAACCAATCTGTAGAGTTTTAAAGTTTTGAAGCAGTAAAAAATTATTTTCTTTCACTGCTTTTATCTTTTATGAAGCACCTTATAATGAATTTGCTTTACTTCTTCTTCTTCTTTGGGTCATCTTTTTCCATATCTTTCTGTCCTCTGCACCTTGCTCTGTTACACCCACCACCTGCATGCCCTCTCTAAACACATCCATAAATCTCCTCTTAGGCCTTCCTCTTTTACTTTTTCCTTGCAGCTCTGTCCTTAACACCCTTCTCCCAATATACTCGTCCTCTGCACATATCCAAACCAACGCAATCTCGGCTCTCTGACTTTGTCTCCCAACCGTCCAATTTGAGCTGACCCTCTAATGTACTCATTTCTAATCCTATCCATCCTCATCACACCCAATGCAAATCTTAGCATCTTTAACTCTGCTACCTTCAGCTCTGTGTCTTGCTTTCTGGTCAGTGACATCGTCTCCAACCCATATAAAATAGCTGGTCTCACTACTATCCTGTACTATCCTTCCCTTTCACTCTGGCTGATACCCGTCTGTCACAAATTACTCCTGCCACTCTTCTCCACCCATTCCACCCTGCCTGCACTCCCTTTTTCAACTCTCTTCCACAATCTCCATTCCTCTGTACTATTGATCCCAAGTATTTAAAGTCATCCACCTTCGCCCATTCTACTCCTTGCATCCTCACCATTCCACTGACCTCTCTCATTTACATTCTGTCTTGTTCCTTGACAGGGACGCCTGTCTAATCTCATCTGTCAACCTGTTCATCACCATTACAAATAACAAAGAGCTGATCTTATGTACTTCTCTGCCACTCCCGACTTCCTCATACAATATCACAGCTCCTCTCGAGGTACCCTGTCATATGCTTTCTCCAGGTGCACAAAGACGCAGTACAACTCTTTCTGGCCTTCTTTATACTCCTCCATCAACATCCTCAGAGCAAACATCGCATCTTTGGTGCTTTTTCTTGCCATGAAACCGTACTCCTGCTCACTAATCTTAACTGCACTTCTTAACCTAGCTTCCACTTCTCTTTCCCATAACTTCATACTGTGGCTCATCATTTTATCCCCCCTGAAGTTACTATAGTTCTGCACATACCCCTTATTCTTAAATATTGGCACCAATACACTTCTTCTCCACTCCTTAGGCATCCTCTCACTTTCCAAGATTCCATTAAATAAGCTGGTTAAAAACTCCACTGCCATCTCTGTTAAACACCTCCATGCCTCCACAGGTATGTCATCTGGACCAATGGCCTATCCATTCTTTATCCTGTTCATAGTTCTCCTTACTTCCTCCTTGCTAATCCATTGCACTTTCTGATTCACTATCTCCACATCATCTAACCTTCTCTGTCTCTCATTCTCTTCATTTATCAGCCTCTCAAAGTACTCTTTCCATCGTATGTTTCCATTTTTATCCTTTATCACCCTAACCTGCCCCACATTTTTCCCAGCTCGGTCCCTCTGTCTAGCCAATCGGTACATGTCCTTTTCTCCCTCCTTAGTATCCAACCTCTCATGCAACTCATCCTACGCCTTTTCTTCAGTCTTCGCCACCTTTGTCTTTACCTTGCCCCTTATCTCCTTGTACTCTTGTATACTTTCTGCATCTCTCTGACTATCCCACTTCTTCTTCGCCATCCTCTTCCTGTGTATACTCTCCTGTACTTCCCCATTCTACCACCGGTTTCCTTTTCCTCCCTTATCTGTCCACATGTCACACCAGCACCCTTCTTGCTGTCACCCTTACTACTTCTGCTGTAGTTGCCCAACTAGCCACCCAGTGCCAGTTTCACCTCCTCCCTAAACTCAACCTTGCAGTCTTTCTTTTTCAACTTCTACTATCTGATCTTTGGCTCTGCCCTCACTCTCTTCCTCTTCTTGATCTCCATCATCATCCTACAGGCCACCATCCTATGCTGCTTAACTACACTTTTACCCTGCTACCGCTTTGCAGTCTTTAATCTCCTTCAGATTGATTCTTTTGCATAGGATGTAATCTACCTGTGTTCATCTTCCTCCACTCTTGTACGTCACCCTATGTTCCTCCCTCTTCTTAAAATATATATTCACCACAGCCATGTCCATCCTTTTATCAAAATCCACTATCATCTGACCTTCTTCATTCCTCTCCTTGACACCATACCTACCCATCACTTCCTCGTCTCCTCTGTTCCCTTCACCAACATGTCCATTGAAATCCGCTCCAATCACCACTTTCTGTCCCTTGGGCACAGTGTTCATCACTTCATCCAACTCACACCAAAAATCTTCTTTTTCATCCATCGCACACCCAACTTGCAGGGTATATACACTAACAACATTCGTCATCACATCTCCAATTTCCAGCTTCATAATCATTACTCTGTCTGACATTCTTTTCACCTCCAAAACACTCTTGACATACTGTTCCTTTAGAATAACCCCTACCCCATTTCTCCTCCCATCCACACCATGATAGAACAATTTGAATCCACCTCCAATCCACCAGGCCTTACTCCCTTTTCGTTTAGTTTTTTTGCACGCACAATATATCAGTCTTTCTTCTCTCCATCATATCTGCTAACTCTTTCCCCTTACCAGTCATGCTGCCAACATTCAAAGTTTCTACCCTCAGTTCCACTCTCCACTCTTCCACTCCTTCTTCAATGAATTTGCTTTACTGAAAAACACATATTTCACATAATGCAAGTGAAGGCCAGACCTTGTTCTTTCAGAATATATATATTTATATGTAACACCATCACCTGTATGATTTATAATTCCCTTATATTGGTGTAAGTTTGGAAGTATTTGAAATGATAAAAATAGTGTTCTGGGAAAAGAAAACAATACACGGAAATCTTGATAATGAGCTAAAAAAAACTAAACTTTTTTATAGACATTTCTGCAAAACCCAATTTTACCCTTATAATTATAAAAACAGTTATAAAAATATAATTGTTTGCAATAAAAATTAAAGTTTTATGAACCTGATGAAAAGTTATTGTGCAAAACAGTTGTGATCAAATATATACATGTACACACAAATATAACTGCAAAAATTGTGTATCTGTAAACTTATAGTGAGCTTTGAGAAATTTAGGATCTATACAAAATTAAAATGGTAAAAACATTCAAACTATATTGTATGCAGAACATTAGTACATAACTTTTTAATATGAAAAAACCATGCATCCCCATTCACAACACAATTATACTGGAAGGAATAAGGAACTCACCTACACTATACATCAAACCATCCAATTCCCAACCACGTATGATAGCATCCTGGATACAAGATCTGAATATATCTATATTTTTGTATGTAATACGCTACTGTGGCTGTTTGTTTGTCTGTCCAGGATTTTAAATCACCTGTAGCTCACAAACCTTTTGACCTATTGACCTGAAATTTGGTACACATATACTACGTGATGTCTACTATCCGCTTTCAGGGTGATGATTGACCTCCAAGGTTATTCCTCTTTTTATTTTTATTTTATTTTATTGTAGAATCAACTGTCGGCAGTGGCCAGCAGGGCAACCATGTGGCACATGCGTACAGGTGCTGTTCCTATCCCTACCACCTTCACCATCACTTCCCCTACCTCTTCATATCTTAAATCATTCTTGAGGCAGATTGAAGATTTGAGTGCCAGCTTAAGTGAAAAATTACAGAAAACGTACTAAGTAATTGCAACACAAACACTGACTTAATTAGTTTTAATGTGAAAAGATGCCGATGAAAGTCGAGAAGAAGCGGAACGCTAGGGTAGAGAAAAAAAGAGCTTTTCAGGAAGCAGCAAGTGCATCAACCATCATTGCAATAGTTCGCTAAAAACACTTTTTTTTAATGAGTTTTAAGCACAGGGAAAAAAATGAACATTTGAAAAATCTGTAGTTTAAAAAACCACCAAGAAAAGTAACATTGCCGCAATGCACGCTATGAACCGATCGCTGTAAACAGAACTGAAAACAAAAACAAGCCTTTTCTACCTTATGCGTCAAGCCTTCCCTCTCTCGCTTGCTCTCTCTCTTTTTTGTGTGTGCGTGTGTCTCTTTCATGAGCCTGGAGCGCCTGTGTGTGTGCCTCTGTCTCGTGCGCCTGTGTGTGTGTGCCTCTGTGTGTGTGTGTGTGTGTGCTCTCGCGCGTGCTTGCTCGCTCGCTGCACAGGAAATGCACAGGGAGAGACTGAACATGTACAAACCTAAAGGGAAACTGGCTTGTTCGTATACCGAGTGTGTGGTCGCGAGGCAAAAGCTTGGCGAACTTTTTGGTCGTAAACCGAGTTGTACGTGTACCGAGACGTTCGTGAACCGAGGTTCCGCTGTATACATATATATGAAAATGTACCAAGCAGTTATATGGGAATAATGTATTTTTTTCTTTTTAAAAATATTTTCATCTTGATTTTCATTCTACTTTTCTAGGTGTTCTAATTGTTTAATTAATCCATTAATTACTAATTAGTGGGTCTGATGGTAAAGTACTTGTAGCCTTTGATTATTCAGTGTTGTTTGCCATTGTGTCTGATATGCTCATTTTTAATTGTCATTAATAAGATACAACAAAGGGGAAAAACTGCACAGAGAAAGGGCAAAATATAATGAAATCAACAAAAGAGAATTAAGCATTTAAATCTGTTGCAAAAGCAGAAATATTTCTAAATGTCTTCTAAATGTAAAAATCATGCTGCTGTGCATTTCTTAATGTAGAATAAAAGAAAAATAATACCAGCTAATTAAATGAGATCAGTGCTATCAGGTGTTGTCACTGATTAGGAATCTGGTTGAAACAAAAACCTGCAGTCACGGGGGGCCACAGGACTGAGTTTGCGAAACACTGCCCTAGATGCTGCATGACTTGCCATAGACTTTTTCTGCTCACAATGTTGAAGGCCTTAGTAATGTCTACAGATGTCATGTACAGTCCCTTGTTTTATTCCCGACATCTCTCTTGGAGTTGCCTGAAAACAAAAACCATATAATTTGTACTCCTGTTGGCTCTAAATCTGCATTGACTCTGTGGGAGGTATTCTTCTGCAATGATGGGTACCAGCCTGTTTAGGAGAACTCTTGACAGCATTTTTCCTGCAATGGAGAGTAAAGTTATCCTCTGATAGTTGGAGCAGTCAGACTTTTCCCCTTTATTGTTGTACATGGCGATGATGACTATATCCCGGAGGTCTTGTGGTAATTTTCCATGTTCCCAGCAGCAGTTGAAAAGCTTATGCAAATGGTGTACAATGCTGGGCCCCCATGTTTTCAGATTTCTGGTGGTATTACATCCACTCCTGCTACCTAGCCACTTTTCATCTGCTTGATGGCTTTGATAATCTCATCGAATGTAGGGATATCATCCAGCACATATTCTCACTGAGATGCTTGTGAGACCATTGTTTCCTGTTTAGGGCTTTAGCTTCAGGTGCCCCAGGGCCCCCACTCAATTGCCCATATGTATAATCTGGCGTTATAACCAGTGGCTATGAGAAATTGGGAGTCTTTGGAGTTAAAGATGATTGAATTTTATAGTGTTTTTATCTTTAAGGAAAACATTATACAATCACTTGGACATATTTTCATTCCTCCCAACAATTAATTAATTTTTTTTTTACCTGTGTCATTTAAGGTGTTCTGTAAGCCTTGTCCTAAGTGTGCATCAGTTGTAAATGTAATATACTATATAAATATTTTCTCTGTTAAAATCATAAGCTAAATTAAATGTCACAAATAAACTGTAAAGGGAACCACATTTTACTGAAGCAAAATGTTAATACTTAATCAAAAAGTATTTTATTCAAACCCACAAGAGCTTGAAAACCTGGAAAACCCAACATAATTTACACAAATGTTACAAAGAAGTGTGATTAAAATTCAAATGGATATAATATAATGCTTTCCATCTATTGATAAATTGTTTATAGAGGACAACTTAATTCTTACATGAAATATGTATACCCTGTGTTACAGATTATGTTTTTTTTTATTTACAGATGCTGGCTTAGACTTGATACCTACTTTATTTGGAGCTTCATTGGCCCTGCAACATTAATTATTATGGTAAGAGTTATTCATTGTTGTAGAGTGCCATCACTGATATAAGTAACTTTGGCTGAAACATTTAACGTATGTATCTTAAAGTGCATTTTCAGGCCTGTTGTAGAGTTTCTTTGAAGGCAGATCATGAGCTGGAAGCAGTTAGTGCATTGCTATAGTCAACCTTACATAAACACTAGAGAAAATCAGCATACATCCTGACATCAACCAAGAGAAATGCTCTTGTCCAGATGAAATGTTGGGGCACCAACTTGGTCATTATTACTGAAATTTCGAGTACAAGCAAAATAACAGGTGTATAGTGTTACAAAATAGAACAAAAGCAGCCACTGCCATAAGCTACAATAGTAATACTCTGAAGAGCAGTCTGGCTTCAGGGTTGCCCGGACCCAAATGAGATGCTTACTTCCTATATAGTGTTTGGCCTACAAAAGGCAGAGTCAGTTGCCCTAATTGGGTGTCCTTATGGAGCTGTGGGTGAAAAAAATGACAAAACAAACAGTGACATGTCTCAGTTTAATAGTGCTTATATCTGACAAGCCCAGAAAATTACCCTCTAACACACATGCGTGACAACCCTTATTAACTAACATTCCATCATATTATGCAAATGTAGAGTATCTAATGAACCTATCAGGTACAGTATGTCCTTGGCATAAAAATAATACTAGCAGTACGTAACTCTTGCTGACATATAGAAATGTTCTGACTTAGCAGAGGACTGATAATTAGTTCCTTTGTGCTACAAGGTAGTTGCATTAAACACTATTTCTATGCTTTTCCTTCAGATACATTAAGACATTTCAATATGTCAAAATTTACATGGAAACATGCCCAAAAACAGAAAAAAAAATACCCTAAAATCTCAAAAATGCCATGACAGACTTGATTGAATTTGGTGACTTTATAGAAAAAAGAAAATTAGCCGACACATTTTTTGTCGATATGTTTTTAATTTACTGACATTTATTAATATTAAGCAAATTTGCATGCTCTCTTATGTTTTGAAATTCCACCACTTCTCCTCCCAAAGCTTGTTATTAAGCTGTCAACTCTTTCCATCACTATTGCAAATAAATAAGGGCTCAGAGCCGATCCCTGATGTAATCCCACCAACACGTTGAATGCATCCATCGCTCCTACCCCAGACCTCACCACTGTCACACTTCCCTTGTACATATCCTGTATGACTCTTATGTACTTCTCTGCCACTCCTGACTTCCTCATACAATACCACAGCTCTTCTTGAGGCACCCTATCATATGCTTTCTCCAGGTCCACAAAGACGCAATGCAACTCCTTCTGGCCTCCTCTAAACTGCTCCATCATCATCCTCAGAGCAAACATTGCATCTGTGGTGCTCTTTCTTGGCATGAAACCATACTGCTGTTCACTAATCATCACCTCACTTCTTAACCTAGCTTCCACTACTCTTTCCCATAACTTCATGCTGTGACTCATCAATTTTATTCCCCTGTAGTTAATGCAGTCCTGCCACCAAGCGTCCCGGGGGAGGTATTAAGCTGTCCATGGTTGCTCCCCTGGAACATATACAGCAGGAGCATCTCGGCCGGGCATGGGACCCAGCCGTCCATCACTATATATATATATTCAAGGCATTCGTAGTCTGAATCACAATCTGATTGTATGGGTGGTTACCTACCAGGTAATGCTTGTGGTTGGTCAACAAGTCGGCTAACATCCGCCACGGTACCCTCTTTCAGTTGCGAGAAGGAGATCATAGAATGGTTGAAATAGTTTTACTGTCAAATAATGCAAAGAGTACGCGACACGTGTTTCACCGTAATCCTGGGCTCGTCAGGCGTACACACTCACTGCACCCCTTTTCGGGAATCAAACCTCTGACGCCTCTAGCATTGCGCAACGGTGTGTGGTTCGTTTATTTGACAGTATGTAGATTGGGGTATATATATATATATATATATATATATATATATATATATATATATATCAATATCAAAATATCCACGCTTCGCAGCGGAGAAGTAGTGTGTTAAAGAAGTTATGAAAAAGAAAATGGAACATTTTAAAAATAACGTAACATGATTTTCAATGTAATTGTTTTTTGACTGTTATGAGTGTTGCTGTCATCAAGGATTTGATTATCATTATTTCTTTCAATCAGGTTCATATTTGGAGGATGTGTTGTGTTCAAGTTACATTCCGTGTTTGTCAATCGTTGTAAAGATAACAGGTTTCATTCATCGATTCCTTTCTTACTGCATCAATAAACAACTCGTCTTCCTCTTTATTTGAGACATCACACACTGCATGCACAGGTTTTTTTTACACTCTCTTCCTTTGGCTGGATATTGACTTTTTCCACCGTGTACTTTGTTTACTGTGTTTAGCTGCACTTATGAATATGCTTGTATGCGTCACTTGCTTCATATTGTTTTGCTGCCTTCTCAATTGTGTAATGTGTTTTTGTTCAGCGCTCTTTGGAGCTGTTGCTTGTTGTCTGCGTACTGCGCTCACAGTCAGTTCACGTGAGCCGCTTGGAGTACATGCATCGAAGGTTCTCAGCTGTGCTTGTGCTATGTTGTGCGATGTCCACGGCTTTATTTAATGTTAGCTAAGACCCGGCACTTAAAAGTTTCTCTCGCAGTTTCGCTGAGTTTGTGCCAAACACCACCATGACCATCTCATCTTCGTCTGCATAAGCACAGTCCTTCACCCAACAATTATTTAGCGGCAGAGTGTTTCTATTGGATTGCCGCTGACGGACGGCCTTATACGGGCAGGCACTCAATTACGTGGGAGGCGTGACGATAAGGGACATAACTCCGCCTCACACGGCGACCGAGCTGCAGGCTATGGCCGGTATATATGTACATAAGTAGGTTCCAGTTATGACCGTTACACGTAGAATTTCGAAATGAAACCTGCCTAACTTTTGTAAGTAAGCTGTAAGGAATGAGGCTGCCAAATCTCAGCCTTCTACCTACACGGGAAGTTGGAGAATTAGTGATGAGTCAGTGAGTGAGTGAGTGAGTGAGTCAGTGAGGGCTTTGCCTTTTATTAGTATAGATGGGGGCCGTTCAGGAAAAAAAGATTGGTTCGTAAATATATAAATTGTTTCAGATATATATATTGGTTCAGATACATTTTTTTAAATATATATATTGGTTTTAATACATCTGTTCAGATATACTGTATATATTGGTTCAGATATATGCATTGGTTGGGATACATTGGTTTAGATATATACATTGGTTTCAGTACATCCGTTCAGACATATACATTGGTTCAGATACATTGGTTGAGATATATATAAATTGGTTTGCATAGATCCATTCTGATATATATACATTGGTTGAGATACATTGGTTTGGATATATACATTGGTTTGAATACATCCGTTCAGATATATACATTCGTTCAGATATATATACTCAGCAAAAAAAGAAACGTCCCTTTTTCAGGACTGTGTATTTCAACAATAATGTTTTAAAAATCCAAATAACTTTACAGATCTTCATTGTAAATTGTTTAAACAATGTTTTCCATGCATGTTCAATTAACCATAATCAATTAATTAACATGCACCTGTGGAATGGTCGTTAAGACCTTAACAGCTTACAGAAAGTAGGCATTTAAGGTCACAGTTCTAAAAACGCAGGACACTAAAGAGACTTGTCTACCGACTGTGAAAAACACCCAAAGAAAGATGCCCAGGATCCCTGCTCATCTGCGTGAACGTGCATTAGGCATGCTGCAGGGAGGCATGAGGACTTCTGATGTGGCTAGGGCAATAAATTGCCATGTCCACACTGTGAGACGCCTAAGACAGCGCTACAGGGAGACAGGAAGGACAGCTGATCATCCTCGCAGTGGAAGACCACGTGTAAAAACACCTGCACAGGATCGGTACATCCGAATATCACACCTGCGTGACAGGTACAGGATGGCCACAACAACTGCCCGAGTCACACCAGGAACACACAATCCCTCCATCAGTGCTCAGACTGTCCGCAATAGGCTGAGAGAGGCTGGACTGAGGGCTTGCAGGCCTGTTGTAAGGCAGGTCCTTACCAGACATCACCAGCAACAACGCCGCCTATGGGCACAAACCCACCTTCGCTGGACCAGACAGGAGTGGCAAAAAGTGCGTGAGTTTCTGCATGACAGCAATGTCAGTGTTCTGCCATGGCCAGCGAAGAGCCCAGATCTCAATCCCATTGAGCACGTCTGGGACCTGTTGGATCGCAGGGTGAGGGCTAGGGCCATTCCCCCAAGAAATGTCCAGGAACTTGCAGGTGTCTTGGTGGAAGAGTGGGGTAACATCTCACAGCAAGAACTGACAAATCTGGTCCAGTCCATGAGGAGGAGATGCACTGCAGTACTTCAAGCAGCTGGTGGCCACACCAGATACTGACTGGTACTTTTGATTTTGAGCCTCCCTTCATTCAGGGACACATTGTGAAACATTTTTAGTTTATGTCTTATGGTGTTGACTCTTTTAGTGTTCATACAAATATTTACACATTAAGTCTACTGAAAGTAAAAACAGTTGAAAGTCAGGGGACGTTTCTTTTTTTGCTGAGTATATATTGGTTGATATACAGTACATTGGTTAGGATATATATATTGGTTTAAATACAGTAGACTGGTTTAGATATATACATCGGTTCAGATACATCCGTTCAGATATATATATTGGTTGAGATAGATCCGTTTGGATATTTAGGTCGGTTCAGATATAAACATTGGATGGAATTTACGGGCAGGCACAGCACGTGGCCACCTAAGTTTAGCATCTCCCCTTCGCTTCATCATTGCTTCAATATTGTTGTCAATATTGCATGTATTTTATACAAGCAGCATATGCCTGTCTGCCACATTTTGCTTCGTAGGCCGTCTTGGTTGGGGGTCCTCAATTACAATGTACTTTTTTTCCTTTCATTATTTAAAAGACTCGCACAGATACCCGCCTCCACGCCCCGCTCCGTCCTCCGTCACTCGCCCCCTCTTGTCCCTCCCAAGACAGATTTTTCTTAAAAGCCGAGTTACTGGAAAGCATTGATCTCAACCGCACTACGCCCCATTTTTTCACCTCATGATACGCTGGTTTATCATTGACTGAAAGCCGCCCAGTGATTTGTGTTATTCCGTATTGGAAGCATTTCATTAAAGGGCCACCTGTTTAGCAAAGAACTTAGTTCTATTTGCTGAAAGGATGTTATGGAGGAAAACACTGGAGTTGTGCTGTTTCTTTTAAATGTTGATCAGGGATCAGAATGACCAGAATATTCCTACTTCACAAATAACTGATGTCTAATTGTTTTTACAGTAAAATTGACAAAAACACACACACGCACATACACACACACAACACACACACTCAAACTCACAAATCGTGGGTCGCACACACTACTGATTAAGTGTATCTGTCAGGGACTATCATTCTACCAAAGATAGAAAGCAGCGTGGTGATTTCTATTATTCTTTATTGGCAGCATTTAATTTAAAGATGATTCACATCAAGGAGAATAAAGGGTATCTTATTTTGACTTATTTTGGCTATAAAAACGTAAGGAATTATTATTATTATTATATGTGTGACTGCGTGATCAAATTTGGCCGCTGCGTAGTGGGGTATAAATGGGGACACTATGTGCTCGACAATACCACAAGTTCAATGAAATAATTACACAGCAAGGTGCGCACACAATACAAACATAATGTGTATATTATTGAAGTAGAGGTTCATATAAATTGATTATATACAAATTTTTAACAAGTTGAGAGAAGTAAACTGGTTAAAATGCACAAAATTAAACATGTATTGCTTTATAGTTCACATATAGTGTATGTATATTATTAAAATAATTCTAAAATTATTAAAAATGGTATTGAATCTACGTCGTAGATTTATTTTGTGTCATATTTCTTCAAAGAAGTCTGTAATTAGTTTGCTTTAAAAAAATCTTACGGCACACATGTGAACCGTTGAAATCGCTGATCTTAATCAATCAATAAATATTTGAATAGGTGCTCTAAACTATCTGTGCCTTGTAGAATGCAGTGTCCCTTCTCTTAGGTGCACTGAGTTATGATTGCTGCGGAACTCCTCTTGTTCGTGTGCCTTTGCGCGCCGCTTGTCTTTTGTTTTAACGCATGCTCTGTGCAAAATGCTGTCATATCTGTTAGTAAACATGCACACGCAGCGATGTCCTGATGTCTGCGTTCTATGGCTGCAGGTAAATTAAATGCTATTGACGTTTTACCTGGGTGCTCTGTGATTAAGGGTGAACAGTAACCTTTATTAAAATGATATTGAAAAATACCAGTCGTCAGTTGTATTTTCAGTCGTTTTGGCGTGTTTACTGTTCTGTTACCAAAAAATTCTTCAACGGGGCTCATCAACAAAGAAACATGGATAGTAAGATTTAGTAAAATATCAGTAATAATAATACATTGTTCGACACCCAGTAACACTTTACAAAGACATTTAAAAGACAGCTCATTAAAATAAATGTAGCAATCCATTGTCATGCTATAAGTGATAGCTTGCTCTTAAACATTTGCACAGGTGGTTGTTCCTGGGAATTAAAAAGGAAAAAAAAAATCCACGGAAAAGGCTTTGTTGTTGAACTCAAATTTCACCTCCGCCATGTGAGTCATTAAAACTATTGGAATGAAATATTCTATATTCTATATAAAATAAATAAATACATTCCCTATCACAACCACCCTTTCACCCCTGTACATTGGAGAGGGATCTCATTTTCACAGCAGGTGCAATCTATACTAATAAAAGGCAAAGCCCTCACTGACTGACTGACTCACTCACTGACTCACTCACTCATCACTAATTCTCCAACTTCCCGTGTACGTAGAAGGCTGAAATTTGGCAGGCTTATTCCTTACAGCTCACTTACAAAAGTTAAGCAGGTTTCATTTCGAAATTCTACACGTAACGGTCATAACGGTCGATAACGGTCAACAACGTCCGCCATGTTGAACTTTCTTATTTATGGCACCTTCTTCATGAAATTTGGTAGGCGGCTTCCCTGCGCTAACCGAAACCAATGTACGTACTTATTTTGGTGGTGTGACGCCATTGTCAGCTGCCATATTGAACTTTCCAATGTCACTAATTCTCCAACTTCCCGTGTAGGTAGAAGGTTGAAATTTGGTACTTATTTCGGTGATATAATGCCACTGTCGGCCGTCATATTGAACTTTTCAACGGTCTTTGTTACTTATGGGCCCATCTTCAAGAAATTTGGTACGCGGGTTCCCAACGCTAACTGAATCCTACTTACGTACATATATACGTCCATAGCCTGCAGCTCGGTCACCGTGTGAGGCGGCGTTGGGTCCCCCATCCCAACGCCTCCCACGTTGTTGGCTGCCTGCCTATATAAGGCCGTCTGTTGCTCCAGTCTCTACATTCCCTTCCTTGCTTCGCCACGGTATTCACGTCTCCCTGCTGATAACTACAGCCTTTTTATTTAATCCTTCTCCCACTGTTTTATTGTTCATTTATTACGATTATAGTTATTGTGTAGGTATTTTAGACTTACTTTACATTGTTCAGGTACCCATTTCCTTTATCATTCCAACCGTACCCCCATTAACATGTCTATCGAGGTGATCACCATCGATCAAAGAACTGTCACTTACCAAGTGGTTTCCATGCCCGGAGATGGCACCTGCCTTTTCCATTCTCTGTGTTACATATTGCACGGCCATATCAGGCTCACTCTTGATATCCGGAGGAACATTGTGTCTTATGTATTGAATGACTGGGACAGGTTCAAGGTGTTGACTGATGACGGTACAGGAGATAATTATACTACACAGGAGCACTAGAAGAGTGAAATGCTTAAGTGTACTGAAATGGCCAAATATTTTACACCTTTGGACAACCGCCAATGCCTCTTAAACATCTTAGATTCACAGGTGACGATTTCAGTAGTGGACACTTTGATGTTTAGAAATGTTTAAACTCTCAAAAGCTGGATGTGAAGTTATCAATGAAACTGGTTGTATACTTACAACGCTTGACTGATGCCGAATGTCTCTTCAACACAAGTCCTACAAATACTGTCGTAATTGAAACAAACCATGAAACTCAAACCGATTATGACAGCAGCAATCCAAGCTGTGAGATTTGAAACAAGATTACTGTTCACATGGCCAACTGTACGTTGCATGCTCAAGAGTAAGCTCAGCGCACAGCTACAGCTTGGTCATATTACAACTGGAGGGCCGAACTGACAACGTGGCATACAAAGAGATCCTTAACAAATAATTATTGGTATATTTTCCCTCAGTTTTAAAAAGGTTTAATTGTCTTCTTAATAAAAATTTTAAGGCAGTACTTCGCCGCTGCGAAGCCCGGGTATTTTGCTAGTTATCCTATAAAACCCATAGGAACTATGTGCACCATTTTTCATGGGAGATTAAAACTCATCAAATATATTTTAAAAACTTGTAGCAGTCTGTGGCATTCCTCGTCTGCCGTGGTCCATTACAAAATGAACACCAGGCAGTTAATACTGTGCACAGTTTCTTTAATAAGCCTATCAGACAGTCTTTTATAGTACTTTCATATCGAGTGTGTCTCTTAATCCTGTCTAGCAGAGGAGACACTCATTTCCACAGCTTGGTCTATGCAGTAGAAATGGGTGCCCCCTGTCTTCTGCTTGCAAAATTAATACTGGAATTATAAAACTGTCCACAATGTATTTAAAAAGATTGAAGGAAGTCTTCTGTATCACTTTTTTGTCTACTATATCCTCACTCATCCACTGGTGGGGGCCCTCATTTCCTCAGTGGAGCCTTTGCCATAGAAACATGTGCTACCTGAATACTGCTTATAACAAACGCTAAACAGTTAAAATTGTTGAGCTTGTATTTGAACAATTTTATATCACTTTCATGTCTACTGTGGTGGTCTGTACCTTCCACTGGAGGGGACACTAATTTCTACGACTGGAGCAGAGCTGTACAAATGCGGGCCCCTGTCTGCTATTTTTAAAATGAACACTAGAACTGCAAAATTGTTCAAAATCTTTTTTACTAGTACCCTTTAGTATCGCTTACCTTTCTATTATGGCCCTGTATTCTGTCTGCTGGCAGAGATACTCATTTTCATGGCCGGAGATAATCTTTAGAATTCTATTTCTGTTCTGAAAAATTAGCCTACAATATTGAAGATTTTTAATTAAAAAAAAAATCAAGTGCTTACACTGTCTTTTTTTAAGTATGTCTATGAAAATCACTGTGAGTAGCCAGAAAGATGCTATATAAATGTAAGATATCAATCCATCATCCAACCCACTATACCCTAACTACAAGGTCATGGGGGTCTGCTGGAGCCAATCCCAGCTAACACAGGGTGCAAGGCAGGAAATAAACCCCAGGCAGGGCACCAGCCCACCACAGAATGTAAGACATTATTATTATTATTTAGGTTTTTTAAAATCCAAATAAAGCTGATAGGACTTCTTCCAAGATATGTGCCACTCTAGGGTACCAAGAAAGTCAAACTGATTAGGAAATTTTGTGATCAGTTTGTTTAAAATATATTAAGCAAAAAATAGCTTTTCATCATCCTCTCATTTCTAATTTGGCATTTCAGAATACAGTATATACTGCAAATATACACTTAAATTGTAACCGCTGACAATTATTTACTCGTGTGCTTGCATTTTCCATAAAAAAGCTTCAATATGTGCACAAAGTAGATAATAAAACACACAAATTCTGACATTAGCATGACTGTTGAAGGAAAAACATGTATTAGAATCTATTCTATGGAGTTTTCATAAATTAATCATTATATACCTTTTGAGGTTTCTTGATATATTTTATAATCAGATTTTAAATTTTTTTTTTTATTTTTACTACCACTTCACAGATCAACAATCCCCAACTTGGTCACTGTCAGAATAAGCCTCTAAGGGAAAATGTGCTTCTTTTTTTTAACAGAGGCTGAATGAATAAATAAATTACTATTAATATATAATGAAAAAACAGCCAATCCAATAACAATTTTAGCTGTCTAATATTAATTTTGCAAGCAAAAGTTGGGGCTCATAACTCTGAGGCAAAAGCTCAGCTGTAGAAGTGAGTGTCCCTTTGAGTGGAGAGGACAATGAGACACAGTAGACTTGAAAATGACGTAAAAGACTTTCATCAATCTTTTACCATGGATTTCAGATATTACTTATCTAGGGTTCATTTTGAAAGCAGCAGACAGGGTGCACACAAGCCTATAGATCTCCTCCAGCCATGGAAATGAGTGTTCCCTGTAGGGTGTAGGATGCAGACACACAGTGGAGAAGATTCTATAGAAGACTATACCTACGCCTTTTAAAATCAATTTTGCATAATTTTACCTCTCTGGTGTTCATTTTGTAATCAGCAGTCAGAGGGTGCACATTTTACGGCTCTGCAGCAGCCATGGAAATGAGCGTCTCGACTAGTGGATGAGACATGCATTTTCATTCCAATAGTTTTAATGACTCACATGGCAGAGGTGAAATTTAACTTTAACAACAAAGCCTTTCCTGTTTTGCAAGCAGAAGACAGGGGGCACACATTTCTACAGCATAGACCAAGCTGTGGAAATAAGTGTCTCCTCTACTAGAAGGGATTAAGAGACACACTTGATATGAAAGTGCTATAAAAGCCTGTCTGATAAGCTTATTAAAGAAACTGTGCACAATTTTAACTGCCTGGTGTTCATTTTGTAATGGACCACGGCAGACGAGGAATGCCACAGACTGCTACAAGTTTTTAAAATACATTTGATGAGTTTTAATCTCCCATGAAAAACATTGCACATAACTCTTATGGGTTTTATAGGATAATTGCACCGGCTGCGAAAATGAGATCCCTCTCCAATGTACAGGGGTGAAAGGGTGGTTGTGATAGGAAATGGATTTATTTATTTATATAGAACAATATTTCATTCCAATAGTTTTAATGACTCACATGGCGGAGGTGAAATTTGAGTTCAACAACAAAGCCTTTTCCATGGATTTTTTTTTCCTTTTTTTATCTCCAGGAACAACCACCTGTGCAAATGTTTAAGAGCAAGCTATCACTTATAGCATGACAATGGATTGCTAGAATTCTTTTAATGAGCTGTCTTTTAAATGTCTTTGTAAAGTGTTACTGGGTGTCGAGCAATGTATTATTATTAGCCTACTGATATTTTACTAAATCTTACTATCCATGTTTCTTTGTTGATGAGCCCCATTGGAGAATTTTTTGGTAACAGAATAGTAAACACGCCAAAACGACTGAAAGTACAACTGACAACTGGTATTTTTCGATATCATTTTAACAAAGTTTACTGTCCGCCCTCAATCACAGAGCACCCAGGTAAAACGTTAATAGCGTTTAATATGCCTGCAGCCTTAGAACGCAGACATCAAGACATCGCTGCGTATGGATGTTTACTAACAGATATGACAGCATTTTGCACGGAACATGCGTTAAAACAAAAGACAAGCGGCGCGCAAAGGCATGCGAACAAGAGGAGTTCTGCAGCAATCACAACTCAGTGCACCTAAGAGAAGGGACACTGCATTCTACAAGGCACAGATAGTTTAGAGCACCTATTCAAATATTTATTGATTGATTAAGATCAGTGATTTTCAATGGTTCACATGTGTGCCGTAAGATTTTTTTAAAGCAAACTAGTTTCTTCTTTGAAGAAATATGACACAAAATAAGTCTACGACGCAGATTCAATACCATTTTATATGATTTTATATCATTATTTTAATAATATACATACACTATATGTGAACTATACAGCAATACATGTATAATTCCGTGCGTTTTAACCAGTTTACATCTCTCAACTTTTTAAAAATTTGTATATAATCAATTAATATGAACCTTTACTTCAATAATATATACATTATGTTTGTACTGTGTGCGCACCTTGCTGTGTAATTATTTCAATGAACTTGTGGTATTGTCGATCACATAGTGTCCCCATTTATACCACACTACGCAGCGGCTGAATTTGATCATGCATTCACATGTATAATAATAATAATAATAATAATTCCATACATTTTTATAGTGCCTTTCTTACTACTCAAAGCAATTTGTAAAAATAGATAAATAAATAAAATAACAGAAAGGAAGCCCCCCCCCCGGACATTTAGCTGCGAGTCAGCAATCTTACTCCTACCACCACCTCTTCCTGTTAGATACGGCGCATTATAATTTTGAGCACTACTTTCTTATTTTAAACTGTCATAAATAAATTATATCAAAAGTTTTTTAAAAAGCCAATTTGAAGCAAAGAGGGTAAGTAATAACTTTTTTTTGTAAGTCATTAAAAAATGCTTACGCCTAAAAAAAGATCGTCCTGTCAAAATAAGAGACTCTTTCGCCTTGTTGATGTGAATCATCTTTAAATGAAATGCTGCCAATAACGAATAATAGAAATGACCACGCTGCTTTCTATCTTTGACGAACTAATTTTTTATTGGGTGAAAAAAATGATCACCCCTTACAGATACACTTAATCAGTAGTGTGTGCGACCCATGATTTGTGAGTTTGAGTGTGTGTGTTGTGTGCGTGTATGTGCGTGTATGTGGCTTTGTCAGTTTTACTATAAAAACAGTTAGACATCAGTTATTTGTGAAGCAGGAATATTCTGGTCATTCTGATCCCTGATCAACATTTAAAAGAAACTGCGCAACTCCAGTGTTTTCCTCCATAACATCCTTTTAGCAAATAGAACTAGGTTCCTTGCTAAAGCAGGTGGCCCTTTAATGAAATGCTTCCAATACGGAATAACAGAAATCACTGGACGGCTTTCGGTCAATGATAAACCAGTGTATTATGAGGTGAAAAAATGGGGCATAGTGCAGTTGAGATCAATGCTTTCGAGTAACTTGGCTTTTAAGAAAAATCTGTCATGGGAGGGACAAGAGGGGGCGAGTGAGGCAGGTTCAATGAGCCGGGGCGGGGCAAGGAGGCGGGTATCTGTGCGAGTCTTTTAAATAACGAAAGGAAAAAAAGTGCTTTGAAATTGAGGACCCCCAACCAAGACGACCTACGAAGAAAAACGTGGCAGACAGTCATATGCTGCTTGTATAAAATACATGCAATAATGACAACAATATTGAATCAATGATGAAGCGAAGGGCAGATGTTAAAATTAGGTGGCCACGCGCTGTGCCTGCCCATACTTTCCAAACAATGTATATATCTGAACTGACCTAAATATCCAAATGGATCTATCTCAACCAATATATATATCTGAACCGATGTATATATCTAAAGCAATCTATTTAAAACAATATATATATATCTCCTAAACAATGTATATCAACCAATATATATATATCTTAACCAATGTATATATCTGAACGGATGTATTCAAATCAATGTATATATCCAAACCTATGTATATATATCAGAACGGATTTATGCAAACCAATTTATATATATCTCAACCAATATATCTGAACCAATGTATATATCTGAACGGATGTATTCAAACCAATGTATATATCTAAACCAATTTATCCCAAGCAATGTATATATCTTAACCAATATATATATCTGAACGGATGTATTAAAACCAATGTATATATTCAAACCAATGTATCTGAACCAATATATATATCTGAACCAATTTATATATTTCCGAACCAATCTTTTTTTTCTGAACGGCCCCTCATATAACATATACAAATATATATATATATATATATATACTAGCAGAATACCCGCGCTTCGCAGCGGAGAAGTAGTGTGTTAAAGAAGTTATGAAAAAGAAAAGGAAATATTTTAAAAATAATGTAACATGATTGTTAATGTAATTGTTTTGTCATTGATATGAGTGTTG
>JANRMT010062821.1:554080-598739 GCA_026402145.1 Polypterus bichir lapradei | reverse complement strand
AAAGTGCAGTTTTTCTTCTTAAAAAAATAAGTCAGAAACATAAAAGGTAATTTGACCAACGTAATCTTTAAACTCTGAATAACCTTAGCCAAAATTATTTTGTACATTAGGCTGAAACAGTGTGATCATTGAACATTTTGTAATTAGATGTAATTAGAATTACTAACGGTCACGGAAGTCCAATGATCCCCAGTAAGAGCCACAAAGTCCGCTTTCTGTAATGCATCTAATTTTGCTTGCTTTTCAGTGTGCACAAAACCATGATTTTATCAAGGCTTCGCTCGGGTAGTTTTTTGAACTGAAATTTTCCTCCGATCAGTCGTAGGAACGCGCTTCATTCCGACTCTAACATTTTTGTAGCTGTGATGTGTGCATCAGTGTAATCGATGTACCAGGAAATCATGCATTGACAAAAGTTCCCCTTTGCTTGGAAATGAAAGTGTGATTAAATGCGTTATTTTTTGTTATGGAGTACATGCATCGAAGCTTCTCAGCTGTGCTTGTGCTAAGAATAGGAAAGATTTTAAACATAACGTAACATGATTCTGCGTTAACCGCATATTTTTTCATACGTCTCAAACCAAGGAGATACGAGGTTAAAATGAACCGAGAAGCGCGCGTACATACTCAGTACATCCCCGCTCGGGAATCGAACCTCGGAGATAGAGGCAAAGCCTCTACAATTGCGCCACGGTGTGTGGCTTATCTATTTGAGAGTATGTAGATCGGGGTATATATATATATATTCGCAGCGGAGACGTAGTGTGTTAAAGAAGCTATGAAAAAGAAAAGGGAACATTTTAAAAATAACGTAACATGATTGTCAATATACAGTAATTGTTTTGTGAGTGTTATTGAGTGTTGCTGTGATCGAGGATTCGATTATCATTATTTGTTTCAATCAGGGTCGTATTTGTACGATGTGTTGTGTTCAAGTTACATTCCGTGTTTGTCAATCGTTGTAAAGAAGACAGGTTTCATTCATCAATTCGTTTCTTACTGCATCAATAAACAGCTCGTCTTCTTCTTTATCTGAGACCTGACACACTGCATGCACGGGTTTTTTTTTTTACACTGTCTTCCTTTAGCGGGACATTGACTTTTTCCACCGTGTGCTTTGTTTCCGCAGTAGCTGCACTTATGAATATGCTTGTATGTATCAGACGCTTCATATTTTTTTGCTGCCTTTTCAATTGTGCAATTCGGTTTTTGTTCAGCGCTCTTTGGAACTGTTGCTTTTTGTCTGTGCACTGCGTCAGTTCACGTGAGCCGCTCGGTGTACATGCATCGAAGTTTCCCAGCTGTGCTGGTGCCATGTTGTGCTATGTCCATGGCTGTATCTAATGTTACCCGTGAATATTTAGTGGCAGTGTTTCTATTGGATTGCCGCTGACGGACGGCCTTATATGGACAGGCACTAAATTACAAACGCCAGCGGCAGCCTGTCTATGAACTTAATTTAAAGTTTAGGTTTACATCGTGCTTTGTTTCCGAAGTAGCAGAACTCATGAATATGGTAGTATATGTCACTCGCTCGCTTCTTATTGTTTCGCTGCCTTCTCAATTATATAATGCATGTTTTCTTCAGTGCTTTTTGGGGCTCTTCCTGGTTTTCTACGTACTGCGTGATTACATGGGAGGCGTGATGATGTCACACGAAACTCCGCCCCCACGGCTTTCAAGCTCATCTCCATTACAGTAAATGGAGAAAAACAGCTTCCAGTTCTGACCATTACACGTAGAATTTCGAAATGAAATCTGCCCAGCTTTTGTAAGGAAGCTGTAAGGAATGAACCTGCCAAATGTCAGCCTTCCACCCACACGGGAAGTTGGAGAATTAGTGATGAGTGAGTGAGTGAGTGAGTGAGTATATATATATATATATATATATATATATATATACACCAATACTCCTCCCAACCCCCACCTCACTACCCTCCCCATACTCTAACCTACCCCCACCCACCCCATTCCCCCTACACTACCACCTAATTTTGCTATATATTGCCTTTGATTGTTATATGCCTAAGCGTTATCCTCTGATGACGGCTCCTGGCAGGGGCTGAAAGCTCAGGAATAAAAACCACTTTGTGATACATGATTCGTCTTCTCCCTTTGTGGATCTCCAGCCTGCAAATATACATAAATATACACAAAACTTTTAATATAACCTTAAGGAACAAAAGACAAGATCAAGCAACTGGGGGTTACAGACATTTAAAATGTGACTGACTGTTTCTTCCTCTTTCATCTCTGGTCACTATATCAGACATAGAGCCTTATAATTTTAGGCAAAATCCCTTATTTACTGGGATGGTGCTTGAACCATGGAGAGCAGTTTTTCCTCCACTTCGGTCATGTAGTCGGTGGGTAAAAAAAGCCTCTAGAAAAGCTCTCTGAAAAGTAGCCCAGTTCTTGATGGCATACAATACAATCCAATACAATTTATTTTTGTCTACCCCAAAATCACACAGAAGCGCCAAAATGGGCTTTATCTGGCCCTGCCTTTTGACAGCCCCCCAGCCTTTACTCTCTAAGACAAGGAAAAACTCAAAAAAAAAAAAACCTAGTAGGGAAAAAAGAGAGACCCCTTTCCAGGTAGGTTGGGCATGCAGTGGGTATCAAAAAGAAGGGGGGTCAATACAATAAAATACACAGAATAAAACACAAATAATCCTCAATACAGTATAATAGTAAAATAAAAATATTACACGTACAGAGCACAATTTAACAGTAGATTATCACATAATATGATTTGGATTTGTTCAGAGTCCTGGAGACCTCAGCCATCAAGCTGCCTCCCCCAGTTGGCTATTTCATAGCTGAGATAGCGCTGGGCCAGCCAATTCGATGAAAGGACCTCTTTACCCAACGATTCCTGTGATCCTCCATCAGAGATAACTTTACCTTAGGCAGGCAAAACAACTTGGCAGGTGGGCAGTGGCACCAAGTGACACATTTGAGTACAGAGAAGAGAAACAGAAGAGGGCTAGTAACAAATTATAACTATCATATTACCAACAGCAGGGAGCTGCTTTAGTCAGGATATGCTAAACTGAAGTAGTAAGTCTTCAGCAGGGATTTGGAAGCTGAGACTGAAGGGGCATCTCTTATAGAAGCAGGCAGACCATTCCAGTTTAGGGGCCCTATAACTTAAAGCTCAACCTCCCACTGTTATTTTATTAATCCTTGGAAACATGAGCAGACCGACATCTTGAGATCTTAATGTGCACTCTGGTTTGTAAGTCATGATAAGTTCAGACAAGTAAGCTGGACTTCGGCCATTTAGGGGTTTACGTATATGTTAAAAGGAGGATTTTGAAATCTGCCCTAAACCTAACCTGGAGCCAGAGTAAGGATTTAAGAACTGGAGTTATGTGTTCGTATTTTCTTGTTCTTCTAATAATTCTTGCAGCAGCATTTTGAATTAACTGGAGGCTGTATAAAGAACAATTTGAACATCCAGTAAACACAGCATTGCTCTAGTCAATCCTACTAGAAATCCTGTTTATTTAGAAAGTGTCTTAATTTCCCAACATTTTTAAGATGAAAGAGACATAATTTGAACAAGTTTATAATGTGCACTTTAAATGACATGCTAGAATCAAAGATAACTCCTAGATTGCGGGCTGATTCAGTAAAAGTAATGGTGTTTCTAACTGAGTTAAATGATGACAAAATATTGTTGCATCCAACGTCATTCCCTCCAGTAATTAACATCTCTGTTTTATTGTTTAAAGATGATAGGTACTTCTCATCCATCCAATCCTTTAATTCACTAACACAACTAATTAAACAACAACAACATTTATTTATATAGCACATTTTAATACAAAAAAATGTAGCTCAAAGTGCTTTACATAATGAAGAATAGAAAAATAAGAGACACAGTAAGAAAATAAAATAAGTCAACATTAATTAACATAGAATAAGTGTAAGGTCCAATGGCCAGGGGGGACAGAAAAAACAAAAAAAAAACTCCAGACGGCCGGAGAAAAAAAATAAAATCTGCAGGGATTCCAGGCTATGAGACCGCCCAGTCCCCTCTGGGCAATCTACCTAACATAAATGAAACAGTCCTCTTTGTATTTATGGTTTTCACGGAAGGACTTGATGATGATGATGATGATGATCACGTGGACTTCTGGCTTTTAGTCCATCAATGCTGGGACATCATGGTGCTTTGAGTAAGTTGGTGGTGGCGCAGGCCGCCACCACAGAAAAACCGGAAAAAGAAACAGAAGAGAGAGTAGGGGTCAGTACGGATTTTAGTGCCACCATGAATAGTTATTATAATGAATTGAACATACAGAGTATCAGGATTAAGATAAAATGAAGTTATGAAAAGGCCATGTTAAAGTAATGTGTTTTCAGCAGTGTTTTAAAGTGCTCCACTGTATTTGCCTGGCGAATTCCTATCGGCAGGCTATTCCAGATTTTAGGTGCATAGCAGCAGAAGGCCGCCTCACCACTTCTTTTAAGTTTAGCTTTTGGAATTGTAAGGAGACACTCATTTGATGATCTAAGATTACGATTTGGAATATAGTGTGTCAGACATTCCGATATATAAGATGGAGTGAGATTATTTAAGGCTTTGTAAACTATAAGCAGAATTTTAAAGTCAATTCTGAAAGACACAGGTAACCAGTGTAGTGACATTAAAACTGGAGAGATGTGTTCAGATTTTCTTTTCCGAGTTAGGATTCTAGCAGCTGCATTCTGCACTCGTTGCAAATGATTTATGTCTTTTTTGGGTAGTCCTGAGAGCAGTGCGTTACAGTAATCTAATCGACTAAAAAACAAAAGCGTGAATTAATTTCTCAGCATCTTTCAATGATATAAGAGGTCTAACTTTTGCTATATTTCTTAAGTGAAAAAATGCTGTCCTAGTGGTCTGAAGAATATGTGATTTAAAATTCAGGTTACAGTCAACGGTTACCCCTAAGTTTTTTACTTCGGTCTTAACTTCTAATCCTAATGCGTCAAGATTATTTTTGATAACCTCACTTAATCCGTTTTTCCCAATCAATACAATTTCAGTTTTCTCTTTATTTAACTTGAGAAAATTACTATTCATCCATTCAGACATCACTGGAGAAGATTCATTTGATCTAAAAGAAAGGCATAACTGGGTGTCATCTGCATACGAGTGAAAATTAATATTACATTTTCTAATGATAGATCCCCGTGGAAGCATGTAAAGTGAAAACAGTAATGGTACCAGTACTGAGTCTGTGGGACACCATATCTCAGTTCTATGTATAAAGATGGAGTACTATCAGCACATTTCTGTACATATTGGAATCAATTTGATAAATAAGAACTAAACCAGATTAGCACAGTGCCTGTGAGCCCAACATCATTTTCTAGCCTGTGAAGTAAAATAGAATGAACAATTGTTTCAAATGCTGCGGTTACGTCTAACAACATAATTACAGTGGAGTTTCCTTCATCAGAGGATATCAGAATGTCGTTTACAACAAGAATTAGTACAGTTTCTGTACTATGACCAGTGCGGAAACCAGACTGGAATTTCTCAAATAAATAAAAACGTGTAATGTGTGACTGAAGCTGATTGGTAAATACTTTTTCTAGTTTTTTAGAGAGAAAGGGTAAATTTTTTAATGGTTCTATAGTTATAAAGAATGTGTGGGTCTAGGTCTGACTTTTTAAGTAAAGGTTTAATGACTGACACATTTAGTGCATCAGGTACTGTGCCATGCAATAGTGAACTATTAATAATGTTAAGAATAGGCACTGCAAGAACATCCATTGCACATTTTACTAGTTTTGTTGACAATGGATCTAGGAAACAAGTAATAGGTTTCATTTTAGAAATTAAAGGCAAAACTTCCTGTTCAGTTACAGGATTAAAATTTCTAAAGTGTTGAATGCAATGTGAGACAGGGTCTGCCAAGCTAGTATGTGGTTTGCACTGTGATGCTGAGATCTAGGATCCATCCATCCATCCATTATCCATCCCGCTATATCCTAACTACAGGGTCACGGGGGTCTGCTGGAGCCAATCCCAGCCAACACAGGGTGCAAGGAAGGAAACCAACCCTGGGCAGCGTGCCAGCCCACCACAGGGCTATATCTAGGATCTTATATTTTTAATTTTGTCATTAAAGAAGTTCATAAAATCTGTACTGCTAACATCTGTTGGTATTTTGCACTGTGGATCTGAATTCCCATTTGTTAATTTAGCCAGTGTTTTAACAGTACACAAGGATTTTTATTATTGCTATCTATTAATGTAGAATAGTATCCTGAGTGAGCTTTAAAGAGAGCTTTTTTATATTTTTTAACACTCTCTGTCCATGCAATTTCAAAGACATATAGCTTTGTTCTTCTCTATCTACGCTCCAGTTTTTAACACACTAATTTAAGAGCTCAAGTGTTTTTTATTAAACCAGAGAGAGTTTCTATATGCTTTGATCACTTTTGTTTTAAGGGGAGCCACTGTATCCAAAGCATCTCTCAAGGTCACATTATAATGTGATTTTACATGATCTAAATTGTTTTCCACGTTTGTACTTGATGTTAACTGATATAAATGGTTTTCCACAATTACACTCAACTTATTCAAAGTAGCTATAAATTTTGAAGCAGAATTACAATGAACTGTAGATGTCACACTGTCTTTGTTTTAATCTGTGAGTATATTGGTAAGGACAGGACCAAATCAAACGTAACTAAGTAGTGACTGTAAATAACTTCATTTAATGGAATAATATTTAAATTTAGAATTTTAACTTTGTAAGTTATAATTAAATGTAGTGTGTGCTTATGATTATGAGTTGGACCTTTGACAATCTGAAAAAATCCTACTGAATTTAACAAATAAGTAAAACATTTGCTAAAAGTGTCAGTTTCCATATCAATATGTATATTAAAATCCCCCATCAATACTACGTGATCATAATTTATAGGCAAATCAGATAAAAGGTTGCTAAATTCAGTCATGAATAATTAATATGGCCCTGGTGGTCTGTAGACTGGCACTCTGTTTTAATATTTAAAATGAATGCCTCAAAGGATGTGAAGTCACCTATATTTTTGAAGTGATTTGAATTTTGTTACAATGAATTATTCCAAGGCCTCTTCCTCGACTAGAATCTCTAGACTTATGAAGGATCGAGTATCCATCTAGTAATTCCTCAGCTAGTTGAACAGTGTCAGATTTACTAAGCCAGGTTACAGTGAGAAGACACAGATCAGATTTTGTAGTTAATGTAATATAATTTACCAAAACAGCTTTACTTCCAAGAGAGCAAATGTTCAATACGCACTATTTAAAACTGCATGCTTCTTTCTGAACTGCAGATATATATATTTTTTTAATTTGAAGTGCCCCTGGTGGAGGGTCTGGTTTTATCTCTTGGTCTAATTATACACCTTATTTTTTGGTTATCAAGTAATTTAAGGTCTGCATCATGACTAAATTTGTTGCATGCCCCACAACTGGGAATATGGCTAACAGCTTCAGGAAAGTAACAGGTGGGATAAATAACAGCATGTTATTTAAGATCACATGACTGCAGCCTAGATGGTGCTCTAATCAGTCAGCCAGGCAGTTTTGCTGCAATATTTTGGGATAATACATAAGATCCCCTCCAGTTAGGATGAAGACCATCTGTTTTGAAAAATCCAGGCTTTTCCCAAAAATCATCCCAATTGTTTACAAAGGCTATGCTTTTATTTGCTCACCAGGTTTCTAGCCATCAGTGAAGGGAACACAATCTGCTATGAATCACATCCCCTCTATATAATCTTGGTAAAGGGCCAGATACAACTGAATTCCGACATTTTATTTTAGCTTTGGAGCATAGAGAGATGAAGTTCCTTTTTAATACCTCAGATTGCTGACATACAGCAATAAGGCAGATACATCATCATCTGCAACATGATCCAATGCGGCCTCTATGTCAGAAATTTTGGCTTCTGCGAGGCATTTAACATTAACTGCTGGTTTAACATAGTTTGGAATTCTAACATTCCACACTATGGAATTGCCAATTTTGAGCACTTTCTTTGTTCTCAGTATCCACGGGCATGCTTCAGAGTGCTGAGAATCTGTTCTGGGTCTGAATTGATTACCTGGGTGCTGAGGCACTAAAGTTTGGCTTCTTAGACCCCTCACTTACTGTTACCCACTCGCCCTGTGGCTGAATTGGTGCTGCTGACTTCAGCCGTGCACTGACTACAGTGGGACCTGGAGAGACTGAAGCTGAATCAGAAGTAGCCGAATTGTTTAAACAAAGCGAGTCGATCCAATTTTCAGTTTGCCTAATTGTTATCAGGTTCCTAATGCGGCCCTCCAATTTGCGTATTTTTCTGACCAACTCTAAATTAACTAAACACTTTTGGCAGGTGAACCTGTCCACATTGTCGGCTGGAAAACCTGAACTGTAATGCTGCAGGACACACAAAATATAAACGTGCCCTCAACGGGCAAAAAATAGACTGACCTTACGTTTAGCGCTGATATCATCTTCTCTGTTTTTGCAGTAACTTCGGTGCTTTCGCCGCTTTCTGCATTCAACTGAATTACTAAGAGACCGTTGGCTTTAAGTTTCCATCACTCGCTGAGTGATCAACTTCGATTTCTCACTGCCGGATGTTTGTCCTAGTCAGCTGTCAGCTTTACTCCAGTTGAACTTACTCGGGAATGCTGACAAGCCTGCTACCAGCTCTTTGCAGACCCTTTTAGGGAAGCATTAATAACTCCCATTGGAGTGACTGAAAGAAATGCTTTTTCTTGGTCCTCAAAATTGAGGATGTCTGAGTGTGCACTGAGCCCCCAATTTGGGAAAATTCACATGAACAACTGGGACGGAGGAAGGAAGATAAGAATGGTGGGAGCAACTACCTTCACGGGGTGTTGAATTCCCGGATTTTTTGGCCTGCAGACTTCTCTGTACTTCTTGCCAAACCTCTTCCTGCCACCGGCGGTCTCATTTCTGAAAACACTGTACTATCTCGCATCCCAAGAGGGTGATTTGGGCATCCACATACTCCTTAACTCCTTCTATGGATGTACCTACAGTTAGGTCCATAAATATTTTGACAGAGACAACTTTTTTCTAATTTTGGTTCTGTACATTACCACAATGAATTTTAAATGAAACAACTCAGATGCAGTTGAAGTGCAGACTTTCAGCTTTAATTCAATGGGTTGAACAAAACGATTGCATAAAAATGTGAGGCAACTAAAGCATTTTTTTAACACAATCCCTTCACTTCAGGGGCTCAAAAGTAATTGGACAAATTAAATAACTGGAAATAAAATGTTCATTTCTTATACTTGGTTGATTACCCCAATCTACAGACTGTCAAATAAATGAACCACACGCTGTGGCGCAATGTGAGAGGCTTTGCCCGCTGACGCCCGAGGTTCGATTCCTGACAGGGAGTGCAGTGAGTGTGTATGCCTAATGAGCCCAGGATTAGGGCGAAACACGTGTCGCGTACTCTTTGCATTATTTGACAGTAAAAACTATTTCAACCATTCTATGATCTGCTTCTTGCAACTGAAAGAGGGCACCGTGGCGGACGTTAGCCGACTTGCTGACCAACCACAAGCGTTACCTGGTAGGTAACCACCCACACGATCAGATTATGATTCAGACTACGAATGCATTGAATATATACTCAGCAAAAAAAGAAACGTCCCCTGACTTTCAATTGTTTTTACTTTCAGTAGACTTAATGTGTAAATATTTGTATGAACACTAAAAGAGTCAACACCATAAGACATAAACTAAAAATGTTTCACAATGTGTCCCTGAATGAAGGGAGGCTCAAAATCAAAAGTACCAGTCAGTATCTGGTGTGGCCACCAGCTGCTTGAAGTACTGCAGTGCATCTCCTCCTCATGGACTGGACCAGATTTGTCAGTTCTTGCTGTGAGATGTTACCCCACTCTTCCACCAAGGCACCTGCAAGTTCCTGGACATTTCTGGGGGGAATGGCCCTAGCCCTCACCCTGCGATCCAACAGGTCCCAGACGTGCTCAATGGGATTGAGATCTGGGCTCTTCGCTGGCCATGGCAGAACACTGACATTGCTGTCATGCAGAAACTCACGCACTTTTTGCCACTCCTGTCTGGTCCAGCGAAGGTGGGTTTGTGCCCATAGGCAGCGTTGTTGCTGGTGATGTCTGGTAAGGACCTGCCTTACAACAGGCCTGCAAGCCCTCAGTCCAGCCTCTCTCAGCCTATTGCGGACAGTCTGAGCACTGATGGAGGGATTGTGTGTTCCTGGTGTGACTCGGGCAGTTGTTGTGGCCATCCTGTACCTGTCACGCAGGTGTGATATTCGGATGTACCGATCCTGTGCAGGTGTTTTTACACGTGGTCTTCCACTGCGAGGATGATCAGCTGTCCTTCCTGTCTCCCTGTAGCGCTGTCTTAGGCGTCTCACAGTGTGGACATGGCAATTTATTGCCCTAGCCACATCAGAAGTCCTCATGCCTCCCTGCAGCATGCCTAATGCACGTTCACGCAGATGAGCAGGGACCCTGGGCATCTTTCTTTGGGTGTTTTTCACAGTCGGTAGACAAGTCTCTTTAGTGTCCTGCGTTTTTAGAACTGTGACCTTAAATGCTTACTTTCTGTAAGCTGTTAAGGTCTTAACGACCATTCCACAGGTGCATGTTAATTAATTGATTATGGTTAATTGAACATGCATGGAAAACATTGTTTAAACAATTTACAATGAAGATCTGTAAAGTTATTTGGATTTTTAAAACATTATTGTTGAAATACACAGTCCTGAAAAAGGGACGTTTCTTTTTTTGCTGAGTATATATATATATATATATATACACACACAAAACCCTCAATATAACCGTAAGGAACAAATGATGCCTCCTCAATCAGGTAAAACATATATCTCTATATATATAAATCCAATGTCTGTCTGTCTGTCTGCTTTTTACGAGATAACCACTTAATGGATTTAGATCAGTTTTTTTTTTGTATAATTTGATTGTATCAAAGTTTCAGAGTTTGCTTGTGGTATTGATTTAGTTGTGTGGATCTGAGAGAGACGCAGCAGGCCGCGGGGAGGAGGACGGGGCCTTCCTCACTCACACGCCAGCTTACCTCCGCTTAGCTAGTGAATGAGAGAACTACTTAACAGATTTAGATAGGGTTTTTTCTATAATTTGCTTGAACATTCCAGTTGAATTTACGACTTCTCTCATCATGTTAAGGATCATAGTTCACTTGTAGGAGAGATATATTCGCGCTAATCCGAGACAGAGGCTGTGGGCCAAGGGGAGGGGAGAAGCGTGACATCAAGAGTGGGGAGCCGGGAAGGGCCCTCCTCACTTACACGCCAGCTTCCGTTTGAGTGGATCTACCTCTGCATTTTGGAATGTACCTTACCTGTGCTTAGCTAGCGATTTCTGTTTGTTTATTGATTTTTAAAGTTTGTCCTGTTTTACTACTACTCGGGCAGAGGTGCGGGGGACAGCTAGTATATACATAAATATAAACAAAATACTCAAGACAGAGGTATAATGACAAGAGTCCACACCCAAAAGTCCAACGTGTTATTGTCCGTGAGAGGAGGAGAAACATGGGAAGATGAGAGGCAGATTTGAACAGATTGGAGGAAAACTGGTGATGGCACTATTCTGAAAGTATAAGGAAGTCCTAAATCTCACCTTCTGAAATCAGTAAACCAAAATGTATGGACAGTCTTAAAAAAGGCGTACAGGTGGCCACCTCATTAACCTTGTCCATGCATCAGGGGGTGTCCTTTTTTCCTTGGCATTGACAGTATCTGGCACTCCTTTCCTTGGCTAAAGTTGCAATTGCCATGCAGATCAGCCGTTCCTCCTGATTAATTCTTCCTAGCCGGTTTTAATTTCGGTGCTCCGAACCTTTATTGGCTACCAATTGCAACAGTGTTTCTGACGGACCTTTCCAAATCCCGCCCATGAAAGGCCTTGCTGTCGATCACTGCCTCACAGCCAACAGTCCTGAACTGTGAAAGGCCCCTCCACCTGGAATTGTGTGGTAGCCCTCCAGCAGTGACGAGCAGCAGCAAAAAACAGACAAGGTACAGTGCAAAGCACTTAAGAAGGGTACAGCAATAATGTTTTATGCGGCAGTGCTACATGTTCAAGAGTAAGCAGCTCCACTGAACTAATAATATTATTTTTGTTATTACTTATTATTTGACTGAGGCATTTATCCAAGGGAACTTATCACATTTGAGATACAATTGGTTACATTTCTTATGTATTTTCAATTGGAGCACAGTCAAGTGAAGTGACTTGCACATGGTCACACAGTATTACTAGCAGGATTTGAACCCACAACCTCAAGATTTGAAGTCCTAGGTCCAAAACCTTAACCACTACAACAACAACATCAACTTTGCAGAACGCCACCTCAGAAGAACCAGCATGGCAAGAACAGGAGTTTTACTGAACAGTCAGCATATGTTCAGAAGAAGAAGGTCATGTTTTACTAACATGCTGGAATTCTATGAGGAAGGAACAAAAGGGTATGATCAAAGTGATGCTTTCAATATTATTTACGTCAGGGGTCCCCAACTCCAGTCCTGGAGGGCCCCAGTGGCTGCAGGTTTTCATTCTAACCCTTTTCTTAATTAGTGACCTGTTTTAACTGCTAATTAACTTCTATTGAATTAATTTTATTTGACTTGCTCTTGCAGACTCAGACCCCTTAATTGTTTCTTTTTTCCTTAATTAGCAGCCAATAATAATGAGATATAAATTGAACCAAAACATGACCAGTAAACTGTGTCGATCATACAATATCTGAAAATAAACAAAGGTGAAGGTCTCAGGGATGCTGATCTGCTCAGTCACCAAAACATTTTAACAGTTCTCTTAGAAAAGAGAAAATCAACAATTTTGGAAATGTATGCTATTGCACAATGAGAGCAGCAACAAGCCATGGAATTAAAGAGTGAGTTTAATTAACAACACAAATCTGAACCTAATTAAGCAACTGGTTGGAGTGAAATTGGTTGCAGTTTGAGGCTCTGGCTTAAATGGTCTTCTGTTGGCTCACTCACTTCACATTTGATTTCTGTTTGGGTGCCATTTACAGAAAGAAATGAATCAATTCAGAGGAATAAATCTTAAGAAAAAAAACAAGTCAATTAAAATGAATACAAAAGAAGTTAATTAACAGCAAAAACAGTGCACTAATTAAGAAAAGGGTTAGAATGAAAACCTGCAGCCACTGGGGCCATCCAGGACCGGAGTTGGGGACCCCTGATTTACATTGACTTTCAGAAACTATTTGATAAAGTACCATGTGAGAGATTGGTCATTAAAGTTAAAGAAGTGGAAGTTCAGGATGTAGTGTTTAAGATGGGTGTAAAATTTGCTCAGATAAAGGAAGCAGAGGGTTATGATACAAAGAAGCTTATCTGAATTTGGTGAGGTTGAGTGGTGTCACACAGGGGTCAGTGCTAGGGCTGCTGGTATTTGTAATATACATAAATGATTTGGATAGGAGTATAAATAACAAGCTGGTTAAGTTTGCAGATGATACCAAGCTAGGTGGATCAACAGATTAATCTAGAATCAATTTAATCATTACAGAAGGACATGGACAACATACAGGCTTGGGCAGATTTGGCAGATGAAAGTAATGTAAGAAAATGAAGAGTATGTGATAGAAATCAAACGTGTTAGTTAAAGAAAGAAACAAATTTTCTGCTAGAACAAGTCTCTTAACAACTTTTTGAGTCACTAAACGGGCAGGAGAAAACTCATTCATTGTGTCTTTAACTACTTTTCAGCAAATGCTGAATAGGGAGCATTCATCACAGTAGTCTCCTACATAATGATCAAAATGCAAGGGCAAAGGTCCATTTTATTAAGAATTTAATTTACATAACAGTGCCAATCAATGCATACATTTATTCTTGATTGGTTTGTTGTCTTATACTCAAATGATTTATTAAGATAAAACTCTGCTGCATTACACTCTTGTTCTTTTCATATGTCTTTGAAATCTCTGTGTATGTGACAAACTGTCCAGTTTTGTTGTTTTCAGAACATCTGCTGATCTCTCTGAAAATTAAAAGTACACCTTATGAGACAGATTTATGAGTCATAGTGGACTCACCACTATCAACTTTCAGACAGTGTTCAGAAACAATTAAGAAGGGTAACATAATGTTAGGCTGTATAGAGTGTGAAAGATAGCCCGGACACAGACAGACACTGAGGCTCACAATGTCCAAAACACGCACTATTTATTTTAATTTCTCATCTACACACAATACCGTTCGCAATCCACAAAGATCAGTCCTTTGTACTTCTCTTCAGCCACCTCCACTCGTCCCTCGCAATCTCCGTCTTCTCCCTCCCGACTCTGGCTCTCCAAATGGAGTGAGGTGGCCCCTTTTATCCTGCCGCAGATGTGCTCCAGGTGTTCTGTGATGGTTTTCCAGCAGAATTTTCTGGTGTAGCGGAAGTGCTACACTTGCACCCCGAAGCACTCCGGGTGTACACAGTTCCTGGTACAGCAGCACTTCCTGGTGTGGCGGAAGTGCTGTCCTCCAGGGCTCAGGAACCACCCTGGCTCCCCCTGGTGGTGGCCACGAACCCCCACAGGGTTGAGCTTCCCAGCCCCATATCCATGGCCCCCGATGGAATCCAGGGGGCTGTCATCTTGTGCCCAGAGGAGATATTGCCCCTTTCCCATTCCTTCCCTGCTCGAGGTGTCCCGGTGGGGCAAGGTCCCTGGTTGTCTGCCACACTGCCCCTCCACCGGTTGAAGCCCGTAGGGTGAAGAGGCTTATCCCGCGAGGGCTGGTTTACACCACGGCAGAATGCCAGCATACTGCAGTCCACAGCCACGTTCTGAAAAACGAAAACAGGGTGCAGAAACGCTGTGCCGACGCCTCCACCAGCCGTCCTCTGCCTTTTTAATAGAGGCTGCCATCTAGTGTGTTGGGGAAAACAGTGTCCAAAAGTAGCTGCCATTCCCCCTCCTTTCATTCTCAGGGCATTCCGGCCAGGTTGAGCTGCTGGCCGTCTGTTACATTTTAAACTTTCAAAAAAGCATCCAACTTTGTCAAGCAACATTAATGCATTGAAAATGCATCTTATCAAAGGCTGGGAAGGGATCAGTAAATAAGAAGTTGTGTTAACTGCAGCACAGGAGAAAAAATCATTTATGTACATAGAATTATTAAAAGACTGAGCTGCTATCCTTTCTGTATTCTTAACCTATCTTCCAGTTACACAATTCCAATCACTGACACACTTAACATTTACCTACCCCTTAATGGTTGAGTTGCTCAAAGCAAGCAACTGTTGTCGCTTGTTACCAGCCATCAATACTTTCCACTCAAGGCTTTATCATCCTTTCTGTCATACACATAAAACAAGACACTCATTTTCTTTACATATATGTTCAATAATTATACTTTACTAACACTGCACAGCAAAGTTTTTGCTTCTTGAACACTGTTGGGTGTTTCTTAAAGATTTTTGGGTGCTGACCACGAATATCACATCAAAATGTACCCATCATGTACCTTTTCAGAGAAATCTTCAGTTTTGTCATGATTTGTTCTTATATTTGTACCAAACTTTTTTGCTTCCGTAAGTGAGTTAACAACAACGGTTTGTGCATCCTGGGCACGTCCAGGCATGGAATCAGGCCAGGTTAGAAGCTACAGGTATTCTGTGGAAGTTGACATCCTAGGCATGCCTGGGCAGGTCTGAACGAGCTTGACGCTGTCTCAGCATGGTATAAAGGTGGCTTGCATATACCAATCCTGCTCATTTGGTTAATATAGATAGTCAGTGTGTATGTATAGTATCAGTATACAGTAATCCCTCGCTATATCGCGCTTCGACTTTCGCGGCTTCACTCTATCGCGGATTTTAAATGTAAGCACATCTAAATATATATCAAGGATTTTTCGCTGGTTCGCCACTTTCTGCGGACAATGGGTCTTTTAATTTAGGTTACATGCTTCCTCAGTTTGATTGCCCAGTTGATTTCATACAAGGGACGCTATTGGCGGATGGCTTAGAAGCTACCCAATCAGAGCATGTATTACATATTAACTAAAACTTCTCAATACTATAAGATATGCTTCCCGCGTGGTGCTTGTTTTGTTTGCTTCTCTCTATCTCTCTCACTCTCTCTGCCTGACGGAGGGGGTGTGAGCAGAGGGGGCTGTTTGCACAGTGGCTGTTTGCCTAGAAGATACGGACGCTGCTCTACAAAATGCCGCTTTATCGCGGTGCTTCTGTATACTTAAAAGCACGTATTGATTTTTTGATTGTTTGCTTTTCTTAGCGAGCGCTCTCTCTGACATTCTCTGCTCCTCACGGTGCTCCTTTGAAGATAAGATATGTTTGCATTCTTTTAATTGTGAGAAAGAACTGCCATCTCAGTCTTGTAATGAAGCACAGTTTAAACGTTTGACTAAAGGGTGTTATTTCATGTCTAGAGGGCTCTAATAATGTTAACAGGGTGGGAGAGTTTATAAGGGCTTAAAATATATAAAAATAACCATACAAACATATGGTTTCTACTTCGCGGATTTTCACCTATCACGGGGGGGTCTGGAACGCAACCCCCGCGATCGAGGAGGGATTACTGTAGTAAAGTATAGTATCTGTAGCAATATAATGGTAAGTAAGCTTGATGCTATAGACGTTTTGGTGTCAGGTGATACGTCTCGTCAATGTCATAACAGCCGCAATTCATTCTGCTATATCTGTGGCGAATGCCTCAGAGACGTTGGATGACTGCTCTTGTGAAGAAAGCTTATTATCTGTATTTCGGCTGCAAAATTGGTGATCAAGACAAACCTGGCTCAGAGGCACTTGAAAGATGATGCCGTTTGCTGTTCCGATGATATGGCGAGAACAGAAAGACCATGTGATGGACTGTTACTTCTGTTTGACTTATGTGTCTGGTTTCTCTGCCAAAAACAAGAAGTCAATTGAATATCCTAATCTGCCTTCAACAATGAGAACCGTGCCTCATGACGACAGTCTTCCAATTCCGAAACCACCAGAGGATTGGACCTTAGACGAACCAGATAAAGAAATTGCAATGCAGGGTACTGACAGTGACATTGACCCGGATTTTGAGCCGTGCGTGCTTTCTCAAAGCATGTCACTCAAGATTCATTTCCTCCACTCACACTTGGACTTCTTCCCCGCATATCTCGGTACTTTCAGTGACGAACATGGTGAAAGGTTTCACCAGGACAGTGCTACGATGGAGAAGCGATGCCAGGGCAACTGAAATTCATCAATGCTTGCTGACTACTGTTAGACAGTGCAACGTGATGCAACAGAAATTGATTACAAAAGAAAATCAGGAGCAAAACATTTTTAATTCTGTTGAATTTAATAGCTTATGCGAAACATAAACGTGACTAAATACGTTATTTTCAGTAAACATATAAATGTCTATTTTTCAGAGTTCCTACTTGATGCCATAAAACCAAAATAATATCTGTGCATATGCAGTAGGTACCTGTCACAATCAGCAAAAACTTTTCAGGAAGCAAGACCTTTCAAAAAAATTGTTGTGCAATGTAATAGTAATGATGCGATAATGAGAAAAAGTGCAAGATGGGAATGTTTAGTAGGACAGCCGGGGGCATCAGGGTGAGGAAGTGTCTTATCTCACATTACTTCAGCTCTTGTTTGCCCCTCTCAGTCAATAACCACACTGATATTTATGACACTGTGACCAAATGAAGTGGAAATGCAGAGAATGTATACTTTCTTACATGTAATAAATCTGCTCTATACTGAAACATTCCATTGCCAAACATAAAAATATGACGCATAACATTTCAGACATCATTTTTGTTGATTGTCATCAAAAAGTATTTTAACTACTGTACGTTTTGTGAGGTATGAACACGAGTAATATGTTTAAAATAATTCAGATTAAATTTAAACATTGTCAAAATATATTAATAAACAAACTGAGAAACCTTTGCCTATAAGGAATATCAAAAAAGCTCATGAACTGTCATTTTGAATAGAATGCACTGGTAATGGTACGCACTCTCTGTACTCAGACAATGCCATGAAACAAATCACAGCATGGTCCACACAAATTCACTGCCTCCTTGATTTCTGATCATATGTTTCATTTTTTATATCTTAGAAATTAAGTCATTTTAAGAAAATGATAAGTTACAGACAACTGAATATCATATTTGCATATACAACATAAAGTATGAAACAAAATCTCAATGAAGCAGAACTTGTGAATAATACATGACACTGAGGGATTCTAATGCATAAAGGGGAACAATTAAAAATTATGACTTCCTAAAATGGACACTGTAAATGTAGTCATTTTCAGAGCATAATTTAAAAGGCACATACTGTATGTGCATTTCCATATCGAATTTAGAACTAAGTAAGTCCAATGTTACAGTGTATATGTGAATTTCCCCTTGGGATTAATAAAGTATCTATCTATCTATCTATCTATCTATAGTCCAACAAGTCAATACAAGCTCATCTAATTCTGCTAACAAAGAAGGTTAACAGTGGTAGATGTTTGGGCTGCGCTAATTGGCTAAACCTATTTATAGTGATTTGTTCTAAAAAGGAGGTGTTGAAAACACACATTTAAGCAACCTAGACAGTAGTTTATGTTGTGTTTTTTCTAAGATATGCATTCAGTACAACACCAGTGCCTTCAAACACTTGAATATGAAGTTTAATATATTTTGCAATGAAACTGTCAATGTATTTTTTTGTACTTTAGTTTTTTACACTATGAAACATTGAAAGGGAAATCACATCACAGTCACAATAATTATCATGTATCGTCAGCAACTATCTGGAATGTTGCTTCACAATCTGTCACTGAACTATATCGACATTTTATTAAAAATGACAAAATATTGCTAGAGGGATTGATGTCAAATGTTTGGTAACCTTGCAACAATTTACAACACAGTGGCTTCAAATGTGTTGATGAATGTGTTGATGCTTCACAAAGCCTTGTTCTGCTTATCAGTACTCTGCACTTCGACCTTGAATCCTTACCACTGTTTCATTCTCTAGATAGAAAGCATTTTACTTGTCCCCAGGGAAAATTTTTTACAGAAGCACAATAAATAAATAAAATTATATTATATTATGATAAACAATACACCTCTCTCAAATACACAACAGAATGACTAAAAAGGCAAGTCACCTCCGGCCATCCCTCAACCCATCAGGCAACACGCATATCACCATAGAGTTTCAAGACCTCAGAGCTTTGTTTGAACTGTACATGTCAGCTTAATGATTCAATTTCGAACCATGCTCAGAGCTTCATTTGAACAGTGCATGTCTGATTAATGTTTCGAATCCTCATTCATCAAGTTTTGTTTCAACTGTTCATGTCAGTTTAATGATTCGAACCATACTTGGAGTTTCATTTGAATTGCATATATCAAATCAGTGTTTCGAATCCTCATTTATTGAGGTTTATTTAATTATATATCACACCAGCGGATTTCAAAAAGTCAACAGAATTGTTAGGCGAAATGAATCTTTGTGGATCAATTTTAAATGATTGTACCCAAGATTACTTAGTGTTGAGAAATAAACTATAAATTATATATGTTAAAAATGCTGACTAGTAACATGCATAATGCTATTTAAAAAGTGCTTTATTAATATTAGTTATGACACCCCGCTCACCATAATACTCTCCTCATTAATATTCCCCTTTTGCTTATCATTATTATCACTATTATTATTGTAATTGATAAAGATATATCAAAAGTAAATGTACATCTTGTTTCATTTTATAAAAAAGCTAAATATTTGACTGACAATTTCCGTTGTTGTTACATCTTACAATACTAGCAATAGGTAGATTGTGGGTTCAGGGGTTTGAATTATAAAATATTAAATGAATTATGTTGAATTTGTACTTACTTTGATTGTTAAGGGACAGGAGGCATGGAAAATGTGTTTGTGATTGTGCTTATGTAACTGCAAGATTAGTTAAGAAAGGTACAGACAGGAAAACTATAATTTTTATTTAAGGAAATTGGCTATTATACTGTGCTGTGACTAAGATGACTTTGTAACCGATCACCTATCTAGACATATCTGGGCCTTGAAAGAATATGTTTCCAAAAGAGAAATGTTGCTAGAAAAGTCAGATGTCAGATGTTTGGAGTTTGCATTTTCTCCCCTTGTCTGCGTGGGTTACCTCTGGGTGCTCTGGTTTCCTCCCACAGGTCCAAAGACATGCAGGTTAGGTACATTGGCGATCCTAAATTGACCCTAGTGTGTGCTTGATGTGTGTGTGTGTGAGCCCTGTGGTGGGCTGGTGCCCCGCCCGGGGATTTGTTCCTGCCTTATGCCCTGTGCTGCCTGAGATTGGCTCCAGCAGACCCCTATTTTAGGATATAGCGGGTTGGATAATGGATGGATGGATGTATGTGTATAGAGCACAATGCTGGAAGGCCAGAATAAAAATTTGCTTGTGTAAGTATCTGCCGTAAAGCCTTGTGTGTGTGCGTAAATACAACTGTTCTGGTATGTGATTCAGTATTTAGCCAGAATTGTGTTATTGCTACAATCATAATATATATTTTTTTATAAAAGATGCGTCATCCATGGCCAAGTACCACATTACATCAGTCCTTCTGTCTTCACAATGAAATCCCGCTGTTCATTCTCACATTTGTATATGTCTTAGGGTCTGCCATGTCTACCTGCTTCATTCATAACTCATTCTTTCCACAATGTGTCACCTCACATCTTCTTCTTTCCCTGTGTCAGACTAATGCTGGCAATACAATTTCAATTGAGTTTACATATATTGTCACAAACTCCACAAAGAGCCGTAGCAAGGTTTGGGGCAGCCACCCATATATTTGATTTACTGGCTGCAAAGTTGCAAATAAATGACAGCAATGATGTGCACAAAACGGAGTCCAAAACACAACTGAGGGAATAGGGGAAAGGTTGAGGCTTTTAAAGGTCAGGACAGGAAGTGACGTCAAAGGGGCCAGGATTGTAAGGGTCTTCAGCCATAGGCTCGAGCCCAGACGTGACATCAAAGGGGCCAGAGCCGGCAAGGTCTGCCTCCATAGCCTTGGACCCGGAAGTGTTGTCAACAGGACCAGGTGGAATCTCCAGTGAATGGTCTGCAGGAAAGGGAGAAAAAGAATCACTGCACTCTGAATCAAGCCCTTTAGCTGCCTCCCATGTGTGACAATATATATATATTAGCTAACTGAAATAACTCTAGCACCAATATATATTAGATTATCCTTGAGTAAAAACTTGAGTAATAATAAGTGATATTTTAATGTGATTATTGTATTCTCATTTTGATGACAGAGAGAGACATTTTGGTAGCAACGTAAAATAACTTTGATAAAGGTGGCTAGATTCAATTTTTCAAAGTGAAAAGAATATGAAAGTGTGGTGAAGTGATTTCAAGAGGAGAGAGACAGTGATTCACACCTGGGTACCAATGATCAGTCACGTTGCTTGTGTGTAATAGGGGGTCTTTTGTGTAAAAAAAAAAAATTAAAGAAAGATATCATCAATAACATTTACTGAGCAGAATTTCAGAGTAAGAGTTACAACAACATGAGTATTTGCTATGCAGCAAATTAGGAAAAGTCAAAGAGGAAGAGGAGCACTGGTAAATTAAGTACAGATTTAATAACACAATGCCAGTTAATATTGTCTGTGGTGCTTCTAGTCTTAACAGAAGGCAGTCCACCACAAATATTTTATAGAGATGATGATTATGAGTGTCTTTAAGTGTCAGAACACAAACCAGAAATTGGCAGTGGTTAATTTGTCATATAAAAAGTGGATTTAGCCAAAATATAAATTCATTGAACAATCCAAGTCAATTTCCTGTCTTTTTGTATTGGTTAGAATGCAAAACTATACTTCAGCCTGCTTTTAGCTTTCAGCTTAAAAAAGATAATTGATGATACATTCATTCATGCTTCCTTCTCCGCAAGTATTATTAAAAAACTACAGGAATTATTAGAAATAACTCCTTCTGTACTACCAAGCAACAAATTAATTAAGTGTATCTTACTAGGGCGGATGTTCAATTACAAAATGTAATTGTGATTAATTTCACAATTAAAATTTTTAATCAAAATTAACTGCATAATTAATCAAACTTATATTTATATTTCCTTCAAGCATTTTCATATTTTTCTATGGGACCCAAATTAGTCTAACACTTTGATTGGTTCTGTCAATGATGCTTTTAAACCTTTACAATGATATGAAGATGAAAAACAAAGACATTATTGGTTTTCTGACCATTTATGCAACCAATTGCATTCAATTAATTTACATTGTTCATTCAAGGGATGCTATTTTTTGTTAACAACATATCCAGATACAAAAATCAATTGTCCACATGCAACCAGTATCAGGAAATGTTCCTTTTAAAAGTAACTTAGTTACATTACTCATTGCTTACAAAAAGTATTTCTAAATGCAATAAAGTTACTTATTATAAACATTGATGATGCAATTACTTTTGCATTACTTTTCCTTCTAGTATGAAACCCACACTTGTAATCAAAAGAAATAAATCTCTTTGAACAAAGAGAAAAAAAGATATTGATTACTATCTAATTCCAGGTTAGGATAGTAACATTAAGCAAAATTCAAGGTAATTTATTTTATTAGGCAGTGTTTAGTGATTCTTATTAACCATTTTTTATTTTTTAAGATATCAGTTCTACCTTTGAGTACAGTAGAACAAAAGTGTATTTTAAATGTAAATGCAGTGGTCAACTACTTCTCAGTTAAGAAAATATGCTGTTTAGTTCTTCATGTGCTGTGAAGTAAATAACATCCACCATTTCTTACATCCTCACCACTAGCTTAGAAGATCTGTGGTGTGTCTATTATCTGCTGTGTCACTAGATCACACTGTTTCAATATACCTAAAGCAAATAACCAGATTAAAAATAAACAGATACTTTGTCTATTGGTTTCTGTTTCTAGATTGCATTCAGTGCACCCTTTTCTAATTGGCTGTGCGATTCAACCCTACAAAAGACCACTGTTTGCTTTTTGTCTTATATTCACCGGTCTGCAATGATCATTGGCTGCCTGTGATCTCTTAACAGTGCTGATTAAATTAGACCTTTAGCACATGCAGGCTTAGATGCTTACCTATAACTTTTGTTCAGTTCCTTTCACTTAAAAGCACGTTATGCTTGTGCTCAATACTGGAACTTGAAGCCATTGCAATAAATGGAGGTTTAGTTCTTCCTCAGTTAAGGTCTTGATTTTACTCCTCTGGAGACAAAACATTTTCTCAGATGTAGGATGTGTGGACTCGGTCAGGTTAATTAGGTCTCTTTTTGGTTTCTGCTTTGTGCTGAAATTAAAGTATCTGCTGATAGAAGACTTAAGATTTTTTCTCATTAAGAAACACTATAGCAATATTTCATCAAATAAAGTTTGGTCTCGTCCGTTTTGGGAGAGGAACTTCTGAGATGGAACTCTGTTAGCAGCTGTGTTATTTTTCCTTTATTTGTTATTTTTACAATCATCTCGAGGTATCCCATATTTACTTAATTGTAGTATATGCAAGTATATACAAGCATGAGTAGCAGAAAAAGGCTTAGAAAGAAATGGAAAAGACAGGTAAAGCATCATCAGTGCCTAAGCAGGTCTCAAGTTCAGGTTCAAGGTAAGGATTGCCAAAGACTGACCTAGAACAGATAGGTAAAAAAACAGATCTCCCAGGATCTAACTCTGCAGCATCGGCTCCCTCAGCTCCAGCTGAGCGTGAAAGTGGTAGAGGACTAGTTGATTCCAGGAGGTTTTTTGGACCGTACTATCTGCACTGTTAACTAACCCCCATAAGTCAACAGCACTGACTCCAACCAGGCTTGCTACTCCTTTAGATCAAAATGAACATCTCAAGCTGAAGGTAACAATCATTGCAATGATTACCACAATAACTACCACTCACGGGGGAGACATAAATGAGATAAAGAGTATAAAGAATGTAACAAAGGATAAAAGAAAAGATATGAATGACATAAACATGACAAATGAGAAGCTGCTTCAAAATATTAAAGACCTCGAGAAATATTTAAGTAACTGCTTTGAGGCAACCTTTAAAGGAATGCTAGAAAAATTGAGGGAAAAATACAGAAAAATGTGAGTAAGGTTGATCAAATAAATAAAATAATAAAATTAGAGCACCTGCTGCCCACCTTGAAGACATTAAACAAATGTTCACGGCTCATATTGAAAAAGTCAAACAATTGGTATTCACCACTGACAAAAAAGCAATGGCTACAAAATCCAAATGCAAAGTGCTTGCAGACAGACTAACGTGCTCTGGAACATGGATACAGAAGAAATAACATTAGAACTGTGGGTGAAATTCATAGATGAACTATTCTCTAAAATAATTGGACAGGACTTTAAATCAGACACCAGCAGTTTACCGCATAGGTGGATTAAATGCCTCAAAACCTAGAAGCCTTATAGTGTGTTTCGACAAACTTTGGCCTAGCTCTCTTTCTCAGCGGGTGGGGGTTGATTTGACTTGAACTTAGTTCTGTAAAATTTGTCTTGCTTGTATGGAATGTTATTTGCTTTTAATAGAATCAATAAAATGTTAAAAAAAGAAATGCTGCATATCTCCTCTTTGTACAACAGGTTTCCAGCACACTGGATGTCAACAGCAGTCTCTATTCACTGAATTTTTAGTCTACCCATTGCTGATCTTAATGAGGGCACATTTTCTTTGTCTGGAACTGTGCTCACTAATATTTTTCTTATGGTCAGTTTAGTCACAGCCTACTACTGTAAAAGCGCTCTGTTATTTGTCAAACAACCAACTGTTCTCAGCGAGATCTCCATTTCTGGTTTGTTTAACTTTTTTTTTTCTTTTTGGTCACTGCTACTCCTCTCCCATAAATGTTTTGCTCTGCAATCAGTAAATAAGGCTCAACTTGTTCTTCAATAGGAAGTAAAATAAAGTGCAAGTATTTTGATTGCTAACTATTCTTAACTGTGTAATGGCCGACCCCTTACCCAGCCGACAGCTACACCTCCAAGACCTGTGGTCTGGATAAATTACTGAGGTGAATCTTATAAAATCAAGCCGTACCTCTAACAAATGCAATTTTTCCCCCAATCGACGGATTAAACATAGGCACACAAAACCAGATATGTAACATTAAGTGATTAATTGTATTAAATGAAATACCAAAAATTTCACACACAAAGTTTTTATATATATATATTGTGAACCCGGCCCGGACACAAACAGGTGGACATGTTGATTTCCACCACCACACGTTTATTTTTCACAATATTTACAAATGTTTTAAATGCCACACAAACCCCAATACAGTCCTGGCCACTCAATGCCTTTCTTCGGGCCGCCTCCACATTCCTCTCGTGCCTCGTCCTTCTTCCACCTGACTCCAGCCCTGAATGAAGGGAGACGGCCCCTTTTATCCATATCCCGGATGACCTCCAGGTGTTCCCAACACTCCCCCATTGGCCACGTCCCAGCGTGGCGGAAGTGCCGGCTGTTCTCCCGGCAGCTCACCGGGTGTCCTTTTAAATCTTCCCCCAGCACTTCCGGGTGTTGCGGAAGTGCTGAGGTAACAGGTCCCCAAGGCATTGGGGTGCCTCCTGGCAGTGACCACGGGCCCCTGCAGGGTGGGGCTTCCATGCCCTCAACCCGTGGCCCCCAAAGCAACCAGGGCGGCTGCCCCCACATGATCCAGGGTGGGCGCAGACCCACGGCGTCCCGGCCGGGTCGTTGCCCCGGCATCCCTGACAATATATATATATATAATATATATATATCTCTCCACTAAACTAACAACGTGACAACACCATATATACAATAAGCAAAACCCTCCCTTGTCCCAGTAACATGTAACAAACACAAATAAAGATAAATGGATACGGAAATGCCAATGATCGTGAATTTGAGTCTGAGTATAAAACTGTCCTGAATACGGATGACTGTTCGACAGATAAGTGATTTGTTTGAATTCCCTGGAAAAATATGAAGCAACCTCACCGTGCATCCTCGGCGGATGGTGGACAATGTAGTTCAACCCCGGGGCCTCTGGTGATGATTGAATCGATGTAAGTCCGGCAGAATGAAAAACAAACAGGATCCCAAAGCGCGATATAGAAAAATAGCAGGTACTGGCGGTTCGTGGTAATGAATTGTGATCTCCGTCTTTCTCCTTCTCTCCCTCTGTTCCCTCCTGATTGGTTATATAGTGATGAGCTGGCTGTACTTGATTAATTGTGAACAGGTGCTTTCCATCTTGGGGCTGTGCTCTCCCTCTATCATCCGTCCCCTCTGTACTTACAGGGACGACATTCACTGACACACACGATAGACAGCAAACGAGACGATGGAAACAAAACGCACTCAGCACAAACACTGACAACACTATTACTACTATGTAGCCTCGCTACAACTTTACTGTCTGATCTCTACCTAATATGCCTTCCTAATTCACATACAGCCACTTCTCTCTCACTTCTTCTATATTTGTTATTTAAGTTAAGCTTACTTCAGTTAAGCTTCTCAATAACAAGTTTTTTATGTTCATTTGTACATTTGTCTCCTTTGTATCAAATCTTTGTATTCTCTCATTTTTCTCTAGTCAATACATTTATACACTTGAGTGAGAGCAGCCAGCCCACACCTAACTTTCCTATGTGCACTTCAATTACTGAACTTATTTGTCTGTTTTACTAACATGAACTTGAATGCTCTCAAATGCAACCTTTTTTTGTTTATATGTATACATTTTGTAAATTTCTTTATTCTGTCTATTCTGAACTCCATTCCTCCTGATAGTTTAAAACAACACTCATGCAACCATGCCACATACTGTATATGTATGCACACACTTTCGCTTTGAACACTAATTTTTTTTTTAAACTGTGTTGTGACCTGTAAAAAACATTCAATTCCAAGATACACTTCCTCGACACAAAGAAAGCAGTGTTTTATAGGATTTACACCTGTATATTCAGCCCTTTGCTACAGCACCGTATATAGCACAATAGAGCACTGGAACAAAATGATAATCACAGGAATTTTTGCCTGTCTATTCAACCCTTCACTATAATGCAATATACAGTATACTGCCTTACAAACCCCGCAGCAAAGCAGTATCTGCAGGCCTACCCATTCATATTTTTGCTATAGTGCCTTTTATAGCACCTTTCACAATGTGGTACAAGTAGGTCTTTGCCTACCAATTCAGATCTTTGCTACAGTACATTTTACAGTGCTTTTTACAAAGTAGTATACATAGGTCTTTCACGATTTTTATTCTACAAACACTCTTCACACACTCTCTTCCCGCATGTACTCATCTGAAAATAGTGGTTTGACTCATAACTTTTAGTTTAAATTTGGAGAGACCTATCAAGATGTGAAACGAATGGATATAAATGCCATCAACTCAGAGAGGGAGAGGCAAGTTCATTGTACCATGTGAACGTCACTGGCAGAATAAAACTGAATAAAAAAACAAGCGATAACTTTTACAAGTAGCCAAAATTTACACAGGTTGTTACAGACTCTTATCAAATGTATGTTTTTATTATATTATAGTAATAATAATAGCAGCTCACTACTCAAAATGCAGAGCACCCGGTCTCGAGCCTGGTACCTTTGGAGTATAAAGCAACAGTTCTTACTTCTGTATCATTCAAGAATGCATAGTAACTTCCTGTCAATTGACATTTGGGTTTTTAACTCACTGATATCAACATGTAAATCAAATGTTTTTTTTCTTTGGTTATATTCTTGAATGAAAGTGCATGTGTCTATTTGATATTTGAACTAAAGTCTTCACACATTATACACTTCAAGTCATTATTAGTATAACATGGAAAAAGTTTCTGTTTTAGCTATGTGTTCAGCAGTTCCTGTCATTCTACACTTACACAGATCATTGTAGACACGGAACACACATGAAATGTACAGTTAGGTCCATAAATATATGGACCGAGACAACTTTTTTCTAATTTTGGTTCTGTACATTACCACAATGAATTTTAAATGAAACAACTCAGATGCAGTTGAAGTGCAGACTTTTAGCTTTAATTCAGTGGGGTGAACAAAACGATTGCATAAAAATGTGAGGCAACTAAAGCATTTTTTTAACACAATCCCTTCATTTCAGGGGCTCAAAAGTAATTGGACAATTGACTCAAAGGCTATTTCATGGGCAGGTGTGGGCAAGTCCGTCGTTATGTCATTATCAATTAAGCAGATAAAAGGCCTGGAGTTGATTTGAGGAGTGGTGCTTGCATGTGGAAGATTTTGCTGTGAACAGACAACATGCGGTCAAAGGAGCTCTCCATGCCGGTGAAAGAAGCCATCCTTAAGCTGCAAAAACAGAAAACCCATCCAAGAAATTACTACAATATTACGAGTGGCAAAATTTATAGTTTGGTACAGCCTGAGAAAGAAAGCAAGCACTGGTGAACTCAGCAACGCAAAAAGACCTGGATGTCTACGGAAGACAACAGTGGTGAATGATCACTGAATCATTTCCATGATGAAGAGAAACCCCTTCACAACAGCCAACCAAGTGAACAACACTCTCCAGGGAGTAGGTGTATCGATATCCAAGTCTACCATAAAGAGAAGACTGCATGAAAGTAAAAGTTCATTTCACTTGTTGAAGACTAAACTTCGGACAGAAAGGCCCACAAACAAACAGCAACTGAAAGCCGCTGCAGTAAAGGCCTGGCAGAGCATTGAAAAGGAGGAAACCCAGCATCTGGTGATGTCCATGAGTTCAAGACTTCAGGCTGTCATTGCCAGCAAAGGGTTTTCAACCAAGTATTAGAAATGAACATTTTATTCCCAGTTATTTAATTTGTCCAATTACTTTTGAGCCCCTGAAATGAAGGGATTGTGTTAAAAAAATGCTTTAGTTGCCTCACATTTTTATGCAATCATTTTGTTCACCCCACTGAATTAAAGCTAAAAGTCTGCACTTCAACTGCATCTGAGTTGTTTCATTTAAAATTCATTGTGGTAATGTACAGAACCAAAATTAAAAAAAAAGTTGTCTCTGTCAAAATATTTATGGACCTAACTGTATGTATTCCAAATAACAATATATTATTTACATTATACAACTCCAGGCACCTCACTGCCAGATAAAGAGATGGGGGATGGCATAACAGGCTTCTTGCTGCTTGTGCTGATCAACACATTTGCAAAACAATAGGCGCTAACAGAGAGATGGTCCCTGGATTATACGTTTTTTTGTAGGCTCCAGGGAATCTCACATATTATGTGAGTTGAAAAGGGAAAAAGAATGTGGGCAGGTATTGTTCAGTTGAAATACAATATGTGCTTAGACAAGTACATCATTAGTGTGTCAGCAGTACAACGTTTTTTTTTGTTTTTTTTTTGCTAAGCCCTTTATGTGACCAATTCTTGGGTGTTGCATAACTCACGAAAGGCAGGTGCTAATGACTCATCAAACATATTAATTAAATAAACTTATTCTCTACCAAGGCAAGTCTGATAAAACCTATTGAGTCAATAACCAGGCAGAAAAAAAACGTCCATGTGTCATTTAATTACTACTTAGCACCAAGCTGAGGAGGGAACATTTTTCACAGCAGTCTGTTACAGCATGATCAGAATGGTCAGATACTAAAGGTGTATTTTATAAACAACTAAATTTACATAGCAGTGTCAATCAATGCCCACATTTACTCTGGTTGGTTTGTTGGTTTACAACCAAATGATCTATATAAAATAAAAGTCTATTTTACTATATTCTTAATATTCTTTTTCCTTTTGAGTTGAGCCACCACCCTTGAAATTTCAGTGTATACAACAAGTGTCTGATCTTGTTAATTATAGGTCATCTGATTACTTAGTTATCTTCCAGTACTTGTAGTGTATTACATTTTTGTCCCTGTTATCCACTTGATCTTTATCTGGTTTCCTAAAGTGCCTGAAGGTCTCTGACATTTATTAACCATTAATGCTACTTCCTTATGGAGAATCCTATGTAACCCTAACATTATTCTTCCACATTTGCTAGCTTTTCAACAACCTGTGTTCCCTTTAACTTCAGAGTGTGCCTTTTTCAATAATAATCTGATCACCCATTCTCTGCTCCTGATCTGAGTGAAAAAGTAATCAATCATTGAAATGATGAAATGATGAAAATCATTGAAATAAAATTAATAATATCGAACATGGACAAATCAAAGACAATAAAATGTAGAATTGTGACCCACAAACTCATAACTTCAAAGTATGATGATAAAAGCATTGTCAATAACCATTTGATCATTGTCATATTTTAAACTGTGTTTAAAGTAGCTGTTTGATTTTGTTCTTATCCAATAAACATTAATTATGTTAGTTCACAGAAATCATTGGTGGTGACACAGCTGACACAAATATTCACCTGAAAACTTGTCTCTATTTTATGCTACCAATGATTTATACAACAGTGATCAGAGATAAGAGTCTCTACACAAGCAACCACACTCACATCCTCAAAGAGATATCTTGCTGAAAGTAGATGTCAATCCTCCCTTCAGAAGATGTCAGTAGTACTCTTACTAACACAAGTCATTGGTATATGTATTGAAATTGCAAGGGTTGTACCCAAGCTTCTTATTGATGTCAAAATATTCTGCCACCAGCTAGAATTCTTGGTCTGTATCTGGGCTTTCCAATTTCACAAACTGCACACTCACCCACTCTATGCATAAGACACTCTATCTCTGTTGTGCTGAATTATTACCTCATTTTGCTATCTTCTATATTACTTAGACCCAAGAAACCATAGAGTAATTATTTGTCCTGTATTGCCACTGTTATGTCCAGAGCAGGGTGAAATAATTAGCCAGCCATGGATTACTCAGAACATTAACAAGATCACCAATCCAGAAGACTTCCTTTTTATTCTCGACTCCTTTGCTATCCCTTCAACAGGTAGCACATTTTATCAGCACTCCCCCTACCGTTCTGGCAGAAACTACAACTGAACACAACATTTTCCTTTTTTTTTTTTTTTTAAAGAAAAGCTTAACTTCTGCCTGCTAATGAAATTAACATGACAAAAATTCCCAGAACTTCCATGTAATCAAGCAATGAAATAATTAAAGTTAAAATAACCTGATATGTATATTCTACAACCAAAATAAGCAAATGCAAGTATATTATTATACAGGTTCAGCATTATTATTTTAAGTAACATAGTCCTTCAACCAGTTTGGTGGGTGAGTACTGCATTTGGGTCTGGGTGACTGAGGAAGCTCTGGTGGTTTGACTTCCTTCTGGACAGGTGTAGATGCACAGTCTGGAAAAGCAACCAGGTGAGATGCATTCCAGGTTTTTCCATCACTCAAAATGTATGTATGAGCACCCAGTTTCTTATTGATAGTGACAGGGTTGCTGAATATCTGGTGTCCTTTTGGAACATACAGAGGATTTCTGACCCTCATTTTATCCCCTGTTTTGAAACTAGGCAAGTGAGCACCCTGTTTGGCATCAGTGTAGACTTTCATTCTGTTCTGGTGTTGCTCAACTGTGGTACAGACATCACTGGCAGACTGTAAACCTGAAGAAGTAGGTGGTAGTATGGTCAATTTTGTTCGCATCTGTCGACCATGAAGGAGTTCAAATGGAGAAACGCCAGTAGTTGAGTGTGCAGTAGCACGGCAGACATGCAAAAAGTCTGTAATGGCAGCTTTCCATGGATGGTGTTCTTGAATAGCGAGTTGAATCGTATGTTTCAGGACACTATTGAATCGCTCTACAGCTCAATTAGCAGCAGGGTAATACAGTGAGGAGCGGTGATGTTTAATCTTTCTTTCTTCCAGAAAAGCAGCAAAAGCAGCAGAGGTAAACTGAACCCCATTATCTGTCACCAGACTCGCGGGATTACCATGGTGACTGAAAATAGAAGACAGGAATGTGAGTACATTAGCAGTAGTTATGGAAGGGGTGAAGGCTACTTCCGGCCACTTGCTATGGTAGTCAATCAGAGTCAAGGCATATCTACAGTCCGATGCAGCAGTGTCAAAGGGTCCTACAATGTCCAAAGCCATTTTTTCCCATGGGCCATCTGGAAGAGGTGTAGGCTGTAAGGGAGCGGGGTGTGGATAAGCTGTTTTGTCATTCATCTGGCATGTCTGACAAGAACTAATGGCAGTACAAACATCAGTGTCCATCTTTGGCCACCAGTAAAGTTCTCTGAGTCGTTGTTTGGTGCATACTACACCTTGGTGACTCTAGTGTGCTATTGCAATTAATGATGAAAGGAGGTTAGCTGGCACAATCAGAGGTGAACCACGAAACAAAAAGTTGTCGCTGACAGAAAGTTCCATACGGAGCTTGTAGTATGGCAGCAGATCAGCATCCAAAGCCTTTGGAGAAGGAGGCCAGCTCCGCACAATCTGTGTACGTAGCTTAGTGAGGTCTGGACATTCAGCATAAGCAGACTCCAAATCAGCAGGAGACAATGTCTTACGTGCCACAGATAGGAGAGCAACAAACTCTGGTTCAGCATCATCAGCAGCTGCAGGAGCAACAGGTAAGGGCAGACGAGACAGACAGTCAGCAGGAGCATTCTGAGAACCTGGGCGATATATTACATCATAATTAAATGACAGAAGACGTGCAGACCATCTCGCAATGTGCATCCCAGCACGACCAATCCCCTTGGTGGTCAACAGTGTTGTCAATGCCTGATGGTCCGTGCGCAGGGTGAAACTACGTCCCCACAGGTATGTTTGCCACTTCTCTACCGCCCACACACAAGCTAGCGCTTCTTTCTCCACTATTGAATATTTACGCTCTGTAGTGGAAAGAGTCCGCGAAACAAATGCCACATTCTTTCTACATTGTCAGAACCAAGTTGAGAAAGAATGGCTCCCAGACCATAGTCAGAAGCATCAGTGGAAATTACTGTATGCAGTGTAGGGTCAAAAAGTGCCAAAGCAGGGCTATCCACTAGCAACGTTTTAACCTGCTCAAAGCTCTTCTGTGCACCAGCCGTCCACTGGAATGCACCAGCAGGTTGTCTCAAGCATGCGCGCATTGGTTCAATGACAGTAGCATGGTTTGGTAGAAATTTAGAGTACCAAGACAGCAGCCCAAGGAAAGAATGCAAAGTAGCAGAATCTGTGGGTGCAGGAGCATTCATGATGGCTTATACATGGGCCTTATCAGGAAACAGGCCATCAGCAGACACTATATGCCCAAGGAAGGGTAGGCTGGACTGACGAAACTTGCACTTGTCATTGTTTAGCTGCAGGCCAGCATCTTCCAGCCGGCATAACACAGAATGTAAGGTCTTGTCATGGGTAGTCAAGTCAGATCCATGTACTATTACATCATCCAAGTAATTCTCCACACCAGGTAAGCCAGCGAGAATAGCAGTCATCATTTTCTGGAAGGCGGAGGGTGCAGATGCCAACCCATAAGGAACCCGACAAAACCTGAAGAGGCCCTCATGTGTAATGAAAGCAGTCAGGTCTCGACTGTCCTCATGCAGTGGTACTTGGTAGTAGGCACTGGCTAAGTCAATGGTAGAAAATACCATAGCTCCTCTGAGTGCAGAAAGTAGTTCATCCATATGTGGCAAGGGAAAAGAGTCTACAATAACTGCTTTATTGGGCTCACGCAGATCAATACACATGCGAATGTTACCAGATTTGCGCTGAGTAACTACAATAGGTGAGACCCAAGCAGAAACATCAGTTCGTTCTATGACACCAGCTGCGAGTAGGCGATCAAGTTCTTCAGACACAGTATCTCTAACTGACAGAGGTAAGCGGCGCAGCTTCTGTCGCACAGGAGGTACTGTCTCATCGATCTTGATGCGGTAGATGAAGTTTTTAACACAGCCAATGGACAGGGGCACAGCAGCACACTGTAAGACTGGCACAGGCAAAGTGGAAGCTGCAGCATCAGAAGGCATAGCTTTACTGTACACGATATGCACATTAAGTCTCTACCCATTAATGGGGCTCAAATTTCCACAATGAAAAATGTAGCCACAGTTGTACGGCCATGTAAACACATAGTTACAGATAGGCACCCAAGTACGGGGATATGAGATTTTGAATACGTCACAAGTCTCACTGTAGGTTTTGTCAAAGGAATGTTGCTGAAGTGACGGGTGTAAATACAGTGTGGTAATATTGCGACTGATGAGCCAGTGTCAACAATCAGGTTCAGTGAGCAGGAATGTGAGCCTGGAGCTGAAATTTCCACAGCACAAGTAATTTTAGTAGGTGTATGTATTGTATTTTCTGTATATAGTACAGTAACTTCTGGCAATTCAACCTCACGTACTTCCCGTGTACAGGGTTGGGCAGAACGACACACTTTAGCAAAATGCCCAGTCTTTTTGCAATGCCTACAAGTTGCTTTTGCGGCAGGGCAGCTCACTGAGATAGCCAGGTGTGACTGTGATCCACATCGGAAGCACGCTTTCCCCTTAGCAGGGTTACCAGACATAGTAGTACCAGGTGTCTGTCACTGTCTGGGTTTATTCCTCTGTTTATGCTGCACTGTCTCTACTGGCATGACGTTGGAGTTCCTAGAAATGATTTTAGCTTGATCTGTAGCCGCTTCTATCTGAGTAGCAAGAGTTACTGCTTTATCCAACGTAAGGTCTGGCTCCAACAGCAATCTTTCACGGATGCGTGGGCTATATGCATGCTCAATCATTTCGTCCGCGCATTCGGCAAATTCACATGTTGCGACAAGCTCTCTTGTGATCCCTGCGTCCTCTTATGAAATGCATGGCGCTCAACGACCACGTTAGCTTTAGGTATAAAGTATACTTTCAAAGCTTCTACGGCGGTATCGAACGTTGTACCTGTGTTAGGCAGGGTGTAGAAAATTCGCCGACCTTCAGTCCAGAGACAATGAAGTAGTACAGCTCTCTTCCTAGCATCAGGCCAAGCATCCCCAGTAGCGTCAGTTACAAGCAGATAGTTATTGAACATCTGAAACCACGTTGCGAAAGGCACTGCGGGCTTTATTTTAATTGGCCACTGCAAAGTTTGGAATTTGAACCTACCAAATTAATTGTAGCTTGCAGTGGCCCACTTTGGAAATGTAGCAAGGTACGATTGTTACTAAACAAATATACTTTTTAAATGGTAAAAATATTTAGGCTTAAATAAAAAAATAAATTCCCTACAAAAATCTACTCAAGTACAGTAACGAAAGTAAATGTAATCCATTACTTTCTGCCTTTGGACATAACTAATTAAAGACAGCATTGGAGAAACATCATTTGGTTTAAAATAAAGGTATAATTGGGTGTCATCTGCATACAAGTGAAAATTAATGTTGTTTTCTAACAATAGTTCCCAATGGAAGCATTTAAAGTGAAGGTCCAAGTGCTGAGGCCTGTGGAACACCATATTTAACTTCTGAGTCAAATTACGATGTAGTATTAGCACTTATCTATACATACTAAAATTGATTAAATAAATAAGAAGCAAATCAGGCAAAGACAGTGTCTAGGAGCCCAATGAATCTAGCCTATGGAATAAAATAGAATGGTCAATAGTATCAAATTCTGTTCTTAAATTTAACAACCTGTGGAATTTTCTTCACCAGAGCACATCAGAATGTCGTTGACAACATAGGTTAGTGCTGCTTCTGTATTCTGACCAGTGTGTAAGCCAGACTGGAATTTCTCAAATAAATTGTAATGTGTAAGATGAGAAGAATGGCAACTAATTTTTCAAGTACTTTAGAGAGAAAGGTTAAAATTTGAAATAGGTTTATACATTTTTAAGCACATTTGAGTCTACCTTTTTAAGTAATGTTCTGAAAATGCATACTTTTAGTGCATCATGAACTGCACCACTGTAATTCAATGAACAATTATTATTGCTAAAAGAGGGTGCTGCTAGAAAATCCACTGAGCTTTTCACTAGTTTTGTTTGGACTGAATCTAAGGAACAAGTAGCATGTTTCATTTTAGAGTTATAAAGTTATAACTTGCTGTTCTGTTACCAGTCTGTAATTTCTACGGTGGTGTGTACAAGGTTGTCAGAGTTTGCCAATGTAGTATTTAGTCTGCAAGTTGACACTGAAATCTAGGATCTCAATTTTCTCATTAGAGAAATTCACAAAGTCTGCACTGGTAATGTCTAGGAATTATGCATTGTAGTTCATACTGTTCTAAACAGTAAATGAGGATCTATTAGTTTGGAATGTTAGTCCACACTCTCTATCTGTGCAGTTTGAAAGACCTGTTATTCTTTTTTGTTGTCCATCTAAGCTCTAGTTTTAGACGCTTTAATTTAAGAGCTCAAGTACTCTCCTTAAGTCAGGGTGAGTTTTTATGTGCTTTTATCACTTTTGTTTTAAGGGGAGTAATTGTATACAAAACCTCTTTCAATGCCACATTATAGTTTAATGTTAGCTGATATAAATTATTTTTCACAATTTCTTACTTTATTTGCCTTACCTTTCTCTGTTGTAGGAGACAGTCCTTGGCCATTATATTTATTTCAAGGAAACGGAAGAAACAGAATAATAAATTTATTGTTAAACACAGGAATCATAGAAATATGATAACAACACAGACAGACAGACTGACAAATACACACACACACGACTATATATATATATATATATATATATATATATATATATATATATACACACAACAGTGACAGTCAAATGAGTAGAAAAATCAGTAATCATAAACATGTATAAATGGAAAATGCATGTATCTACACAAATGATAAATGATAATGGCCAACAATGGGGATGTGTTAAACATTATTAGGGAAAGGGAACACAAACATATTTATAGATTTTTATCTTAGTATTTAAAAAGAATGTTAGCCCTGATTTTGAACACAGTAAAAGTGAATCATTATATTTGTCAAAAAAAAAAGGAATAATGCTACTTTAGCTTTATGAACAAGATACTATTTAGAGTCAAGGATTTATTATCCAGCAATATTCCATAAAAAATGTGTTATGTGTTATATTTAACTGACATTTTTCCTGATCTGTCCCTTAAAAGTTGTTCAGAAATAATATTTCTATATCACCTTTGCTTACAAGTGTAGCTGAAATTGCTCTACAAAAATATACAGTTACAAAGAAAATTGAAGCTATTATAAAAGTAAATAAGAAGCAAATGGATGGGTCCTTGTCCTTTGTAATAAATACACTGTATGGTCAAATGGCCAGAGACAAAGACAAACTTGCAGCCTTCAAGGATGCAGGACATAATAAAACACTGGGGGGTCCCAAGCCAAAGCCCGCACAGCCCCCTCTTCACATCCCAGCATACATAATTGTGGCTTTCTCAGTCCAATCACAATTCCATTTCCGGACATCTTTTGAACTTTGTTTCCTTCCGGCATCACAGGCAGTTTGTGTTGATGTAACAGACAGTCGAGACGCAAGACACAACTGCAATAAAATGGAAAAAAAAAACAGAGAAAAACAGCAGCAATTACTGCCTAGTGCAGATCTTACAGACTATATATAGTACCATTTCTAATCTATTACAATCAATGCAAGTAATTAAGAAAAACCCAAATTAGAAAAGTGGGCTTGCTGAAGTTTTTTGAAATGATTGACATTTGTAGCCTGGCACTTCTATTCGCAAAGCATTCCAGATTTTTTTGCATGAGTACAGAAAGCTGCTGGTTTTTATGGTTGATCTTGGAATAAAAAGAAAAGCAACGCTTGAGAAGAGAAATGTTGGGAGGAAAATACAGGCACAGTCTAAAATACTCAAAGCTTTCTATATATTTAATAGAACCTTAAAATCAATCCTACGTGAGACTGGCAGCCAGTGCAATGAGACAGACAGTTTTCTGAAGTTGGGGGAAAATAAAAAAACAAAACAAGCCAATACGTCGTGATAACTTGGCAAAGGCACAGCAGATCAGACCAAAGACTGAGATGGAGGATTCTAGAAGTGCCAGGCAGGAGGGCCAGCCACTACTTCAACATGGCATACATTACTAACTTCTTCTTCAATTGCTGCCCCATAACATGACTGGACTCTTCCACCTCACTTTAACTGTTAAAAACATAAACGATGTTCACTCACTGAATTCAAACGTTAATAAATTTTACCCTTTACTTCTTGTTCTGCCTCCTTTCTTGGTGCACCTGTACAGAAATCATTACCAAAGTAAACCACAATATCACAATAGATAAAGGTCTGCTTAGAGTAAAGTCTAACTAATAATATTATTTTTTTAAATTACTGTGGTTTTCTGTTGGATTTTGAAAGAACCCCAACTTAACTGTCATTACATGTAACATCATTTTTTTGTTTTACATTATGCATACAGTAGATATTGTGTTACAAACTTCTAATGTGATGTGTTGATGTGTCAATACTTACATGAAAACATCTTCATTTTTCTCTCCTGCCTTAGTTTTGTTTTAGGTTAAAATTAAGTCTTGGTTCTTTCAAAATCCAACAACAAAACACAGTAACTTAAGAAAATAAATGTTATTTTGCAACATGGAACAATATCCGTGTTGAGTGAGTTGGCACTGATGTGCCTCAGTCTCTGTGTTTGTGAGGATTCACCCTCTGATGCTTTCCTGTCTAAATTAAAAAGCTTGTGTTAGTAACTGGACAGAGTGAGCAAACACAGATGACAGTATTCAAGTCAGCAAAATATTACAGATCAAATAATAAATATGAGGAGTCTTTGCAGGAATTATGCACAAATTACTTCTAAAACTGAAAGCCTCAGTAATCTTACCTGTAGAAATAGCAAATCTAACATGAACTACACATCATCCCAAATTGGGAATCTTAAAAACAGAAGAAAAGGACATCCAGTTGTGTCTCATAATTCGGGTACACTAGCATCTGTTCAGCCACATGGAAGGCTGATTACCACCAGGCATCCTGTAGGGTCAAGAAAACAAATACAATAAAGGGGCATTGTTTTTCTAACTGCAGCAATAAGAAATAAGTAATTTTTAAGGAGCAAGCCTTCTCTATTATATTCAGTTAAATGTATGTGTGTGTACTTTTCCAAAACCAACAGCTTAAATGATAAGCTAATGACAAATTGCCTACTGTGTGCCATACAAGTTTTTTCTGCCAAACAAGGTTAAAGAAATCAGTTTTAAAATTATGAATAAATAGTACCCAACTAATAAATTAATTCATAAGTATAACATTAATATATTCCCATAATGTAGTTTTTGTACAAATGAAGACAAATCCCCTCTCTCATTTCTTTTACTTCTGATCCTATTCTAAAATGTTTTAGAAAGATTTATTTCTGTTACTGTCTTGAATGACAGAACAATATCTAATTGTTTAATTACACTGCACAACAATTTTTTTGCTTGCTGAATAGTTTTTGCTGATTGTGACAGGTACCTACTCGTTATGCACAAATATAATTGTGATTTTACTGCATCACATAGGAAATCTAAGAAACAGACATTTACTGCATATGTTTACTGACAATAATGTATTTAGTCATGCTTATGTTTCACATAAGCTATTAAATTCAACAGAATTAAAAGTGTTTTGCTTCTGATTTTCTTTTGTAGTCAATGTCTGGTGCATCACTTTGCAGTGTCCAGCAACAGTAGTCAGCAAGCATTGATGGATTTCAGTTGCCCTGGTATCGTTTCTCCATCGTAGCAATGTCCTGGTGAAACCTTTCACCGTGTTTGTCACCGAAAGCACCGAGATTTTCGGGGAAAAAGTCCAAGTGTGAGTGGTGGAAATGAATCTTACGTGACATGTTGCACTTCATTGTCTTGTATGCTTTGAGAAATTTGTCTACCTGCTGAATGTAGTTTGGGGCTCTGTAATTGCCCAGAAAATTGTCAACAATGTCTGGCTTTCCGGACAATTTTTTCTGGCCCAACTAATAGATCTTCAAACTGCTTTTCACTCATAACATGTCTGATGTGGGGGCCAACAAAAATGCCCTCTTTGATCTTGGCATCAGTTATTCTTGGGAACATCTGCCTTAAATAAAGAAAACCTTCGCCTTCCTTGTTCAGTGCTTTCACGCAATTTTTTATGAGTTCCAGTTTTATGTGAAGAGGAGGCAAAAATATCTTTGTCGGGCCGACAAGCGATTCATGTGCGACATTTTTCTGTCCTGGAACTAACTTTTTACAGTTCCATATTCTCATACGTTTCTTTCATGTGTGCTTCATAGCCAACAGGTACTGAAGGATAAACATTACCATTGTGTAGCAGAACAGATTTTAGGCTTAACATTGATGAATAAAAGAAGAGACGCCACTCTTCCAGGTTGTGATCACAGCCCAAGGCAGAGAATAATCCTTCAAGTCACAAAAGAAACAGAGACTGTCGACTTGTGCAAAAAATTTGGTTATATCATGATTTCGGCCTTGAAACACAGAAATGTTTGTACCTGGTGACAGCAAACACCATTCCTACAGTCTCAAACCCAGCAGCTCGGCTTTTGCTTTTCACAGACCCAAATTACTGACCAAATCATTCAATTCGGGCTGTGTTATCAGATGTGGATCGCCTGGTGAGCACAGTTCAAAATCCTGGTCAATGTCACTGTCAGTAACCTGCATTGCAGTTTCTTCATCTGGTTTGCCTAAGGTCCAATCCTCTGGTGGTTTCGGAATTCGGTCGTCATGTGGCACAGATCTCATTGCTAAAGGCAGATTAGGATATTCAATTGACTTCTTGTTTTTGGCAGAGAAACCAGACACATTAGTCAAACAGAAGTAACAGTCCATCACACGGTCTTTCTGTTCTCACCATATCATCGGAACAGCAAACGGCATCATCTTTCGAGTGCCACTGAGCCAGACTCTCACACTGACAGCACATGTCGCACTGCAAATGTGAGGCACCCATTCCTTGTCTTGATCACCAGTTTTACAGCCAAAATACAGATGATAAGCTTTCTTCACGAGAGCAGTCATCCAACGTCTCTGAGGCGCAAGTTTATATTCGCCACAGATATAGCAGAATGTATCGCAGCTGTTACGACATTGATGAGACATATCACCCGACACCAAAACGTCTATAGCATCAAGCTTACTTACTGTTATATTGCTACAGATATTATACTTTACTATACTGATACTATACATACACACTGACTATCTATATTAACCAAATGAGCAGGTTTGGTGTATGCAAGCCACCTTTATAGCATGCTGAGACAGCGTCAAGCTCGTTCAGACCTGCCCAGGCATGCCCAGGATGTCAACTTCCACAGAACAGCTTCCAACCTGGCCTGATTCCATGCCTGGACATGCCCAGGCTGCACAAACCGTTGTTGATAAGTCACTTACAGGAGCGAAAATGTTTGGATACAAATATAAGAAAAAATCATGACAAAACTGAAGATTTCTCTGAAACGGTACATGATGTGAACTTTGATATGATATTTGTGATCAGCACCCAAAAATTTATAACAAACACCCAACAGTGTTCAAGAAGCAAAAACTTTGTTGTGCAGTGTTATTGTTCTTTTTCTGTATTGATGTAATGTGATATGAACATAATAAAAAAATACCGATGGCTTTGGAGGGCACACTTTTCACCTGTCCAGTGTCAAACATGCACTCTTATTTCTATCCCTAATTCGATACCTAGATTACATTGTTTTGCTTAATTATTAGCATGCCATTCACTCTTTAAGATAAAAAAAATCTGGACAAATGTTAAAAAAACACACCACCAATGGCTAATAGAATGTTACGAAAAGAATGACATATATCCATTAATCCATTAACCCTAATACATAAAATGCTGTGACTTTTACGTTTAAACCATGAGATTATGAAGGTTTTATTGCAACTTAAAATGAAAATCCTTATTGCCTTTTTCATCAATAAGATCTACTTACTAAAAGCTGTATGTATCCATTATAAAGTTCACAGACACACATCACATTTCATTTTGCTCCCGCTTCATTCAACTGGAGCTAAATTTTTCAGGTGACAAATATTCTTTCAAGACGTTATAAAATTAAAAATCAATCTTGATTTGAGGACAGGGAAGACTATCTCAGAGGGATATTTAATCCCCCCAGGTGCTAGATGGCAGCAGCCCTCCATATTGGCACCCATTCGGAAACCAGCAGGAAATGCCTGGAGTTGTAGTTTGGCAGCACAGCCTGCTGAGGTACATGGGTGCCCCAAGGGGGTACTGCAGGGACTTGCGCTTCCCAATTCATGGGACTTCTGTATGATCTGGAAGTACTTCCATTAAGCAGTGGCCCTGACACTGGAATTACTCCTGGGTCCTCAATAAAAGGTACCACATTCCCTTATCCAAGTAAGTTGGAACTGGGAGAACGTGGAGCAACACTCAACTGAAGGAGGGGTGTGTGGTGGTGAGAGGAATTGTGGAGGGAAAAAGAGAGAGAAAGCTTGTGCTTGTGTTAACTTTTTCGAGGTATTGTGTGTAATTTACACACCATTATTTGAACCTGGGACACTTTGTGTGATTGTGATGGGGAGTTTGGAGCGCGCTGATGCCCAGATCCATCACAGTCAGCGGGATTTTCTGGCCATCTGGGTGGCAGAAAACCTGTTTTAAAATTTTATTGTGTGTGGACACCCATACACAATATTTAATACAATATTTTAAGTTTTTTTCCTTCTTTTTTTGTTTTGTTTACGTGGCTGTTAATTGGGAGAATGGGGAAGAAATCCGTGAAAAAGAATGGAGACATGCCAAGGTGGCCATCACTAGACGATGTTGTTTGTTTGTGGACTTATCTGGTGGGAGGGGAGCAAGACAGGCTGGTGACTTGACCCGTGGATACCTGGTCAGACCAGAGAAGAGATTAGTGGCAATCGAGAAATGCGAAGAACAACCTCTTCAGTGTTAACACCAAAACGTTGGGTATGGAGGTATGTGCCTCTGAAACATTAAATTTGCCAAGGAGCTATTGTTTTGTTTCTGACACCTGCCTTTTCAGTGCGGAGAACGCTGCTACTACCTCATGTCATACCCAACCTGGTCAAGATGGCAATGACGAATGTTCCAGCCGATCTGGCTACACAAATCTTGGGGTCCTATTCAACAAAGATGGTCATGTGAGTCATTCTGGGGCAGGCTGGAAAACAACATGGCAACTGCTGGAATAAAAAGCCACTGAAGTATGATGAAAACCTAGCCAAACCTCAACGAAGAAAAGAACGGGTGAGTCTTTCTCTAATTTCACCTAGGGGTGATCGGAGGGAGCAGGATGAATGTTCTGATCCCTGCAACAAATTTATATCACACAGGCGGATCAGTCCTGTCCGCAATTGTCCAGCGCTATTCTTCGCACTGGTAGTACTGTTGGAGCCTCACTGAGAAGCTGACGTCACATCTGACTCCCAAGATGACAACAGAAACATCCAAAGTCCGCGCCAACAACCGCTGGAAAACCCCTAAAAGCCAATTGAAAGGGAAAAGCTTACAACATTACTGGAGCTGCTGAAATGACTTATTTTAATCCTCAGCAACATACAGACTGGTGTCAAGGAGGTGTAAAAGGCAGACCAGACTCCCATTTGAAGCACTAACCCATTACCTTCAGCATCGGGGTATTAAAGCAACATATAATGTTGATTTGCCTATACATGTGAATGGGCCCAGTATAGTACATAATAAAGGAGTGTACTGTGAAATAATCCCTGACCCATCTGAGGAGAATCAAGTAGCATTCACTGCAACAGCTATGTCAGAGGTTGTTGAAAAGTTTACCCTACCTTATCCACAAGTCTCAGAGGCTATTACTCAGACTGTTAAGGTCCCAGGAGGAGAAGAGAAAAAGGGACATCATATGAAGGGATCCCAGACCACATGAAAGGGTGTCAGGTATGGTGAGCTCCCACAAAACACAAAGAATAATATAGTTTTGGTATGGCCAATCAGACAGTGAGGGGTACCTCTTTTGCGAGTAGAGGGTCCCAGACTGTCTGAAGGCCATATAGGGAAAGGGGTGGTTGGTCAAGTGGGAATGACGTACCTGACAAACTAGAGACAGCCAATCACAGCTGCCAGCCTGCACCATGTGAATGGATGTCCCTGCCCAAGTCACATATGTCGGGGGACATGGAGTCCAATCAAGGAGACTCACGGTAGTATGGTGAACAAGAAAAGGCGGGGTTTAATCGATTCCCTGTCTGTTTTGCCAGTCACCAAGGAAGATTGTTTCATATGTGACAAGAGGTGACACTGATGAAGATATTGTTCCACGTGTTACTCCCCTGTGTGAGAACCATTTCAGGGACAAGTGTGAGTGTTGAGTGCTCCCACAGACTCTTTTTATTTATTCTGCAGAGGTCATGCTAGTGATTTGGTCTCTGGATGCCCACCTCTGCAATGCACTGACCCCATCATGGGACTGGATGCTGCCAATAGGTCTCAGCAGAGGGAGGAGTTACGTACGTCATGCATGGGATGGACGAGCATCCTGGCCAGGAAGCAGGAAGATCCAGGCCCAGTGGGAACATAAAGTCATCCCAGCCAAGAGATGGAAGGAGGTTCCACCTGGACTAAGCAGCCATAATGGATGGATGGACAATCCAACCAGAATGAGTGGTTCTTTGCCCAGGCGGGAAGCCCCAAACAAATGGATAGGTGTCCTGACCGGACATGGATTTCATAC
>JANRMT010062821.1:526682-549080 GCA_026402145.1 Polypterus bichir lapradei | reverse complement strand
TTTTTCATTACTTCATTAACACACTACTTCTCCGCTGCGAAGCGCGGGTATTTTGCTAGTATATATATATAGAGCACCCTCCACAATTATTCATTGGGATTTTTTCCCAATGAATAAATATACTTTAATTAAAGGTTGGATTTTTCTTTTTTTGTGTTTTGAGCCTATATTGTTTGGGAAAAAAAGAATTTATTAGAAGCCTAAGAACACCTTCTTAAACAGGGGTGCCAATAATTATGGAGGGTGCTATATATATATATATATATATATATATATATATATATTATATATATATATGCAATATATTGTTGACACTAGGGGGTGTTCCAGCTCCCTCAAAACCAACAAAACAGACACAGGGCACAAGTTAAAAGCATACAAGAACCTTTTTTATTGTGTGGAAAACTCTTCATAAACCGTTTCCCACAATGACTCTTCCTTCATTTTTTTCTGGTCTTTGCCTCCTCCACTCCTCTCAACAAGCTTCATCCTCTACCTAACAACTCTTGTTCCTCCCTGTGAGTACTTTTATATTGACCAACTTGAAAACCTCATACCATATGGCTTCTCCATTTTCATAGCACTCCCTGGCAGCAACCATGATACCCAACAAGGGGCGAAATTATAGAATTCCAAGTCTTAGAGTGACCTGTGGGAATTTGAGACACCGCTGCAATCCAGGGGAGCTGCCATCTAGCATTCAGGGGAGGCAGTGCCCTAAAGAAGCTGTCTTCCCCCATCCTTCCATTTCCTGGGAGTGCTGGCTGGGTTGGGCTGCCAGTCGTCCCTTACAATATACAGTATATCTTGGCACAGATAAATATTTTTACAATACCAAGTTTCTAAAGATGATGTCTGATGTTGTGTGGAGTATAGATGTTGTTGCTACTCTATGTTCAAGTGGAGGGTTCTCCTTGCATTGGAGTGCATTTTCCTCTTTGAAGTAATAACTGCTTCTCATTCTTCACAAGCCCACTGGCATAGTTTGGCTTGGTAGACTGGATCTCACCTTTCTGGTCTACAAAGAGATGAGATTATCAACTTTCAGCTCTCAAGGGAAAGAGCAACTAGTCGGCAGATTACGTTCAGTTAGCAGGTTTCTGAATATGCAAGAGGTTATTTTGCAGAGTGTGGGAGGGCCCTTTACAGTTCCCCAGAGAGAGTGCCATCAGAAGTCTCATGAGAGGCCTCTTTTAAGGACAGTGCAGCTGATTTTGAAGGAATGTATAATCTGTCATGATTGGATTGAAGTCACTTCCAGTCACAAAATCAATGCCTTCTCATTGGCGGATTATTTTGTCCATCATCATTCATTGAATTATAGCTCTTTGTTCTTGGGTGTCTCTTTCATGCCTTCTAACCTGGAAAAGTCTCTGCAAATCTGCAAAGATGTCAGTTCAACTCTGATTTGTATATTGTTATCAGATGAAGTACATGCTGGTCCTGATATGAAAAGTTCAGCCATTTAGTTTATAATGTAAGGGTGGGTTTGGTGCAGCTGGATGTTTGTATCCCTGTTAATTCTGCTGTCTTAACTTGGTGTACTACTAAAGACTAGCAGAATTGGTGTATTAGTAAAGACACAATCAAATCAAACACAGTTAAGTAGATTTTGATTAAATTTTGAATATTCAGCTCTATCTAATCTAATGTGTATGTATGGCAATGAGTCAGGCCATTGACAATCCGTCAAAATCCTGCACAAAATCCTACTGAGTTTAAGGGCCGGTTTATACTGCATGCATCATGGCTTCCACACATTTCCAGCATTCATTGATGTGTTCTCTGAGTACGTCCTCAGAAATTAATGTGAGACGTGTGCGAGTTGCAGTACCAGCAAAAACGTTGGGGGGTGCAGTGTGATCAAGTTGGACCGTGATGTCAGAGTCTCTGTTTACTATCAACATGTGACATCAAGCCGCTTTGGAGATTCTACAGAATCAATGTGCATGCTTCAATGTTTGCTGAATGGTTCGATGTGGTGAAGCAAAATGCATTCGTAGTGCTTTTATATTCAAGCGTCGCATATTTCCCAACGTAATGACACAATAAATTTTAATGGCCTCACATGCCATCTTTTCTTCTCATCTTTTTTTTTTTTGTTTTTGCACCTTTGCAACAGCATCAGAATGTATGGCAGCATATTTGAGCCACAGCGAAAAAAATAGGGACACAGTAAAGAGGGCTATTTTATGATTAAATTGGAAATTTTGGCTTTAATCTCGAAATTTCCACTTTACTCTGGTAGTTTATTTTATAATTAAAGTAGACCATCATAAATGTCGTCTTAAAACCTACCCACTTGTTAATTGCAACATGCTTCTGGGGCTTCCTCCTGAACTGACAGCAGTGGCAAGCAGCAATCGCCTGACAGAGCACATAAAATTTATAATATTCCAGCCCTCTGCATATTTAGAATCCTTAGATTTATACTTATCACTTTCATGATGAAATACTTTAAATTATGTACTGCATATTACATTTTATAGATAAATCGTTCTCTTAAACAATGAATAAAGTTAATAATTACACATGTGGGGGCGGCACTGTGGTGGAGCGGGTATGCTGCTGCCACACAGGGAGTGACGTCCTTGATGTTCCCTGACTGGAGTTTGCATGTTTTGGTGTTGTAAAATGATGCTAGTGTGTTTGTGTGATTGTGTTTACCTTGAGATGAGCTGATGCCATGTCCAGGGATTGTTTCTGCCTTGCACTCGATGCTTGCTGTAATGGACGCATCCCTGTATTGATATATGTAAACATTAAATATCCATCCTTTTCTGAGATATTTTGGCAAGGTGTCCTCGGAATTTAATAGATGTTTCATGCAATTCACAACACAGCGAAGCCAAACATTTTCTCAAAGTGATGGTATCTCGCACTGCCACCTGGTGGAATCTTCTAAATTTGCATAAAGTACTTTGCAAGTATAAACAGTACACTGCTTGTGTAGCAGTAGTGTCCGCTGGAGCACAAATTGCATCACATGAAGTTTAAATCTGGCTTAACAAACAAGTATAACATTTGGTCAATGTGTCAATTCATAGATCAGTGTGTATATTGAAAGCCCCCATCTGTACTATATGATTATAATTTATTGTTAGGTCAGATAAAAGCCTGCCAAATTCAGTGTACAAATGTACTATAGTTGTGCTGGAATATGTTTTATTTTTTATTTAATGTGGATGTTTCAGAGAATGTAAATTTACTTACATTTTTAAAAGCAGTTTGCAGTTTATCACACAGAATTTTACCAAACTCACCTTCTTGACCACTACCTCTTGATTTTTGAAGGAAAGCGTAACTGTTTAGTGATGCTTCATCTAAGGGAATAGTGTCAGATTTACTAAGCCATGTTTCAGTAAGAAGACACAAATCAGATCTTGTACTTAATTTATTTTCAAGATAGAGAATGCTTAATAAGCAGCATTTTAAACTATGAAGATGTTTCAGAATGAATGTTTTTTTGCTGTAGTTTGAATTAAGTTATTTATATAGATACCAGGAAAAGAATCAATTGAACCTATAGTCATTTAAAATTTAGTGATTTGAAAAACTAAAAAATCTGTTACTATTAAATGATAGTAAATTAATACCTAAATTATTTTTGTTCCAGCTAAACGTAATCTTCCTTGGGATTGCTCTATATAAAATGTTTCATCATACAGCAATACTAAAACCGGATTCTGGCTGTCTAGACAATATAAAGTAAGTGGTGTATTTTTTATTTTTTACTTCTTGTTCTTTAAATATAGATTCTGTAAATGTATTATTCCCATGTAAACATAAAATTGATTAAATATTTAATTGAAAGCAGGTTTCATAACATAATTAGATTTTTAGATTTTATGACCATAATAAAACATTTATAGCTACCTTAAGTTTTAGATTCCATTCAAAGTTTGAACCCACCTGATTGAATATATGATTAGATGTTTAGATTTAAAGGTTTACACTTGAAATTTGTTTTGAAGACAAATACTGTGCAAATTGTGAACTTGGTGCATATGTATGAATTCCTTCTGAAACACTAATTTTATATTTAAAAAGTACTGTGATCAAATCCTGCCAACCCCCCCACCCAAACTAGTTTTCATTTAGAACAAAACTTCTGTTTACTGTTGAACGACAGTCATTATTTCATCTTTATTAAAATGTGTGCCTCTTCAAAAATTAGTCTGGGAATTATTTCCTTATTTGAGCCAATTGGTTGTATTTTGGGAAAGTAGTATGGGTATAAATAGCCCTGTTTGATTGAAGGGCATTATTTCTGATTGCACTAGTTCAAAAATATGGAAAGAGGAGTTCAACTTAGCAAAGAGAAAAGTCAGTCCATTATTAGTTTACAAAATTGCAGGTCAGTCAGTCTAGAAGATTTCATGAACTTTAAAAGTTTCTTCAAGTGCAGATTCAAAAAATATCATGTGCCATGATGAAACTGCTTGTTTTTAGGAGCCCCACAGGAGAGTAAAGACCAAGAGTAACTTCTGCTGCAGAAGATACATTTATTAGAGTCATCACCCACATAAATCACAAGTTAACTGAACCTCTAGTCTAGATAAATGGTTCACAGAGATCAAGAAGCAGACACATCTCAATATCAACTGATCAGATGAGACTGCATGAATCAGGCATCAATGGTAGAATTGTTTCAAAAAAGCAGCTACTGAAGGAGGCGAATATGAAAAAGAGATTTCACTGGGTGAAGAACGATAGACAGTGTACATCATATGAGTGGAAATCTGTCTTTAGTTCAGTGTGACATTTTGTTCAACCTGCCATTTCCTCATGAGACACAGAGAAGACGAATTGATGATGTCTGCATGTGTGGTCTCACCATGAGAGAATGTGAAGGTGTGATGGCTTGGAGATTGAAGATCAATTTAGAATTTGTATACATAACCAGCATAGCTACCACAGCATTCTGCAGCACCATGCCATCCCGTCCAGTTTACACTTAGTTTATCTAAAAGGAGTGCTGTAGCAGGTAATGTGGTATCTACAGTTACCCAACCTACACTTAGTAGGTTTGGGATATGTTAAGGAAAAGCAGTCAGCAAGTGTTTAGCATATGTGGAACTCCTACAAGACTGTTTGAAAACATCTCAGGTTGCTAACTCTTGAAGCCACATGACAGAATGTAAAGATGTCAAAGGCAAAGAGGGTCTACTTTGAAGCTTCAAAAAATAGTCACAGCGTAATAATCCCTATTATGAATAGGTGATTTCATGATTTGGACTGGTACTGTATGTGTGTGTGTGTATTGTATATATTCCATCATACGCACACATACCTGAGGAAATGTGTATTGTGCTTGTACTGTATGTCATTAAAAATAAAGTTAATAAAATAAAATAAAGTTCTTACACAAGGTCCTCAGAGACCTAGAGTTTCCAAAAATTAAACAACAGTAACTACTCCAGGAGATGATGGAATATTGTTGTCAAATAGTTAGCAGAGGTCTGAGCGAAAAGGTCAATAAAACAAAAATCCAATACACAAATAAATCCTGTGGTAAAAAAAAATGATAATATATTTATACATTGTATAAGAAGGAATGATGACTATAAAATACAGTGTATGCACACAAGTGGATTTTGCATGAACCAAAACTCTGAGCAGAACACAGCACTCATTTGTGGTGAGATCATTGAGATGAACCTCTTTTCAGGTGTCCTTCTTGCTTGTGTCTTTCTCTTGTGATATTTTCAGTCCTTCCCAGAAATAAGAGGCGAGTATGGCCCCAGTGGTTTTCACTACATTTCCAGCCCTTTCCTTATAGAAAAATGGGACACACTATGACAATACATTTACTTGAAATGGAATGAAAGTTTATTATTCTGGGGAAAGCACCCATTACCTCTGTGTAAAATATGTGCCTTATGCTTTTATTACCATTAATATAACATTTCTGTATTCATAGGAAAAAGTGTAGATATAAACAGTTACAGTTGGATAAGGCATACAAGTGTACTGCTACTGTTAATGCAACCACAAGAGGAATTAGAAAGATCAGAAAATTAAGCCAATAGATCAGAGTCAAAGCAAGAAAAAAGTCAGTAACTAGAAAATCAGTTAACCAAGGAGACAAAGCCAAGGTGCAAGATACAAAAGAACAATTCTAAAGGAAATTAGAAAACTAGGAAAGATTAGCATTGAAGAAAGTACCCCACATATTCAATTAGTTTGTCCTCAAAATCTGTTGATGCGAGTTCTTGCTGTTGCAATAACATCGTAGTAAACTGCACATGAGGACCATGTGACCATCACACTGTGCCTTTGCCAAGGAAATGAGCCAAGTAAAGGTACAAGATGGCAGTGCAAATGACAATTAAATCAAAAGAAAAAAGTAAAAATTACAAAACATACTTGAAAGACTTGTTAAATAGTTTATTGGTGTAAAAATCATAGCATAATCCTCCCACTGTGGCACGTACTCCAGATGTGCCCATTTGTCTTAGTAGAATGTTGTAGGTGGAACTGATGAAGTCAAAAGGCATGACTATCTCAGCTTGAGACCCATGTTTTGTCTTCAGTACTATATCCATGTCATTGCACTTAATAGTGGATCAAAGAAACATGGAATCTGAAGTCCAAAATACTTTGTAGCGCAAATTCCTGAGTACCATCCATTAGAGTAATGCCTCGGGCGATGGAGTAAAGGTGGGGTTGAATCTCCTATGGGTCAATGTACAGTATCTAGGGCCTAATTTACAAGACTATTAAATGAATATTATGTGTAGGGAGCCATACCTTTTGCCCAACTATATTTTCCGGAGAGTTGGTTTTCAGTCTGCGAATCATTTAGCAGAGTACCCTTTTTTTTGTAAACATTCTCTGTCAAATTTTCTGTAGCCTCACAGAATACGTAATCAAATTAGGCACAGAACATGAACTCAGTGGTATTTCCAATACAGAAGGTCAGAAAGGTCAGTTTCAATTTATTTCAGAAGTAATTGTGGGTTCTTCTTTTTTTTGTGGAAGGGTACAAACAAATTATTCCATGTCTGTAACTCCTTAGTAATTCCTGTTACTGCCTGCAGGTTATCAATTTTTTTACAAGTAGAAACTTCAATAAAGGACAAGTTCAAGGCATTCACTGTTTCACTGTCCGTATATTTTAGTTCATCTTTACCATTTCTAATGCTGCTCATCTCCTCCTTGACTGTTCATTTACCAGTAAAGTATAGAAAAGGGTTTCTTTGGGCCAGTTTTCATTTTTTATGTAATATTTCTCTCCAGCTGTTTCTTAGACTTCCTAAAGCTGTTTTTAATCATTGCTTTCATGCTCTCATATGCCTTAGAGTTAACGCTGGAGTTGCTAATCTTAATAATAATCTACTCTCTATATATAAAATCCTAAACCTAAAAGTGCAACGATTTTATGTGACATTTTTATGTCATGTTTTTGTCATGCTTTAAATCGGGCTTATTTTAAAATCTAAATATGTTTGTTTGGTATCATTCTTTTCAGAAATGATCAAACTTTAATGTGATGTTGTGAGATTTTCTGATAATTTAATTCTGTTTTTAAATTACAAACTAAAAAATATCAATAATTCACATTCCGCTAGATGAAACTTTGTGCCAAGAGATTTAACCACGCCCAGGGCCAGAAATAAAAGATAAAGTATAGGACAGCTGCTGTACAGGCTTTCAAATGTTCAAAGTGTGCGCGAGATGCAGATCACGCAGCACAACATCTATCCAGCAGCTGATCGAGCAAAGAGGAGATGAAAAAAAAAAATTTGATTCCCATTGTATCACCATTTAAGAGGAGTTTTGGAGGAATGACCACATCTACTTGGGGTGCATTTAGCCCCCCTCTTCACAAAGCAAATGCCAGAAACGTAAAGTGGCAGGCGCGTAGCACTAAGCAGTGGGGTTGACGAGTGAAGCGAGCAGGGGATGAACCCCCTAATAATAATAATTCTAATAATAATGCATTTTATTTATATAGTACTTTCCCATGCTCAAAGTACTTCAGAGTCTCAGAAAGAACAGCAGGGTGTATGTAATAGTAAATACAAATATTTTCTGCATAGAACAGTAGAACAGATAAATACAGGATATACAATTATCATCATTAAATAGAATGCAGTAGTACTAGGGTGTTGTACCGTGTTAGCCATTATGAATGTGAATAATAGAATACAGTGTAAAAGACAATAAACCAGTGTAAAATACTAAATTCAATACTAAAAGAAAAACCCTTAACAAATAACATAATTTGTAATATAACATACACACACATTATCCTGAGCATCTGGAATAGAGAGGTAAACTGAAAAAAGGGGCAGAATAAAGTATTACATGTTGGAAGTAAAAATGTCAGGTTTGAATACACAGTGGGAGGTCTGAAAATTGAAAGAACACCTTATGAACAGGATTTAGGAGTCATAGACTTGTCACTATCAACTTTCAGGCAGTGTTCATAAACCATTAAGAAGGCTAATGAAACGTTAGGCTGTACTCTACACATCCTGCTATATAAGACCAAGAAGGTTATGCTGAAGCTTATAACACTCTGGTTAGATCTCACCTGGAGTATTGTGTGCAGTTTTGGTCTCCAGCTACAAAAAGGTCATAATAGTGCTGGAAAAAGTCTAGAGAACAGTAGCTAAGCTCATTCCGGGGCTACATGGGAAAATTTAAAAGGAGAAATAAAAAAGACGGAGCCTTTTCAGTTTAAGCAAAAGAAGATTAATACAGTAGGAGAAATGATTGAAGTGTTTAAACTTATGAAGGGAATTAGTACAGTGGGTTGAGACTGTTTCTTTAAAATGTGTTAATCAAGGAAACAGGAACAAAGTCGGAAACTTGTTAACTTTAAATTTCACACAAACATTAGTAGGTTTTTCTTTATAAAGAGAACCATAGACACGTGGAATAAGTTACCAAGTAGTGTGATAGACTGTAGTGCTTTTAAAACTAGACTTGATGTTATTTAAGAATTAACTGTATAGGACTGGGAAGCTTTCTTAGGCTGAATGGCTTGTACTCATCTAGGGCTAGGAATGTCTCAAAAAAAAAAACACCCAACAGAACCGGGATTTTATTGAGAAATAGTACTACCATGGAACTGGTTGCTGCACTCAGGCATGACTGCAAGTAGACACCACCCCGGAAGGTATAATACATGAGAAGAACTTAGTAAAAACCACATATAAAAAGGTCTCCCTGGGGTAATGATACAGTTCTGAATGTTGAAAAGAAAAAACACAGAGGCTCGAGTCATTGTCACTTTTATCACAAAAATGAGATTAATTCAGAAACAGATTAGTTTAAGCTTTGAAATTTAAATTACATTACTGATCAAATGAGGTGTAATAATTTAACTTTTACTGTCATGCATTTAAGAGTTGATGAAAGAATAACAAGATGAACTGCTTTAAAAATAGTGTCTTAAACAGACACGATAAATGAAGGCTTTGTGAGTATTCTCTGATTATAATTAGCACTTCTCTAGATGCCCATCAATTTCTAACCAGTATATGCAGTTCAGGGTCATACTGGAATGCAACTTACATGCATCCCCTGCTATAAGACTGTGGGATGTGGGAGGACTGCCAATGCTATCAGTTGCAGCAAAAAAGTATTGACGCAATTGTCACACAAAGTGGCTTTTTAAGCTGGTTTGTACCAGTAATGACATAAGCAGCTCCATATGTTAATACCAAAATATAATGAGTGCTTCAATGGACAAGGCAAATCTCCCTATTATCCATCCATCCATCCATCCTCTTCCTCTTATCTGAGGTCGGGTCACGGGGGCAGCAGCTTGAGCAGAGTTACCCAGACTTCCCTCTCCACTGCCACTTCTTCTAGCTCTTCCAGGGGAATCCCGAGGCGTTCCCAGGCCAGCTGAGAGACATAGTCCCTCCATCGTGTCCTGGGTCTTCCCCAGGGCCTCCTCCCGGTTAGACGTGCCCGGAACACCTCACCAGGCTGATAAGATGCCCAAGCCACCTCATCTGACTCCTCTCAATGCGGAGGAGCAGCAGCTCTACTCTGAGCCCCTCCTGGATTACTGAGCTTCTCACCCTATCTTTAAGGGAAAGCCCAGACACCCTGCAGAGGAAACTCATTTCGGCCGCTTGTATTCGTGATCTCGTTCTTTCGGTCACTACCCATAGCTCATGACCATAGGTGAGGGTATGAACATAGATCAACTGGTAAATTGAGAGATTTGCCTTACGGCTCAGCTCCTTTTTCACCACGACAGACTGATGCAGAGCCCGCATCACTGCGGACGCCGTACCGATCTGCCTGTCGATCTCACACTCCATTCTTCCCTCACTCGTGAACAAGACCCTGAGATACTTGAACTCCTCCACTTGGGACAGGATCTCACTCCCAACCCTGAGAGGGCACTCCACCCTTTCCCGGTTCCGGACCATGGTCTCGGATTTGGAGGTGCTGATTCCCATTCCAGCCGCTTCACACTCAGCTGCGAACCGATCCAGAGAGAGCATAAGATCACGGCCTGATGAAGCAAACAGGACAACATCATCTGCAAAAAGCAGTGACCCAATCCTGAGTCCACCAAACCGGACCCCCTCAACACCCTGGCTGCGCCTGGAAATTCTGTCCATAAAAGTTATGAACAGAATCGGTGACAAAGGGCAGCCCTGGCGGAGTCCAACTCTCACTGGAAATGGGTTTGACTTACTGCCGGCAATGCAGACCAAGCTCTGACACCTATCGTACAGGGACCGAACAGCCCTTATCAGGGGGTCCGGTACCCCATACTCTCGGAGTACCCCCCACAGAATTCTCCGAGGGACACGGTTGAACGCCTTTTCCAAGTTCACAAAACACATATAGAATGGTTGGGCAAACTCCCATGCAACCTCCAGGACCCTGCTAAGGGTGTAGAGCTGGTCCACTGTTCCACGACCAGGACGAAAACCACACTGTTCCTCCTAAATCCGAGGTTCAACTATATGATGGACCCTCTTCTCCAGGACCCCTGAATAGAATTTTTCAGGAGGCTGAAGAGTGTGATCTCTCTATAGTTGGAACACACCCTCTGGTCCCCCCTCTTAAAGACCACCCCGGTCTGCCAATCCAGAGGCACTGTCCCTGATGTCCATGCAATGTTGCAGATGCGTGTCAACCAAGACAGTCCTACAACATCCAGAGCCTTGAGGAACTCCGGGCATATCTCATCCACCCCCGGGGCCCTGCCACAAGGAGTTTATTGACCACCTCGATGACCTCAGTCCTAGTGATGCGGTAGCCCACCTCCGAGTTCCCAGGCTCTACTTCCCGGGAAGGCATGTTAGTGGGATTGAGGAGGTCTTCGAAGTACATACGTCCCAAGTCAAGGTCAGCAGCACACTATCCCCACCATATACAGTGTTGACACTGCACTGTTTCCCCCTCCTGAGATGCCGGATGGTGGACCAGAATCTCCTCGAAGCCATCCGAAATTCGTTGTCCATGGCCTCCCCAAACTCCTCCCATGCCCGAGTTTTTGCCTTGGCAACTACTGAAGCCGCATTCCACTTGGCCTGCTGGTACCTATCAGCTGCCTCCAGAGTCCCACAGGATAAAAATGTCCTGTAGTACTCCTTCTTCAGCTTGACAGCATCCCTCACCACCGGTGTCCAACAACGGGATTGGGGATTACCGCCACGACAGGCACCGACCACCTTACGGCCACAGCTCCGGTCAGCCGCCTCAACAATAGAGGCATGGAACATTGTCCATTCAGACTCAATGTTCCCCACATCCCTCGGGATGTGGTCGAAGTTCTGCCGGAGGTGGGAGTTGAAGCTATTTCTGACAGGGGACTCTGCCATATGTTCCCAGCATACCCTAACAACATGTTTGGGCGTACCAGGCCTGACCGGCATCCTCCCCTACCATCGAAGCCTACTCACCACCAGGTGGTGATCAGTTGACAGCTCCGCCCCTCTCTTCACCCAAGTGTCCAAGACATATTGCCGCAGATCTGACGACATGACCACAAAGTCGATCATCGAACTGAGGCCTAGGGTGTCCTGGTGCCAAGTGTACATATGAACACCCCAATGCTTGAACATGGTGTTTGTTATGGACAGTCCATGACGAGCACAGAAGTCCAATAACAAAACACCACTCGAGTTCAGATCGGGGTGGCCATTCCTCCCAATCACACCCTTCCAGGTCTCACTGTCATTGCCCACATGTGCATTGAAGTCTCCCAGTAGAATGAGGGAGTCCCCAGAAGGTATGCCCTCTAGCACCCTGTCCAGGGACTCCAAAAAGGGTGGGTACTCTAAACTGCTGTTCGGCGCATATGCGCAAACAACAGTTAAGACAGATCCCCCCACCTGAAGGCAGAGGGAGGCTACCCTCTCGTCCACCGTGGTAAACCCCAATTAACAGGTTCCAAGTCGGGGGGGTTCCAAGTATGCCCACACCCGCTCAGCATCTCTCATCGAGGGCAATTCCAGAGGGGTAGAGAGCCCAGCCCCTCTCAAGGATTTTGGTTCCAGAGTCCAAGCTATGTGTCGAGGTGATCCCTACTATATCTAGTCGGAACCTCTCAACCTCACGCACCAGCTCAGGTTCTTTCCCTTTCAGAGAGGTGACATTCCACGTCCCGAGCCAGCTTCTGTAGCTAAGGATCGGACCGCCAAGGTCCCCGCCTTCGGCCACCACCCAACCTCCTTGGCCTCCCTATTAATGAGATGTAATCTTACATGCCTTATACAGCTTTTTCCTTTGTAACTTTCTTTTCACTTACTTATTTATCCACCTCCATGTTTTCTGTAATTTATTACTGCTTCTACGTTTTGGGATGTCTTTAGTCTGCTTTATATGTAAAACACTTTTAAACATGCCTAATATCTCCTCAAGTGTCTGCACACTTAAAATCTATGCAAGCTTATATTAATAAGGCTTTTCTGCGTTTGCTCAGTTTCAATCATTCAGTCTTTTTCTAAACTGGTTTGCCCTGAACAGAGTCACCAAGGGGAAATTGTATCTCAGCAACAGACTTCTGTGCTGTCTATTTTTTAGTGTTTAAAATAATTTTTTCTTTACTTCATTGCTTTTAGTCATAAAGTCAAACAAAACCCACTTTACCCTATCAAAATATATATTTCTTGACTTTCTTATCGTACCAAAACAAGACACTGTCATTTGAATTATCATCTTGTTAAATTAAATTAAATTTAATATATCCCTCTATTATATAAAAAAAGATTTTTTTCAAGCCCCGCAAGTTGAGACCTTGGCCATGAGATTTTTTCAAGTCACGCTCTCCTCTCAACCATTTTCAACCATGCACATGGTAATGTCACCTTTCATTCGTGTGAATGTTTTTGACAGACACAGTTTCTGCTCTCTCAACTCTTATAAATGTTAACATTTTCCTCATTTTAAGTTTCCAATTAAAGAAGACTATTATGTCCAAATCTTATTAAAGAATTTCATCACAAAGGGTTATCAACAGACAAAATGAGTACATGGGCAATCCTAGTACCGAGAAAAAATGAAGTCAAATGAATTAACCCCAAAAATGATAATCGGTTACAAGGCAAACTGGTTAAATGCATATCAATAGACTATGCTGAAAGAATTGGTGGTGACTATGCGGAAGATGAAAACATCAACTTACCATATCCAGAAGAATATCTAGAACCATTAACACCATCCGGTCTTCCACTGCACGAATTACTGTAGAATGATGTATCCAAGAAAGGTAATGTAGTACATCTTCTGTGGATAACATTACACAACAAAGGAGGTCTTGATATGCCATTTGTATTAAAACATTACCGGTTTCCCATTAGAATAACTTTTGCAAAGATAATTAACAAATCTCAGAGCAAAACACTCAATAAAGTTGTTTTATTTAATAGAGAAAGAAATGAAATTCAATCACAGACAGTTATACGTTGTGTTGCCACAATGAAAGTCCAAACACAGAATCAAAAGTCAATTCGATATTGACAAAAATTCAAAAAATTGCTTTAACTGAAGTTTTACAATAAAATTAGGGTAAGTTTTAAAAGTATTTGTAAGTAGGTGTAACTTTCAAAGCCAAACAGAAAGAAATCGTATTATGCAACAAATATCTCTAATGCAATATTAAACATAATTTACTTTCAATTTATTACGTTTTACTCTTTTTTAATACGGTTAATTACTCACTGTAATGTTACATATGCATAATAGAACTATTTTACAATTGCATAAAAATAAAAATCTGTTTAAATTGTACAACTGCATCCCCACAGACAGAACCGCAAAGAGGCTAGCGTGTAGTGCAGGCAGAGGGGTTGGCGAGTGAAGCAAGCAGGGAGCAAAGCCCCCTAGTAATTTAAAAAAAAAAACTGTCAAAACATGTTGGAGCTTCTGGTTTTGGTTGAGTTCAAGTAGACGGACACTGGATCTAATGTCAGAGGTGTTATAACCATCAATCATCTGGGGTCTCGTGTATAAATGGTGCGTATGCACAAAAATGTTGTGTACGACTGTTTCCACGCTCACATCACGATGTATAAAAACTAAACTTGGTGTAAAATCATGCACAATCTCACACCAGCTCAGACCATTATGCACTCACATTTTCAGCTCAGTTTTGCAAACTGGCAGCACCCAGCGTCAAAGCAGTGGTAATGTTCCTGTGTGGTTTCCCTTTATTTTTAAAATTCACATCCCTGATGCGGATTTATCAAATACACAGAAATTAACCGCATATCGTTTTTTAGTTTAAGGCATCTGATTGTAATCAACCTGTAACAATATAATGATGTGTGGAATGGCCAAACTATTCCAAATACCATAGCTGCCTCAGCTTGTTACTGTCAGTGCACCACTCAGATCCACTGTATCTGAGTGTGGAATCACAGGTCTACAGCACCTGATTGGAAAGCTCTATGGCAGATTGTGTCAAGAGCAGAGATAATTATTGGGATATAGCATCTAGCCCACACTGCCTCAGCCATGAGCAGAGTCTATTTGAACTTCTCCAATATGACAAACACTTCAGAGCCTTTCCTGTAGGGACCTTGTGGTTCAGAAACAGTTTCATCCCAAGAGATCTAAACGCACTCAATCAATTCATTAACTGCTCCTGGTAGAACTGTTTGTACTTATACAGTAAGTAAGATAATACAGTGGGATGCAAAAGTTTGGGCAACCTTGTTAATAGTCATTATTTTCCTGTATAAATCGTTGGTTGTTATGATAAAAAATGTCAGTTAAATATATCATATAGGAGACACACACAGTGATATTTGAGAAGTGAAATGAAGTTTATTGGATTTACAGAAAGTGTGCAATAATTGTTCAAACAAAATCAGGCAGGTGCATAAATTTGGGCACCACAAAAAAGAAATGAAATAAATATTTAGTAGATCCGCCTTTTGCAGAAATTACAGCCTCTAAATGCTTCCTGTAGGTTCCAATGAGAGTCTGGATTGTGGTTGAAGGTATTTTGGACCATTCCTCTTTACAAAACATCTCTAGTTCATTCAGGTTTGATGGATTCTGAGCATGGACAGCTCTCTTTAACTCACACCACAGATTTTCAATTATATTCAGGTCTGGGGACTGAGATGGCCATTCCTGAACGTTGTACTTGTTCCTCTGCATGAATGCCTTAGTGGATTTTGAGCAGTGTTTCGGGTCGTTGTCTTGTTGAAAGATCCAGCCCTGGCGCAGCTTCAGCTTTGTCACTGATTCCTGGACATTGGTCTCCAGAATCTGCTGATACTGAGTGGAATCCATGCGTCCCTCAACTTTGACAAGATTCCCAGTCCCTGCACTGGCCACACAGCCCCACAGCATGATGGAACCACCACCATATTTTACTGTAGGTAGCAGGTGTTTTTCTTGGAATGCTGTGTTCTTTTTCCTCCATGCATAACGCCCCTTGTTATGCCCAAATAACTCAATTTTAGTTTCATCAGTCCACAGCACCTTACTCCAAAATGAAGCTGGCTTGTCCAAATGTGCTTGAGCATACCTCAAGAGGCTCTGTTTGTGCTGTGGGCGGAGAAAAGGCTTCCTCTGCATCACTCTCGCATACAGCATCTCCTTGTGTAAAGTGAGCCGAATGGTTGAATGATGCACAGTGACTCCATCTGCTGCAAGATGATGTTGTAGGTCTTAGGTGCTGGTCTGTGGAATGACTCTGACTGTTCTCACCATTCGTCGCTTCTGTCTATCCGAAATCTTCCTTGGCCTGCCACTTCGAGCCTTAACTTGAACTGAGCCTGTGGTCTTCCATTTCCTCAATATGTTCCTAACTGTGGAAACAGACAGCTTAAATCTCTGGGACAGCTTTCTGTATCCTTCCCCTAAACCATTATGGTGAACAATCTTTGTCTTCAGGTCATTTGAGAGTTGTTTTGTGACCCCCATGTTGCTACTCTTCAGAGAAAATTAAAGGAGGAGGGAAACTTACAATTGACCCCCTTAAATACTCTTTCTCATTATAGGATTCACCTGTGTATGTAGGTCAGGGGTCACTGAGCTTACCAAGCTAATTTGAGTTCCAATAATTAGTTCTAAAAGTTTTGGAATCAATAAAATGACAACGGTGCCCAAATTTATGCACCTGCCTGATTTTGTTTGAACAATTATTGCACACTTTCTGTAAATCCAATAAACTTCATTTCACTTCTCAAATATCACTGTGTGTGTCTCCTATATGATATATTTAACTGACATTTTTTATCATAACAACCAACGATTTATACAGGAAAATAATGACTATTAACAAGGTTGCCCAAACTTTTGCATCCCACTGTAAGTACCTCACTGTAAACCTGCACTACAATTGTAATATTGCACAACCTGAGCCACTTATGCTTTCATATTGTATATATTGAATTTTGTTTTTATTGTATTATTATTATTACTACTGTTATTTTATCATTTTATACGAAAATAACTTTATGGAGGATATGCATATTGAATCTCATTGCACCATACAATAACAATAAAGGAATTCAATTCAGTTCAATAGAAGAAAATGCATATTTAATGATGATGATTTAGATTTTCAAGTACCATTTTCTTGGAACTCTTGATATCATTTTTAAGATGAAATGCAGTAAACTATGTATATTACATTATACGGTTACATTTTTAACTTGTAGCAGTAGAGGTTCTGATCCACCTCTTGAACCCTCAGGTACCACTTCAAACACCAAGTAAAAGTCCAAGACTCTTTTATTTTCTTATAACACAGTGCACCAAGCACCTTCCCCTCTACACTATTCATACAGTAATTAAGCAACAATCAAACAATCCTCCTCTCCCAGACACTTATCTACCCTTCCTCCCAGCTCAGCTCCCTGTCTGGGCTTTCCCAGAGTCCTTTATACTCCCTGACACGGAGATTTTCCGGCCCAACAATCCACAAGTCCTTACTCATTCTGGGTCAGGGTAAATAGTCCGTATCTTCACCCCGGAAGCACGTTGTTTCTTCCTGTCGCGGGATTATGACGCACTTCCGGGTTATAGGGCGTATATGAGTCCACGGGCCTCCCAACAGCGACTCCCAGTGGTCCCCAAGATATCCAACAGGGCTGTGCATAAAAACTGCATAGTCCATGAGGCCCTGCTGGAATTCGGGGCCTGTCCATGCTGTCGGGAGAACTCCTCCTGGCGGCCTGGGGGTGAGGGCCGGAATATGAAGCCGGCCATCCATCACAATCCCCCCCCCCCTTAGCGACGACAACTGGGGCGGAGCATCCAGCCCCGCGAGGGACATCCTCCTCCAGGAGAACACGTCAGTCGGGCCTCGGTCGTGTTGTCTAGGTCCCCCAGAGAACCTAGGGGGAACGGTGTAGCGGTTATCCCTCCATTCCCCTGTCCTCCGAGGACAAACTCGCCAAACGTGGCCCGACTGATGACAGTTGTAACAACGCCATCGTCCTCCCGGTTGTCTTTCTCATCGAGACCGGAAACATCTCGGGAATTCTGTTGATTCTGCCCTTTCCTCCGCCAAGGAAGGTTTTATGGCTGCCTCGCTGCTCTCCACCCGTTTCTCCTTCTTGTCCGGAGACCCGCGTTTTACTTTGGGGATGTCCTGCTTACTCTGGGGCTTGGGCGCAGCTGGGGACTCTCTACTGGAAAAAGAGATCCCCTTTGCTGTCTGTGCGCCCGTTGACTTATGCTTCTTAGGAGGTGGCGTCATCAGCACCGTATCGCTCCGGGTAACAGCACTATTCAGCTGTACCGGTACGATCGGCAATTCCCCCGCCCCTCCAGTTACCAGTGACAACCCACTCAAAACACCGGTCGGGGTCTTGAGGTCTGAATCGCTCCGGGAGGCCGCATCGCACGCTTGCACCGGCTCGTTCGTTCCTCCCCCCGACCACTCGGTTATTGTGCTACAATCCCTTGTCGGGTTGGCAGTGACTTTGCACCCGCTACTTTTCAATGGCGGGCCCAGATCGCACTGCGTCCCCTTATAATATACAGTATGGCTTACCTGTACCGCCGAATCAATCAATACCTGGGCTTCTCGGCCTAATTGCCGCAGGTATTCCTGTAATCCTTTCAGCGGCACCTCGGCTGTAGCTCCCAGCTCCTCCACACGTTCCTTCAGATCCTTTAAGCCCTGAAAGAAGCTATATACGGGCTCGAGGTATTTCTCGAGATCTCGTAAGTCCACAAAGTTATTTAATACAGCCGGAGGTAAGTCTGCTTCCGCCTTCTCTTTACCTGTCGGCAGGGAGCCAATGAGTATGTCCACTCCTAGCACGTGTTCTGCTGGGTCACGCAAAGGCTCCTGGGACTTGGAGTCTTTCGAGGGTCGGGTGTCTGTTCCAAGCCGACTGTGATCTGCCTTTTCTACTTTAACGGCAGCCCATTCAGTCACATCCCGCCCCTCTTTATCTTCATTTAATTTCGGTGCTGCTTCGCTCGCCTCCCCCTTCCCTTTCAGGGAGCTGGGAACCACCGGGAAAATAATGACCTCACCTGCGGTCCGACGTCGACCTTCTCCGTCCTGGCATCCCTCGCGCAAGGTCACGTGATTGTATTCCTCGAATGGGCTCGTCGCTTGCCGATTCCTAGCCTGGCCTGCTTTCAGGGTATCGTGGCCATCTTGCCGAGGTATGAGGCAGGCATCCGACTCACCGCTTGCTTTCTGGAAGCAGGCCATTGCAAAATAGGATTAAAATTTCCCCGGCACTTCGGGCGTTTTCCCCGCACATACCTCCAGACTTGGCAGCGGTGTTCCCAATCTATTTAGGGATTCCGGCGCGTCCGATGGCTGACAGCGTTCCTGCTTTTGCGCCACTCGAGCTTGTTCAGCCTTTATCAGTGCCCGGTCCCCCTCATTCCCAGTCAGGTAAGTCCAGGTCATCTCGGCTTCGGTTAGATTCTGTATCCAGTTGGTATTGCTCTTCTTTTTTTGCGGACTTCTTCCCCATCACGGTCTGAAGTAACAGAAGGCTCACCGACACAGCGCTCTCCGTAGTGGGTGGTGTTTGCACCTCCGTGTGTTGAAGCGTGACCTTCCTAGGGTTGTCTGCACACAAAAAATTTGTTTGAAATGCAGGTCCCCTGCCAACAGACGGCCAGAGAATCCTGCTGGCTACGCCAGTTTAGCAGTAGAGGTTCTGATCCACCTCTTGAACCCTCAGGTACCACTTGAAACACCAAGTAACAGTCCAAGACTCTTTTATTTTCTTATAACACAGTGCACCAAGCACCTTCCCCTCTACACTATTCATACAGTAATTAAGCAACAATCAAACAATCCTTCTCTCCCAGACACTTACCTACCCTTCCTCCCAGCTCAGCTCCCTGTCTGGGCTTTCCCAGAGTCCTTTATACTCCCTGACCCGGAGATGTTCCAGCCCAACAGTCCACAAGTCCTTACTCCTTCCGGGTCAGGGTAAATAGTCCGTATCTTCACCCCGGAAGCATGTCGTTTATTCCTGTCGCGGGATTGTGACGCACTTCCGGGTTATAGGGCATATATGAGTCCACGGGCCTCCCGACAGCAACTCCCAGTGGTCCCCAAGATATCCAACAGGGCTGTGCATAAAAACTGCATAGTCCATGAGGCCCTGCTGGAATTCGGGGCCTGTCCATGCTGTCGGGAGAACTCCTCCTGGCGGCCTGGGGGTGAGGGCCGGAATATGAAGCTGGCCATCCATCACAAACTTCATTTAAATAATGTATACTGTTAATAATTAACACTGTATCGTACTGTACTGACACCATTTTCAGATAAAGATGTGGTATAACAAACAAACTTGTTTTGTTACACCCCCTCTTTATTTGAAATCCATGTTAGATCTTGTGCGCGAACGAGACTGGGACTTGGAAAACTGTGGATGTGGATGTGAGTGGTGTGCATGACTGAGAATGACTGTGGATGTGAATTTTTTTTTCACTTTTATTCTTGAGAGCTCCTGCTCATGCTGAATTAGTATAAACCTTCTGATCCATGATGTCAAAGAAGCACTGACAAAAAAGAGAGACTTAGGTATATATGACATTTGGAATAATTCATTTTATGACCTGTATTGTACATTTCAGAAAATGTTGTTGCACTAATGCAACATTATATTTATTTGCATACCTTCATGTGGTTGTAGTTAGTGACCGCATTTGGTTTTTTGTTCTGACCTTGTTGCTGCATGTTGGTATTTCTTTTGAACTCCAGGAGATGCAGAGGACAGCATAGTACAGAGAGGTCAGTTCCGTCCTATATACAATCATCAGATTCAAATGTTAACAGTTCCCACACACACCCAAGGACCGTCTTTACGACATGTGTATAAGGTGTGAAGCCTGAAGTCCAAATATCAAATAAACACTTTCACAAAAAGTACAAGTATAACAAAACAAGTGTGCTTTTAATCTATACTAATAAAAGGCAAAGCCCTCACTCACTCACTCACTCACTCACTCATCACTAATTCTCCAACTTCCCGTGTGGGTGGAAGGCTGAAATTTGGCAGGCTCATTCCTTACAGCTTCCTTACAAAAGTTAGGCAGGTTTCATTTCGAAATTCTACGCGTAATGGTCATAACTGGAAGCTGTTTTTCTCCATATACTGTAATGGAGTTGAGCTCGAAAGCCGTGGGGGGCGGAGTTTCGTGTGACATCATCACGCCTCCCACGTAATCACGTGAACTGACTGTCAACGCAGTACGTAAGTATGTAGAAAACAAGGAAGAGCTCCAAAAAATGCTGAAGAAAACATGCATTATATAATTGAGAAGGCAGCGAAACAATAAGAAGTGAGCAAGTGACATATACAACCATATTCATGAGTGCTGCTACTTCGGAAACAAAGCACGGTGTAAACCTAAAGTTTAAATTAAGTTCATAGACAGGCTGGCGCTGGCGTTTGTGATGCCCACGGGTAATGCGGGATACAAGTTTAATGAAAGGACGCAGGATATAAACGAGAGTTTTGATCACTTTGTAACTAAGTTAAAATTGCAGGTGAAGGGCTGTGCTTATGCAAATTCCGAGAGACTGTGTTTGTGGGGGATTGACAGTTAAGGCGGGTGGGGGAGTCACGTCATCATCTCCCCTCCCTTTCACCTCATTTCGCTCTAAGCTGAGCTCCGCAGCTAACGCAGTCTTACAGAAGTGACTTTGTGACGCTGCCACCAAATACTCACAGAAAAATCCACAAGTTAATACACACTCTGAATCCTCCAGGCACTACTTACAAAAGGTTACATTGACAATCGTGTTACGTTATTTTTAAAATGTTTCCTTTTCTTAGTACAAGCTCAGCTGAGAAGTTTCGATGCATGTGCTCCATAACGCGTTAAAAAATAATGCATTTAATCACACTTTGCATTGCAAGCAAAGGGGAACTTCTGTCAATGCATGATTTCCTGGTACAACAATTACATTGATTAGCGCTTCCCGATTCATTTTACCCTCGCACCCCCTTGGTTTGAGAACAAGTATGAAAAAATATGAGGTTAACACAGAAAAACAGATCACCAATTGAAGCTTTATGAATAATCGATACTTTATTCGCCATCAATAATTGTTTTGGTAAAGCCATACTCAGTGTGATCCTCCTTCCATTTTATAATTTTTCCACCACTAGCCATGATTAAATGAACGGTAAAAAAGTAATAGCGAAGCGAGGGCGGCTTATTCAGGCAGGCAGGCGACAGCTCAATAGCTTGAATTTGGATATAAGTAGGTTCTATTTAGTCGCCAGAAATATCTTTGGTAGGAATGGAAGTTGAATTTAGTCTTTAAATTTCTATGGTGAAGAAAAATGTATGCAATGATGACTAAATTTAACTATATAAAGTCAAAACTTGTATATATAAAGTCATTCCCAAATATATAAAGTCAAAACCTGAGTATATAAAGACGGCGTTGGAATATTTAAAGTTAAAACTTGAATATATAAAGTCAGCGTCGGAATATATAAAGTAAGCGCTGGA
>JANRMT010062821.1:510294-526282 GCA_026402145.1 Polypterus bichir lapradei | reverse complement strand
ATATAGATATATAGATATGACAACAACACTCATATCAATGACAAAACAATTACATTAACAATCATGTTACGTTATTTTTAAAATTGTTCCTTTTCTTTTAAATAACTTCTTTAACACACTACTTCTCCGCTGCGAAGCGCGGGTATTCTGCTAGTAAAGAATATAACTGAAGAAAAAAGAAAGCAGGTTACGGTTAGGGGCTTGATGCGACAGCTTGCATATTGCAATGCTAAGAACTGCTGACTCCCAATCAAGAGGTTCTGGGTTCAGTGCTGGCAGCTTCTCAAGTTTACCGTTTTGAGTAGAGAGCTGCTATTATTGTTAATATTATACAATAAAAACATACATTTGATCAAAGTTAGCATTTTTTTATTGAGTTTTATTCTCTCAGTCGCATTCACGCTCACCACGATTTGACACTGCTGTTTTCAAATAAAGACGCGCTATAACAGAGGTGAACTCAGATCGGAGAAAGAGAACAGAAGCCCTCCCCGCAAGAAACGTCCACTCACATGTAAGAACAAAGCTGCAGCACCAGGCATAAAGGCGAAAGATTGCACCATTTGGATACAGGACAAAGTCCGTCGTCTTCCTGCCAATCACCTGTCCTTGAAAGAAAAAGCACGGCTTACAGAGCTCAAAAAAAGTCTAACTGCATTCACATACCACTGCTCATGTACTAAAGTATCAGCAGATATTTTACATGGCATTACACGTATAATTTGTGAGCATGCCCTTGATGATCAAACAGAAGAAGCTCTGCAGTATACTTGTGACTTTACGTTGTAGAAAGATAAGTAAATAAATCAAGATAAGTAACATTCGATCTGGCTTTTATATACAGTAAGTAACATATAAATGATTCATATGTAAAGACCATCACAAAACATAATCACAAACATGAGTTTGCACGATACGTTGGCGAGCTCTGTAAGCCGTGCTGTTTCTTTGAAGGACAGGTGATTGGCAGGATGACACCGGACTTTGTCCTGTATCCAAACGGTGCCATCTTTCACCTTTACGCCTGGTGCAGCTGCGTTGTTCTTATATGTGAGTGCACGTTTCTTGCGGGAAGGACTTCTGTTCTCTTTCTCCGATCTGAGTTCACCTCTGTTATAGCATTGTCTTTATTTGAAAACAGCCGTGTGAGATCAGGGCGAGAGTGAACGTGACTGAGAGAATAAAACTGAATAAAAAAAACGCTAACCTTTACAAGTACCATACATTTACAACGTCTTTTAAGACTCAAATCAAATGTATGCTTTTATTGTGTAATAGTAACAATAAGAATTTTGGGAGACGTTAAGACTCTAACCCAGAACCTTCTGAATTGGAGTCAGCAGCTCTAACCAGTATACTATCCAAGAAGTCAGGACAACAAGCAACACTAACCTTTGACATTTGGACTTTAATCTTCACACATTATACACTTCATGTCTACATTTTGTCGTTATTACTAAAACATGGAAAAAGTTTATCTTTTAGGTATATGTTTAACATTTCTTTCATCCTACACTTACACAGATCTTTGTGGACACGGAACACACATGAAATGCATGTGTTCCGAATAACAATATATTTTTTAGCATAGGTACCTGACTCACTGATAAACAAGGCTTCATTTGGGAAAGGTTTTTGCAGTTTCTCCGGTGGTGGGGGGGATGGTATAGCAGGCTGCTTGCTGCTTGGGATTATCGACACATTGACAAGACAAAAGACGCTGAATGGAGACGTGTGAGTTGATTTAAGGTGGGCCGGATTTATGAGTTTTCTCGTAAGCTTTGGTAATTCTAGTGTTAAACGTGTGGATATGGTGGACAGCCGTAGCAATGAGCTAATGCCCTGTTTAGGGATTGGACCTGCCTTGCTCTGTATGCTTACATGGACTGGCGCAACCCTGGATGGATAGATGGATGGAGTAATTAAACATGTACTACGAAGATATTTCAATGTTCTTTAAAAGCTTTGAAGAATCGGAGTTCTAAATGTACAGATGGTTTGGCATTCATTACAGAGCTTATTGTGAGGCGATAGGTTACATGGAGAAAGGAAAGAGAAAAGCCCGTTTAAGAAGCACATAGTGATTTACACACATGGAGTAAGTACAAGAACACATAGAATACAAAGAATTTAACATGCTACTTTAGTTACGATGGGATTTGAGAAACTAGTAAATTAAACAATTTTAAGATGAAGTTTATGATGTTCTACTTTAATGAGACAATAAAACAATGTCATTAAAGTGGAAATTTCAAGATTAAAGTCCACTGTGTCCCTATTTTTTTTCTTTACGCTGTACCCAAATAAGCTTTCGTATGACACTCAAACGGTGGGCTACAACTTGCGACTCTGATATCTGACCACTTTTTTTTACTTCGGGCACTGTGTGACTTTCTGAACTTGAACTTTTGATCAACTTTCTTTTGTTGTTTATACAACTGCTTAAACCAACAAATAGTAAGTTTTTCATTGCATCCACTTGGCATTTGCTGAATTTCTTCTTTTTTCCCTGTGCTTTCGCCATTATCTGTGAATTCTACACACGCCGTTATGTATGAGGCTCCTATGGCCTCATGTATAAACGGTGGGTACACACAAAAATGTTGCATACTCCTGTTTCCACGCTTAAATATCATATATAAAAATATATAAAACCTAAACTTTTAAAGTCACGCACATTTTCACGGTAGCTCAAACCCTGGCATATGCAAGTTCTCTGCTCAGTTTTGCAAACTGGCAGCACCCAGCATCAAAGCAGTGCTTTTGTTCGAGTGTGGTTTCCCTTTCTTTTTTAGATCCACATCCCTGATGCAGCTTTATCATATACACTGAAATTAACCACATATTGTTTGTTAGTTTAAGGCCTCTGATTGTAATTAACCTATAACAATATAATGGTCCACAAAATGGCCAAACTACTCCAAAAACCATAGCTGCTTTAGCATTGTTACTCTCACTGCACCTTCTTCTTCTTTTTTCAGCTGCTCCCATTAGGGGTTACCACAGTGGATCATCTTTTTCCATATAACTCTCACTGCACCTCTCAGAGTATTTATATCACTGTATCTGAGTGTGGAATCACAGCTCTACAGCAGCTGATTGGAAAGAGAATTATCGGTATAGCATCAAGCACATGCTGCCTCAGCCATGCTGTCTGTTGAACTGCTCTCATACAGCAAACACTTCAGAGCCTTTCCTGTACGGCCCTCACGGTTCAGAAACAGTTTCACCCCAAGAACTATAAACGCACTCAATCAGTCCAACAAGTGCTCCTTGTAGAACTGTTTGTACATATTAGTACAATCACCTCACTGTAAACATACAGTTATAATATTGCACAACCTGAGCCACTTTATAAAGCGCGTATTTACATATGATGACAATATCATTTTTAAGATGAAATGCAGCAACATATGTTTATTACATTATACAGATAAAATGTTAACATCATTTAAATAATCTATATTGTTAATAATTAAACATGTGAAGATACAGTGTCGCAGCGCTAGCTAGTTCAGGGATTGTTCCTGCCTCGTGCTGTATTCTTCCTGGGGCTTGTGTGACACTGGAAGGATAGATAGATAGAATAATTAAACATGTACTATGAAGATATTTCAATGTTCCTTAAAAGTTTTGAAGAATCTGCGTTCTAAGCTTACAGATGGCTTAAGATCTATTACAGACCTGATTGTGTGGCAATTGGTTACTTGGAGAAAGAAAAGGAAGGACAGGAATTGAAGGTTGGTACATTTGAAAGAGACAGTACTGCTGCAATAAATTATTTAATTGAAGGTCTTGCACAGTGCAGCAATCATCTTGGGGGAGGCATGAACAATCTCTAGACAGGGCACCAGCTCGTCACTATCACTGTGACACCATATTCCCATGTTTAATAACATGCTTTAACTCCTGTCATTATGAAAATGATATCAAGTATACATCTCAGTATTTTAATTTTTCAGAGAGCTGTAATATCCTGAATGTAATGGATTCCGTGTCCTGTCAGAGGAAGAGAAAGCCAGTTTCAGAAGCACATAGTGATTCACACACATAGAGCACATAGAAGAACATTTACAAAACAAAGCATTTAACGTTTCTACTTTAGTTACAATGGTATTTGAGAAACTAGTAAATTAAACGATTTTAAGATGAAGTTTATGATGTTCTACTTTAATGACAAAATAAACTATGTGATTAAAGTTGAAATTTCAAGCTTAAAGTTGACATTTCAAGCTTTTTTCTCACTGTGTCCCTATTTTTTTTTCTTTTCTCTCTACACTATAATAAGCTTTTATATGAAACTCAGGCGGTGGGCTACAACTCACCTTTTCACGGCGACTTTGATATCTGACAACTTCTTTTTTATTTCGAGCACTGTGCGACTTTGTGGATTTGAGCTTTCGAGTTTATCCGACACTCTATGTCACTCGATTGACTTCCTTTTGTTGTTTATACCACTGTTTAAACCAACAAATAGTATGTTTTTCCTTGCCACCCCTTGGTATTCGCTGAAATTCTTCTATTTCCCCCCGTGCTTTTGCCATTGCCTGAGCTTAAGGGCTATTTATATTGATTTGCATATTCAAAGAGGAATAATTCTGGGAGGAGTTTGGGTGGGGCAGCAGGCACGTGCACATGCATTACTTTTCACGCTGACAGGGATTTATGGAGCGGATGAATGTGGAAGTTGGTGAATGCACAGATTTATGCAGCTGGATTTTTTTGTGCGTACGCACATTTCCGCTTTTGTCCTTATGCCATGTTTTAGTGTGAATTCTATGCATGACGTTATGCATGAGGCCCCTGGACTGTAGAGGGAAGAAAAAAGAAAGCCATTAGGACAAAGCACCAACCCCAGAAGCGGCGATAGAATTACAGGAGCTGTTCCTATTGCACACACAAGTGACAGGAACCTCTACGCCATGGCGTTGGCATGGAGAGAACCACAACCGTAGAGGAATTTGAACCAATAAGGCTGGGTGTCCAAAAACCACTTGCTGATCTTTAGATTCGACTCTTTGTGTCATCCACTGTAGGTGTGCATGGCCAGTGACAAGAATGAACTCACTGCCCAGGAGGTAGTACCTCAGTTAGGTAATAGTCCAATTTTTCACCAAGTCTTCTCTTTCCACCGGCACAAACCTGGTCTCCCAGTACAGTAGTTTTTGGCTCTGAAACATGTGTTCAACAGCATCAACACTTTGGCCCAACATGGCACCTTTTCCCAAAGTGTCTGTCTGTAAAATAAAATGCAAAGAAAAGTCAGGAGTCATCAGTGAAGGTGTTGACATAAGGGCCTGTTTTAAGTCATGGAATGTGGTGTCTGTTATAGCATCCCATACCACTGTAATAGAGGCCCGCTTCTTTGTTGAGTCTGTCTCTTTAGGAGAAATTGGGAAAAGCTGGTAGTAGTACCCTGCTAAACCCAGGAATTTAAAGGTTGTTTTATGAGCAAAGTAAGAATGAGAATGTCTAAAGTAGGGATTGGGGTTCCTATCTTTCCACTGTTTCAGCAAATTAACATGGTATACTCATTCCACTGGTTGATGATATTGGTTGTTTCACTTAATAAAAAAAAACATTCATTACCCCTCCTTAATTGGTTTTTGGACAGGGCCATTTAATGATGGCATCTACTTTGGTGCATTGAGGTCATACTGTCCCATTACCCACCAAGTAGTCTAAAGATTTGACCTCCATTAACCCAAAGAAACATTTTTTTTGGATTGATCCAAAGACCAGCCTCTCTTAGTGCCAGGAAAACTGCGCCACTGACATACATGTTACTCCCAAGTTCAAGAATACATGACGATGTCATTCAGGTAGGCAGCACTATAGGTATTGTGGGGACACAGCACTCTATCCACCAGATGCTGGAAGGTTGATGGTGCTTAATGCATTCCAAATTGAAGACACAATACTGCCAATGGCTGCTAGAGATGCTAAACACAATCTCCTCTGCTGATTCTGTTAATGGAATTTGCTAGTACCGTTTGTCATTTCAAGAGTGGTCAGGTAATGAGCTTTACTAAGTTGCTTAAGGAGCTCATCCACCCTCTGTGTCGGGTAAACATTGAATTGGGACATTTCATTAAGTCACCAGAAGTTATTGCAGAAGAGCCAACTGCCATCCGGCTTTGAGACCAGTACGAAGGGGCTAATGCTTTCATCAGTAACACCAAGATCCAGCATTCTCCTGGTCTCAAGTCCCATTTAATCTTGTTGTGCCTCTGGGATGCAGTAAGGACATTCAAAGATGACAACTCCGCCTGTGTGATGATGCAATCAAAGAGTTTCTTCTGGGTCGTTCATTCACCACTTCTGGAACAGACAAGGCCGCTGCCTTAAGCTCTTGTTGATGTTTAAGTGTTAAATCCATGAAGATATTAAGGGTTGCTTTATGATCAAAGCAGGAATGAGGCTGTCAGGAGTGGGCATCGAGGTCCCCGTCTTTCCTCAGTTTCAGCAAGTAAGCAAGTATAATTATTCCACTGGTCAATGATTCAGTTTTTTCCCTAAATTATCAACCAGACCTTTTCCCTCCTTGATTTTGTAGGGGCCTTGTCAATGTTCTAATAATTTATAATACAAAGTGGGAATGAGGATCATGACTCAGTTTCTAGGGTTGAACTCACAAAGTGGCAAGCCATGATAATAATAGTGAGCCTGTGCTGCTCCATGTTCTGTTTTAGAAAATCTGTCTCGTCACTGCATGATATATTCCAGAATACTGGTGGAGGGGAGCGCCTCTTCCTCCCATCCCTTTTTTAGAATATTCAGTAATCCCTGGGGTTGTTGTCTTACATTAACTCAGATGGGGAGAACCCTGTGCAGGTTTGTGGGACCTCAAAATATGCAAATAACATAAGAGGAAGTAGCTATTCCAGCTCCTCCTGTTTACTCTGACCACCTTGTACAGCATCTGTTTGAGCATTTGATTAAACTGCTCTACTAAATTATCAGGTTGAGGATGATACACTGAGGTTTCTAAATGCATAATGCTGAGTAGCTTGGCAACCTCCCTGAACATCTCCATGCTGAAAGGTGTCCCTTTATCTGTTAGGACTTCTTTAGGAATGCCGACATGCACAAATCCCCCTACTAGTACCCATGCAATGTTTTTAGAATTTGTTACTGTCAGGGGATAGCATCTGGATATCATGCAGCATAATCAGCTATCACTTATATATATTTATGGCCACAATCTAAGGGTTCAAGGTGTCCTACAATTTCAAACCCTATGCACTCAAATGGGATGTCAAAGAGCAGGACAGGGATTAGAGGAGCTCAGTCCTTTCAAAGAATCTGCCACAGTTGACATTCCAGACAGGAAGCACAAACCTCCTCATTGGTGTCCTGCAAAAAGAATCAGAGGTTAATCTGCTCGAACGTATTTTCGGCTCCCAAAAGAGTGCCTAGAAGGTGGGAATGTGCTAATTTGCAAACCTGCGCCTGGTACGTTTGCGGTGCTAACAGCAATGATATCACCTCTCCCTCATGCTCAGCAACAGTTATGTGTTTAACATTTGTTGCATTTCTCTGCTTTCAGAAAAACACAACACTATGGTTTTTTACATTTATAAGACATTTAGACATATTTTTGTTTTTTACTAAAGCTATAAATGCTTAACTCTCTTTTGTTTTTCTCCTTTTGTTTTCCCCTTTTCCTGTGAAGTTGGCATCCTTCATTTAACCATAATAGTGACAATTAACAACCAGCAGCACAGTAGACACCCGGGATGATGAAAGCAGCAACAACTTCAGTGTCAGACTCACTAATTAGTGAATAATCAATTAAATAACCAGAACACCTAGAAAAATAGAATGAAAATTAGGTTGAAAATACTGTTAACGACTTAAAAAAGCATATTCCCATATAACTGCTTATTACATTTTAATATAAATCTACCAAACTTAGTTTGTAATTTCTACATTGACTCCAAAACACAGAAACTGGGAAATAATGTCTCCCTTAATTAGGCCAGGAGTCCAATGAAAAACGGAAGTTGGTTGGGACAAAAACCTGCAGCCACAGTGGGTCACCAGGATCATGTTTGGGAACCACTGCTCTGTGCAATACAATAGGATAATAGTAATATTACAAGTACAGATCAGAGTTAATCAATAGATGAAACCACATAATAGGATTCAAATTTGTTCAGAGTCCTGGAGACCTTGATCATCAATCTACCTCCCCCAATTGGTTATTCTATAGTTGAGTCAGTGCTGGGCCAGCCAATCAGATGAAAGGACCCTTCTACCCAAAGATTCCAGTGCTCCTTTATCAGAGATGACTTTTCCCTAGGCAGGCAAACATCTTGGCAATAGGGCAGTTGCACTAGTGCTACATTTGAGTACCGAGAAGAAAAAAACAGAATAGGTGAGGGTTAGTAACAAATTGTAACTATCATATTACTTATGTTTTAGTGCTAATGACGAAAAACAGAGATGCAGTCTGCACAGTTAATTAGCAGCTCCAGTCTGGGTATGCTAAACTGAAGTAGTGAGTCTTCAGTCGGGATTTGAAAGATAATACTGAAGGGACATCTCTTATACTAGCTTATACTAGCAGGCAGACCATTCTACAGTTTGTGGGCCCTATAACTAAAAGTTTGACCTCCACTATTATTTTATTAATCCTTGGAATCGTAAGCAGACCAGCATATTGAGATCTTAAATCTTTTAGGGCTAATTTGTTTTTGTTTCTTTTCTCCCAGGGCTGAATATTTTTCCAAAAACTAACTTTTTTTTTAAAACAGAACACAAAGCAATGGTTTATCATATCAAATCAACAAAACATTTTATTTTTGACAAATGTTACTGTCTTGCATGTTGTATGAGTCTTCATATAATATGATTTCACATACTGTACATGTTACACAGCAAACCCCTGCAAAATATGGTATCGCTCAAAGCAGTCAATTGCCACATTGCACTGCTTAAAATATGTGTTGCATTGGTGCCTCCTTTTCAGTTGTCTGTTGCTGCACACAACACAGTCAGGTTTTTATTTTTTGTCCTCATATGTTGCAGGAAAGTGGCGCTCAGTCAGTCTGTCTGGCACTGCTCTTTGTAATAGCCTTCCTCGCTTTTCCAAAGGCACTGCAACATACTCTGCCAGCAAGCTGTCAACCACCTTCTTGCGGAAATCTGCTGCAGTCATAGTGCTGTCACTGTTTGCCTGCTTGAACAATATATAGCCATTTGTAAGTGCAATCTCATGCATGCGATGGTACACAGTGTGGTACTACTTGGTGGACTTATGGCCATAAGCGTATAACCCCAGCCAGGGCCGGTCCTAGCCTGTTTGGTGCCCTGGGCGAACACCCCCTCTGGCGCCCCTCCCAGCGCCCCCCCCAGCTTTCTAATAAACACTGAACAAAATAAGTGCAATAAAACAAACTATTAAAAATGTAAAGTTTAACAGAGACAAAATCAAATTTTACATTTATACAGCACCAAAATATTTCGTTATAGTGTAAAGAATTTTCACTTTGGTACCATTTCCAGTCATCAGTTCACCAGGTCACTAACAACTACATAAACCTTTTCTCTCAGAGCTGCAGTCAGTTTATTATTTCGGGTTAACTTTCCCCGCCTACCACTCTCCACTACGCGAGTCATTTGCATTAGTAAGTTAGCACGCAAACATATATATCCATACAAAAAAACTCATTGCCGATATTTTACCATTTTAAAGCCTGTAGTGTGCACTCCAATTATAGCGAATTTACTAACCTGTGATAAAGAATAGAGAGAGCACACACATTGAGCTGGCGTCAACTTGACACAGGAGGATTTATTCTTCCTGTTTGCTGTACTCTGCTCTATGCTGCTCGTGCAAGGAGCGCCCATCTAATGATTTCTGTAATTTCGCGCAACCCAGGAAAAATTAATTGTGACATAATGGGCTTCGATTGACAATATTATGAATGAAATGTGCTTTATTTGGAAGCGCCCCCCCCTCCCCTTTCAACAGGTTGTGTGTGAGACTTTAGCACAGCAGCAGCAGCAAGCAAGCAAACCGAGGGCCCTCACGCTCACTTCCCACATATATGGGTGTGATAGAATTTAGAAAACACATCGGTGCAAATTATAAGTCTATATCATAATGTCTGGTGCTTTTGTATTTGTTTGTTTGTTTTTATTTTGTTTTATTTTGGGAGCTGGTTATTAGATGCCGCACCAGCCAGCCAGAGATTCCCACACTGCCCCACCCCTCTCCTCCCTGTGCGGAAAGCAGCAGGCGCACCTCGCAAATGGAGGGCGCCCTTACTCCCCGCAAATGGGCAATAGAAAACTGATCGGTGCCCATGCAATCCGAAAAATGCGCTGGCATAATGTCGGTATAGCATGGACGCGCGCAAAAAAAAAAAAAAATTTTTTTTGCCTATGCCCAAGATGCCGCCCCCACTACGATGCCGCCCTGGGCAACGGCCCATGTCACCCATATCAAAAACCGCCACTGACCCCAGCATCTTGTCCAGTCGATCAACTCCAGCCATTTTACAGTTGTACTCCTCAAGTGCAAATGGCTTTTCCAGCTTCCTACCTTCTCGGTTTACCTTTTGATGAATAACTTTCTCACATATATTGTTAGTGTGTACTGTAGAGAGAAAAGTCACCCATTTGACATCGTGCCATTCCACTGCCACCAAGTTTTCCGCCTGCATGAAAACCGGATTGTCACCTCTTTTAATTTTCAGCCTGTCTGGCTTCAACTGTGAAGGCATGTGTCTCCTGTTCACCTTCACTGTGCAATAAGCTCCAATTCCCCTGCTCTGTAGCTCCATGAACAGTTCTGGTGATGCATAAAAATTGTCCATGTTACACAACATGACCCAAATGTTCATAGCCCTGAAGCAGCTCCAGCACAACCTGACTTGTCAAGGGACAGTTTTCTCTTTGAAAGGAATACTTGTATATTTCCTGTATATTTAATTACTTTCAGGCAGAAACCAGTGTTTGCTTCTGCCAGTATAAAATCCTTTATGCCATACTTTGTTGGCTCGTCTGGCATATATTGGCAGAAAACAGGGTGTCCCTTGTATTTTATCATAGATTCATCCATAGATAATCACGGCCAGGCTGATAAAGTTGTTTATATGTCGGTTCCACAATGTCAAGCAGGGGCTGAACTTTATACATGGGGTTATAGCCTGGCTCACCCTTGGGATTTGCTTCTGGATATCACAGAAGTGAATAAAAGTTTGCAGGAGCACATACCTATCACGCGGGATAACCTGTCCAAAGCCACCAAGGGACAAAGCACGTTTGGACCAATGCTCTCTGAAGTTATATTGCCAGTCTAGTCCCATCTCTATTTGTAATGCCACAAAGCCCTTCATCTTGTCTTTTGTTGTGGGTTTGCACTTTGAAAAATGAGAATGCAGTGCAAGCGCAGCCCGCGATTCAAAAAATTGCTCTGCATACCTGTTTGTCTCGTCTGACAGTAGCTGAAAAGCAGCCTCAGGAAAAAACAGCCTGAAGTAGTCCAGCGGCTGGTGTCCAACAGCAAGCCATGCCATCTTGTGAAGTCCGGTAGCCAGTTTGGCTTCCATGGATCAATGTTTGGGTATTCCTTGCCATAGGTGCATCAGCTACATGGATGCCAGTTCCTCACTCTCTTGCTCAATCTCCTGGGGCTTAATGCATAACGCCGTGTGTAGAATTCACACTATAACAATGCATAAGCACAAAAGCGAAAATGTGCTTACACACAAAAAATCCAGATGCATAAATCTGTGCAAACGCCAACTCACACATTCTTTCACTCCATAAATCCCGGTCAGCGTGAAAAGTAACTCACGTGCACGAGCCTGCTGTCCCGTCCCGTCTCCTCCTAGAAGTACGCCTCTTTTAATATGCAAATCAATATAAATAGCCCTTAACACTAGAATGACCAGAGCCTACGAAAAAACTCGTAGATCTGTCCCACCTTAAATCGCTTCGCACCTCTCCATCAGCGTCTTTTGTCCTTTAAATGTGTCGTTAAGCAGCAAGCAGCCAGCAGCCTACTATCACATCCCCCACCACCACACAGTTTTTTCAGCTCAAGTCTGTTTACCTGCGTGTCAGTTGCTTAGAGTTGTATAGAGTGAGAAGTCAAGCAAAATGACACCTTTTATAAATACTATATCGTTATTTGGAACACATGCATTTCATGTGTGTTCTGTGTCTACAACGATCTATGTAAACACATCGTTAAAACAGAAACGTTTTTTACATGTTTTAGTAATAATTGACAAAATGTAGACGTGAAGTGTATAATGTGTGAAGTCTGAATTCCAAATATCAAATAAACACTTTCACAAAAGGTACAAATATAACAGAACAAATGCACTTCTATTCAAAAATATAACTGCAGAAAAAGAACCAGCGTTAGGGTGCGACACTGACACGCATTTGCTATGACTGCTTCGGCGATGGGGGATGTGATAGCAGGCTGCTTGCTGCTTATCGACTCATTTACAGGACAAAAGACGCTGATGGAGAGGTGCGAAGGGATTTAAGGTGGGACGGATCTACGAGTTATTCGTAAGCACTGGTAATTCTAGTGTTAATTATTATATCCTTCCAGTGTCACGCCAGTCCTAGCAAGCATACAGTGTGAGGCAGGAACAATCCGTGAACGGAGCGCCAGATCCTTGCTAGCACAGCGACACCATGTCCTCCATGTTTAATTACTAACAATATAGATTATTTAAATAAAGTTAAAGTTTTACCTGTATAATATAATAAACATATTTTGCTGCATTTCATCTTAAAAATTATATTGTCATTATATGTAAATATGCGCTTTATAAAGTGGCTCAGGTTGTGCAATATTATAACTGTAGTACAAGTTTACAGTGAGGTGATTGTACTAATAAGTACAAACAGTTCCACAAGGAGCACCTGATGGACTGATTGAGTGCGTTTATACTTCTTGGGATGAAACTGTTTCTGAACCACAAGGTCCGTACAGGAAAGGTTTTGAAGCATTTGCTGTGTGAGAGCAGTTTAAGTGGGCAGCATGGCTGAGGCAGTGTGTGCTTGATGCTGTATACCGATAATTCTCTTTCTGATCAGCTGCTCAGAGTGGTGCAGTGAGGGTAATATGGCAAAAGATGATCTGCTGTGGCAACCCCTAACAGGAGCAGCTGAAAGAAGAAAAAGAGGGTGCAGTGAGAGTAACAACGCTAAAGCAGCTATGTTATTTGGAATAGTTTAGCCATTCCGTGGACCATTATATTGTTACAGGTTAATTAAAATCAGATGCATTAAACTAATAAACAATATGCAGTTAATTTCAGTGTATTTATAAAACCGCGTCAGGGATGTGGATCTAAAAGAGAAAGGGAAACCACACTGGAACAGTAGCACTGCTTTGATGCTGGGTGCCGCCAGTTTGCAAAACCGAGCAGAGAACTTGTGTATGCCAGGGTATGAGCTACCGTGGAAATGTGCTTGGCTTTATGCCAAGTTTAGCTTTTATACATCGCAATTTGAACGTGGAAACAGGATTACGCCACATTTTTGTGTGCATGCACCATGTATACATGAGGCACCTGATTACTGTCAACAAAATCAGATTCTGAAAAATCAGAGTCAGACACACAGCGATAATGTGTAAAACTTCATCTGCTGAGTATTTTCTCTTCTGCATTCACTTAACTCCCTCGTGAGATGTCAATGCCATGTTGCCTTTGTTTACATTTGTTTATATTTCGTAACTCATGCACACGAAGGATTAGATGGCGAGTCAATGAGTCTATCATTCCTACAAGCAGAGAGGGAATGCCAGTAACAGTGAGTTTTGTCGCTATTAACAGCTGATTGTCGCCCTCTACACCTGGATGTCGACTTTTTGTCCCTGCCCTAAAAGAGTTAATGTGATTCAACAATGGGGAAAGGGTGTGTGCTCCTCCTTCGATTCTTCCGATGTTTCCATCTCATGGTAATTAGGCTTTCCCGGGACTTGTGGTGATCAACCGGCTATTCTGAACGCTTATTTTAGGAGGCTGCCCAGTTCCGCTTAAGAGCTACAAAGAGGTCTTTGATTATTTTATATTCCAGCCGCCAGACTGGTTGGGCGAGGTAATTGGGGAGACATTGACCAGGAGGTTGCAGATTATGATCTCGACCACCTTTTTGGGATTATATATTTCTGGCTGTAGCCAATGCCCGACTCTTCTCCAGAGTTCAAATACTTGGAAGCATGTTGGCTGCTGTGGGTCAAACCTGCACTCCTGATAAGTTCCTGCATACTAGTCCAGACTAAATCTGTACCTCAGCAGCACCGTGGCTTTTAGTTGTTTACAATCTATGGCGACTCGCTCATCAAGGCCGTGATAAACCTATAGAGCTACTCCCCTCAAGAACGGCGCCAGTATGTGTGCTCATTCCTACAGTCTAAGTGATGGTTGGTAGCTGTACACTCAAATATCGTAAAGTAATTTTCAATATTGTCATTAGCGTGTAGCTCCACCTCGACAATACCTGGGTTGGACCCATCAATAGTTCCTGCTGGAGGGCAACATGTGTTTAGTTTCTTAGCTCCACCTCGACAAGCTAAGTCAGTTGTTCCTCAGACTGGACCTTTACTGCCCAGAGTTCGGTTGCCATGGCCGAGTGAAGGGCTACCAGGTCATGACAGGTTGCTCTGTCATCCTAGCAACAAATCCTGCTGACTATGACACTGTAAGAGAAACGGAAGACAATGATAAAGAATGGGCGTACCAGCCTTGTGACCCTGTATAACTGGTTTTGAAAAAATAAACAAAATACACACAATTATTGCGGAGCTCAGAAAAACTGTCAAAACACAGCAGAGTGGTTTTGGGTACATCCAGCAGGAAGAAGCGGGTCCAAGTGTACGGACACGGGAAGAGACATCAGAGGTGTTATAGCCATCAATCATTCGGTCTGCAAAAGGAGGAAGAGAGAAAGGCATTGGGACACAACACCAACCCCTGGATTGATGCTGGAATTACAGTCAATAAGGCCCTTTAGCTTTCCCCTATGTGCACACATGAGACTATATATATATATATATATATAGTAAAGAAAAAAAACAAAAGATGCACCCGTAGGCAAATCCCGAATATTGAAGGGAGTGCAGATGGGGCAAAAAAAAATACATGGTAAGGCGCTTAAATTGAGACTAGTTCCGTGTGAAAATTGAGTCTGCTCCAAGAAGGTGGGAGGAAGAGGTGGATACAGTTGGGCTGCAACTAGAAGTGATATTTTGGATGGAGACACTTCAGTCTTCCTTTCTACAGAGGGAAAAGAGGAAGAGCTATCGTTATTGCACAATGCCCTCAGGTGGCTCTGGGTAGTATTGTCATCAACTAAGCTCATAAGTTGTTCCCCAAGTGTATGCATGTGACAATACATGTGTGTATATATATATATTGTGGCATCCGGCCGGGGCTGGAGCCCAGCCGGGACGCCCAGGAGGACCGGAGGAGGGCTTGTGCCTCCTCCAGATGGCGAGGGGGTGTCTGCCCTGGTTATGTTGGTGGCCACGGGTAAAGGGCTTAGAAGCCCAGCCCTGTAGGGACCCGTGGCCACCGCCAGGCGGCGCCCCGGTGCCTGAATCACTGTGGTATCCGGCCGGGACGCCCAGGAGGACCGGAGGAGGGCTTGTGCCTCCTCCAGACTGCGAGGGGGCATCTGCCCTGGTTATGTTGGGGGCCACGGGTAAAGGGCTTAGAAGCCCAGCCCTGTAGGGACCCGTGGCCACCGCCAGGCGGTGCCCCGGTGCTTGAATATCCCTGGAGCCCAGCACTTCCGCCAGACCAGGAAGCGCTGGGGGGAAGACGACAGGGGACACCCGGACGGCTTCCGGGTGCGCAGCCGACACTTCCGCCACACTGGGGCGTGTCTGCGGAGGAGTGCCGGGAAGCAGATGGAGCCCATCCGGGTTCCTATTTAAGGGGCCGTCTCCCTTCAGTTGATGGCGGAAGTCGGGTGGAAGAAAAGCGGAGCTGGAGAGAGGACTGGA
>JANRMT010062821.1:484505-509894 GCA_026402145.1 Polypterus bichir lapradei | reverse complement strand
ATAGATAGATAGATAGATAGATAGATAGATAGATAGATAGATAGATACTTTATTAATCCCCAAGGGGAAATTCACATACTTCAGCAGCAGCATACTGATAAAAACATTATTAATTAAATAAAAATGCAGTGCAAGTTAAAAAAAATGTAAGGTGAAGAGTGCAAAGGCAGGTATAACAGTCAATAATGTTAACGTTAACCCCCCCCTCCCCGGGTGGAATTGAAGAGTCGCATAGTGTAGGGGAGGAATGATCTCCTCAGTCTGTCAGTGGAACAAGACAGTGACAGCAGTCTGTCGCTGAAGCTGCTCCTCTTTCTCGAAATTATACTGTTCAGTGGATGCAGTGGATTTTCCATGATTGACAAGAGCCTGCTCAGCACCCGTTGCTCCGCCACAGATTTCAAACTGTCCAGCTCCATGCCTACAGTAGCCTGCCTTCCTCACCAGTTTGTCCAGGCGTGAGGCATCCCTCTTCTTTATGCTGCCTTCCCAGCACACCACCACGTAGAAGAGGGCGCTGGCCACAACTGTCTGATCGAACATCTGCAGCATCTTATTGCAGATGTTGAAGGATGCCAACCTTCTAAGGAAGTATAGTCGGCTCTGTCCTCTCTTGCACAGAGCATTAGTATTGGCATTCCAGTCCAATTTATCATCCAGCTGCACTCCCAGATATTTATACAGTGGGAGCCACGTCAAACAGCCGCCTGGAGCATGACAGGTCCATGACAGGAACATGCACGATCCGTGCACGGAATGTGATCCCCCGCGATGACGCAGTTAACGATGCCCCGCCCCATAAACGCCCCCATGCGCTTTCTAAAAAGATGGTTGCAATGCTGTATAATCCCGCCAGATGGAGCATTGACTGCTTCAGTTAACTGCAGAGTCCAGGAAGCCCTATACCGTATCTTTAATATACTGTACAGGCAGTTCTTGTATTGCCAACATAGTTTCAGAAATAGATGACGTGGTAAAAAAAAAACAACAAACCGATTAATAAAACAGATTTGTTAAATCACTCAATACACAACCCATGATGATTATGCTATTTATTATTAAATAATGAATTAATAAAACTAGTTAGTAAAATATTTTTTAAGACATCCTTAATAATCCTTAAAGACACGGTACGTCTGTAATTTATCTATACCGATCATTGTAGGTACGGAATACAAATGCAGGCTATGTACAGTATTTTACATTACGGTGTATTTTACCTAGTTCCATTTAATATACTGATAAATTATATTTTGCTGCAAAGTAAAGCTCAAAATGTAACTTCTGCTTGGGTTTGTTTTCGTTATATTTTTGATGATGTTTTCGCTGATGTTTTTTTTCCACTGATAGTCAAAAATTGGCATAACAAAGGCAATTAATAGCGCATGCAACCTGAAACAAATATCTGTCCATATGGGTCAGTATTTCTTTTGTCATTTAATCATGCATAATGCCTCCCCATCAAAAAATCTGATGGGGCATTAATCACTTATCACAACTGCGAATAGATGCGGCAGCAGAGACAGATTAAATCCCCATAAACACTTGGAAGCAATAGTAAAAAAGTTAGCGCCTGTTATACCAATGTATTTTTATTGATTTTTTACTGCTTATATGTTTTATCTAGTTTCATTTGGTTTACGCAATTTCATGTGTTATTTGTGTGTGTGTGCGTGCGTGTGTGTGTGTGTGTGTGTGTGTGTGTGCGCGTGTGTGCACGAGAGAGAGGCTTGAGAGAGAGAGCTTACAGTACAGTATATTGTGATTTGTCCAAGGGTGCTAGAGCCTGGCTTACTCCTACCAATATAAATTATTTCAATTAAACCCATTTGTCTCAATCATAAATTAAGCCAACGCTGTAAACAAATGACACAATAAATTATACATCCTAAAAATCAAGTTTTATTTGAACATTTGCAAAATTTATACACAAAAAAAATGAAAACAATCATCATCATCCTGAAGGCTATTGATGATATGACCGTGGCTAATGATGAGATGACCACCCGGCAAGTGCAGCAGAAAGTTGTCAAAGACTTCGGCGTTCATCTGAGTCTCACCAGTGTTCGCCGAGCTCGCAGAAAACTTGGGTGGACGTTTGGAATGACTCGTTTTAGCCCAATGATGAGAGACCGCAGTAAGGAGGCACAGCTAAATCAAGCTCTTCAGTGGAGGGAGTTGGGGGAGATATGGGATGATGTGTTGTTTACAGACGAAACAACAGTAGCTCTAGAGCACTATGCCCGACAGAGTTTCCACAAAAAGGGACATTTTGCTTCCAAACCATGGCCTAAACATCCATTGAAGGTCCATGTCTGGGGAATGATTTCGAGATATGGAGCAGGGCCTATTGTAATTTTTGAAGGAATTATGGACAGACAGTTTTTCGAAAATTCCATCATCAAAGCAGCTGCAGGACCATATATACGAAAATATTTTGGATCGCATCATCGCTTCTTCCAGGATAACGATCCAAAGCACACTGCTGCTGCATCCTGCATTGCGGCAGAGGGAATCAACTGGGTGAAGACCTATCGAGCTTGTCTGGCACTACATGAAAGACTTCATCCGAAAGGAGGCAAAGCCGGGCACAAAAGAAGAGCTCATTCGTGCCATTGAGGTATTTTGGGAGACAAAAGTTACCCAAGACTTCTGCAGTACATTAATCACCGGACTTCACTGAGAATGATAGTGAAAAACAATGGGGGGCACAGTGGAAAATGAACAATCTTCAAATCCCCACCAGCGCACAAACTGTACACTATAGCTATGTTTGTACACAGTTAATAAAGAGTACTGAAATACATCAAACACGTATGTCCTGGTTTGTTCTATTGTAAACATGTCTTATTAAAGATGCACTGTATTGTGGGACATGGCAGTTTTGTAATGTTCAGCAGTGTCCAAGCAGCTGGTTACTAAGTTCAATAATTAAAATAACTTACGTTAACATAGTTTCATAAATAGATGATGTGGTAAAAAAGGGAAAAACGATTAATAAAACAGATTTAAATCACTCAATACACAACCCATGATGCTCATGCTATTTTTAATTAATTAATTAATGAAACTACTTATTGCAATATTTTTCACGACATCCTTCCCAGATAGCACAGGTACGTCGCGGAGACGTCTGCTAAAGAGCGTATCATCTGGTAAACATCGCGTTCCTTTTGAACAAACGCCCTCTGCCAGATGAAAAAGATGACGTCGCATAGACGTTTCCGCGACGTGTGTGTGCTATCTGGGTTAACAATCCTTAAAGACATGGTAACATCTGCAATTTATCTTTACCGGTCGTTGTAGGTACGGAATACAAGTGCGGGCTATGTACAGTATTTACATTACGGTGTATTTTATCTATTTCCGTTCAATACACTGGTAGATAATATTTTGCTGCAAAGTAAAGCTTAAATGTAACTTCTGCTTGGGTTTGGTTTTGTTATATTTTTGATGTTTTTGCTGATGTTTTTTTCGGTGATAGTCAAAAAATGGCATAACAAATCAATTAATGGCGCATAATATCTGGAACAAATATCTGTCCATACGGATCAGTATTTCTTTAGTCATTTAACCAGCATAACGTTCCCCCATCAAAGATCTGATGGGCCATTAATCACTTATCACAACTGTGAATAGATGCGGCAGCAGAGACAGATTAAATCCCCATAAACATTTACACTTGAAAACAATACTAACAGAACTAAACAGTTCCAGAGGGTTAGCGCCTGTTATCGCAGGACAGGAATCACCTACAGGATACTACTGTATTTTTCACTGCTTATATATTTTTGCCATAGTTTTATTTGGTTTTACACGATTTCATATATTTATGTGTGTGTGTGTGTATGTGCAAGAAAGAGTGAGAGAGAGAGCGCGTGTGCGAGAGAGGGCTTATATTGTGATTTGTCCACGGTTAAAGCCTGGCTTACTACTAATAATAAAAAACATTTCAATGTAACCCATGGGTCTCAATCACAAAATCAGCCAACACTGTAAACAGATGACACAACAAATTATATACTCTGAAACGTTCATTTGAACATTTAAAAATATATACAAAAACATAAATATAAAAACAATCAACTATTATTGTTAAAGTCAGTCCGTGGCTGTTCAGGATCAAGTTTACGGGGCTTCGTTTAACGTTGAAGCACTAACGGCTAAAGTGCCACCGGTGTGTGTGTGTGTGTGTGCGCGCTCCGGCATTCGTCAGGTTTGTCCGAGCTGGCTTTAACACAAACACATTTGCGCGCCGGCAGGATGAAAAAAAACATTTTAGCACCATCTAACAGTCAGTAATAAGGAGAAGTCAGTACATTCTCCGTTGAGATTTCTCACATTCCACTCCTCCTAAGTTTGTCTTTTAATGAAGTTCTAAGAAAACTAAGAAATATATTTTGGGTCACTTAAGAACAAAATAGCACGGACGCAAATGATCAAGATTTTAATTGTTGTTGTCATTTTCTCAAACATGATTTTCCAACTTGGCGTTTATAAAGATTTAGACAGACTGAATTTAAGAATGCACCCCTAGTAACCAAAAAAAAAACCACACACACACACCGAAGAGCAAAGCGGAGATGCGCATTCACACCTCAGACCGTCTTTTGTCTTGTAAATGAGGTATCCTAATTCACCTTCCAATCCCCACCAGCACACACACTCTTTGTCTGTACTGTACCCTGTTGCTGTTTGTTAGGGCACTTGGTTATACAGAGTACTTTAATGTATAAAACACTTACTTCCTGGTTTGTTTTATTTTAAATATAGCTTATTACCTTATTCAGCAAAATAAACAATTTTTGTTATCTTTGTGTTAATTATTAACGTATTGATGTCTTTTAATTAAGGACAAAAATAGACCATGCGCTTGTGTTTAGGACTGCTGAACAGCTGTGTTCATAGGTTTAATCAACGATTTACACGACAACAGTTAAAGCATTTATGGATGAGAGGTGTGTGTGTGTGTGCGCTCCTGCATTTCTCCGTTGGCTTTAACACAAACACATTTGTGTAGACAAGTCTAAAGAACCCCTCCCCCCGCTAAAAAAACACACAGAGCAATTAGCACCATGTCATAGTCAGTATTCTCCACCGAGGTTTCTCACTTTCCACTCCTTCTAAGTTTGTCTTTGCTCTTTTGATGGAGTTCTTAAAACCCAAAAAATTATTTATACTGAGAAAAAATTATTATGGGTCACATAATCACAAACACAAACTAGCACAGATACATATGATCAAGTGTTTAACTGTTGTTTTCATTTGTTTCTCCAGTAATAATATTAATAATAATAATTATTATTATTAGCCCAACTCTTTGACTATTTAAAATAAAGGTGTCTCCCATTTTTTGCCCATTTACTGTAAGTAGTTGGTTCAAGTAAATGTTTTTTTTAAATACCCAAACAATCCCCCAACAATTAAAACACGCACACACGACTTTAGAAATAAAATTTATTCTTCCAAAACTAGTCAAAGTTAAAACAGTAATTTGTACAAAACATGTGAATACTTTTATTTATTTTTGCTTAAAGGTCATTAAAATACCCAAATAACACCAGCTGCTTATCAGTCTCTATCTAGTTCTTTTATATTAAAATATCAAATTTAAAAACTATTAAAGATGGAACAGTTTAAGTCTTTGTTTCCCCTCAAAGTATCAGACGTTTTGCAATTCTGTGTTCAGAATATAGACCTGACCAAACATCATTCTAAAGCTGTTGCACTGTGACATCATCCCTCCTACAGCTCCCTCAAACAGCTTGTTCAGGCTCCTCCAGGAGCTCCAAAAGGCCAACCGTCATCCGTCTGACCCCCCAATCCTCCACAGCGGAGCTCTGATTAAAGACAACAGGAGAATTTAGTGAAGACAAAGATAAATAAACTTTACAGAATATCTAGTTGTGATAAAAATAAAAGATATTAGTAAACCTACACCACAGAGTGTGTAAAATACTGTTTTGGGGAATTCTGGAATGTAAATAAACTGCCTGTGTTAATGTTAACCATTGAACTTTGTTAGCGTTAACCCCGGTCTGTCTGTATTATCGCCTGCATTAAATTAACCGAGAATTTACTTAATGCGCTTTTCATACAAATAAGTTAAGCGATATAACACTCGTATATGAGCATTAGTTCATCTCTGAAGCCAAACTATAACTTACCGAGTACTGAAGCCCCCCCCCCACCCCCCCCCCCCCCTTAACTGATAAACACTTCAGTGTTTTTATGCAGCTCGTTTACTAAGCGCTCGCGCTACCGTGCAAACTCACGGCCAAAGTGGGTACAATATAAACCCGGTTATGAGCATTTAGCTCGCTAGCTCCTGTACAGCTATCCTCAGCTTGTGTCCTTCATGAACTGCATCACATTATATTCACAGAAATAACCTGCAGATTAACTCTTACCTAAAGAATAAACAAATGCTGAATTTATCCAGACAACACTCAGTCAGATTCTAAAGGTATTTTCAGAGAGCACAAACACTCTTCATCGGGTAGTGCAGCTTTTGTAATAGGGAGATTAATAGTATTTTCGAAGCTTTAGCGTCTTTTTGATTAAAAGAGCAGTGACATTGTGAGTTTGTGACACTGACAGTAAGCTGTAATGTTAACTCCAGACTTGGTAAACAGACCATTAAGTTATCTAAAGTTACATCTGACCGCTGCTGGTGCTGCCAGTGATTTTCAAAACGGCCAATAAAAAACTAAACTGGGAAATAATCTGTAAACTACCCCAAACAAATTTTATAAAAATAAATAAAGAAAGAAATAAATAAAGTCACCACTTACCGCGAATAGTCCATTACGCCGCCATCTTAATCTCTGTAGTGCAGTTTGGTAGCGTCAGTTCGGCAGGGGAGGGGGTGGGTTGTTAAAATCACGTGATTGCAACTCAGCGCAGCTAAATTGCTGGCATGTGTTAACGTGTTCTTGAGAACAAAGCGCCATCTAGTGGTGGAACCAGGTAAATGAATAAATAGGGCATGAATGGGCGCGTTTACTGTGAAATCCTGACACGCCTTCTGTCAGTAGAGGGAGGGGGGGAATCACGGCGTGCATAGGGCAGCCGTACGCCATTCGCACGCCATTCACACGGCCGCGGCTATTTGACGTGGCTCCATCTGTAGGTCTACACTCTCTGCACACAGTCACCTCTGATGATCACGGGGTCAATGAGGAGCCTGGGACTCCTAAAATCCACCACCAGCTCCTTGGTTTTGCTGGTGTTCAGTTGTAATTTCAGATAATATATAACATCAGTTATCCACTGATTTAAAAGAGGTGAGTTAGGATTCTTCCAGTTGAGCAAGATAAGTCTACATTCCAGTAATGAAGTAAAGGCAATTACAGTTTGTTTGTCCTTCTCCACTTTAAGCCCATCTGGAAGTACACCAAACACAGCTGTTAGTGGATTAGGAAGGATCGTGACTCCAAGGCTGTCTGAAAGGCATGTAAAGATTTTGGTCCAAAATGATGTAAATTTGGTGCATGTCCAAAACATATGGTCCAATGAAGCTGGAACTTGATTGCAACGTTCTCAGGTTGGGTCTTGCCCAGGAAACATTTTGGACAATTTTAAACAAGACAGATGCTCTCGATATATAGTTTTAACTTGAATAATTGTATGCTTTGCACATATGGAGCTACAGTACAGTGAATTCTGTTCATGGCTGCCTTCCACTACTTTTCTGAAATGTTGAGTAAGAGATCCTTTTCCCACAGTACTCTGGAATCTTTGAAAGGGAGTTTTTATATATTGCAGAAGTGCTGTCTGAGTCCTCAAGACTGATCAATATATTTTCCAGAATAGAGGTCGGTGGGAGGTGAATAAAATTGGTCAGGTTTTCTTTAACAAACTTTCTAGTTTCAAAGATTGGAAGTAGGGAAAGAAATGTGTTGCTGGAGAATTAAATTTAGAGTGTAATTGTTCATAGGATGCAAAGATGTTGTCTATGTACAGGTCTCTAGAGGTGATTTATTTCTATTGCAGACCAAGTCTCTGTATGTTCATTTGTTTGCGTCAATGCCCAGGTTTTTAATAGCTTGTATATTTGCTGCCCAGTAATAAAATTGAAAGTTAGGTAGAGCCATGACACCTTCTGCCTTAAGTCTTTGTAGGGTCACCCTTTGGTTACGTGGATGTTTTGAATTCCAATTAAACGAGGTTATGATTGAATCTAATTTCTTAAAAAAATATTTTTTGATGTATATTGGAATGTTTAGAAAAAGAAAAGAAGCTTTTTTAAGGATATTCATCTTGACAGTGTTAATTCTTCTCGCTAAAGTGAGATGGAGGGTAGACCATCTATGAAAGTCTTGCTTAATGCTTTCCATACAGACGCCAAAATTTTGATCATAAAGAGCTTTATGTTTACTTGTGATGTTTATCCCTAGGTATTTAAATTGATCTGTGATGATAAAAGGGAAGGTGTCCAATGTAATATGGTGTGCTTTGGAGTTCACTGAAAACAGCACACTTTTATTCAAATTAATTCTGAGACTAAAAATCTTTTGAAATTCTGTTAGTGGTGTGAGGACTACAGTCACAGTATTTTGTGGATCTGATATGTATAGCATCATATCATCTGCATATAGTGAAACTTTCTGTTCAGTTCCTTTTCTGATCATCTCTTTTATCTCATAAGTATTTCGACAGTGAAGTGAAAAGGTAGTTCCATTCAACCATATCAAATGTTTTTACTCCATCCAATGATAACAATATCTCCGGGGTGTTAGTCTTTGTGGGTGAATATATTACATTAAACAGGTGTTGAAGATTGGAAGCTAAGTGTCTGCCTTTAAAAAATCCAGTTTGGTCTTGTAATTTTACCAAAGGAAGCACTTTCTCAATCTTTCTAGCTAGGACTTTCGGAGACTAACATCATTATTCAGAAGTGAGATTGGTCTGTATGATGCACATTGTATTAAGTCTTTATTTTGCTTAGTCAGTAGTTAATACTTGTGAAAATTTTAAGGTAGAATTGTATTGTCTATAGCGTCTGTAAATGTTGCTAATAAGAAGGCAGCTAACTTAATTGAGATTTTTTTATAAAATTCAGCAGGGTAGCCATCAAGGCCTGCTGCTTTCTCACTCTGAAATCAGTGTATAGCATCTAGTAATTCTCATAGTGCCAGAGGTTTATCCAATTCCCCTACACTGAGAGTATGTAGTTGTGATATCTGTAATGCATCCAAAAACGCATTAGATTATGTCTTGTCGTCTTTAAACTGACTAGAATATAATGACTTTGTCTCTAAAAAATAATTAAGTTGTTTGGATATACATTCTGTACAGTTCTTTTCTGCTAATAATAGTGGGTTAAGGTGCCAGAAGTGAGATGAGTATATGTAGCATAATGATTTGAACTTTATGATCAAAGGGGAATGGTCGGAGATAACAATAGCATCATACTTACAAGATTTAATCGTAAGGAAAAATTGTTATCTATAAAGAAATAATCAATTCTTGAGTAGCAGTGATGCAGTGGTGAGTAGAAGGAATATGCTGTTGAGTTTGGGTTTAGAAATCCCCAGGGGTCTGATAAGTTGTGATTACAACAAAATTACAAACTGTGTAATTGTTTTTGCTGTGTTAGATATTGTCTCCCCTGTGGCAGGAGACACTGGATGCAAATACATTTTGGATAAAGTCCCTATGATCCACATTGGGTATGTAGATATTTATCAAAATTACTGTATTTTTAAATAAATTGCTCATAACAATCGCATATCTCCCTTCAAGATCAGATACTACATCTGATACTACCAATGAGATTATTCTATATTTAAGAATTCCCACACCTCTAGTTTTCTTTGTAAAACTGTAATGGAATATTTGGCTAGTCTAATCTCTGTTGCAGCCCAAACTGATCCTTGCTTACTAAGTGGGTCTCCTGTAAAAATACTCTTTTAGCATTCAGACTTGTTAGGTGAGAGAATATTTTCTTTCCCATTAATTCGTAATTGAGACCTTTAACATTCCAGTCACAAAGTTAACCGTCTGGTCCTGAAGACATTGCTTCTAAACTTTTCCTGTCATTTTATAGTCTTAATTTAAGATAAGACAGCTTTGAATTTTATTTCCAGTTTTCCTAGGAGTTACTGCCATGAAGTCTATTATTATGTTGGCACTTATAATTATAATGATTAAAAGGATAGATTAGAAATAGCTTGCTCTCTTTCTCTCTCCCCCCAGTCCCTCTGCCCCCACCCCCCATTTTGCCTCCCCACATGATGCTAGACCACACTTCACAAAGTTCCAGTCCTCTGACATACCTAGAGACACAACACGTTCAAAACAAAACAAGCCCCCCAGCAGTGGCGTATAAGGATTAAAATAGAGATATCTATTGACAATACAGTCCAAATGCTATAAGAATAAAATATAATCTTAAACAGTCTTGAGAGAACAAACCCAGGGAATGATGTTGAACAGTAGCCTAAAAACAAATTTATACATATATACATACATACATGCATGCAATTGTAATTAAAATGTAAACAAGAAGTTTGCGAGAAGGAAATAGGAAGTATAATTACGGTACCAGTATCATTAATAGCTGATCAAACAGCAGAAAAGATCTTCTTTTCTTCCGGATGGCACTCACGATTGTATTTCAAAAAAGTGTTGGGATCAGTTTTCTTAGCTCTTTTTCTGCTTCCTCCATAAAAGTAAAAATTAGAGCTTGCCTTGAATGTGTACTTTCAGTTTTGCGGGATACAAGAGGATGTATCTGATCTCAGCTTTCCATAAGCGCTGTTTAAAGTTTTAAAATTTACTTTAGCACCTGTTGAGGGTAAGAAATAAGGGGAAATACGAATGTGTTTATTTGCAAATATAATCCCTTGTTTCTGTCTGAAAAGTAACATTATATGTAATTTAAATTGTAATTTTTCAAATCACACGATGAGAGTCCTAAGTTTTGAGGTATTTGACCCACATATAGGGTAAGCTGCTGCTATCTCGGTGTCTGATTTGAAGTCTTCTCCGATTATTTTAGAGAATAGTTCAACTAAGAATTTCATTGGGTTTGAACGTTCGTAATTCTCAGGGAGACCTTCGATTCTAATATTATTCCTTCTTTATCCATCTTCCAGTGCAGGTAGTCTGTCTCTGAGTACTTTTCATTTGAAATTTGCAGCCACTGGCTTTCCATCAGTGGTAGATGCCTGTTGTTCAGCTATTTTAAGAGTCGTGAACATTTGCTTAAAGTCTTCTATTTGAGCGTCAAATGTTTTGTTTATTCTCAAACTTAGATGCATTTTCCTGTATTTTTTCCTAATTTTTTTCTAGCAAACCTTTAAAGGTTGCCTCAAAGCGATTATTTAAACATTTTTCTTGGTCTTTAATAACCTGAAGCAGCTTCTCATTTGTCTTGTGTATGTCTTTTATTCTTTCCCTATATCATTTATTTCTTTCTTTGTATCCTTCTTTATATCATTCTTGAGCTCCTTTATGTTTTGAGCTGTGGCCATTGTGGCGATCATTACCTTCAATTTAGACAGATTGTTTCAGTCTTCTCCATGCACCATGGATAAAGTGGCAGGCCCAGTTGGTGTTGATTTTCCTGGCACACAGGGAGTAATTGAGAATGTGGATGGTGAGGCCATTTTCAGTTTTAATGAATCTTCTGGAATCAAGAAGTTCTCTTGGCCGGATTTGCTTGTACATTCACTTCCACTTTCACTTTCGGCTGGAAATAATGCAGCAGAGTCAGGTCCCTGGCAATCTGTGCTTTCGCCTATCTGTACCAAGTCAGTCTCTGGCAGGCCATACCTTGAGCTTGGACTTCATGCCTGTGTAGGCTTGGATGAAGCTTTAGCTATCATTTCCGTTTCTTTCTGAGACCTATTTCTACCACTTATGTTTATATATGCTTGCATATACTGTAATTGAACCTCCTCGGGTTGAGTAAATACTGTATACCACAGGATGATAAAAAAAAAAGGAAACAAATAACACCGCTGCTAACGGAGTTCTGCTTCAGATGTCCATCTCCCGTAACAGACAAGACCAGCATCTAGACTGTTATTTTGGACTCCTCCCCTTTGTCTTTCTTATTTGGGAACAGGAATGTCCTATTCCTGCAGGTCTTGGGCACCTGCAAAGCAACTCTTTCTTTAGTAGAAATATAGGTTTTTGCCACTGACAGGGTCAGTCACGAAGCTGGCTTGGAGATTGAATTCCATTTGTCCAGTAAGGATGGGGACTTTCCCTCACATGAGTTTCTGGGACAGGTGGAGGGCTCTTTTCAACAGGCGCTTGCACATTCAACCTCCTCAGCTGGGGCTGCGGCGTCAAACTCAATAGACGCATTGGCTGACACACAGCTGGAGTTTGCATGCTTACAACAAGTGGACAGCAACTTAGATTTTGCATTTTAACAAGCATATTGCACATATGATTATTACTATGAAGAGCAGGAGGGTCCTGGTTTCAAAACTCTGCACTTTTTAGTTATGAATGGCTTCTTGTATTAGGTGATTTTTCATCATATTGAGGGGTGCTGGGATCACACAATATATAATAATAACTAAAAATAGTGTATGAATTATTAAATTCTATATTTGTGATGCAATCATTGGGAAACTCCTGGGGCCTCATGTATAACGCCGTGCGTAGAATTCGCACTATAACATGGCGTAAGCACAAAAGCTGAAACGTGCTTATGCACAGAAAAATCCAGATGCAGGAATCTGTGTGTACTCCAACTTGCAGGTTCTTCCGCTACATAAATCCTGGTCAGCATGAAAAGTAACGCTTGTGCACGTGCTTTATGTAACACTCCAACTCCTTCCAGAATTACGCCTCTTTGAATATGCAAATCAATATAAATCGCCCTTAAGCTCAGCCTTCTGTGAAAAGACAATGGGAAAAGCACAAGGGAAAATATAAGAATTTCAGCGAATACCAAGTGGAAGCAAAGGAAAACATACTATTTGGTATAACGTGGTATACAGTACGTGGTATAATCAACAAAAGGAAGTTGATCGAGTGACATAGCGTGTTGGAGAAACTTGAAAGCTCACGTTCACAAAGTTGCACGGTGCCGGAAATAAAAAAGAAGTCACATATCAAAGTCGCCGTGAAAAGGCGAGTTGTAGCCCACTGTCTGAGTGTCATATGAAAGCTTATTAGGGTACAGAGAAATAAAAGGCACACAGTGGGGAAAAAGCACAAAATGTCAACTTCAATCTCGAAATTTCCACTTTAATCATGTAGTTTATTTTATCATTAAAGTAGAACATCATAAACTTCATCTTAAAATCGTTTAATTAACCAGTTTCTCAAATCACATCTTAATTAAAGTAGCACGTTAAATGCTTTATTTTGTATGTGATCTTCTCCGTGCTCTATGTGTGTAAATCACTACTTGCTTCTTAAACCGGCTCTCTTCCTCCGACTAGACACAGAATCCATTACATTTGTGATATTACAGCTCTAAATAACTAAATACAAAGATGTATACGTGATATCATTTTCATGATGATAGGAGTTAAAGCACATTATTAAACATGGGTTTCACGGCGCAGTGATTGTGTGCGACCTTCGGTGAAATAATTTATTGCAGCAGTACTCAGGGGCAGCTCTAGGCTTGTGGTGGCCCTGAGAAGAGGAAGAATCGGTGGCTCCTTCGCCCTCCAATGTCAATATGGTATCTTAAGCATGGCGGATGGCCACGTCCATTGCGGACACTGCATAGCCGCCTCGTGCTCATGACACAAGCATTTAACTTTTGCCGAAATTTGTCGCTGCGTTTTTAGCTGTGTTGTTATTTTCTCTTTCTGTTTTATATTCAATATATATTGACGTAGCCGCCCCTGCAGTCCTTGCTTTTCTTTCTCCAAGTAACCGATCGCCACACAATCAGCTCTGTAATAGACGTTAAGCCATCTGTATGCTTAGAGTGCCGATTCTTCAAAACGTTTAAGGAACATTGAAATATCTTCGTAGTACATGTTTAATTATTCTATCCTTCATGCCAGTCCCAGTGAAGAATATAGATTATTTAAATGAAGTTAAAGTTTTATTTGTATAATATAATAAACATATTTTGCTGCTTTTCATCTTAAAAATGATATCGTCATCATATGTAAATACGCGCTTTATAAAGTGGCGCAGGTTGTGTAATATTATAACTGTAGTGCAAGTTTACAGTGAGGTAGTTCTACTTATAAGTACAAACAGTTCTACAAGGAGCAATTGATTAAGTACGTTTAAAGTTCTTGGGATGAAACTGTTTCTGAACCGCGAGGTCCGTACAGGAAAGGCTTTGAAACGTTTTGCCGTGGCTGAGGTAGCGTGTGTTTGAAGCTGTATACCGATAATTCTCTTTCCGATCAGCTGCTGCTGTGATTCCCCACTCAGTTACAGTGATATAAATACTCCGAGTGGTGCAGTGAGTGTAATATGGAAAAAGATGATCTGCTGTGGCAACTCCTAACGGGAGCAGCTGAAAGAAGAAGAAGAAGAAGAAGGTGCAGTGAGAGTAATAACGCTAAAGCAGTTATGGTATTTGGAATACTATGGCTATTCCCTGGACCATTATATTGTTACAAGTTAATTACAATCAGATGCATTACACTAATAAACAATATGCGGTTAGTTTCAGTGTATTTATAAAGCCGTGTCAGGAAAATAAGGTGTAACCACACAGGAAAAGTAGCATTGCTTTGATGCTGGGTGCCGCTAGTCTGCAAAACCGAGCGGAGAACTTGCGTACGACAAGGTATGAGGTACCGTGGAAAAGTGCGTGGCTTTACGCCAAGTGTAGGTTTTATACATCGCGATTTGAACGTGGAAAAGTTCTTACGCAACATTTCTGTGCGTACGCACCGTTTATACATGAGGCCCCTGGACTTTGCATATGAGCCAGTCTTGAATCAAATTAATTAATTAATCAAATGAATTCACTCACAGAAATAAAATAAAAGAATCAAATCAGTAAAGTACATCACTATTCTAGGGTTGGGTTCAATTCTTCATTCAATCCGCATCCTCCACACTTTCTATTACTGCTGGAATTAAGCACAAATTAAGACAAGAAACAATCTTGGGCAGGATGCCACACTTTAACAGAGCACAAACCCTCTAATAATATCAGCCATAATGTTGACCAGTATCATTATATAACAGATTAGAAACAGCAACAAACACATCACAATTTGTTTATTATTATTATTCATTACATGGTCTGGCCTGCAATACTAAGGATTTGAAGAGATCCCACATCTGTCCTCTTTTCCATATTTGGTGAAAAGTTACAGCTGTGGGATGTGATTCATGTGAATGACTAACACATTAGGTCAGATACAAATGTGAGGTTTAAACAAATCTGTATCATTATGTATATGCATTATGTAATTAGTTCATTTGTAAGGTCTGTAATTGTATTTTATCTGTGAACTTGTTACAGCACTCTGAGACTGCATTCTGTAACAAGTGCTATACAAAAATATGGTTGCTGGTTGTACAAGCAAGGAAAACATTTTATTTGGGTGGCGCAGAAAAGCTTTTTGAACATTATAACAAATATATTATAATTAGGGGCGGCACGGTGGCACAGTGGTAGCGCTGCTGCCTCGCAGTTAGGTGGCCTGGGTTCGCTTCCCGGGTCCTCCCTGCGTGGAGTTTGCATGTTCTCCCCATGTCTGCGTGGGTTTCCTCCCACAATCCAAAGACATGCAGGTTAGGTGGATTGGCGATTTTAAATTGGCCCTAGTGGGTGTGTTTGTGTGTGTCCAGTGGTGGGTTGGCACCCTGCCCGGGATTGGTTCCTGCCTTGTGCCCTGTGTTGGCTGGGATTGGCTCCAGCAGACTCCCGTGACCCTGTGTTCGGATTCATCGGGTTGGAAAATGGATGGATGGATATTATTATTACATGAGTTTTACTGGAATTTGTCTTAATAGGACAGGGTCATTTAGACACAAAATGAGGAACACAAAACATCATCCAATATATACAAATAACTATGATGGACTGGCAGTGGGTCCAGGGATTGTTTATCTCTTGCTCCTGGTGATTAGGGGGTAGGTTACAGCTGCCCCATGACCCTTCCTAATTAAGTGGGTTAGAAAGATGAATGGCTGGATAAATATACAAAAGAATATTATTTATAGTTTTTTCTGCCATAAGAGAATTTAGGATGGACATGAGCCTTAAAAATATATTATCAAGCAATTAAAAAATACAAGTTGAAACTGTAAAATGTGCAACATTTTCAGAAATCTATATATTGAGTACACATTTGCATTAATTCAAACATCAAAAATAATTGCCACCTTGCATACAGTATTTAGGGTTTAGCAAAAGTTTTAAATTTTCATGAAATAAATAGTGACCTACTTGTTGCTATTTATAACCCATTATATAAAGTTATTGAATAAAATGATAGTTGATGATACCTGGATGTTAGTGCCCTGCAAGGATGTGGTGCCCTGTAGATCGTTAGCTCCTGTCTTAACTTGTGCACAGTGCTGCCTGGAATACTTTTTATCCAGCCATAAGATTCATTTATGTATGTTCAAGAAATGGATGGCTGGAAGATTATAGCATTCTGGAACAGTTAAAATGCATATGTCACAAACATTTCCAAAACCAGTTGTGCCAAGTGTAGTGTATTTGCTTACTTGTGTGTGTGTGAGTGTGTGTTGAGGGATAGGGGGTGGAGCAGAATGAGGTGTCTTTCCTCCTAACATGCACATCTTTTTCTCTTTGTCAGTGATTTCTTTTTTTTTTTTTTTTAATAAAATAGGACTTTTCACAATAGCCATCTCTCACATCTTCTGCTTGCTTAAGGATTAGTTGGGGGATGGGGGAGCACACAATGTGCTGTTTAACACTAGAATCACTGAAGCCTATGAAAAAACTCATAATCCTGGCCAACCTTAAATTCCTTTGCACCTCTCCATGATCATCTTTGTTTTATAAATGTGTCAATCAGCACAAGCAGCAAGTAGCCTGCTATCCCATCCATCCCCCTTTGACAGAGCTCAACTTGGGCAAAAAGTTCTCCCAACTTCTCCTTATCTGTGTTTGAGGTGCCTGGAGTTGTATCATCCAATTTCATATCATTATCTTTGATTGTTTTTCCTGTTAAGGGGCATGATGGCAATAGGCCCAGCAGGTCAGCTTAGACTTAACTGTCCTCAGCCATAGATTCCCAAATGATCCCAAGCTAACCAAGAGATGTAATTCCTCCAGCTTGTCTTGAATCTGCTGCGGGATCTTCGCTGTGTGGGATGTGCCCAGAGCAGCTTAAGGGAGAACTATCCAGGAGCATGATTACAATAAGCCCAAGCCAGTTCAACAGTTCATTCTGAGGCTCTCCGAAACTGCTTAGTGTCTTTGTCATTCAGTGTTAGCCCAAAGATCCTTTGAAAAAACAGTTTTCTCAAGATCTCATTTTTTTAGCTATTACCCATAGCTCATGATCATAGGTGAGAACAGGGATGCAGATTGAAGAAAAAGACTGAGAGATTTGAGATTGGAGACTAAGAGACTGGAGATTAAAGACTGAGAGTATTGACGTAATCCTTGCAAATGGAAGAGGGACTGCTGAGAGTTTTGTGTTCTGAAATGGGCGAGTTCATTAAAAGATACACTTTAATGTTTTGGTTACCGCTAAGGAGCTGTGTGGGAATTTCTAAAGCTTTTTTTTTTCTTTTAGAAGAGTTTTTTGCTTTATTTGTTGCTCATGTGTTTGGGGGAGCAATTGGAAAAGTTACTCGTTACTTGTACTTGTTCTTGTTATTTATATTCAAACTAGCATTGGCAAGGCAGGGCAGTGAGCAGCAGTTCCTGACACCAGCATCTCTGTAAGGAAATACAGTAACCAGTGCCATAGGAATGAATAGTAAAAAGTAACAGAAACAAAAATGCCTTAGTAGGAAAAAAGGCAGTGATTGATTTCAAAGTGGTAAAGAGAAGGGCTCAAGCAGCAGTAGGAAATTAACTAGCAGTGTATATTCATTAAGTGTGTTTTTCTTGTTAAGAAGGAGAAAGTATGTAAAAATAATGTGCTAAATTGAACAGTTCTTAGTGGTCAGGAAAGTAGAGCAATAAAGAGGGTGACAGTGTAAGGGTTCATTAATATGAAAGAATATAAACAGTGTGAGTGGAGGGCTTTTAAGTTAGGAATAAGAGAGGTAAAATGTTAGGAGAAAAGACAGAGAAAAATAAAGTTAATCCCCTAGAAGGATGAACAGTAGTCTGTCAGAGGGATGAATATTACAGGAGCTTAAGGGGCCAGAAGAAGTAAATTAACTGTAGTAGTTTTTTTTTAGTTTTATGAACATTAACTCATTTAATTTTAATAAAAACTGAGCAATTTTTGTACATCCAAAGAGGCAAGTGCAAAGTAACACCTATTGGATGTTGGACATTTTAGAGGATGGCTTAGAAGAACCAGTCCTCTATGAGGGCTACATCTGCAGGAGATGCCAGTTAATCTAGCACTTCAAGCTTAGGGTCACTGAACTGTAGGAGGAGCTGACCTGCATTGTAGCAGAGAATTTTTGGGCTTAAGATGTCTTCAGTGGGGCATAAGTCAGTGGAACTCTTATTACACCAGGCAGATCCTGGTACAAGCTGGAGTTCAGTCACTTATTTTGGAATGCAAGTGGTGGGTTTTGTACAGTTGGTTGCCTACTTCCTTGTTATATCTGCTTTCTTAACAGGCCTGGGGCCTCATGCATAACGCCGTGCGTAGAATTCACACTAAAACATAGTGTAAGGACAGAAGCGGAAATGTGCGTCCGCACAAAAAAGTCCAGATGCATAAATCTGTGTGAACGCCAACTTCCTCTTTCTTCTGCTCCAGAAGTCCCACTCAGCATGAAAAGTAACGCACATACATGCGCCTGCTGCCCCACCCCATCTCCTCTCAAAATGACACCTCTTTGAATGCAAATCAATATAAATAGCCCTTAAGCTCAGCGTTCTGTGAAAAGGCAATGGCAAAAGCATGGGGGAAAATAAAAGAATTTCAACGAATATCAAGTGAAGGCAAGGAATACGCAGTATTTGTTGGTTTAAACAGTGGTATAAACAACAAAAGTAAGTTGATTGAGTAACATAGAGTGTCGGAGAAACTCGAAAGCTCAAGTTCACAATGTCACACTTTGCACAAAATAAAAAAGAAGTTGTCAGATATCAAAGTTGCCGTGAAAAGGCGAGTCGTAGCCCACCGTCTGAGTGCTCTGTGTGAATCATTACATGCTTCTTAAATGGGCTTTCTCTTCCTCCGACAGGACACAGAATCCATTACAGCCATGATATTACATCTCTCTGAATAATTAAAATACTGAGATGTAAACTTGATATCATTTTCATGATGACAAGAGTTAAAGCATGTTATTAAAAATGGGAACACGGTGGCGGAGTGATAGTGACGAGCTGGCACACTGTCCAGAGATTGTTCCTGTGGATTGTTCCCGCAAGATGCTTGCTGCACCGTGCGCGACCTTCGATGAAATAATTTATTGCAGCAGTACTGTCTCTTTCAAACGTACTAACCCCCAATTCCTGTCCTTCCCTTTCTTTCTCCAAGTAACCAATTGCCACACAATCAGTTCTGTAATAGACATTAAGCCATCTGTAAGCTTAGAACGCCGATTCTTCAAAACATTTAAGGAACATTGAAATATGAGAAACATATACTCTTCATAGTACATGTTTAATTATTCTATCCATATATCCATATATCCATTTGGGAATCCAGTGTCGCACCAGTCCGAGCAAGAATACAGCGCGAGGCAGGAACAATACCTGAACTAACTAGCACTGCGACACCGTGTCCTCACATGTTTAATTATTAACATTATAGATTTTTTAAATGATATTAACATTTTATCTGTATAGTGTAATAAACATATTTTGCTGCATTTCATCTTAAAAATTATATCATCATCATATGTAAATACATGCTTTATAAAATGGTGCAGGTTGTGCAATATTATAACTGTACCACAAGTTTACACTGAGGTAATTGTACTTATATGTACAAACAGTTCTACAAGGAGCACTTGATGGACTGATTGAGTGTGTTTATAGTTCTTGGGATGAAACTGTTTCTGAACCACGAGGTCCGTACAGGGAAGGCTCTGAAGCATTTGACGTATGAGAGCAGTTCGCTGAGGCAGCATGTGCTAGATGCTGTATACCAATAATTCTCTTTCCAATCAGCTGCTGTAGAGCTGTGATTAAACACTAAGATACAGTGATATAAATACTCAGAGTGGTGCAGTGAGAGTAATATGGAAAAAGATGATCCGCTGTGGCAACCCTTAATGGGAGCAGCTGAAAGAAGAAGAAGAAGAAGGTGCAGTGAGAGTAACAATGCTAAAGCAGCTATGGTATTTGGAATAGTTTGGCCATTCCATGGACCATTATATTGTTACAGGTTAATTACAATCAGATGCCTTAAACTAATAAACAATATGCGGTTAATTTCAGTGTATTTGATACAGCCATGTCAGGGATATGGATCTAAAAAAGAAAGGGAGACCACACTGGAACAAAAGCACTGCTTTGATGCTGGGTGCCGCTAGTTTGCAAAACCAAACGGAGAACTTGTGCACGCCAAGCATTTAGCTGGCATGAAAATGTGAGTGGCTTTATGCCAAGTTTAGGTTGTATACATCGCAGTTTGAGTGTGGTATGCAACATTTTTGTGCATACGCACCGTTTATACATGAGGCCCCTGGTGTGCCATGAAATCCGAGCAGAATGGGCAATGACTAGTTTGTCCCACAGGGTAAAAATTAAGATGCAAAGTAATGTATATTCTAACCTGAAGTTTAAATGCAAAAGTGAAATCAGTAACACATTAAAATAGCTTTCCTTAATGCTCAAACTATCAAAAATAAAATGAGTTGGAGTCGTATGTAGTGGAGCATAATTATTACGTATATTATAGTAATTTTAGAAACTTGGCTAAATAAAAAATACAGAGATTAGTATAACATAGAGGAATACACATTTTACGAAGGATAGACAAATGAAAAAGGAAGTGGGGTTGCCCGTTTATGTCAAACAGAATTTAAACACCCCCCCAGTAGAGACAGTAATTTTAATTAATATATAATTAGTAATATTAAAAAGTCAAGTTTACAGGGAGATATTATAGACATGGGGAACTCTAATTACCCAAATATTAACTGGGCTAACCTTGTAAACAGCGGAACACAAGAGCAAGAGTTTTTAGGCCTGGTTTATATGTCACACTCAGAATGCGCACATGTACGCATCATAGTGCTCCCAGCGTTCAGTTGACACATCCTCAGAGCATGTCTTCAGAAATTAACATGACGTGTGCACAAGTTGCAGGACCAGAAAAAAACTGGGGCACACACTGTGTTCAAGCTGGAATGTGACGTCAGAGTCTTTGTTTACTATCAACATGTGACAGCAAGCCGCTTTGTAAATTTTACAGGATCAATGTGCATGCTTTGATGTTTTATGAATAGTTTGATGTGGTAAAGGAAATCATCAAACTTAAATGCTGACATACAAATGTATTTGTGGTGCTTTTCTTCAACTATTTTTTCCATAGACAATATAAGCGTTGCATATTTCCCATTGTAATGGTGTAATACATTTTAAATGTCTCACATACCATCTTCTGTGCTTTTTTTTTTTTTTTTTTTTGCACCTTCGCAACAGCATCAGAAGGTATGGAACCGTATTTGAGGTCTATTTCATGGTTAATACAGAAATTTCAACTTTAATCTTGTAATTTATTTTGTCATTAAAACCAACCCTGTTGTTAATCGCTACATGCTTCTGGGTCTTCCTCCTTTGCTGACAGCAGCAGCAGGCAGCGATTGCTACACAAAACATATTAAATTTATGGTTTTCCAGCTCTCTGCACATTTAGAATCCTTAGATTTATGCTTGATATCATTTTCAAAATGAAATGTGTTAAAGCATGTATTTTACATTTTACAGATAAATCATTAACTTAATTTAAATAATAATAACAGTATAATTAATACTGTTAATAATTACACATGTGGTGGGTGGCACGGTGGCATACCAGAAGTGCTGCTGCCTCACAGGGAGTCACGTTCCATTTATACCCAGTTTGCATGCTTTCCTGGTAGGTTTCTACAGTGTGCTCTTGTGTCCTTCCAAGGATATGCAGGTTTGGGGATTTGGTGATGCTAAAATGATGATAGTATATGTGTGCGCTTGTATTCACCTTGCAATAAGCTGATTTCCCGTCTAGGGATTGTTTCTGTCTTACACCTTATGCTAGCTGGAATGGGCATGTCCCTGGATGTAATCATTAAACATCCATCTTTTAAGTGATATTGTGGTAAGGTATCCTTGGAATTAAGTGAATGTTTCAGGCAATACACAACATAGAGATGCCAAATGTTGTTTTTTCACCATGATATCTCACAATGGAAGTCAAGTCAAGTTGGGGAGCATGCACTGGTACAGTGCATTGCCATACCCACTACATGGCGAAACAACTTGGGATCCTGGTTTGCAACCTCCCAGGCAGACGCGCGGTCCAGTCACACCTGACAGTAATGACCCTCTATCTGCCAGGTGTTACGTGGGTGACCCCTTGGCCTGGTCCAGCCACTCGGGTCCCCAACAATGAGGATCTAACGAGACGGATCACCCTTGGGGAAACGCGCCCCATGGCCGTAGTGCCATAACTGATGCTCCCTTACAATGCAGGTAATGTGCCTCATTCAGGACTCCATGAGCAACTGCTCATTCGAAACAAGGTCAAACCAACTGTACCCAAGGATTGTTCGGAGAGACACAGTACCAACGGAGTCCAGTCTTCGTCTCAGGTCACTGGATAGTGTCCATGTCTCGCAACCATATAGCAAGACAGGAAGCACCAGAACTCTAAAGACTTGGACATTTGTCCTATTGCATAGATATCAGGAGCGCCACACACCCCTTTCCAGCGACCTCATGACCCCCCATGCTCTCCCAATGCATCTACTGACTTCACAGGAAGAGTCACCAGCGACATGAATGTCATTGCCAAGGTAAGTAAACCTCTCAACAAGGTCAACACTCCCTCTGCAAACAAATTCACTGCTGATGGCTATGCCCAAGAGGTCATTAAAGGCCTGAATCTTGGTCTTTATCCAGGACACTCGCAAGCCAAGACACTCAGAGTCCTCACTCAGTCTCTCGAGTGCCCCGATCAGAGCCTCCATTGACTCCACAAAGATCACACCATCATCAGCAAAGTCAAGATCCGTGAATCTTTCTTCACCAACAGATTCCCCACAGCCGCTGGACCCCACGACCTTGCCCAACACCCAGTCCATACAAACATTGAACAGAGTAGGAGCAAGAACACACCCCCGACGAACCCCAGAATCAACTTGGAAAAACGCATAGGTCCTGCCTCCACTCTGCACAGCACTCTGAAGTCACCCATGACCAGAGGAGTGTCACCTCGTGGGTACCCATCAACCACCGAGTGAAGCTGCGAATAAAATGTCTCCCTTTCCGAGACATTACTCACCACGGTCGGAGCATACACTGAGACAACAGACAAGACACCCAGGGAGTGCCGTAATCCGAGTCCCATAATACGCTCATTGAATGGAGTGACATCAGACACTATCGGAAGAAGCCAATCTGCTACAGCAACAGCTACTCCCCGAGTATGACAGCCATCAGACTGAGCAGACCAATAAAAGGTGTATCCACCTACAGAGATCTGGCCAGTCCAATATCTGCGCACCTCAGAGAGTGCTGCCATTGAAATGCGGAGTTTACACAGCTCCTCTGACAGCAGAGGAAGATGATCATCTTGCCGGAGAGACAAGACGTTCCATGCACCCACCCGTATGGGCCACCTCAAATTGGGACCTGAGTGCTGCCGTGCAGCACTCGACGCCTCAGCACCACACCAGTTCTGATCCCCAACAGACCTGATCCTATTAGCTCTCCAACAGTTTCAACTCTTCTGGGGATGGGGCTCCTGAGGGCTTTCTCATACCCTTCATGATGCGAGCAGCCTTCCTATGGGTGGATGCAGCAGAGCTACTCCCACGGAGAGCAAAAAGGAGTCCTTTCTGTCGTCTCGGAGCTTTGTGAAGTTTTTTATGGTGGCTGGAGTGCCAATCCTGCCACCAACCCCCATGATTTCCCTGCAAGTTGGAGGACCGCTTGGAGGGCCAGATGCAGTTTAACGTCATGCCCAGGACAAGGTGGAATCAGGTGGAATCCTCCTGATTTACATATTGTACGTGCATAAATATAAACAGTACAGGTGCTCACGTTGCATCTCATGAAGTATAAACCTGGCCTTAGAAGTAATTGGTAATCAATGACTACGTTTTAACAAAGTATGTTAAACCACTAACACCGGGGAAAGCCTGTCTAGATTTACTACTTTGTAATAATCAGGATAGAATTGAGGTGTAGAGGGGAGTGAGCCACTATGGTCAAGTGAACATCCATCCATCCATCCATCCTTTATCCAACCCGCTATATCCTAACTACAAGGTCACAGGATTCTGAGGCCTTCACATGTGAGAAAGCAGATAACCTCCAGCCATAAAAGGAACTACTAAGGAGGTACTAGAAATTATGGAGGAACAAGTACTGCTTTGATTAAGTGGGCTGAAATCAAAGAGATCTACAGGACCAGAAAATATTTATCCTTAAGTTCTTAAGGATGTTAGTGAGTACATTTATAAACCCTTGACACTTATTTTTAAGAAGTCACTGCGCACTGGGGAAATTTCAAAGGGCTGAAAAATGGCAAATATTATCCAGTTATATAAAACGGGTAACTGGGCAGATCCAACCAGCTATAGGCCAGTACGTATAAGATAGAGCAACACATGGCAAGAACAGGAGTATAACTGAACATTCAACATAGGTTCAAAAGAAGGAGTCATGCTTTCCCAAATATTGGAATTCTATGTGGTAGCAACAAAACAATATGATTAAAGTGGAGTATATGATATTATTTATCTTGACTTTCAGAAACCATTTGATAAGGTGCCACGTGATAGTTTGGGCATCAAACTAAAAGAAAGTGTGAGTTCAGGGTGATGTCTGTAGATGGATGCAAAATTAGCTTGGTACAGGAAGCAGAGGCCTATGGTGCAAGTAACCCTATCAGAACTGAATGATATTAAGAGTGGTGTTCCACAGGGGTCAGTGCAATGGACACTACTATTTTAAAAATATATAAATGATTTGGATAGAAATATAAATAAGCTGATTAAGTTTTCAGATGATACCAAGCTAGGTGGATTGGCAGATAATCTAGAATCCATGAATCATTACAGAGGGACTTGAACAGAATACAGGCTTGGGAAGGTTTGTGGCAGATTTTTGATAGATAGATAGATAGATAGATAGATAGATAGATAGATAGATAGATA
>JANRMT010062821.1:474152-484495 GCA_026402145.1 Polypterus bichir lapradei | reverse complement strand
ATAGATAGATAGATAGATAGATAGATAGATAGATAGATAGATAGATACTTTATTAATCCCAAGGGGAAGTTCACATCATCCAGCAGCAGTATACTGATACAAAAAACATTATTAAATTAAAGAGTAATAAAAATGCATGTAAAAGCAGACAATAACTTTGAATAATGTTAGCATTTACTCCCCCGGGTGGAATTGAAGAGTCGCATAGTGTGGGGGAGGAACAATCTCCTCAGTCTGTCAGTGGAGCAAGACAGTGACAAAAGTCTGCCACTGAAGCTACTCCTCTGCCTGGAGATGACACTGTTCAGTGGATGGAGTGAATTCTCCATGATTGACAGGAGTTTGCTTAGTGCCCGTCGCTCTGCTACAGCTGTTAAACTGTCAAGCTTTATTCCTACAATAGAGCCTGCCTTCCTAACAAGTTTGTCCAGGCGTGAGACATCCTTCTTCTTTATGCTGCCTCCCCAGCACACCACCACGTAGAAGAGGGCGTTCGCCACAACTGTCTGGTAGAACATCTGCAGCATCCTATTGCAGATGTTGAAGGACGCCAACCTTCTAAGGAAGTATAGTCGGCTCTGAACTTTCTTACACAGAGCATCAGTATTGGCAGACAAGTCCAATTTGTCATCCAGCTGCACTCTCAGGTATTTATAGGTCTGTACCCTCTGCACAGAGTGATATACTGTATATAAATGATTTGGTTAAGAATAAAAATAACAAGCTGGTTAAGTTTGCATATGAAACCAAGATAGACAGATTGGCAGATAATCTACAATCGGTTGAACCATTACAGTGGGGTTTAGAAAACATACAGGCGAGGGCAGATATATGGCAGATGAAATTTAATGTAAGCAAATGTAAAGTATTCCACGTTGGAAGTAAAAATGTTAGGTATGTATACATAATGAGATGTCTGAAAATTGAAAATACGCCTTATGGAAAGGATTTAAGACTCGTAATGGACTCAACACTATCAACTACCAGGCAGTGTTCAGAAGCCATTAAGAAGGGTAATTGAATGTTAGGTTATATAGCATGACATATAGAGTACAAGTCCAAGGAGGTTATGCTCAATCTTCTTATTGCACTGGTGAGGCCTCACCTGGAGTACTGTGTATAGTTTTGGTTCAAGGGCTACAAAAATGAAGTAGCAGGGCTGTAAAAAGTCCAGAGAAGAGCAACTAAGCTGATTCCAGGGCTACAAGAAAAGCTAAGATTAAATTACCTAAGTATTTACAGTTCAAACTAAATAAATTTCAGAGGAGACATGACTGAAGTGTTTAAAAGTATGAAGGGAATTAATACAGTGGATTGAGACTGTTACTTTAAAAATGAGTTCATCAAGAACATGAGGACACCACTGAAAATTTGTTAAAGGTAAATTTGGACAAACATTAGAAAGTATTTCTTTACATAGAGAACCACAGACACATAAAATAAGTTACCAGGATGTGTGGCAGACAACAGGACTTTAGGGACTTTCAAAAACTAGACTTAATGTTATTGGACTGGCAAGCTTTGTTGGACTGAATGGCCTGTTCTCATCTGTATTGTTCTAAAGTTCTAATATTCTAAACATGAGTTTTGTCTTTAGACTTGGATCCTGCTTCACCAGTATAGATCTTTACTGAATTCACTTGTTAATCTCATGTTCCTTTCTTCCATCACTCATGAAAAAGATCCAAAAATACTTCTTCTCCTTCACTAAGGACAGTTATGCCCCTTCACATGAAGAAAAACTTTCTAATGTTTGTACAAAATTTACAATTAACAAATTTCCAACTGTGTCCCCTTGTTCTTGCTAAATTTGTTTTAAAGGAACTACTGTATACAGGCTGTTACTTTAAAATCTACTATAACAATTCCTTTCAGAATTTTAAAGAGTTAAGTTACCTGATACTCTGTTTGCTTCTTTATTCTTTTTTCATAGCTCATACCACTCAGTACTGAAATCAGCCTAGTCACTCCTTGTAGAATTTTTTCTAGTGCTGCTATATCTCTTCTTATATAATATGGAGACAAGAACTGTACATAGCTCTTCAGGTGAGGCTTTACCAATCCATTATGTAGCATAAGCATAACCTCCTTTGACTTGTCTACATATGTACATATCTGCTATATAATCAAACAGTATTTTAGACTTTTTAATGGCCTCTGTACACTGTCTGGATATTGAGAGTGATAAGTCCACTGTGACACTCAGGTCTTTGTCATAAGATGTATTTTAAAGTTTCAAACCTCCTATTATACAGTATATTCAAATCTAATATTTCTACTTTCTCCTATATTCAAATTTTTTTTGTGCCACAAATATGCCCAAGCCTGTATTCTGTCAAAGTCCCTTTTTAATGATTCAGCTGATTAAAAATTAGCTTGCATGCCACCTAGTTTAAGCAGCTTGTTATTTATATTCCTATCCAGATCATTTAAATATATTAAACATAGCTGTGATTCCAGCACTGATACCTTCAGAATACCACTTTTAACATTACCTAATTCTGAGGTGATTTTGCACTCATCTACACATAACCCTCATTTCTGTTAGTTTGATGCCCAATATGGGACTTTATTAAATGCCTTTTGAGCATCTAGATAAGTAATAATATATTCACTTCACTACCGATCATATGGTTTTGTTGCTTCCTTCTACAGTAGAGTTCCTGTATATTAGTAAAACAGAACCTCCCTTATACTCGTCTCCAACTTTGTGATTTAGCCAGATTTCTGTTACTGCTATAATGTACTTATGCTCAGCTACATACAACATTATTTATTTATTTATTATTTTTGATATTTCTAGCATTAAGTTAAGCTATTTTTAATATGTTGCTTATTTTACTTTTGCATTTTTAAACTTTGTGTTAAAAATAACATTACTATGCTCATTCATTTTTACATTATTGTTCATCCCTTCATGTACACTTCTAAACCTGGCCTGTCCTAAATTCCCTTTCACACTGTCTGGATTTTTAATGTTAACTTCACAATGTCACTTTTTATTGTTAATTTTACACTCTCACTTTTTAAACTCTGCATTTCAGTAATGCAGACCTAGGACTAGCCAGATCTCTGTAGGCCGATACACCTTTTATTGGTCCGGTCGCTCTGATTGCTGTCATATTTAGGAAGTAGCTGTTACCTTAGAAGATCATCTCCTTCCAATAGTATCCAATGTCACTTCTTTCAATCATTATTATGAGACACAGATTACGGCACTTTCTGTGTGCCTTGTCTGTTATCTCGTTTGTTATCTCAGTGTATGCTCCGAGTGCGTTGAGTGATGTCTTGGTGAGGGAGACATTTTATTCACAACTTGGCTCAGCGGTTGATGGGTGCCTGTGAGGTGACACACCTCTGATCATGGGTGACTTCAATGGTACTGACAGGGAACTGCCACTGACAAGGCTGGCAATGAGGATTGTGTCGGTCCCCATGGGTCGGGTGACCATGGTGAAAGTGGCTCTTAGATCCTTAACTTTGCAAAAGGTCAGGTGCTGGTGATCGCTGAATCCTGGTTCCAGTGCCCTGAGTTGCATCATTGGACTTGGTACTCCAATACTGGTGGTGCGGTGAAGAAGATCAATCACATCCTTGTGGGCAGACGCTGGAAGCTCTTACAAAACTGCAGGGTCTACAGAAGTGCCTAGTTTGCCAATTCTGACCACAGACTTGTTGTTGCTACTCTGAAGATCCAGCTTCCAGTAGGCTACCATCTACTAGAAAAATGAGGCTGGACCTGGCCAGACTCCAAAATAGAGCTGTTTCTGATGAATCTACATGCAGTTTGTGTGAGGAACTTAAGGACTTGGGTGCAACTGACGATCCTAATGTGATGTGGGAGACCTTCCGTAATCAGACCCTGAAGGTTGCTGAAGGTCGTGTTACCAGTGTTCCCAGAAGGAGGTGTTTCTTCTCACAGGGCACGCTGGATATCATCAAAAGGAGTCACAGCATATGGCTTGATAGTAACTCCAATCTGCACCGGGAACTAAGAAGGATTTCTGCAAGGGCCAACTCAGATAAGGAGGTATTTGTTAGAGGAATCTATTAGCAAGTGACACACCATCTATGGCCTAGTGACCCACGTCCTGTTTACAGAGAAATCAAATCATTATGGACATCTTAATCTGTTCCTCTGAGAGATGCAGTCAGAGCAGCTGATGGAACAGTCCTTATGGATAACACTGCAGTTGTGACCTGCTGGGATGGCTACTTTGACCAGCAGTTTAAAGTTGATTGTCTGGCTAAGACATTAGATATCTCTGGGTCTATGGTTCTTAAGGTTGTCCCTCCAATTAGATGTGAATCACTCAGTCTCACTGTGGGGAAAGCTGCAGGATCTGTGGTATCTGGGGCTGGTGGTAAGGCTGTACTCCTTACATTGCAAGCAACCTTTGCTTGTATTTGGGAGACGGGCGTCATCCCAACTGACTGGAAAATTGGACTTGTCGTTCCTATCTGGAAAGGGAAGAGTGATTACTTGGACTGCAGCAACTACAGGGGGGCAACTCTACTCTCGGTGCGGGGTAAGATCCTTGCTAAAGTCATCCTCAATAGGAGTTGTAATCACTTGCTCACTTATCAGCGACTGGAACAGTCTGGTTTTATGCCTAAGTCTATCATCAACTTCATCCTGGCACTGTGGGTTCTCATGGAGTGCAGACTTGAATATCAGCAGAGTTTCTTTGTTGCCTTTGTCAATTTTCATGAAGTGTTTCATAAAGTGATCGAGCTGTCCTGTGGGACATCATGAGACCTGGTACAGTAAGTACTGTGCAGAGTGGAGGCAGAACCTCTGCATTTTCCTAGTTTATTCTGAGGTTCATTAGGGGTGTGTTCTTGTTCCATCTCTGTTCAATGCTTGCACGGACTAGGTGTTGGGAAAGATTGTGAGGACCAGCGGCTGTGGGGAATCTGTTGGTGAAGAAAGAATTACTGATATTGACTTTGCTGATGATGCTGTGATCTTCATGGAGTCGATGGCGTCTCTGATCGTGGCTCTCGAAAGACTGATCAAGGTCTGAGTGTCTAGCCTTGCAAGTGTCCTAGATAAAAAGATCCAGGCCTTTAATGACCTTTTAGGCACAGCCATCAGCAGTGTGTCTGTCTGCAGAGAGAGTGTCGACCTTGTCAAGAGGTTTACTTACCTTCGCAGTGAAATTCATGTCTCTGGTGACTCTTCCAATTAAGTCAGCAGACAGATTGGGAAAGCCTGGGGGGTCATGAGGTCGCTGAAGAGGGATGTGTGGCGCATCCAATATCTATGCAAAAGAATGAGGGTCCAAGTTTTTAAAGTCCTAGTGCTTCCTGTTTTGCTATATGGTTGCAGAAATGGATGCAATCCAGTGACATGAGACAAAGACTGGACTCCTTCGGTACTGTGATGTTTTGGAGAATCCTTGGGTACTGTTGGTTTGACTTTGTGTTGCATGAGCAGTTGCTCATGAGTCCCAAAAAAGGCACATTACCTGCATTGTGAGGGAGCATCAGTTGGCATGATTCCCCGAGGCTCGCAGGATCCTCATTGTTGATGACCTGAGGGGCTAGACCAGGCCAAGGGAATGACCCACGTATAACCTGGCAGTGGCAGATGGATGGTTATTTCCAGATGGTGGGACTGGACTGCATGTCTTCCTGGGGGGCTGCCAACCAGGATCCCGAGCTGTTTTGTCATGTGGTGGGTGCGGCGATGCGCTGTACCAGTGCACACTCCGCAACTTGACCTGACTTTTTAATGTTAATGGATTTCTAATGTTGATTTCACTTAAACTTTTGTTTATTTCACACTCTGCATTTTTATTGTTAATTGCACGCTCTCCCTTTTTGTTAATTTAACGCTCTTACTTTTTATTGTCAGTTTCTCATTCTCACTTTTTGTTAATTTCATACTCTGGATTTTTATATTCTAATTTCACACTCTTACTTTTTATTGCTAATTTTACACTCTCACTAAATGTTATGAGGGACATTCAAAAAGTTTCTGCACATTTATATTTTCGTTGGAAAGGGTGAAGGAGGAGTAGTATTTGGGCATTAAAAAGTTGGTACAACGCTGGGAAAATTGCATCGAAAATGAAGGTGACTATGTAGAAAAGTGATGTAATTTGTTTTTGAAATTTTTATTTAATAGAGTTAAAAAAAGTGCAGAAACTTTTTGAACGTCCCTCTTATTTTCATGCTCTGGATTTCAAATGTTAATTTCACACTTTTACTTTTTGTTAATTTCATGCCCTGGAGTTTTAAGTGTTAATTTCACACCCTCACTTATTAATTTCAAGCTGTCATTTTTTATTGTTTATTTCAAGATCTGGATTTGTATTGTGATTTTTCATGCTCTAACTTTTCATTTTTAATTTCTTGATGTTACTTTTTATTATTAATATCACTTTTTCACTTTTTGTTAATTTTACACTCTCACTTTTTCTTGTTAATTTTACACTTTTTGCTGTTATTTTCAACATATCACCTTTTACTGTCAATTACTTTATCTGGGTTTCAATTGTTAATTTCACACTCTCACTTATTTTTACTGTCACTTTTTATTGTTAATTTCATGCTGTTGCTTGTTAATGTTAATTTTGCACTTGTTGTTTTTTGCCCTGTTTTGCCTTTGCACCATCATAAATAAGTGTCTGTGTAGGAAATTAGACCAGTAATACCTTACATTCACTGGAATAAATATGCTTGTCAGTTTGTTTAGAGGTAATTCTAGACATGCCTTGGTAAAACATACTTTTAAAATATTAAACTCCATAGCTTATTATGGGAACACTTACCTCGAGTATAATCCATTTTGATCCTATAGTTTCCATTACTGTAAGTGAATATTGTTCAATTTTGGCTTTAAATTTAGTTGGAATATTACTGGGAAAATCTATTTTGTATTCCTTGTGGCAGTAGAATAATTTGCAATTTGATGAACTTCTGAAAGATACTAAGAAGAAACTACAGAATTTAAGGCCTCTTAAATTATTAGTTCTTGTAGGTATACAGTATCATGCAGAATGAGAGACAAAACTAAACTTCTATGACATCTTGCGTCATCTGTAGGTGGTCGTCATTTAATGAAAAGAAATTTCAAATTTATAAACATGGATCATTCATGTCAAATCCAGCAGCTGGTCCCTTATGTTTGCTTAGCGGGTTTAGAATCCAGTAGCTGTGTATTTTCGGCAGCAGTTGAAATCTGCTATAAAAGATGCCACAGTTCATTTATTTGTAGTGAAAGCTTTTTTGTGGTATCCACAATTTCTTAAGTCATTCCCAGTTTTCTCAAAAGGTATATATAACTACTTTCTTTGGATATTGTTGAATATTTATCAGCTTAGAAGGTTGTATGTTTTCAGAGGCACGAGAGGATATAGAAAAATGCTAGAATAAAACACTGATAACCAATTACATCTTCCCATTAAGGGCACATGTGGCACTGTCACCCCATTCACCAGAAGATGTCTCTGCTCTGCAAAAAAAGTAGTAAACTCACTTCAGTAACTTAATGTATCGTTAACATATTTATTGCAAACTTAGCTTTTCAAATATATTAATTTTTCTTTGTGTCTGGCAACACTAGCCTGTTTCCTAGTTGCTTGGGCAGGCTCTTGAACCCTGCAGTGTTCTAGGCATAACCTTGCTCATGTGTCTGCTTGTAGAGCCTGAGTTTTCAGTTTCACCTTGGGGCTTTAGTGCAGGATCCTTTTAAATGACCCATTGACTGTGTTTGTTTTTGGCACAATATAAAAGGTGCATGAAAAATGTACCTCTCTTGGCAGCAACCGGATGATTATTTTCATCTAAATCAAGCACTACCTCTGGGGTTTGTCTGCATCTCTAAATCCCGTTCTTCGGGAAGGGGAGGCGGTCTTGCAATAATTCACTACAAAGACCTAAAATTATCACTGATACCTCTTCCAGTGTATCCATTCTTTGAACTGTTAGCTGGTAAATTCTGCGGACCTTCACCTACTATAATTGCTGTTTTAATTAGACCTCCTAAACTATCAAGTGTTTTTATTGCAGAAATTTTTACTGTTTTAACAACTTTGTGTGCAATATCTCCTAATGTCATCCTTATGGGTGATTTTAACATATACTTTGACATGTCAACTTATGCACTGACAAATGATTTTAATGAAATTCTTGACTGGTTTAATTTAATTCAATATGTCAACTTTTCAACTCATAACTAGGGTCATATTTTAGACTTAGTTTGCTGCTCTAGTATCAAACTTCACAATCTTATTCCTATTGAATTACCTATCTCGGATCACAAAATGATTACATTTGATATTAGCTTACCTCTCAGTAAAATAAAGGTTAAACGTGTGATTTAATTTTGTAATGTCAAGCATGTAAACCAGAGAGCCTTATAAATTTATTGCAATTACAGCCTGGTTCTCCTTCTGCTACCACACCATCAGAATTAGTAGACTATTACAATACTGCTTTGTCTTCTGCCTTCGATACACTAGCTCCCTTAAAATCATGTACTGTTTCATTTATTCACACTGCTGCCTGGTTTACATCTGAACTCTGTCAGCTCAAAGCCATAGGCCAACAGTTGGAGTGTCTAGCTAAAAATACGGGTCTTGTTGTACATAAGGAAATGTATTCAGATCATATGTTAAAATACAAAAATGCTCTCTTTGCTGCCAAAACTGTATACTATTCTGACATTATCAATGCAGGAGGGAAAATACTAGAGCTCTTAATAGGCTAATTACACCACCAGAAAATGTCGCTCACCATAACTTCTCTGTTAAATACTGCTCTACTTTTTTGGATTTCTTCAACTCAAAAATTAAAAAAATCCACCAGCAACTTGCTTCCTCTATTTCAGCAGAAACCCAACCACCTTATTCTCAGATTTCAGTTTACCAGCTGAAAATGATATCTCGGAGCTTATAACAAAATCAAATTCTTCCACATACAGTGGAACCTCGGTTCACAAACGTCTTGGTACACGTACAACTCGGTTTACGACCAAAAAGTTTGCCAGACTTTTGCCTCGGTTCACGACCACACACTCGGTATACGAACAAGACAGTTTCCCTTTCGGTTTGTGTGCGCTATTGATTTCCGCACATGTTGCATTGTTCTCGGTCAGACGTGCGTGCTTGCACATGCGTGCATGCTTTCGCTCTGAACTCTTTGTGCTCTATTTCATTTCCCTTCTAGTTCATACACACCGATTACTGTATTTAAGCACGTGTTGAGCTGCTCCCTGTTCATTGTTCTCAGTCAGACGTGCGTGCTTTATCTGTGATCTCTTTGTGCTCTACAGTATTTCATGTGCTTTTGCAGTTAGCCATGACTTCTAAGCAAGTGAAGAGTGGTGAGAAGAAAGTTTTGCAGAAAATTGAAATCGAAGTAAAGAAAGAAATTATTGAAAAGTATTGAGCATGGCATTCGTGTTACTGATCTTGCCGCCGAGTACAAGAAGTCAAAACCTATGATTTTGACTATTCTAAAGCAGAAAGAATCTATGAAAGCAGCTGATGTTGCAAAAGGAGCAGTGTTAACCAGGCAGAGACCTCAAGTGCTGGAAGAGGTGGAAAAACTGTTTACCAGTTTACTCATTTACCAATTTGAGAACTCTCGTGCTTTCAAGCAGCACAATGTAAACAAAGCCAGGCTGCCAGTGATGTGGAGGGCAAACATAAATGGTTGGGTCACAAGGACTTTGTTTTTGGAATGGCTGCATGAGGCTTTTGCTCCCACCAGCTAAACAGCTAAAAACACCAGAAACCCAAGAAATCACACGAGAGAAAACACCTGAAGGAAAACATCCCTCCATCACGGAGCCAGACTCTCCCTCAAAACTGTAACCTCCTCTCCACCCAGTTCCTCCTCACTTCTTGCCAGAACTCAACTCATGCAAGGTTAGTTTTCTTGGTGGTTTATGATTAGTTTTTGTATTACGGATTTTTCAAATGTTCATTTTTCGGTTCGTAGCGTGAATTGTTGTGGTATTACTTTTCACTTTTTTCAAATGTTCATTTTTTTTCCCCTGTGCTTAAAACTCATTAAAAAAAGAGTTTATACAGCAATCAGTTGCAAGGCTATAGCGCGAACTCCTGTAATGTTATTTTCTTGGTTGCTTGTGGTTGGTTTTTAAATAAAGTTCGGATTTGTTCAAATGTTCCTGTGCTTAAAACTCATTAAAATAAAGTGTTTATACAGCGATCGGCTTGCAAGGCTATAGCGCGAACTGCTGCAATGTTACAGAGAGGGAGAGAGAGCGTGTGCTGCTGAGAGAGAGAGAGCGAGAGAGAAAGCGAGCGAGCACGTGCTGCTGAGAGAGAGAGAGAGAGAGAGGGTGCGTGCTGCTGAGAGAGAGAGAG
>JANRMT010062821.1:439288-461103 GCA_026402145.1 Polypterus bichir lapradei | reverse complement strand
GACTAACAAAACAGCACAAGGTTCGAGCCGCATGTAGACGGACTTTTTTTGTTCTTCAAAGTTACCAAAGCGCCGTGCGCTCAGTTTATCAGCAAAGTGCGTATTTGGGAACACCGTAGTGACGACTTGGTTCAACATTACTTGGCAACAGGGAAAGTGGGGCAAGTTGCACTGGTGAATTTGTGTCTCCCATAAAAGCAGCTTCACTTGAAATCACTTTGTGATTGTGCACGGGTAAAAACGTCCGCTGAAGTGTCAGATTCTTATTTAATTCTTCTGCTTTCTGTATCTTCTGCATTGCATTCAGGTCTTTTAGGTTACCGTGATGTTTTGTCTCATAGTGCCGTCTTAGATTAAATTCTGTAATTACAGCCACATTAGCTCCACAAATGAGACACACGGGTTTAACGACAATGTCAGTAAACATATACTCAGCCTCCCATCGGTTTTTAAAGGCTCTATTTTCAGAATCAACTTTTCTCTTAAGCATCGTGTGGGCTAGCTTCGCAATAACTTGCAAGCTAGACTTGATTAACGCGGTAAGTGTTCGGCCAGGCAGGTGAAGCGCTGCATTATGGGATCTGTAGTTTATTGTGTTACCAGCGCTTCATATACCCGGGCCATTAATAACAATAATACAGTATATAAAATGATCTCGCGGGCCGGATATAATTACACGCCGGGCCGGATGTGGCCCGTGGCCCTTGAATTTGACACATATGGACTAAATAGAACTTGAAAAGATATATTTTTCCGTACATCGAGCCCGCGTGCTAATGTGGTTTTGCCTGCATGCCTCAATAAGTGCCCCTCCCCTCGCTCTTAGTTTTTTACCGTTCATCTAATGAATACACTGAGTATGGCTTTACCAAAACAATCATTGATTGCGAATAAAGTATTCATTATTCGAGTATGTAGATCAGGGTATATATATATATACATATACATATATATATATATATACCCGCGTATCGCAGCGGAGACGTAGTGTGTTAAATAAGCTATGAAAAAGATTCGTTTCTTACTGCATCAATAAACAGCTCGTCTTCTTCTTTATCTGAGACCTGACACACTGCATGCACGGGTTTTTTTTTAACACTGTCTTCCTTTAGCGGGACATTCACTTTTTCCACCGTGTGCTTTGTTTCTGCAGTAGCTGTACTTATTACATACTTATCTTGTATTTATCAGACGCTTCATATTTTTTTGCTGCCTTTTCAATTGTGTAATTCGGTTTCTTGCTTTTTGTCTGTGCACTGCGTCAGTTCACATGAGCCGCTCGGTGTTCATGCATCGAAGTTTCCCAGCTGTGCTGTTGCCATGTCGTGCTATGTCCATGGCTGTATCTAATGCTACCGAAGTCCCGGTACTTAAAACTTTCTCTTGCAGTTTCGCTGAGTTTGTGCCAAACACCACCCTGACTATCTCATCTTCCTCTCCATAAGCACAGTCCTACACCCGTGAATAATTTACCCGTGGCAGTTTGCTATTGGATTGCCGCTGACGGACGGCCTTATATGGGCAGGCACTAAATTACAAACGCCAGCGGCAGCCTGTCTATGAACTTAATTTAAAGTGTAGGTTTACACTGTGCTTTGTTTCCGAAGTAGTAGAACTCAGGAATATGGTTGTATATATCACTCGCTCGCTTCTTATTGTTTTGCTACCTTCTCAATTATATAATGCATGTTTACTTCAGCGCTTTTTGGGGCTCTTCCTGGTTTTCTACGTACTGCGTGATTACGTGGGAGGCGTGATTATGTCAAACTCCGCCCCCACGGGTTTCAAGCTCATCTCCATTACAGTAAATGGAGAAAAAACAGCTTCCAGTTATGACCATTACGTGTAGAATTTCGAAATGAAACCTGCCCAACTTTTGTAAGGAAGCTGTAAGGAATAAGCCTGCCAAATTTCAGCCTTCTACCTACACGGGAAGTTGGAGAATTAGTGATGAGTGAGTGAGTGAGTGAGTGAGTGAGTGAGTGAGTGAGTGAGTGAGTGAGTGAGGGCTTTGCCGTTTATTAGTATAGATATATATATATATATATATATATATATATATATATATATGAGAGAGAGAGAGAGATATGACAACAACACTCATATCAATGACAAAATAATTACATTAACAATCATGTTACGTTATTTTTAAAATATTTCCTTTTCTTTTTCATAACTTCTTTAACACACTACTTCTCCGCTGCGAAGCGCGGGTATTCTGCTAGTTTATGTAAATATAATTAAGGAAAGACTGAGCTATTTTGATTTCTGCACTTTTGACCCATCTTACAGTCACAGAAGCACAGAACCAGTCAATGACACATTTAACATTTCCTTGACCCTTGCCAATCATGTTCCCCAAAGCAGACGCCTGCTATCACCTGTTACCAATCATCAACACTGTAAGTTTTTTTCAGCACTTTATAGTCCTTTCTGTCATACACATAAAACAAGACACACATTTGCTTTACATATATGTTCAGTAATAATAATAGTAAATAACAGTTTGGTTGGGAGCATGCACTGATAATGCTTTGCCACACCTACCACACAGCGAACCATCTGGATTGGGACCCGAATGCAGTGAGTGACAGCTCAGCACCACACTGGAATAGTGTGAGGTTTTTAATGATGGTGGAGTGCCAATCCTGCCACAAACCCCCAAGTTCTTCCTGTAAATTGGAGGACTTGCTCACAGAGCTGGATGAAGATTAACGTCATACCCAGAAAAAAGCAACTGCAGGTTAAGAGCCTTGCTCAAGGGCCCAACAGAGTAGAATCACTTATAGGATTCAAACTGGCAATCTTCCGATTTCCAGTGCAGATCCCTAGCCTCGGAGCCGACACTGTGCCCTTGTAATAATAGTAGAGTTGCAATAATGAGAAAAAACACCTGGGCATTAGAGTCAGAAGGTATGTCGCCTCACATTATTTGAGCTCTCTTTTGCCATCTCATGCATTAGTTGCTCTCAGTCTATTTTATCTGCACTGATACATGTTACACTGACCAAATGTAACAGAGAACACTGACAACATACATCTATATACTGTATAATAAATCTATTGTTTACTGAAACATTTAACTGCCAAATATAAATCTACAAAGCATAACATTTCAGTCAAACGATTATTTTTGTCATCAGCAAAACGCACCATAACTACTATACATTTTGTTAATTTTTGTTTATTCTTACCAAACATTACATATCTACACAACTAATGAACATGGGTAATATGTTCAAAAATAAATTAAAATAAAACAATGTAAATAATATTAATAAACAAACTGAGAAGCACTTGTTTTTAGGAAATGCCAAAAGAGCTCACAAGCTGTCATTTAGGACAGAACACATTGTTAATGGTATGCCCTCTCTATACTGAGATTACACACATTCCATACAAATTCACAACATTCTTGATCTTTGATCTTATATTTAATTGTCAATATCATAGAATTTAAGTTATATTAAGAAAATGACAAGTCTGTTTCAGTCAGTTCAATAAAATTTTCCTTTAAAATGTCTGAGTATACAGAATATGAGCCAAACTTTCAATGATGTGATTCTGTATGCAGTGATGAATAATACATGACACTGAGTAATTATAATCTATACTAATAAAAGGCAAAGCTCTCACTGATTCACTGACTGATTGACTGACTGACTCATCACTAATTCTCCAACTTCCCGTGTAGGTAGAAGGCTGAGATCTGGCAGGCTCATTCCTTACAGCTTACTTACAAAAGTTAGGCAGGTTTCGTTTCGAAATTCTACGCATAACGGTCATAACTGGAACCTGCTTACGTGCATACTGTATATACGGCCATAGCCTGCAGCTCGGTTGCCGTGTGAGGCAGAGTTGCGTCCCTCATCATCACGCCTCCCACGTAATTGAGTGCCTGCCCATATAAGGCCGTCCATCAGCAGCAATCCAATAGACACGCTGCCGCTAAATATTCACGGGTGAAGGACTGTGCTTATGCAAACGAAGATGAGATGGTCAGGGATAGACTGGTGTTTGGCACAAACTCAGCGAAAGTGCGAGTGAAACTTTTAAGTGCCGGGTCTTAACTAACATTAAATAAAGCCGTGGACATCGCAAGATCGCACAACATAGCACAAGCACAGCTGAGAACCTTTGATGCATGTACTCCGAGCGGCTCACGTGAACTGACTGTGAAAGCAGTACGCAGAGAACAAGTGAGAGCTCCAAGGAGGGCTGAACAAGAAATGCATTACACAATTGAGAAGGCAGCAAAAGAATATGAAGCGAGTGACGCATACAAGCATTTTCATAAGTGCAGCTACTGCGGAAACAAAGCACAGTGTAAACCTTAAGGTTAAATTAAGTTCATAGATACGCTGCCGCTGGCGTTTGTCATGCCTACGACGAATACGATATTCGCGAGATACAAGTTTAATGAGAAGACACAGGGTATAAACGAGACTTTTGATCACTTTGTAATGGGGTTAAAATTGCTGTAACGGAGTTAAAATTGCTGGTGAGGGACTGTGCTTATGCAAACGAAGATGAGATGGTCAGGGATAAAATAGTGTTTGGCACAAACTCAGCAAACGTGCGAGAGAAACTTTTAAGTGCCGGGTGTGAGCTAACATTAAATAAAGCCGTGTACATCGCAAGATCGCGCGAGATAGCACAAGCACAGCTGAGAACCTTTGATGCATGTACTCCGAGCGGTCTCACGTGAACTGACTTTGCAGGACTGGGAAAGGTAAACCTGTGCATGCAGTGTGTGATGTCTCAGCTAAAGAGGAAGACGAGCTGCTTATTGATGCAGTAGGACAGAAACGACCCTCTGACGCTGAACAAGCCTTTGTACACATATCAATAGGAAAGCAAGGTGTAAAGCTTAAGTTTAAAATACGTTCATAGACATGCTGCCGCTAAATATTCGCAGGCAAATACACAACTTAATACCGGGAATACCTGTTAAACGTCTTAGATTCATGAGTACCGATTTGGGTGGTGATCACTTCGATGAATGAGACCTGTTCAAAAAACGCATAACACAATTGAGAAGGCAGCAAAAGAATATGAAGCGAGTGACGCATACAAGCATATTCATAAGTGCAACTACTGAGGAAACAAAGCACGGTGTAAACCTTAAGTTTAAATTAAGTTCATAGACAGGCTGCCGCTGGCGTTTGTCATGCCTACGACGAATACGATATTCGCGAGATACAAGTTTAATGAGAAGACACAGGGTATAACCGAGACTTTTGCTCACTTTGTAACGGGGTTAAAATTGCTGTAACGGAGTTAGAATTGCTGGTGAAGGACTGTGCTTATGCAAATGAATGGGAAGACAAGGTGTGAAGCTTAACTTTAAATTAGGTTCATGGACACGCTGCCGCTGGCGTTTGTCATGCCTAAGATGAATACGATATTCCCAATGATACAAGTTTAGTGAGAGGACGCAGGATATAAACAAGACTTTTCAACACTTTGTAACGGAGTTAAAATTGCCGGTGAAGGACTGTGCTTATGCAAACGAAGATAAGATGGTCAGGGATAGAATAGTGTTTGGCAAAAGTGCAAGAAAAACTTTTTAGTGCCGGGTCTGAGCTAACATTAAATAAAGCCATGCACATCGCAAGATCGCACAAGATAGCACAAGCACAGCTGAGAACCTTCGATGCATGAACTCCACGCAGCTCACGTGAACTGACTTTGCAGGACTGGGAGAGGTAAACCTGTGCATGCAGTGTGTGATGTCTCAGATAAAGAGGAAGACGAGCTGTTTATTGATGCAGCAAGAAAGGAACAACCCTCTGGATCTGAACAAGCCTTTGTAGACATATCAATAGGAAAACAAGGTGTAAAGCTTAAGTTTAAATTAAGTTCATAGACACACTGCCGCTAAATATTCGCAGGCAAATCCACAACTTAATACCGGGAATGCCTGTTAAGTATCTTAGATTCACGAGTACCGCTTTGGGTAGTGAACACTTCAATGAATGAAACCTGTTATCTTTACAACAGTTGACAAACACGGAGTATAACTTGAACACAACACATCCTCCAAATACGAACCTGATTGAAAGAAATAATGATAATCAAATCCTTGATGACAGCAACACGCATAACAGTGACAAAACAATTACATTGACAATCATGTTACGTTGTTTTTAAAATGTTTCCTTTTCTTTTTCATAACTTCTTTAACACACTACTTCTCCGCTGCGAAGCGCGGCTATTTTGCTAGTGCATAATAACAATAAAAATTAAAAATGACATCTTCCTAAAATGGACACCTTAAATATAGACATTTCAGTATGTAATTTAAGAGGCATGTGTGTGCATTGCCATATTGAGTTAAGAACTAAGTAAGCCCTGTGTTAAATTAAACAGAAACTTGAACAATATTTAACAATATACTGTATAGTTCAACAACTGAATATAAGTAAATGAAGTGCTTGTCTAATGTCACTAACAATGAAGTATTGATTGGCTGAAGCTATTTATAGTAATTTGACCTAAAAGGGAAGTGTCGTTTAGCAGGCATGTCAAACATGCGGCCCGTGGGCTGCATGCGGCCCTTTGCAGGCACACCTGCGGCCCGCACCTCTATCACATAGAGGTGTTAATAGTCATACCCACGTCAACAACCTGCCATGGTAAATGCATTGTTTGGACGCATTTGTTTTGATTGTAGAGTGGCGGTTGGTTCACTCAAGCTGCCATATATTCTGCAGTAGCGAGAATTTATTTTTGTAATAAAATCAGAATGGTTCGAGGGATATTTATAGCCATATTGAGCAGTGACTAATCCTACCGCTTCTCTGCAAAAAAATATCGATTAGTTCAAGGTTAAAAAATCTGACAGGAGCTAGGGCTACCTGCAGTGAATACAGTAATCCCTTGCTATATTGTGCTTCGACTTTCACGGCTTCAATCTATCGTGGATTTTATATGTAAGCATATCTAAATATATAACGCGGACTTTTCGCTGGTTCGCTGATTTCTGCGGACAATGGATATTTTTATTTCTGGTACATGCTTCCTCAGTTGGTTTGCCCAGTTGATTCTATACAAGGGATGCTATTGGCAGATGGCTGAGAAGCTACCCAATCAGAGCACGCAGTTAAGTTCCTGGGTGCTGATTGGTTCAGCGACGGAGCGCCAAATTTGATTCCGCTGCGTTAACCAGGAAATCTCGTCTCGTTCATTCAGCATCAAGGTGTTTCGCTGTATAAATAAAGAGTTAACTTTTGTGCTGTTTTGTGTTTATCTTTGTGCATAGTCAAGCACTTTATTATGGCTCCAAAACGATCTGCTCCTGCTGCTGCTTCAGGTGCTGTGCTCAAGCGCCAACGGAAGATGTTAATGATTGCCGAAAAGGTAAAAGTTTTGGATATGTTGAAGGAAGGGAACAGCTACGTAGAACGCCATTACGGCATCAATGAGTCCACGGTTCTTTTTTATTTAAAAGGGAGGAAAAGATCTATGGCTGCAGTGTCCTTTAACCAGGGCACAAAACAAGTTGTAAGTGGACATAATAAGGCAGTAGTCCGAATGGAATCTGCTTTAGGGATTTGGATTGAAGACTGCTGGAAGAAGAACAACGGCAGTGCTACAGAGTCGCCTGAAGAGGCTCCTTTAAAAGAGCTGTAATGCTCTCCTTTGTTGTGTAGTAATATTAAACTCATCATTATCGGACAAGTCATCGTGTCATTGTTGGTGAGTAACCATAATTAATTTTCTACATACAGTACTTAGTACATGTACGTAAGTTTAGTGTCACTGTACACACATTTTACTGTATACAGTCTTTCTTGCATTGTATGTACTTATTGCTGGTGGCCTGTCTATCGTAATGGCTGTAACATATGTGATATCGGAGATGCTCGATATCTTTAAAATAATATTTAGGTTTTACTGTATATAAATAGTGTGTTTGCATACATAATTTCAATGAATTTTACCTAATATCTAAGAGAATACAAAGGGTTTATGCTGTATAACTGTGTGGGAAATGTTTATAAGAATGGGGGAGAGTTTATAAGGGCTTGAAATATATAAAAATAACCATATAAACATATGGTTTTTACTTTGTGGATTTTCACTTTTCGCGGGGGTTTCTGGAACGCAACCCCCGCGATAGAGGAGGGATCATTGTAATATAGTCGGATTCCATAGCAACGCTTTGCAATTACACTGAGACTTTGCCGGCCAGCTTTTCTAGACCACCCCACAAACAAATTTGACGGGTATCCCAGTGACAGAAAATCGATTGTTTGCTTTCGGATTATAGAGAGAACAGCGGGATGTTCTTTGTAATCCGAATTTATCATTCCTAAAGTTCTCAGATTCCATATTCCCTTTAAAATGGCTAGTGCTCCTCCAGCTAAGTGAAAAAGAAAACTGAATGAAGAAGGGCGAGTGTTTCAAGAAAAATGGGAATTACAGTATTTTTGCACAATGGTAAATAGAAAGATACATTGTTTAATTTGCAACAACAGCATTGCCACGCCCAAAGAGTACAACTTGAAAAGACATTATGAAACGAGCCATTGATCTTATGATAAATATGAAGGCCCAATGCGTGTATCAAGACTCAAGGAACTGAAGGTTAACTTGAGACAGCAACAGACCTTTTTTACGAAAATTGAGAAAGGCAATGTTGCTTCCGTTACTGCAAGCTATGAACTCAGCCAAATTATAGCCATTAGTGAGAAATCTTACAGTGAAGGAGATTTTGTAAAGCAATGCCTTGTAAAAACGGCTCAAATTGTGTGTCCGGAGAAAGCACACTTATTCAAAGATATTTCATTAACCAGAAACACTGTTGCTGGACGGGTTTATTAAATGTCAGGTGATTTGAAACAACAGTTAAAGGCCGCATCATCAAGATTTGAACATTTTTCTATTGCTATTGATGAGACCATTGACATCACTGGAATAGCACAGCTTGTGGTTTTCATCAGGGCCTGTGACAGTGAATTTAATATTTATGAAGAACTGATTGAACTGATCCCCATGCATGACACTACAACAAGCCAGGACATCTTTTTGAAAGTCGAGCAGGTTCTGCATGACTATGTTTTGGATTTGAGTAAACTTGCATGCTTATCTACAGACAGTGCTCTGAATATGGTTGGCAGACATAATGGTGTTGCTGCCAAGTTATGAGCAAAAATAGAAAACTTGCATCCAGATTCATCATTTGCACATTTTCAAGGCATTATTCATGAGCAAAATTTGTGTTCAAAGATTTTAAAATTGGATCAAGTGCTTAGTTTGGTCACAAAGACACTGAACTATATCAGGGGCTGTGCTCTCAACTACCGTCAATTCAGCCAGTTGCTGGAAGATGTGGATAATTAGTTAACAGATGTTCCATTCTACACAGAAGTCCACTGGTTGTCATGTCACAAAGTGCTGAAAAGATTTTATTTGTTGAGACAACAAATAATTATGTTTTTGGAGATGAAAGGTCAAAACACAGATGGAATAAAAGATGAAAGTTGGCTCCAGGATCTGGCTTTTGCTGTGGACATTACTGCACAACTAACTGATCTTAATTTGAAATTACAAGGTAAAAACAAACTCATCACTCAGTTGTATGATGACATCAAGTGCTTCATTGTAAAACTAAGCTTATGGAAGTCACAGTTGTCAAATGAAAATTTAGTTCATTTTCCTAAGTGCAAAGAGCTGAAAAACACTGCCAATACTGAGTCTGTACTTACCTTTGCTAAGTATGACAGTCACCTAGAATTGTTATCAAAGGAATTTCAGGAAAGATTTCGTGATTTCTCATCTTTTGAACACCACTTTGCATTATTCTCAGCACCATTCACCTTTGATGTTGTCAAGGCAGAAGAAAGCCTGCAGATGGAACTATTAGAAATGCAGTCAGATTCTACACTCAGAGCAAAGTATCTTGAAGTGGGGATACCTGGTTTCTTTTCATACCTTCCTGAAAAGTTTAAAAACTTCAAAAAGTTTGCCCCAAAGATTATGGCAATGTTCGGGTTTACCTATGTGTGTGAACAGTTATTTTCCTTCATGAAATCAACAAAAACTTCTCAGAGAACAAGGCTGACTGATCAGCACTTGTCATCTCTGATCAAAGTCAGAACTGCACAGACATTTCAGCCAGATATACCAAAAATTGTCATTAAAAAGTGGTGTCAAGCCTCAGGACAAAACACTAAAAATGATTGAACAGTCGTAAATAAATATGTTCATTTTGAACTGTTGTAATTTTTGTACAATGTATTTGTTGCTGTTGCATACAAATCTATGTTGGCGTTTTAAACTCCGTTTTTTTTTTTTTCTTTTATTAAACTACTTCATTACCTTGCATTCATGAATGTGGCTAGCCACTTAACCATTTGTATGCACATCGTACATTTCTAAGTTTAAGTAATAAAAATATTCTGCAATAATTTTTATTAAATGACTTCAATTAGTTATTGTGTGTGACCCTCATGACAACACAAATGTGACCCATATGGCCCTCGGGCAACCCTCAGTTTGACATGGCTGTCGTATAGCATGCAAAAAAGAAAACACACATTAAAGCATGCTGAACACTAGTTTATGTTGTGTTTTTCTAAAATATATGTTCAGTATGAAATTGGACGTTTAATCAGCAATCCTTCTACACCAGTACCTCTAAATCTATGAAATATAATATGTTTTGAAGTGAAACTCCTTAATGTATTTTATACTTTTATTTTTTGATACTATATCAGACAAAGAAAATCACATCACAGGCACAAAAACGATCACAAATCATCAGCAACTTCACATGTCGTTTACAAGTTTTGAAACACTCTTTGTCCTTCATTTGAACTGCACATATCAACTTAGAGTTTCGAACGACATTCATCAAGCTTTGTTTGAATTGTGTAGGTCATCATATTGTGATGAAGAAAGTTTGACATTTTATTTGTACTGTGCATGTCAGATTAGTATCTTTGAACCTCATTCATTGAACATTGTTTGAACTGTGCATGTCACCTTCGAGTTTCAAGCCCTAACCTGAAATTTGTTTTGAACTGTGCATCTCATCACCGGGTTTCAAAAATTTAACAGAACTTTCAAGCAAAATGGGTTTCTGTGAATCAATAGTACATTTTAAATGATTGTGCTGGAAATTACTTGGGATTGAGAAATAAAAATATGAATTATACTTATTACAAATGACGACTAGTAGAATCCGTAATGCTATCAAAAAGAGCTTTAGTAATATAAATTATGACAACTCAGTCAACAAAATATTCAGTCACCATTCATAAATATTCCCATTGGCCTTGTTATTATTATTATTATTGATAAAGATGTATCAAAAGTATATATGTGTCTTGTTTCATGTGTGTAACAAACCTAAGATCTCTTTGACAATTTCAGTTATTGTTATGGATAACAATACCAGCAATGCGTAGATTGGGGTTTAAATTACTAAATGTTAAATTAATTAGGTGGGTTTTCTGCTTTCTTTGATTGTTAAGGGTCAGGGCAACAGAGTAAATTTGCTAGTAACTAGGATTGTGCTTATGAAAATGGAAGATTGGCTATAAATAGTACAAACAGAAGAACTGTAATTTTTATTTAAGAAAATGGTTTATTATGATGTGCTGTGGCTAAGATTACTTTGTTACAGATTAGCTATTTGGACTTTGAAGCAATGTGTTCACAAGCGAGAGATGTTGCTAGTAAAGTCAGATGCTTTTTTTGAAAACAGGTGTTTTGTTTTGGTAGAGTCCTTTTTGGCTATACTTTCTCTTTTTGTACTCTTTATTATGTGGACGTTATCAGAATGCCTCAAATTCCATTGTCTTACCACTGTTTATAAGATAAAATTCTTTACCACTTCTTCCCACCTTCCAATTCTACATCTATAATCTGAGGCAATTACATAAAACTTAAAATGAGTTGGAGTTGGAGTTAAGTTACACATTTTAATAATGTATGATTGATAATAATCATGAAATAATATTAATGAAGCAAAGTGCATGTAAATATTGGCAGCCATACAACATGATAAATGCTAGATGTGTTGTTTCAGGCAGCAAATATGGTTAAGTCATAATTTCTACTCAGCTTTCTTCAGGACAGGCCACATACCTGTCTCAATATGGCTGCTGAGTTGTGCTCCCAATTGTGTTCTCTTTATGGCCATGGTGTGAGTGAGGGAGGGGTAAAGTGACCAACTTTATACATTTCTGTCCAAATCTTTAGGCCAATAGGGTGCAGTAATACAAAAACCAATTCCAAACAGCCATACCTCAGACCAATGGGTGCACACACTGCCTTTTCACATCTGCCTTCAAGTAGTGGATTCCATTTGTTTAGCTGAAGCTTGCCAGCTATGTAGCTTTATGGCCTTCCTGGGGGTTGGCTTATAACAACGTCCTGCAAGAATCCCTTGCTAAACTGGTTTGAGCCCCCACCCCCACCCCACCCTGCAATAAATTTCACATAAAATATCCTGTCTATACAATCTTAGTATCAATTTCCCAAAAAAAGAATGTAAAATGACTGTGAAAATCAGTAACAATGACAAGGCTGTATACTGCAATGACCCTACAGATCTAGTTTAGTGGCAAAAAACTAACTGTGATAGATTTGGTAAAGAGTTAATTATATTCAAAGTGGTTATGCATAAATGAAAATTTAATACAGTATTTGCTTACTTTTTCAATGCTTTCTGATCATTTGTTTCACCTTTTAGAAGTTTATTAGTATATTTATGCCCTATAATATATACTTCCCCAACTTAATTCAAAATAATCATCTCACAAGCAAAAAATCAACCCCTTATATAGTAAAGAAATGTAAACACTGTTCAGAAATTTCTAATAGATGCATTAATTTTTTTAAACTACTTTAATTTTGGATATCGCAAATGTTATTTTTCTCCTCTACAGATCATGGGTTATTGGAGCTATAGCACTTCTCTGTCTCTTGGGATTAACGTGGGCTTTTGGACTAATGTACATCAATGAAAATACTGTTATCATGGCTTATCTCTTTACCATATTCAACTCTCTACAAGGAATGTTTATTTTTATATTCCACTGTGTCCTCCAAAAGAAGGTAAGTCTGAATGAAAGTTTTTTGTTTGAATTTGCAATTTTGAATTTCAGCATTAAATATGCAGTTGTTTTCATTACACAGATAAAATATAAAAATATCCATATATTTATATATTCCCTGGCATCTTCAGAAGGAAACTCTATGTAGATGACCTAGCACAGTGATGGCGAACCTTTTAGAAACCGAGTGCCCAAACTGCAACCTAAAACTCACTTATTTATCACAAAGTGCCAACACGGCAATTTAACCTGAATACTGACAGGTTTAACCTGAAAACTCATACATTAACATCTTTTGTCTTAAAAGAAAAACATAATAACAGAGCTTTCAATGATACAAACAACTTTTTATTGAAAGGTAAAAGTCTGCATTCGGTATGGTTTTGAACAATTAATGTGATTTTTGCTGTTGTATGCATGCTGATAATTTGTCTAACCTTGGCTCACACTTTGTAAGTTTGAGAGCAACACATGCAGCACTCAGGTCATCTGTTAGTCTGTTTCTGGTGTCAGATTTGATAGAATTCAGCGGTTCTCAAACTGTGGGCCGCGCAAAGTAACAAAAAAGGGGGCACGAATGTTGCCATATGTGGCGTAAGTTCGGTATTCGTAGGGAAATTTTAAACTTGTAGCGGTGTATTGGCAGCAAAAAATATAGGTGTACATTTTATTAGGGTTTCAAAAAAACGTTTGGAGGGTCGCATTTAAAACTGTTATGAAAACTTGGGTCGCAGTACTTAAAGGTTGAGAAACGTTGATATAATTCAAAGCATGAAAACAGCTGCTCACAACCATAAGATGTTCCAAACAAAGTAAGGAAAGCAACCCCAAGTGCCCTCATTGACTTAAAATTATTTGGCAGAGAATTCCACACTTTAAGGATTCCATTTTCAGAAGTAACTGTGCTGTCCTTTGTCATCCCTTCTATCTTCTCAAGTGTTTCACGCAGGTCTTTCCCATTAACCCCCGTTTCCATTTCCATTCCCTTTCCCGTGTGCGCTCTCTCTCTCTCTCTCTCTTTCTTTATCCCCTTTCCATCCACCTCACGTTTCTCTTCTATATTACGGGGTCGTGGATCAGGTGTGGCGATTAGCATCTCCCGGCAACAATTACAGATTGGGACGACTCCTCACCTGTGCGCTTAAGCGAGGACCGCCCGCATCACAAAGCTCCCGGAAACCGCTTTGACCACTCTACCATAATCCCCTTTAAGCCGCGAGTGCGGCGATTATCTATTAAAACTGGCCTTTTCAATTTTGAGCTGTGGACCCGCTATACCACATCCCCTCCAACCCCACCACTGGAATCACAGACTCAACAGGCTGCAGTCCGTGCCGCACCCTCACGCCGCATGTGAGCCGCCCGCCTTACCCCAGACAGGAGAGGGTGGAAGCACTCCCATTGGGCTGCTGGGCAGAGGGGAGGGTGATGTGATAAAAGTCCTCCGGTGCAGGGGGAGCTGGGAGGGGAGCAGCCCGGTCCCGCATCCCTCTGGCTTTATAGTAACGAACTCTGTGCTGGGTTGAAGGCGCGCGTGCCCACAAAGAGGGCTCTGAGTGCCCCCTTTGGCACGCGTGCCATAGGTTCGCCACCACTGACCTAGCATATCAACTCAAAGACTATTCAAATTGTAGAAGTCTTTTTGTTCATAAATAGGTTCCCATAACATAATTTATGTACCCACAAGCATAGATTCTGCATTTGCGTGCAACACCAATAGTTTAACAAATGCTCTTATTTAATTTAAGTTATTTTTGTATATTTTTCTCGACTGAATGCAAGCTCACATTACTGTAACAAGTCTACAATGACACTTCCAAACTTTACAAATGACATGATGTTGTGACGATGCAAGTTTGCTGCATGCTCCCATCATCCATTCCGGGAGCCCTTGAACCCTGCACTGTTGTTAATGTTACCGATGAGCATGGCAGTGAGACACAACAAATGGAGCAAGGGGATGGTGTAAAAAGTGTCAAGTGCTTTTATTAAAAATAACAACAAAACAGTGTCCAAATTAAATAAAGTGCAGTGCTTTTCAAAAATCTTCAATAAATAAGTAACCTATTAAAACAGTTGTGAAGTGGAGGTTAAAAACACCATAGAAAAAACAATCCTTTTAAAAACCGACCAGGCTAAAACAACACTGGAAGCAATCCTTCTCCCATCGGGCTTTGCAACAGGAGAGTCGACATACTGTAGCGAACTCCCCTAATTGTTGGATGAGGAGTCTGTGTAAGCACCGCCCCCAGTCCCACATTACTTGTGTCAGTATTTACCCGAAACTGTAGTTGTGGATCTGGCTGTGCCAAGATGGGCGGCTCCTGCAAAGCGGTCTTCAGCCTGTCTACTGCCTCCTGGCATTCGTGTGACCATTGCCACGGGGCTTCCTTCTTGGTGAGGTGATACAAAGGAGCTGCCATGTCTGCCATGTTTGGTATAAATTTATGATACCAACCTATCATCCCCAAAAACCTCTGCAGACCTTTCACGTTGGTAGGGGTTGGATAGTCCCGTATGGCGATGGTCTTTTCGGGATCCACCTCCACTCCTCTTGCTGAAACCACATGGCCCAGGAAGGTCAATTGGGATTGCATCAGATGGCACTTCTTTAAGTGCAAGGTCAGGTTGGCTTGATGGAGACGACGAAACACTGTGTCTAGATCCTGCAGGTGTTGATCTTTTGTTGGTGAGAATACAATGATGTCGTCTATATATACAAAACAAATTTTTCGGAGTAGCCCCTTCAGAACTTGTTCCATTAACCTCTGGAATGTAGCTCCGGCATTGACCAACCCAAAGGGCATAACCCGAAATTGGTACAAACCATCAGGAGTTATCACTGCCATCTTCTTTTCGCTGTCTTCACCCATCCGTACCTGCCAATACCCAGAGCGTAGATCCAAGGTGGAAAATACTGTTGCCCCATGGAGCGATTCCAGAATGTCATGGACTAGGGGCATAGGATAAGCATCCACTCGGGTTTTAGCGTTTAGGGCTCGGTAGTCCACACAGAACCGATGTGATCCATCCCCTTTCTGAACCAACACCACTGGCGAAGCACATGGAGAAGATGATGGCTTAATTATGCCAGCCTGCAGCATCTTAGCAAGCTCTTCCCTAATAATTTGAAGTTTTTGGGGAGAGGCTCTATAAACCCGATGTTTAATGGGCAACTCGTCAGTTGTATAAATAACATGGGAGACAATCTGAGTAGTCCCCAATTGGTCTGTCCATACTGATGGCCATCAGCCTAACAATGGACGTACCTCTTCCGGTTGGTTAATTATAAGTGGGTCTATGGCCTTGTCCAGGACCTCTGCCACTGCTAAATAAAACTGGGAGATGGGTTGGCCAAGCTCTTCCGATCCTTTTCTTCCAAACTGGAACACCCACCCCCAGGCAAGCTATACTCTCCTCGAGAAGGGCAAATGGTCATCTGTGCAGCCATAATGGAATCCAACCCTAGAAGTAAGGGCATGGCCAGATGGGCATCATCCAGGATGAAAGTGTCAGTCTTCCATATCGTCTGCTGTAGTTGGTATTTGATCTGAACCTTTCCCAGAGTGACCCCTCTTCTGCCATCCGCCAGTATAAACTTGACCAAAGTGGACTCTGTCAGTTCATCCTCCGAGGTCTTAATCTTTTGCCACATACTGAGGCGCATGAGTGTAAACGTGCTCCCTGTATCCACTATGGCTTCTCCCCATAAGCCTCTCAGCTCAACTGGAACCACCAGAAGGGAAGGTTGACCAAACACCGTTGCTAGCCGACCTTCTATTGGGTCTTTCTTCTGGTATTTATTACCTGTATTGGTTGGTTCCCCCTGTTTTGTTTTTGACGGCCTAAACCCTCTTTTAGCCACCCAGTCTCGTTCCACCATGGATCCCAGTTTGATGAGATCATCCACCGTCCTCACCATGCCCCTGAGTGTCCCAGCCAGTCTCGAGTTGCATGCTCCCAATAAGCGACGCAAGATTTCTTCGTCGGTTATGTCTGGTTTCCATTTAAGACATAAGGCCTGAAACTCATATGCAAAGTCCCGAATGGCCTGCCCTGGTTGCTGTTCCATTTCCCGTACTCTCTGTTCCAATTCTTCATAGTAATCGGAGGGGAGAAAGGCATCTAAAAAAGCTGTCTTAAATGAAGCCCAATCAGCAATAGTCCGTTTAGCAGCCTGCCACCAACAACCGACTGCTCCGTGTAGAGAGGCATTCAAAATCCCCATAAGTTCACTGGATGTCAGAGAGTGCACCTCCATAAAGGCATCCCCCTGCTCCACAAATCGTAGAATGTCATCGGTGGTATAAGCTTCCCCAATCTTGGGAAAGTCCATGCGCAATGCTGCCTATGGAGCAGGCAACACTGCTGGTCTCAATATAGTCTGCCCCGATGGAGTTGAATGGCTAAATGGACGCCACCTTCCTTGAGTACTCTGATGAACCACATCCTGCAATTCTGACTGCCACTTCTTATCTCTCCGTTCGAAACAGGCCACAGTTTCTTTAAGAATATCTTCTGCCTGGGAGACCATAGCCTCTTCCAAATGAGAAAAAGTGGCATCCATATATTCTCTAAGAGATTCCTCTCGTGCCATCAGCGTGTCCACCATCTGGTCCAACCTTCCTTCAATTCTCTGGACCCTATCGAATAACTCTGTTATTGGAGATGGAAGACTGATGTCTGATCTGTTAGTTCCTAGGGTGTCATCCATATACAAACGTTGCAACATGCCCGTAACTTCTGTGACTCTTTTGCAAGCCCTGACAGTGACGTGTGGGCCCAAGACCATGGATTCTTTGGCCTGCAGACCTTCATCACCATCGAGCTCCTGCTCTAAAGCCTCAGTAGCCATATCCGGTAACTAAATAAGTATATAAATCCACAAACGGAAAAAAAAAAAAAAAAGGAAATCAAATAAATTAAACCCGGTTCAAATCGGTCCCCGTACGGGCCACCACTTATGTAGCGAACTCCCCTAATTGTTGGATGAGGAGTCCGACACACACGAAAAACTCCTTCTCATAGGAAAATACTATTATAATGTCCGAAAACCGACTGAACCTTAGACCCAACTTTGATGTCCCCCAGATGGAGTTGTTTATACCAAAAAAAAGAAATAATCACCTAACAATTGTTTAACAAAAAGAATATATATTATAAATCACACCAATAATAAAACATCATTTAAATCACTCCTTATCCAAAAAATAAACACCAAGTAATAGACCACCCCCTTTTACCCTTATATACTATACAGACAGAAAGCAAGAAAGAAAGCCCGGAAAAGCAACAGAGATATATCCTTTTTAACAACACCTCCGTATATTCACAATAAATATCCATAGAAATACACTTATATACACATATATACAAATATAAATTAGACCCACAGAGTCACAATCCCCACACGTTCCCTATTCCCTTTTATATAAGGTTGATTTAAAGAGTCTAGCCACACAGCCTGGGAAGTCCGTGAATAATCCAGTAATCCAGACAACTACGTTCCGCTGCCTAGTAAACTGTATTTATAGGTAAAAGGAGCGATCTCACCGGCTTGGCGACGATTCTTCATTAAAAGCTGAAATCCGTCTCACCCGGGAGTCTGAGCGTTAGCGTCCTTCCATGGCCGCTGCCCTCAACACAAATACACTTGAAGCCGTGCACTCCGAAGATCCTTTCCGATTAGCCCGCACTCCTTTTTGTTGCATCCAACCGTAACTTCAGAGCCTTCCGTGCTTTACCAGTCGTTTCTTTTACAAATTCCGTTCTCCTTCCCAGCTACTTCTTTAAACAAACTTTCTTCTTCCTCCGCCCTCCTCGCTTCTTTCCTTTTCTTCTCTCCCCTTTTTAAACTACGCCCTCCTTGCCTTTTAAGGAAGATTTACGTCACACCAACGTTATTTTAGCCAGGACCCACAGGCGCTGTTTGGACCCCTACTCCCCTTAAAGAAATATCCCACAGTCAATAATTTCTCTGGACATAATCTCTAAAGGAAGCATGTGGCAGAAACAGTTAAAAGCATACACAACAATGAAAATATGTGACAACCGTTACAATACCTGCAGCTGACCTTCTTTCCACATAACTGATCTGGTGGTCTTCCGATCCCTGGCTCCGGTTCAGCTCACCTAGTTCGAGACTTGGCTTCCTTGGCGACCAGGACACTCACGTCAGGGAATTCACCGCCCAAGCCTCCTGACTCCCGCTGCCTTCTCAGCCTTACGCGGCCAGCTGTCCTTCTAACGGTCACTCCCGTTCCTTCATAAAATGCTCAGCGGGAGCGACCACTTCCAACTGCCCTAGGGGTTGGCCAAACACCCCTGCTAGGGGTCACTGTCCAGCTGCCTATGAGCGCTCACTTGCTCGCTTTCGCTCACACCGGTTCTCTCTCCTCGCTGCTTCCTGCAAAATCCATTCTTCCTTTTCTCTCTCTTTTTCTTCTCCTCCCCCAGCCACCTTGCATTTCTATTTATGATGGGGACGTGATTCACCTGTGGCAATCAGCGGCTCCCAGGAGCAATTACAGATGTGGACGACTCCTCACCTGTGCACCTAAGTGAGACTCACCCGCACCGCAAATCACCCCAGAAACCACTTCAGCCACACATCACCACGCTCCTTCATTAAGCCACAAATGCAGCGTGGTGAAGATTTTTGAAAAGCACTGCACATTATTTAATTTGGACACTGTTTTGTTGTTTTTAATAAAAGCACTTGACCCTTTTTACACCATCCCCTTGCTCCATTTGTTGTGCTTCACTGCTGTGCTTATCGGTAACATAACAGACGGTGCAGGGTTCAAGAGCTCTCGGACGGCTGATGGGAGCATGCAGCGAACCTGCATCGTCACATTTGGTGGCAGCTGTGGGATGAGCTGGCAGTAGGGAAAAAAAGAGAGAAGAAGAAAGAGAAAGAAAAGGAAGAATGGAGGATGCAGGAAGCAGCGAGGAGAAAGAGCCGATGTGAGCAAGAGCGAGTAAGTGAGCGCTCGTAGGCAGCTGGACAGTGAGCCCTAGCAGGGGTGTTTGGGCAACACCTAGGGCAGCTGGAAGTGGTCACTCTCGCTGAGCATTTTATGAAGGAATGTTAGTGACCGGCAGAAGGACGGCTGGCCGCGTAAGGCCGAGAAGGCAGCGGGAGTCAGGAGGCTTGAGTGGTGAATTCCCTGGCGTGAGTGTCCTGGTGGGCAAGGAAGCCAAGTCTCGATCTAGTTGAGCTGAACCGGAGCCAGGGATTGGAAGGCCACCGATCAGTTATGTGGAAAGAAGGTCAGCTGCAGGTATGGCAACTCTCCTGTTGCAAGGCACGATGGGAGAAGCAGGGGAGCCACCAGGTAAAAAGACACCAGGCTTTGTTTTTGAAAGAGACTGTTTCTAGCATTGTTTTAATCTCGTTGTTTTTGAAAGACTTTTTTCTATTGGATTTTAACCCTGCGGTGGGCTGGCGCCCTGCCCGTGGTTAGTTTCCTGCCTTGCGCCCTGTTTTGGCTGGGATTACCTCCAGCAGACCCCCGTGACCCTGTAGTTAGGATATAGCATCGTCACAGATGTAAAAAAAATTAAAAAATGATTGGCATAAACAGATTAAAATGTGTGATATGCTCCAATGCTGTTTTAACCATTTTGTTCTGGTAAATAAAAATTGTATTCGGAAAAATGTACATATAAAAGCGATATGAAAAACAGAGGGATGTTTTAATCTGAATATGATATTTATTGTGTTAATGTTTTTTCTGTTTTTCCCATAACTGTATGTATTTGTATATACAGTGGATTCAGTATGTATTCAGATCCTTTAATGTTTAGTTTTATTCTTTTTACAAGTAAGCACTCACTCACACACAACATACAAGTACAGTATATACAGTATAAATATAACTTGGTCCATATGAATGGCTTTCTATATATCTGAAATGACATATATAAATCACAAAACGATGTTTAAAACTTAAGATAAACAATAGTATACAAAAAGCAAAACAGTACAGCAACAATAAATTAGTAGCCAAGCAACTAAAAGGAAAGAAAAACAAATACAGTGGAACCTTGGTATACATCCTTAATTCGTTCCAGACCCTTTGACTTATACCAAACAGGATGTATACCAAACAAATTTTTCCCATAAGAAATAATGGGAAAATGATTAATCCGTTCCCATGAAAAAAAATCCTATTGCTATTGGCATATTATACATTGATGGGGTTGTATAAAATAATTTAAACAGTGCTTAATACTAAAATACATAAATACAAAAGCAATTAGATGAAATAAATGAAAATTTTACCTCACTTTACTTTTTAATAACATCTTTGTTTTTCACAATCGTAGATACTGTCGTTCTCGGCAAACGGTATGCAACAGCCATGTCCCGGATACGCATGGCACCTTCATACTTTTCAACAATCAATTCAAATTTACATGAAAAAAACACAAAATCACATAGTGACGATGCAGGTTTGCTGTATGCTCCCATCTGCTGCCGGGGAGCCCTTGAACCCTACACCGTCGGTAATGTGCCTCACTGCTAACCTCATCGGTAAAGCAAGGGGATGGTGAAAAAGTGTAAAGTGCTTTTATTAAAACAATTAACAAAACAAGGTGTTCAAATTAAAGTGCAGTCTCCAAAGTTCCAATAAATAATCCATAAAATCAGAAGTGAAACGTGGAGGTTAAAAACAATAGAAAAAAGTCTTCTTAAAAACAACGAAGTTAAAATAGAGCAGGAAGCATTAAAAAAAAAAA